>JAAGEH010000012.1:40122010-40157874 GCA_011751065.1 Lasiurus cinereus | reverse complement strand
AGAGAGAGAGAGACTTCAATGATGAGAGAGACCCATTAATTAGCTGACTCCAGCATGTCCCACACTGTGGAAGATTGAGCACTCATGCCAGGCATGTGTCCTGACCTGGAATCCAACCATGACCTTCTGGTTCATAGGTCAATGCTCTATCACTAAGCCATGCCAGCCAGGCCTTCTTCACATTTTTAATAACTATTCTATTCTCTTCATAGTTGATAACTTTTCTTTTTAAAAGTGATTCTTTGAAGCATTCTGCTATTTATATCATCTTAAAATATATTAAAAAACAAACAAACCTCAAAACCTTATGCCTTAACCAGATTTTGCTAAAATCACAATGATATTCATCATATTGATACCATATTGAGTGACCAATAGTCACTCTTTATTTCATTTCATTGATACACATTGTCTCATTCTCCTCCTTGAAGCAATTTCTTTATTTAGCTTTTAGATGTCATATACTCTTGGTTGCCCTGCTGTCTTATTGCACATCCATTTCATTTATGGGCCACATAAATGAAATGACAAAGGGCACATCACTGTTTGGGAAGTATCTTGAAAAGGCATGCACATTGTGCTGTCACTATGATTCTACCACCTCAAGAAGTTAGCCTGCTAAGTGCAAAGAGAAGGTGTAATTGAAGTGCCAAAACTGAACAACAAAATGCCACCAATATTGGTTGAATGAGGCATCTAAAAATTGTACACTACAGATTTAGTCAAAAGTTTTTAGAAAACATACACCTAAGTCTGAGAGGAAAGCAACTGCACCATCCAGTTAACCTTAAAGAATTGAGTGACTAGTCACTAACTAAAAGTTGTGGTGTTAAAAATATTTTTTAAATGTGCTTGTGTGTCTGTGTGTGTGTACATGTGTATAGTGTACTTACTTTGAAATGTTTTCTACCATATCTATCTACTCTACATATTAACTTAGACACTAACAAATGAACTGAACAAAATACATTAAAATTTAACCTAATTTTTTTCTGCTATTCATATATACATTTAAAGACCTAACTGATGATGGTCATTGTTAAAAATCTTTTATATTCACCACAATTAAAATAATACATTTTATTCTCAGGTAGAAATTGTAGTTTTTAAAATATCTTTAAAAAGGTGTAAATCATACTTTCTCTTAACCTTTGCTAACATATTTAGGATAATTTCTTTCAATATATTCAGGAATATATTCTACCTAGAAATAGTTTAAGACAAGTCAATTAAGTAAAAAAAATAAATAAATATCAACTAATGCATTCCAACTACATATTGGTGACTTAGTTGTGCTGCTAAATGATAATTTCTACTAAATATAATTTAAATGTTATTTCACAATATAATTCATGACTTGGCATCCTCTGGAACTTCATACTCTTCTTATGGAAAGGTATAGAAAGAATAAGGGATGTGGAGCAGCTGTTGTTACATGGAAGTTGGAACAAATGACTCATAAAATCTAGAGCATAACGATCACCCATTACTTCTAAATTATCCTTAGCTGCATGTTGTCAAATTTTACATTTTATTTAATTTTCTATTCATTGTACATCTCTAAAATGTGATGTATGGAATGTGTAAATAATTTCAGATATAAAAAACTAAAAGAAAAAGAAAAAGTAAACTAACTCCCTAAGTTTACTGACCGACATGAGGATACTGGTTACAGATATTTTTACTGTTATCATCTTGTTTCAAATCTAAATCTACAAAGCATTTAAAATAAATAATATATATTAATATATCAATATACTGTATGTGGTATTTCAGACTTAGTTAGCATTTTTATTGAACTCCTGTGTTAACATTTTCAGAAATGGACTGTTATTAATTACCAATTTAAATCCATATTTTGATACCATGGGTCACTATTAAATGGGCCATTTCAGCAGTAATAGCTCTTACTAACAGCAATACTTCAATTTCAGCAAATTTCAGTGTTAATAATTAAAGTGTGCATGTACCACAACCTATTTGTCATGATAACTAGACAGCAGAAGACATTAACATCATTTTGCTCTTGATGAAAGATACCATTCTATTCCACTGCTGTTTTCAAAAGCATTTTACTTCTCTTAATCTAGTCTAATTAAAGAAAACTGGTTATTTACCTGTCATGTAAAAATAATAATTTCATATCTTAACAGTAATCTGGGGAGGTATGATTGCTAAATTTGCTAGTTGACTCTACAGGAAATATTGCATGTAATTTGTTATCGTTTTGTTAGTTCTGCAAAACCTACTATCACTGGTATCATTAAGGACTAAGAGTATTCCTCTGTGCCTATTCATCTTTAAGGAATCTCAAATGTAAATGATGTGCAAATTTCTTTCTCTCCAGCTCTTATTTTTCTACAGCCTACCTTGTATTCCAAAGAGAAAACTAGCAAATTTGAGCAGCAGGCCACAATATAACAGCTCTGAGATTATAGTTTTGTCTCAATTAGTCTAACTGTGGGCTTTAGAAAAAAAATCACCTACTCTCCTTGAGCTACAGTTTTCTCTTCAGTATTAATTAAACTGCTCTTCTGGCTTTGGGATACCATAGTTCTATTTACTATTAATATCTAATAAAAGCTAAAAGAAAGCTAGGATTAATAAAAAATAATCTCAACTCTATAAAATGTAATTTGACTTCACATGATAAACATTATTATGTATCATAAGTGTATTAATGGAACATCTATTCTTAATTTACATGTATTACAATATCACTATTGCAAATTATTTAAAAGGGATTGAATATCTCCTTTTAAGGAAGATAGTTCAAATCTTTATCTTAAATTAATTATTCAATATCTTATATAAAAAGCATAGAACAATCTGTAAAGAGTAGTAGGTGATTTAAAAATAAAAATAGTTCTTCAAAAAGTACACACCCCTTGCCGAAACCAGTTTGGCTCAGTGGATAGAGCATTGGTCTGCGGACTGAAAGGTCCCAGGTGTGATTCTAATCAAGGGCATGTACCTTGGTTGTGGGCACATCCCCAGTAGGGCGTGTGCAAGAGGCAGCTGATTGATGTCTCTCTCATCGATGTTTCTAACTCTCTATCCCTCTCCCTTCCTCTCTGTAAAAAATCAATAAAATAATTTTTTTAAAAAGTACATATCCCAGGCTCTTTGTATAGAATAATTATTTTATTTCACATTCATACTGGTACATGCACACACATCTCCACACAAAATTTTCTATTGCTGTGCTATAAAATTATATATATATATATATATATATATATATATATATATATATATTTAACCCAATTGCCAATATATTATTTAGAAGAAAACACTATATTTTTTCTTGTTTTCTGAATATATGTGAATATCATTTTATGGTATATTCACCAAGGAATCAGATGATCATAACCAAAATGTCATGAGTTTCACCATATGATGTGTTTAATCAGATCCCTAAAGGTAAAAAGCTTTATGTATACAGGAAAATAATTATGAGACTGTAAAAGTGTGCCTAGTAGGTAGGGGTAGTGGCTTTGTTACTTACCTTTCTTTGTTTTCTTTATATATGGATTCTTCCCTCACTTACCCACATGCCTCACTAGAAGCTGATGTCAATCCAATCTCACGGTATGGGTCTTATTACTCTAAGACTCTGAGGGTTACTCCATTATTCTAAAAGTTCCTCAACCATTGCACTATTGACATTGTGTATAATTATGATAAGGGCTGTATAATTCTTTGCTGTGGGTGGGGAGGGCGACTGTCCTGTGCATTGTCGGTTGTTTAGCACTATCCCTGGACATTACTCACTAGATACAGTGGGGCTGTCCTGTGATAACTGAAAAATGACTTCAGATATTGTCAGATGTCCCCTCAAGGGCAAGATCACCCTCCAAATTGCAATACTAGTCTAAAGGCATTCTAAATATATTTGTTGATGATTGACTCAAAAATGAGAATTTATATACAAGAAGGCATCTGGAAAGATTCTGGGGGAAAGATACAGGACTTGTGAGATGGTACATGGGGAAAGGCTGTTTCTCTTCCTCCTCTAATTGTCCTGTTGGGATACAGTGCAGGGAACTGCTGCAGCTGTCATTCTACAAAAGTGAGGATGTTTAACTTAAAAGTTCTGTCTTCCATAAATATTGTTTATCTTCTCTGCTACAAATGAATAAAAATAGAAAAAAAAACTTTTCTTTTGCCTATACAAGCCTAATACTTTTGTGCTTTTAAATAAAATATTTTATTTCCTTTACTAAACAAATTATCTCTTTTAAAATAGAGAATTGGCCCTAGCTGGTTTGGCTCGGTGAATAGAGCCTAGGCCTGCAGACTGAAAGGTCTCAGGTTTGATTCCAGTCAAGGGCACATACCTGGGTTGCAAGTTTGATCCCCAGTAGGGGGTATCCAGGAGGCAGCTGATCAGTAATTCTCTCTCATCATTGATATTTCTATCTCTCTCTACCTCTCCCTCTCCTTTGCTCTCTGAAACCAATAAAAATACATTTTAAAAAGAGAGCTGATTCTTCACTTAAGTGTTGCAGTTGTCTATATGAAGTCTCAGAAATGTGGAGATCAATATACCTAATCCCTTCTTCACACCTCCCCTTCATCAAATGTGTATGCAAATAGGTGTAGTTATAAATGTGTATGCAAATAGGTGTAGTTACAAAAGGAACCAATAAAAATCTACTAGTAATTTCTCTATTAATATATTTCTGAAAAGCTCTTATGAAAGGTAATCATTTTCAAGAATTAGCATAGAACTATAGATTTAAAATTGTTGCATATTAAACTGTTACATCTTCTCAATAACAATAAACTACTTGACACATAAGACTTTGATGCCTTAAATATTATAGGTTCACTGTCTCTTTCTTGATAACTTTCCTTCCTACCTTGTGTATGTAACTGGCCTTTATTTATAGTTCCCTTCTAAACACCATCACATCCCTTCTCACATGATTATACCTGCTTGGCAAAATCACAACTTTAGTTACATCTAATCTTAGGCTACTCTTAATGCAGCCCATGTGTTAAGAAAGAAAAAAACACTCAAGCGCCCTCTGTTTTCAATTTAATTGCATTATTGTGAACCTTAAGTGAACATGAGCAACGCTGAATCATCATAATGCATTTCTCCACTCGCTTCTCTATTCTGCTGGAAATCTATTTCATACTTGTCTCTCCAAACTTTCATCACTTTCCCCTCTATTCTATTCTCAAGCAACAACTTGGTTTCTTAATTCCTCAGGAAAATTAACTAGATGATTCTAAGAAATGCCACTATCATATCTAGTCACCCTATCTAATAAAAGAGTAATATGCAAAATGACCGTACCTCTGCTACACCCACCAGCCATGCCCACCAGTCAATCACAGCCAGTATGCACATTAACCCAATCAAGATGGCTACAGCCACAGAGAGAGCAGGAGGGAGGCTTGGGTTGCCCTTGGCAATAGAGGAAGCCAAGCTTTCCACACACCTTGGCAGGTGCTTAAGGAACAAAGTTTCAATGGCTGTGCAAGCAGAAGGCTTAGCTCCATTCCAGGCTACAAAGTTTCAATTGTAGAAGATAAATAAATACCAGCTACCAGGGCCTTTGCTTGGGTCACCAGGGGGCAAGGCCAGCCTGCAAACCACCACAGGCCCCTGGCCCAGGCCACCTCATCCCCCAAGAGAACACCCATCCTGATCCAGGATACCCTTCAGGGCAAACCAACTGGCCCTCACCCACGCAGCAGACCTCTCTCCTATAAAATAAAAGAGTAATATGCAGATTGACCATCCCTCCAATACACAAGATGACTGCCCCAATGTGGTCAAAAGTTCCTGCCCCTACGTGGACACAAGATGGTTATCACAAGATGGCCACCAGGGGAAGGCAGTTGGGAAGAACCAGGCCTGCAAGGAAGGGAGGATGGAAGGGACCAGGCCTGTAAGGGAGGGCAGTTGGGAGTGATCAAGCCTGTAGCAGAGGGCAGTTAAGGGTGACCAGGCCCCCAGGGCAGGGCAGTTAGGGGGAAACAGGCTGGCAGGGGAGCAGTTAGGCATCAATCAGGCCAGCAGAGGAGTGGTTAGGGGGTGATTAGGCTGGCAGGTAGAAGTTGTTAGGGGCAATCAGGAAGGCAGGCAGATGAGCAGTTGAGAGCCAGCAGTCCTGGATAGTGAGAGGGATGTCCAACTGCCCATTTGGGCCCAATACTACATGGATCATGCCTAAACGAATAGTCAGACATCCCTCAAGGGGTCCCAGATTGGAGAGGGAACAGGCTGAACTGAAGGACAGCCCCCCCCCCTCCCGCCATGCACAAGTTTATTGTACCAGGCCTCTAGTTATATAATTTCATCAGTGCTCCAAAACCTTGAGAATTGTTCATTTCACATTCTTACACATGTAATTTCATAGGAAATTCATGCATACAGTTAATCAGGTTAAAATCCCCAAAGTCATAAGCGGGTTTTTTATTTTTTTTTATTTTTTTACATTTTGTATTACATTTGTCAGGATATCCTGTTAGTTCTACTTTCAAAACACTTATAGAATCTGACCCATCACTATCTATACTTCTAGCAAGTTATTTTCTCACTGTATTACTTAACCTCTAGTGTATCTGCATGCTTGTATCCTTGTCCTAGGAATTGTATTCTCAACACAGTTGCTATGGGTATTCTTACATAAAACTGTATTTAATGAGTTAACTCATGTCTTTTTTTAAATTTTATTTTATATAGGTGTATATATGTCTCTTTTTTTCCCCATTGACCTTCTCCCAGCTTTCCTTACCTGCCCACCCTGAACATTCCTTCACCTCTCTCCCCAGTGTCTTAATGTCCATTGTGGGAGGTTGGAGCAGAGAGGTAAGAGATCAACCAAAGGATATAAGCATAACTTATGTCTTTTTAATACATTTTTCCATAGTATTCTTTTTTTCCCCTTTTGATAATTTGAAATAAGTTTATTTTACTTTCTCTTTCATTGTTTGGTCATGTGATTTTTCTCTAGCTCTAATTCTACTGCACATATTTCTAGAAATAATTACTTTGTTCCACATTCACAACACTAAAAAAGTTTAGCTATTTTTAAAAATCATTAATAGTAGTACTATTTTCTTTTTAATTACCTCTACAATTAGATAGTACAAGTGTACAAATAAGAATGCTCATCTTAATATCAAATGTCATAAAATGTGGCAAATATTCTTTTTAAATCACTAAATCTTTACTGAATATCTAGTATGCCCCAAGATTGTGCTAGATTCTAAGAATACAATTTCACTGATTTATAATTACAGTGTTCCTAATCTTGAGTACAGTTCTATGAGAAAGACATTGTCATGATTACAGTAGAGTATATAAAAGTATTGTGATCTGTGTATCTTATAGGGGTAATGAAGTAGAGTGTTATGGAAGCTTGTAAAAAATACACCTTTGAATTCCACACCAAATAATTAATAGGATTTATTTGAGCAGATATTGGAAGAAGAGGATGAAGGGGAACATATCATGGGTAGGCAGCGAACAGGTGACTGTGTATTGGATATGAGAGTGAGAGGCAGGCAGTGCTAGCTCCTGTCTGTTCTCTAGCAGCCATCCAAGACTGCAGAGCATAATGAACAGTCTCTTTCTCTGTTTCCAATATAATTTCTTTATTGTTTTCAGAAATAAAGGCTTGCGTTTCTTCTTTATAAGAATATTTTTGGTTATCTATTACATGTTGCATTCATTTATTACAGCTTTAACACAGCAGTTTTTTGCATTTACAATGAAACACATTGTCCTGCCTATAATCTTTAATGTTAATGCTCATTATTAGTCACTTTCTCCTTAATGGATTCTCTAAAATTTAGCACTTTAATCACTGCAAAAGAAGTGCCTACAAATAGCCCAAAGAAAGAGGAAAACTTATAAGCTATAACCATATTAACTGGTGAAAGTTGCACCAGGGAAATGCAGTCCTTATAAATTATGAGTAACTTCTATTCTTCATATCTCATTGTGATTATTATCACTAATTCAATAAACATTAATAGCTACACTGTTATATTATGGCATAATTGTTTTTATTATGTCATGCCATACCAAAACTACATTAAAATCTCCTACATAGCATCTGAGAAAGTGAATTGCCATTTCCGCCCATAAAATAAATCGCCCAGAATGGAAAATTGTACCATGAAATTTTTTTTTCTGTTCTGCATTTCATGAAATGTGAGGTTTAGATAAATGAGGTTTGCCTTTTAAAATGTGTACTAAGAAAATAAACATGTGCAGGATCAGACAATGTTCTTTTGTTTAAACTTTATTTTTATTGTTCATACTGTTACAGATGTCCCCAATTCTCCCCTGCCCTGTCCTTTGCCCACTTCCAATCAGCCCCTGCACCCCTTTCCCTATGGCCATCACCACACTATTGTCTGTGTCTATGGGTTATGCATATATGTTCTTTGGCTAATCCCTTTACTTTCCTTCATGGAAAGTAGCCCAAAAGTTTGGTTCAGTCTTTGGCTCTGTATATATGCATAATCTTTAGTAAATCACTTAACTTTTCTAAAAGTTTTAACACATATAACTAATAAATAATTATGTTACTTTTATTATATATATATATTGTTATGACTTTATAGTAATACTTGAGACAATCTACATTTTTTGTGACATGTACTATTTTATCCTCAAGGTATCTTTGAAACAAAATTTACATACAGTGGTACCTCGAGATTCAAGTTTAATTCATTCCATCACCTTGGTCGTATATCAAGTTGCTCGTATCTCAAAGCAAATTTCCCCATTGAAATCAATTGAAATGTCGTTAATCTGTTCCAGCCCCCAAAATGCCACCCCAGTTGTTCTTGTTACGTGTTTTTGAATAAGAAAAATGTATTTATAAATGACAAATATTGTATAAAAACATAATAAAAGAAAATGTAAAGGAATAAACTGGTTTTATAAAGTGTATTTACCTACTCTTTACACTCTTAATGCTACACTTTATCCCTAAACTGAATGTAAGTTAACTAATCTTCACTGAACTTAATTGCTACTGGTCTTTGCATTTTTGGCCGATTTCAAAAAAAAAAAAAAAGTGTCCAACGAGGTTTGCCTCTTCCTCCCTTTCAGAATGTTTCTGAAATGGGTGAAGCAAGTTTCATTGAACAGCTCCGATGCACCACCAGTAGCAACTTTTTCGGGATGTTTCTTTTCCACGAATTGTGACACCCTCTCCCACATTCCTAAGATCTCCTTTAATCTCACTTGTAGAGATATCCTCCACCTCTGACTCCTCCTCAAAACCAATTTCTTGGAGAACCTCCACATGTTGCTGAGACTGCAACTCTTGTAACTCCTCCGTGGTGAGTTCCAGAGAGTGCTCCTCGATGAGCTCATTCACGTCTCTCTCATCCACGTCTCTCTCATCCACCTCCAGGCCCATGGATTTTCCCAGAGACACTATCTCCTCCTCCACTGGCACCTCGGGTTCGAATCCTTCCAAGGTCCTTTCTGCTACGGCCTCAGGCCACAGCTTCTTCCATGCAGAGGTCAAAGTCCTCGTTGTAACACCCAGTCAGGCCTGATGAATAATTCTGAGGCATATCACTATGTTCAAGTGGTTCTTCCAGAACTCTCAAAGGGTGAGGTTTGTGTTCTCTGTCACCTCAAAGCAGCACTGGAACAGGTGCTTGATGTACAGCTTTTTAAAATTAGAAATCACCTCCTGATCCATGGGCTGCAGGATAGGAGTGGTTTTGGGAGGTAGGTAGACAACCTTTATAAACTTGAACTCTTCGAGGAGTTTTTCTTCGAGGTTCGGTGGGTGAGCAGGAGCATTGTCGAGGACAAGGAGGGCTTGCATGGTTAGGTTGTTTTCCTGTAGATATTTCTTAACAGAAGGGCCGAAAACCAGGTTTACCCACTCCACAAGGAACTGCCTGGTGACCCATGCCTTCGGGTTTGCCCTCCACATAACTTGCAGTTTATCTTTTAAAATCTTATGTGACTTAAAGACTCTGGGGTTTTCCGAATGGTATATGAGCAGAGGCTTGATCTTGCAGTCGCCACTCCCATTGGCGCACAGTGCGAGAGTTAGCCTATCCTTCATGGGTTTGTGGCCTGGCATCGCCTTCTCCTCTGCCTATAGAAGTCCTATTCGGCATCTTCTTCCAGAACAGCCCTGTCTCATCACAGTTGAAGACTTGCTGGGGGATATATCCTTTGTCTTCTATCAGTTCAGAAAAAGTTTTGAGGTAATCCTCAGCCTTCACATCTGAACTTGCTTGCCTCACCATGCCTGACGATGGAGTGAATGCCAGACCTTTTCCTGAAGTTATCAAACCAGCCTCTACTGGCTTTAAATCAGTCTTTTGATGCTTCCTCCGTAGAAGTGCGCAGGGTGTGCTCCAGCAAATCACCGTAAATCGCTCGCACCTTCTTGCATATGATGCCCTGTGTTAATGTATCTCCTTTAAGCTGCTTCTCCGTCACCCACACCATCAGTAGATTTTCCATGTTTTCATGGAGAGAGCTATGGAGCTTAGAAATTATTGTAACGCCCTTAGCTGGCGTTATACCCTTTATCGACTCCTTCTGTTTAAGCACAGTGCATATCGTTGAAGTACTACGCCTGTATTGCCTCGCCAAGTCAGCCACTCGCACACCTTGCTCATATTTTTCTATGATTTCACTCTTTAATTCAATAGACATCATCCTCTTCTGAGCACTGACCTTTCCACTCGCTTTCTTCGGACCCATGGTTATAAAAAGAAATGTGATAAAGTATGTAAATGAACAAAAGATGCTTCGACAAGGAGGTAAACAAGCACACTGACTGAGGCGTGGGAAACTATGAGACGCTCGAGTCTTGGTAAACTGGTGGGTCATGTGCAGCAGGCTGATCTCCACAATTACTTTTATCTCAAATGTTGCTCATATTTCAAAGCAAAAAAATTGCTCGCTCCACGGCTTGTATCTCAAAAATCTCGTATGATAGGGCACTTGTATCTCAAGGTACCACTGTATTTTATTTTCAGATGCACACATAATATATTTTTGTCTTTGTTAATCAGCATCCCTATAACTTACAGAATAAATATGGTGATAACAAGGCCTTGATTTTGATGAAGGAATATATTGGTAATAATAATTGTACAAGTAAATTTATGTATATAAAAGAACATACTTATTGCCCTGGCTGGTGTGCATCATTTGGTTAGGCATGGTCCAATACACCACAGAAAAGCTGTTGTTTCAATTCCCTGTCCGGGCATATGCCTGGCTTTCTGGTTTAATCCTTCATAGCAGGCAAGCAGGAAGCAGCTGATAAATGTTTTGCTCTCACATCAATGCTTCTCTCTCTCCTTCTTTCTTCCTCTCTAAAAAGTAATGAAAACTCTTAAAAAGAAAAGACATCAAAGATTAACAAAGGCAAAATGATTTGCTTTTTTAAAAATTTGACTTCTGCACATGCTTAAGTTGTGGGCTTGATCCCAGCTAAGAGGTATGTAGGAGGCAGCCAATCAACATCGCATTGATGACTCTTTCTTGCTCCCTCTCCCTCTTCTTTCTCTAAAAAATAAACCATTTAAAAATTGGCCGAGACTGGTTTGACTCAGTGGATAGAGTGTCAGCTTGCAGACTGAAAGGTCCCAGGTTTGATTCCAGTTGGGGGCATGTACCTTGCTTAAAGGCACATCTCCACAGTGGGGCATGCAGGAGGCTGCTGATAGATATCTCTCATTGATGTTTCTGACTTTCTATCTCTCTCCCTTCCTCTCTGTAAAAAAAATCAATAAAATATATTTTTAAAAATTTATTTATTTTATTTTATTTTTTATTGTTTAAAATATTACAAATAGTAGTACATACATCTCCTTTTTTCCCATGGATCTACCCTGGCCTTTCCCACCCCCTGTATATGCCCTCACCCCCTTAGTGCCTATGGCCATTGGTTACACTTATACATACAAGTTCTTTAGTTGATATCTTATCCCTCGTCCCCCACCAAGGACCTCTCCTGCCTTCCTGTTGAAGTCTGACATTTCACAAACACATATTATTTCAAATGTTTAATACTATTGAATTCCTAGATTTCTAATGAAAGGGTATAACCATGAGAGCCAAGTATCATTTATTCCTAACATATAAAGAATATTTGGCTTATTGGATAGAGCATTGGCCTGTAGACTGAAAGGTCCCAGGTTTGATTCCAGTCAAGGGCATGTACCTTGGTTGCAGGTTTCTCTAGCCCTAGTTGGGGAGCTTGCAGGAAGCAACCAATCAATGTATCTTTCTCACATTGATTCTCTGTCTCTTCCTCTCCCTTTTACTCTCTCTAAAAATCAATAGAAAAATATCCTTGTGTAAAGATTAACAAGAAGAAGAAGGAGGAGGAGGAGCAGGAGGAGGAGGAGGGAGAGGGAAAGGAAGAGGAAGAGGCAGAGGGTGAGGGAGAAGGAGAGGGAGAGGGAGATCTTTTCTTCATGTCACATACTTTCAAAAATTTTTACAAATTTGAATGTCAAATGTCAAAACTTTTGGGGTTTTTCTTGGCATAATCTTTAATTTGATTAAAAGTTCCAGACTAATGTTTCTGATTCTCAATTTCATTTATTGAATATATTCTGATTATCAATTGTATAAAGAAAAACTTGGTGTATCACTGGAGTAATGAAAAATGGCATTGATAAATGACAGGAATTTTAACTTGGATACTCTTAAACATAATCTGTAAATCTTTAACCCATTTTGAATTGATTTCTGAGGATGAGGTAAGAAAAGGGTCCAATTTCTTTCTTCTACATGTGGATATCCAATGTTCCAATTGTTAAAAAGACTATCCTTTCTTCATTGTATACTCTTGGTACATTATTAAAAATTACTTCCCAGTTTATGCATGTATTTATTTCTGGACTCTCTATTATTTTCCATTGATCTAATGACAGTATCATGATCTTTTAATTAGAATAGCTTTGTAATGTATTTTGAAATTAAGATGCGTGATCCCACCAGCTTTATTATTCTTTCTCAAGATTGCTTTGTATATTTGAAGTATTTTATGGTTCCATATGAATTATAAAATTATTTTTGCTATTTCTGAAAAAATTATATTAATTTTTGATAGGTATAGCATTAATCTGTAATTTTCTCTGGATAATATAGACATCTAAACGATATTAAGTCTTCCAATCCATGAACACAGGAGTTATTTCCTTTATTTTACTTTATCTTCTTTCATCATTTTTTTAAAAATCTTTCTTGTTGAAAGAATTACATATATTTTCCTTATTCCTCCATTGACCACTTCTAGCCCACCATGCCCTTGCCCCAAGTTTTTACCTCCTTATTTTCTGTGCCCATGGGTTATGCATATATGCATACAAGTTCTTTAGTTGATCTCTTCCCAGCCACACACCCCTGCCTTCAATGTTTTATAGTTTTCAGAGTATAGATATTTTACCTCCTTGGTTAAGTATTCTATTCTTTTTGATGCTATTATAAATTGGATATTGTTTTCTTAATCTTATTCTTGGATAGTTTGTTATTATTGCATAGAAATGCAGTTGTTTTTTATATGTTGATTGTGTATCCTGCAACTTTGCTGAATTAGTTTATTAGTTGTAATTATTTGCTTGCTTGCTTGTTTGAGAATGTGTATGTGTGGAGGCTGTAGGGATTTTTACAGAGATGATTATGCCATCTACAAACAGAGAGAATTTTACTATTTATTTTTTATTTGGATCACTTTTATTACTTTTTCTTGCTTAACTGTACTAACTATCACTTCCACTAACCTGTTAAGTAGAAATGGCAAGAGTGGGCACCTGATTGTTCCTGATCTCAGAAGACAAGCTTTTGGCTTTTTACCATTGAGTATGATGTTAGCTCTGTGTTTGTCATATGTGGCTTTTATTATGTTGATTTGTTTTCTATATACACATTTTTTGAGAGTTTTTATAATGAAAGAATGTTGAACTTTCTCTTCTATGCATCAATGAAGATAATTATTATGTAATTTTAAGCTTTCATTATATTAATGAGGTATAGCACCATAACTGATTTGCATGTGTTGAATATCATTTGCATGCCAGAAATGAATCTTCCCTTGTCATAGTTTATGATTTCTTTTAGTATCCTGTTGAATTTGGTTTGCTAGTATTTTGCTTAAGATTTTTGCATCTATAATCACCAAGAATATTGGAGTGTAGTTTTCATTTCTTGTAATGTCTTTGTCTGGCTTTGGTATTAAGTTATGCTGGTTTCATAAAATGAAATGAGCTTGGAGGTATCCCCCGTCTTTGAGTTTTTGGAACAGTTTGAGAGGGACTGTGTTAATTCTTCACTAAATGTTTGGGGGAATTCACCAGTAAAGTAATCTCTTCTTGAGCTTTCCTCTGTTGGAAGTGTTTTGATAACTGATTCAATCTTCTCAGTTTTGTTCATATTTTCAGTTTCCTCATTATTCAATTTTGATAGTTTGTATGTTTCTAGGAATTTATCATGAATTTTTTCTAGGTCATCCATTTCATGTAGTTTTGTGCTGCTATCTGTACATTTAGAGAAACAACCATTGTGATTAGTCTTTATGGGCAGGTTTCTACAAGTAAAGACTTCCACAAATTACCCTGGCTAGCAATTCTTAAAGTATCTCAAACAGCAAGCCATCTACCATCTTCCTTAGTTCTTAGGCATCCCACCAAACTATGCTGGTACCTTTACCCAGGGAATTAAGGGTCCTGTGAGGAGAAACAAATAAACAACAACAACAACAAAAAATCCCTTGAGCAGGATTTTGGAGTCAGGTATGACTTTTCTCTGTCCCTCTGCATTTTCTTCATTTTGCAGATCATGCTGGGCTGCAGCAAGCCAACAGTCCCTTTTCTTTACCTATAGATCAAATAGTTTTTGACTGTTGGTGATTGGTTTTTCTTGGGTTTAGATTTTATAATCTTGAGGAATTTGGTTCCAAGCTTAGATTTTGGTTTGCTTACAAAGGTCATCAGGACATTAGAACAACCTCAGTCTAATGGCCTTCTTGTATAATTAAGATAGCAATATAGAAAGATATATAAGCTACATGTTCTCTAAATTCAATGAACCTAAAAGAAAAAAAATATATTTGAAATGATGCATGTATTTTCTGGCCACTAAATGTAACTCATTGAATAGTGAAATATTCATTGTAATGAAACAATGTGAATTACCAAATGTCATAGTCATTTGAAAATTCATATAGTTTATCAGAGTTTTATAATATTAATAACTTTTCATATCACTGGGAATAATCACATAAAATTTATTTCCTGTTTAAATAAAACATGCTTCCTATATATATTAAAAAAGAGGACTTCAGTTGGCTGTATTATTTTATACAATAATTTAAGTGCATTATTTTAAAAATTAGAAAATTGTCATTTAAACATGAGTATGTGATCATAAAATGATTACTGCTGTTTATAATGAAGGTTTTTACTGCATACATAATTAATCTTTATTTTTAATATGAGACTAAAGTCCAAAATGTAAAACAATTAATGACTAATACATTCTGGGACCCTCATGTATCTCTAGTGTAGGCTTTCAAAATGCATTAACTTTTCTCCAGGGCTGATCAGAAATAATTTCAATTAAATTGTTTTGTAAGTATTAATTGAGAATCAAAATTTTTTAGACAAAATATTTCCACTGGAAAAGTGTAACTCTAAAAAACCCATTTCTCTTATATTTACAGAGATAACACTTTTATTTTTCATCATATTTAAGAAAACAATTCAGTAATTTTGGGATATCTGGAAGATATTAAGAGGCATAAAGTAAAAATCTTGTGACTGTATTCTATTGGACAATAAAAAATAGATATGCATTTTCTCTAGTATGTTTAAGTGTGCCAACTTGAAATTTGTTTCCTTACGATTCACAGATAATTTGACATCTAGTAGTATTTTTTAGTTCATTTATTTCTTTAATTGCTACCAATGTATCTTATAGCAATAGTTAGTGAAGTGTTACCACAAACTAATTCTATTTATTTACATATCTTTCATCTACCTAAATTTGAAATATAAAACATAATATAGTGAATCATAAAGGATGATATGAAAATAATTTATCAAGAAAAATTTTAAAATGTTATACCTTGAAAGATATAACTACCATGCATGAATTAAATATTTTAAAATGTTGTTAAAAACCATATAGAAAATTTGTGATTCTGATTAATTTAATTTATCAAAAAAAGGAAAGAAAATACTTTTGTATGTTCTTGTTTATACTTCCATTTAAGAAACATCAATTGGCAGCTACCTTGTGACAGAAAATGCAAATTGTTAATATATCAAGGAGGATATCTATAAAATTCTAAGGGGGTCTTTATTTTCTGGGTTTTTAAAAAATGTATTCTATATTATTTTTTCTAGGTAGAATCTCACATCACATGATCATTAATACTGTGCCTTTTCTCTCTTAGCACCTGTCTACTCTTTAAATATATGAAGAGAAATGGATTATATAGTTCACTGGTTAAGTAATTGATTTGTCTGTTCTCAACCTCATTCTTCTCAAAATAATTTTTTGTGTAACAACTTTACCAACTGTATTTGTGTTTAAGGCTAATGACCCTTTTTACATATATTAAAAATACTTAATGAGATTCCTTTCTGAGAAATATAACTTAGATTGTGATGACCAAATACAGGCACAATATTTTACATTTCCTAGCCATTGATGAATTTTAGTAATTGCATTATCCACCACATTTTGTTCTAGGTTATTTTAGCTGTGTGCATTAATTTAATGCATCACTTTTCATATTGCTTAAAATATTATTTTCTCAGTGAAGATGTGAGTATGTAGTCGAGTTTCTACTTGACTGAGTGAATAACCAGTATAGGTTAATTTTTGTTTTTAGTTGAATTGTAATTTGTGCTGAGTAATAGAATGCACTAACACTATAAAAGAACTAGTAGAATATAAAGAGAAAAATTGCATGTTTAAAAATTAAAGTGCTTAGTAGTATAATTAAAATGATTTTTGAATAAAATTATTGATAGAACACTTACATAATATCTAATTTAAAAATATATAAACATATTTTTAATTTAATACATCTTAATTTTTTTAATTTTTATTATTTTTTATACATATCTTCCCATTGCCCTCCCTCCCTCCCAGGCATACCCCAACCCCCCAACGTCTATGTTCATTGGTTATGATTTTATGCATGCATACAAGTCCTTTGATTGATCTCTTATATACCTCACCTAACTTTAATCTTCCTGCTGTAATTTCACAGTCTGTTTGAAGCTTTACTGTCTCTGTATCTCTCCTTTTGTTCATCAGTTTATAATGTTCTTTATTATCCACAAATGAGTGAGATCATGTGATGTTTCTCCTTCATTGACTGGCTTATTTCACTAAGCATAAGGCTCTCCAGTTCCAACCAGGTTGCTGCAAATGGTAAGAATTCCTTCTTTTTAATGGCAGCATAGAATTCCATAGTGTAGATGTACCACAGTTTTCTGACCCACTCATCTGTTGATGGGCACCTAGGCTGTTTCCAAATTGTAGCTATTGTAAATTGTGCTTCTATGAACATAGGGGTGCATAAATCCTTTCTGATTGGTGTTTGTAATTTCTTAGAATAAATTCCTAAGAGTGGGATTACAGGGTCAAATGGGAGATCCATTTTTAGTTTTTTGAGGAAACTCCATACTATTCTCCACAGTGGCTGCACCAGTCTGCATTCCCACCATCAGCTCACAAGGGTTCCTTTTCTCCACATCCTCACCAACACTTGTCAGTTGTTGATTTGTTGATGATTGCCATTCTGACTGGTGTAAGATGGTATCGCATTGTCGTTTTGATTTGCATCTCTCGGATGATTAATGACTTTGAACATGTTTTCATGTGTCTCTTGGTCTTCCTTCTGTCGTCTTTCAAAAAGGTTCTATTTAGGTCCGTTGCCCATTTTTTTAATGGATTGTTTATCTTCCTTTTATTAAGTTGTATAAGTTGGCTATAGATGTTGGAGATTAAACCTTTATCAGTGATAACATTTGCAAATATGTTCTTCCATACAGTGATCTTTCTTGTTGTTTTGTTGATGGTTTCTTTTGCTGTGCAAAAACTTTTTATTTTGATGTAGTCCCATTTGTTTATTTTTTCTTTAGCTTCCATTGCCTTTGGAGCAGTATCAGTGAAGAAGTTCTTTCGGCATATGTCTGCAATTGTGCTGCCTGTGGATTCTTCTAGTATTTTTATGGTTTCCCATGTATTCAACGGTGAATGCTTTCTATGCACTAGGTACCCTTCTCAGCATTTCAAAAATTTTAGTGAGTAAAAATACAAAACACTTGCTTCTTGGAGTGTGCATTTGAGGCATAATAGATAGAAAATATATGGTAAATATAATAATTTAGTCATAGCACATATAAAAAGTTGATAAATACCATAGGAAGGAAAAGCCACAAAGAAAATAAGAGATTTCAATATGGAGAAATGGATACATTTAAATAAAATATTATGAGTATCCTGAACATAGATAATGAAGCCCTTTGTTTTTTCTGCCTTTCCTTAATAAACAGATTTTCCTCTCATTCTTCATGGGTATCTCCAGAAATTTATCTTCTTAATCCCCCTATATAATGCACATTGAAACATGTTACTTGAGACTACATATCCCAGGAAATATAATGTATAGCATTTCACATCCTATAATCCCACCAAATTTAGCTCAGCCTTATCTCATCTTTTACTAAAAGTAAAGAATCATAAAATATATTTCATACTATAGGCCCCATGCATGAATTTATGCAAGGGTGGGACAGATAGCATCAGGCCAGCTGGGAGGAGGGGACATGGAAGGTTGGCTGGCTGGTCCCACCCACCTGGTCAAACTCCTGGTCGAACTCCCAGTCTAGAGGACACTGCATATTAGCCTTTTATTATATAGGATATTGACTAAGTGAATGTCTTTTATTTACCTTTTTCTCCTTTTTCTAGTCCATATTCTTACATTATCCACTGATGATTAAAACTCTTATCTATGGCAATATTGCACTCCTCTGAGACTCTACTCTAGAAAATAAAAACACAGAAGAACCTCCAAATACCAAAGATTCACATATAAAGCATAGTCTCTTTTGTTTCTCTTACCTGTTACTCAATACCTAATACAAATGAAATGGTAATTTCAGGGCCTCTGCAAAAAAAAAAAAAAAACTTTCTTTTTTTTTGACAGATATGATTTAGGATGAACCTGATCTATAAAAGTGCTGGTGAGAATTAATACTTCACAGCTGCATGCTGCATGGCCATCTACTATAGGAGGATGGGGGGGGAAATAATATAACACAACACAGTTATGTGTCACTTAGCAACTTAGCAACAGGTAAACATTCTGAGAAATGCAACATTACATGGTGATCATTGTCTGAACATTTATATAGAATCAAGACGGAACAGCCTACTACACATCTAAGCTATATAGTATAGTCCATATCCTACTACACACCTAAGTAATATAGTATAGTCACAAATCTGTACAGTATGTTATTATATTGAATACTGTAGGCAATTGTAACACAGTGATACATATTTGTACATTTAAACATAGAGAAGTTACAGTAAAATATTCCATACAGGAATTTTATACCTCTGGCAGCAAAGTAGATTTATTTATACCAGCATCACTGCAAACACATGAGTAAAACAGTGCCTTACTACACTATAATAGTTATGACATCACAAGGTGTCTGGAATTTTTCAGTTTTCTTATAATCTTATGGGACCATCATCGTATATATGTGCTGTCGACTGAAACTTTTTATATAGTGTATAACTGAATACTGTATTTTTATAAGCCTCCACTTATTTAAAAAAAGCTTTTGTTGTTTTGATGCCAATTATCAATAAGTGATATTATGAAGTCTCAAATTGTATCCTTAGATTTTTTTAACGTATAATTAGTAATATTCCAAGAAGGTTTTTCAGACATACAGAATGTTTGTGTATCCAAATCTGTTTCTCAGTAACAATGGTGTATAGTTGTCATCATCCCACTAGCATTTTCTTTTTAACAAAGGGGTTTTGCTGAGAAAAATTAAACTAAAGGAATTACTCTGAGTCAGTTTCATGATACAAAAATCTATAAAAGTAAACCGTCTTTCAGCATTGACTAAATAACTAAATATATGATATGTGAGGGCTACTAAAAGCTAAGGCATTAGTATACCACATGAGAAATATACACTCATGTAAGCAGTAAAATAAACAGGTTTATTTTGGGGTTGTTTTTATTTTTAAAACCATCATATATTTTGCTATCTGTCATCACATTTAATTTTATAAGCAACATGTGAGCAATTGGGCTAGCATCATCTCATACATAATATTTTAATATATAATATTATCCATTAAAGTAACCAGACAGTATTAGTCAGATAAAACAAGTTTCTAGTACCCACAGATATAAATGTAAATGTGGCATTTGTAAGTATGGAAAAAGCCAATGAAACATCTATGAATATGCAAAAATTATAATGGTGAAAACTTTTAAAATATTTATGATGGCTGTTTATAAAAGGATCTGTACTTTTAGTTCATAGAACCTTAGACTATTCTTATTTCTTAAAAAGTTGAAACTTTTACATACCCATTTTTAAGAAATCCTATATAATAAAGAGTTAATATGCTAATTAGACTGGGAAGCAGACCAACCTTCTCGAATGACCAGTCGGTGGCTGGCAGGCATACAAGGCATCTGGGGCCACAAAGGCTTATTCTTGCATGAATTTTGTGCATCAGGCCTCTAGTTTCAAATAAAAATTACAAATATAATTTCCCGAACACTAAATAACTTTGGATTGTGAATGGCCACAGATAAGTTCTCTCTGAAGGGATGCGTTTGTATTGTCCTAATATTGCCTGTTGCCCAGGGTCTTTAGTATGCAATTATACTGAAAAATTATACAATTATTCTAGAAAAATAAAGTATGTACAGTTCCTAAAGCATGTTCATCTTTACATATTTTTGATAGCTTGAAAATATCAATAGAAAGCAATAAAGTTTTTATCCTATTCCTTCCTACCATCTCACTTCCCCTTTTGTTTTGTTAAATCAATACCAACAAAATTGTTTCCCTACTATACATCAAATGTTAATTATTCTATTTTATATTTTAAATAATAATATCAAACCTTGCCTAAACCGGTTTGGCTCAGTGGATAGAGCGTCGGCCTGCGGACTGAAAGGTCCAGGTTCAGTTCTGGTCAAGGGCATGTACATTGGTTGTGGGCACATCCCCAGTAGGGGGCGTGCAGGAGGCGGCTGATCGATGTCTCTCTCTCATTGATGTATCTAACTTTCTATCCCTTTCCCTTCCTTTCTGTGAAAATTCAATAAAATATATTTTAAAAAAATAATATCCAAACTTTGTAAACAATCATTAAATGATCCACAAACATTTTATTCACAGTCTCAAAAGTGACCTGAAAAGTACAATTAATCATTTAGCTCTCCTTATAAAAAGAGATTCATTTAATTGACTGCTAATACACTTTCTAAAGGGCCCATTAATAATATGCTAAAGTTAGTAAGTGTTGTTAAATGGCAAGACCCACAAATTTAGATGTGTGCCAATGAAATGTATTGTAGATTTTTAAACATTTTTATATATCTGATCACCACACAATGTTTAGTAATATTGAAAAGCTGTATATATATATCCATACACAAAATATATTCATAATCATAATAGAATTTCTATTCTATTCTAAGGGATAGCCCCCTTGTTTGTCTTGAGATAGATGTAGTTTATAATCTTATTTTAAATAGAAAAGAAATTAGCAAGATATTTAATAACTTATAAAATCAAATAGAAGTTTGGTGAATGAAAATTCATGCCCTGGAGCAGGGTTCCCTCAGCCCAGCATGCCCCTTCAAAATCTGGGAGACTTTAGGGGCAGGAGGTAATCTGGAAATCAGAGGAAGGCAATACCCCCATCACAACTCTGCTACTGCTACCGCCAGCAGTACAAGCCTCAGCCTGCCCTGCTTACCTGAGCCTCAAGAGGACCTGGGCAGCTGGGCAGCTGCCATCCCAAGTTTGCCTGCACCTCGGGCTGATCCTGGGCAGCTGGGGAGCTGAGGGTGGGTCCAGCCACACCATGCACCTGCCATCACCCTCCACCATTGGGGCTAAAAGGGCTGAGGGACTCTAGTGGGGCTGAGGGAAGTAGGCATTGCCATCTTATGGCTATGGAAGCTGCCATTTTTTGTGATGGTGTAATGATCAATTTGCATATTCCATCTTTATTAGATAGGATAGGCAGCATGTGGAATCAGACTTAGAAAAGGATAAAGCCAAGTTATATCTTGTTAAAGGTAGCAGTAAATATTTGACATTTTAAACAAAGTATAACATTAAAATGATGACCTCTAATTATTGTTGTACTTTTATGTAAATCTAGTATAGACTTCTAGTTTAATATCCAATAATTTCTTCCTCATTCTTAGCAATGAACTCTGCTTTTTTGCTGAAAACCTTCACACCTGAAATAAATTAAACATGTCCATGCTCTCTAGCATTCACTGTAACCATATATAACTAACTATGTCTTAGATAATTAGATATCAGTGGAAGTGCTATATAGGAAATTTTGGAAAACTCCTCAAAGAGGCAGCCAATCAATGATTCTGTGTCATCATTGATCTTTCTCTCCCCTTGTCCTTTTCCCTCTAAAATCAATAAAAATATATTTAAAACAAAACAAAACAAAAAATCTTTCAGCATGTGCCCCAGATCTGTATCACCATATTTGAAATAATAATCCCTATGGGACATGTAAATATCATGTCTTTTCAGATGGATGTAAATTACTTTAATTTCTTGTCTCTTCTTTAGTAAGACGTTAAAAAAAGAGAAGAGTTTTCAAATTGTACCTCAGTCATCAGGGATTTGTGTGCTTTGGTTTGTGAAAATCTGCTTACAGTATGAAAAAATATATACAGAAACAATATTGCTTTAACTCATTTTAAAATAAATATTCAGGAATATAACTCATTAAGTTGGGCTCTGCCTATAATTGTTATTTCATTATACAAAATATTAACTTTTTCATGCAAATATTTTAGTAACAATAATAGATTTTAATTTTAGTTTTCATTCATAAAATCTAATCATTTTTTTTCTCTCTAGAACAAAGATAAAGACCACACATCAAAGGTAAATTCTGTTACAACTTTTAGGAAGTTGAAAACAGCAAAATACATATGACTTTTTTTTTAATTTCTTCTCTTATAAACATAAAAATTCAAAGTTTCATTCTCACCCAAGGCTAATTTGCTATGCATAAATGCAGCTATATCACATATTTTTAAAAAAATCTTGTTCTTATCCACTTATATTAACTTTTCATTAAAAATCTATATTTTGAACTGCTTACATGAAGTAGTATGTAATTCAATAACTTTTTAGGAGTTTTCTTAGTTATAGAAGCAGCCCTACGTTAATATGCAGCACTGTGCAGCAATAACCTTTTGCATTAACTTATTTCATTAATATTTTTTTAGCTCAAAAAACCTCCATGCTGCTCTCAAAAATTAGTTTTATGTTTTAAGTGATCATTTTCCTATGAAAATGTCTCCATATTGCAAAGTCCCTTTTGTTCATAGAATGGTTCAATGGTTCTCATAAAATTCCAAAGAAAAGGAGTGGTGATCAATCTCACCAGAATAATGTATATTTTTTGAAATAGTTTAAAATTATTTAGTTAGACATAGTTTATAATATATCTGTAAAATTATACCCATTACTTATTCACTACATTAATATATTTATAATTATATACCATTGAAATTTTCAATCTTGTATACTGCAAAGTAAGATGACTTTCATTCATATATTCCATAAGGACACATTTCTGTGATTTATTACATACTTCTAGGTTACAGTACAAAACAGGTCATGCAATAGATATGACCTGAAATAGTTTATTATGGAGAATCTAAAAGTTAAATAAAAAGTTCTAGGTGTTTCAATGGAATAGAACTGACTACTGTCTAGAAAATTGAGGGACATTTAACCCAGAGACACTAAATATTATTAAGAATTATACAATAATAATACAATAATTTAAACTTGGTGGGCAAAGACCATTCCAGAAAGATGAAATAAAAAAGCATACTTACAAAGATTCTAGTGATAGAAATAAGATTCTTAAATTATTATAGCATGGTAGGTATTAATAGCTAATTCAAATGGCAGTGACTATTGTACTTCTGCCAAAATATTGTCAACATTTTTTTTATAATTCAGTCTAAAAGTGAGTCTACAAAAAAATTTTATGTTCATATCTTTCTATGGATACATTAATATCTGACATAAACTTACAATACTATTTTTCTAGTGAAGAATTTTTAAATGTGGCATATGCTATTTTCAATTGAATAGGTTTTTTTAGTAAAATTATTGTGACTAGATTGCTTGTTCCTTGGTGTGCTTATATGACTTCATAAACAATCTGAAAGCCTTTTGAACTACAGAATGGCTTTCTTTCCCTTGTGCATCCAGTTTAATAAACCTTCTAGCTACAATTTCTTCCCTGACATTCAAGATGCTATACTCATCAGCTTCAGCATTAAAGTCACTGTTGTAATTCTGTTGCTCATGGGAGACAATAAGATATTCTATTAACTACCTGGCATGTTATATATTTTGATGAAGACTTCATAGGAGCTGCACAACTTTCTTTAACTCTTCCATTGGAATTCATAACAGTTATTCAGCTTGGCAATCCCCTCTCCTCTTCTAAAATATTTATTTTATTCATTAATAATATCAAAATCATATCATTTTACTTGTTCCTTATTGTTATTATTATTATCATTAATAATAATTATTTTGTTTTCTTTGGACACTTTACTAGAATTTGACTAGAGGATTAGGTTTCCAGAGAAGTCCCAGAGGTATGTCCTGATGGTTTTCATAAATGAAACTATTTTGATTAAAACTGTCAACAGGTAGGTTTGGGGGCAACTTTTTGGAGAGCTAGGGCAATTGGAGAGACAATTTACAATTGGAGGAAGATTTTCAGTGGAGAGTTGGGCTGAAGGTACAGGCAGAGGGTAGGGATGGCAGCATCTGTAGAGGGCAGTGAGGGACTTGAGTAGATTTTTATTGTTGAGATTCAAATGACCATTTAATGTGAAATGTGCTATATTTATCAAGTGATATATTCAAAGTATTTTATTTCTTGATGTGCCAATTAAATCTAGATCCAAAAGCCTTTCCTCAGTAGAGGAATATATACCATCACTACTAGAGCATAATGGCTGCTACCTGTATCACTGTGAGATGGACTTAGCTTTCTGGAGAGTGGGAACTCCTATTACTGTCTGTATTTAATGTAGATAGGCCAGTATCTTTACAAATATAATCCTAAGTGATGAATTCACTTAGGATTCCAATTGGCTTAATGTTTCAGAAAACACCATCTCTTTGCTATGGGCAAGCAGTTCAGGCTCCTCATAGACCTTCAGTGCCAGTAAGTTGCTATTATGGTTGCTGAAAAACTCTGTTGTCCATGTGTCTGTATCTGGAACACATGCTTCAAATTTTGCACCCTAGTATGATCTGAGTGTTTGTGTTCTCCCCAAAATTCTCAAGTTAAAATATTGATATCCTATGTGATGACTTTGAGAAGTGATTAGTACAGGATGGTGGAGCCCACATGAATGTGATTGATGGTCTAATAAATGAAAAGCCACAGAGCTTCCGTGCTCCTTTGGCCGTGTGAGGACACAGCGAGAAGTCTGTGATTAGAGAGAGCACCATGTACCTGACTGCACTGGCACCTGATTTCAGACTTTCAAAACTGTGAGATGTAAATTTTTGTTGTTTATATGTTCCCTGCCCCAGTCTATGACATTTTGTTATAGCAGGCTAAATAAACTGAGACTCACACTTTTCCTACTTTTCTCATTAGAAATGAGTGGAAGATCAAATGGGACTACATCAAAATAAAAAGCTTTTGCACAATAAATGAAACCATCAACAAAACAACAAGACCACTGTATGGGAGAACATATTTGCAAATGTTATCACTGATAAAGGTTTAATCTCCAACATCTACAGCCAACTTATACAACTTAATAAGATAAACGATCCAATAAAAAAATGGGCAGGGGACCGAAATAGAACCTTTTTGAAAGACGACAGAAGGAAGGCCAAAAGACACATGAAACATGTTCAAAGTCACTAATTACCCGAGAGATACAAATCAAAACGACAATGTGATACCATCTTACACCTGTCAGAATGGCAATCATCAACAAATCAACAAAGGACAAGTGTTGGCGGGGATGCGGAGAAAAAGGAACCTTTGTGCACTGTTGGTGGGAATGCAGACTGCTGCAGCCACTATGGAGAACAGTATGGAGTTTCCTCAAAAAACTAAAAGTGGAACTCCCATTTGACTCAGCATTCCCACTCTTAGGAGCTTACAAACACCAATCAGAAAGGATTTATGCACCCCTATGTTCATAGAAGCACAATTTACAATAGCTACAATTTGGAAACAGCCTAGGTGCCCATCAGCAGATGAGTGGATCAGAAAACTATGGTACATCTACACAATGGAATTCTATGCTGCCATTAAAAAGAAGGAATTCTTACCATTTCCAGCAACCTGGATGGAACTGGATAGCCTTATGCTTAGTGAAATAAGCCAGTCAATGAAGGAGAAACACCATATGATCTCACTCATTTGTGGATAATAAAGAACATTATAAACTGATGAACAAATAGATAGATACAGAGGCAGTAAAGCATTAAACAGAATGTCAAATTACAGCAGGAAGATTAAGGAGAGGTGGGGTAGGTAAGAGATCAACCAAAGGACTTGTATGCATGCATATATGCATAACCAATGAACACAGACACTGGGGAATTGGGGTATGCTTGGGAGGGGGAGACGGGGCAACGGGGAGATATGTATACATGTAACACAATAAAAAAGAAAAATAAATGAGTGGCCGAAACCGGTTTGGCTCAGAGAATAGAGCGTCAGCCTGTGGACTGAAAGGTCCCAGGTTCGATTCCGGTCAAGGGCATGGACCTTGGTTGCAGGCACATCTCCAGTAAGGGGCGTGCATGAGGCAGCTGATTGATGTCTCTCTCTCTCTTCAATGTTTCTAACTTTCTATCCCTCTCCCTTCCTCTGTAAAAATTCAATAAAATATATTTTAAAAAATTAAAAAAAGCACGAGTGTTTCCTGTGACACCAGGCTGACATAAAAAAAAAAGAAATGAATGGAAGATCAGTTTCTTCAAATTATGGTCTTTCTCTTTGGATTAAATGATGTGGGTCTAGCTGGCCAGTCTTTACTGGTAGTGCAAACCTTATCTCGGTGAACTTCATACGAAGGACAGAGATGCTGTCAGGCTTCCTTTGCCCATGGGCACAATCCTTCCATAGACCCCTTCCTATTCCTTTGTGTCACCTAAGTTTTCCACCCCTACAGTTGCTGCTTTCACTGTGAACTCCGAAGCCCCTGCCACAGTTACAATCAGTATATTAATTGGTCTGTTTAAGTTTGTAAAAGAAAACAAACCTAAAAAACTTCAAAACTTCAGGGTAAATTCCTTCTGAAGACCACAGACTTTGAAAGAGTCATAAACATTTAGAGATCACAGTTGTTTTAAAAACAATTATTTCTAGAAAGAACTTCAATCTTACCTAAATCAGTGAATGTTAGCATGTATGGTTCAATTTATGGTGAATATGTTTATTTTACAGATATATAGTTGAATTTGAAACAACAACAGAATAGAATTAAGTACTATGTAAGGCTTTTAAATAACGTCACATACAGATACTATAATTTGTTCAGAACAAATACTATTAGTGAGGGATATCTCTGTGTCATACAATTCACATAAACCACTAAGGAGAAATTCACTCTGTAGAGAGTTCATTTTTTTCTAAATGGTTTATCTTACACTATTTAAAATAAATAAATTTAGCATATTAGGATCCCTAATACTCTTTTACTAATCATACATTTGTTTCTACTGTTGTTTTTAATTTTTCTCCTGTGATTTAGCTTCCACATTAGGCAATATTCTATTCCTGAAGTATACCAAAGCATGAATTCAGTAGACATAAATTTTCTTTTAATTGGGTCAACTTAAATGCCATGAGAACATTTTCTCACTACACTGATATCCAGCATTACAACAGTTATAATATAATGTCCTTCTTGGGCAACAATTGGCATTTATTCCATACATGCATCTAGACTTCTGGCCTTCGTTAAATAATTTAAAATTTGAATTTCATTATCTTTTATTTCTGTCCCTTTTGGGGGAAAACTCAACTCTGAAACTTTTAGTTTAGGAATATTTTTTTAGTTGCAGTGATAGTACTAATTTGGATAAATGTTAAACTGTTAGACACAGATATCCAGGATATAATAGTTTGCACAAAATACATTTTTTCTATTAATAATCCACTGCAGAGTCCAGCAGTTTTTCTGAAGAAAAAAAAAAACATGTGGTCTCTATTTTTACTCAGCTCTGCTGTTGTACCTTAAAGGTAGCAGTAACAATAAATAAATTAGTGAGCATGGCTGTTTTCCAATAACACTTCCTTTACAAAAACAGCCTTTAGGTTTTGGTTTCTGTACCCTTGATCTAGAAGAAAGCAACCCAGGGCTGGTAGGCAGCTCTATCATGCTCAGCACAAGGATTTTTCAGTTTCTCCAGACATCACCTTGTCTCAACAGATCACTGACATACTTATCCATAACAGGGGAGAGAGAAAGTTGAAGTCTAGGGAACTGTTGTAAGAGGACTGCAGAGTTCATTCACTTACCCGTGGCTATTTTCAGCCAGTGATACAAAAAAAAATAAGACTCTTGCTGGACACTCCTGGCCATGAATAAAGAGCAGGGATTCTATTCTAAAAGGAAGAACTGAACCATGAGTACTGGAAGGCTGCTATCAGTTTCCATATTTCACAACTTTTCCACCTTGAGCACACACATGTATTCCTCAAGGATGACAACCTAAAATCTCATTCAGCTATTACATACAATTAGAAGTCTGGAGTATCTGCACAAAGTCTAGTCTTCCCCCTTATCTATGGAAGTGAGTCTTTGGAATCCAGTGAATGATAACCTAGTAAATTATCTTATTTCTATTCCAACTTATATTTTCTAAAAAATGAGTATAAACAGGACTGCCATGTAAATGCTCTCATTCAAAAACTGGAAATATAAACATAGTAGGTTAAATCCCCAATGTGGGAGGTGAAGGAGACAGCCCATCAATGACTCTCTCCTCATTGATGTTTCTCTCTTTCCCTCTCCCTTCTTTTATGAAATAAAATAAAAAATAAAAATATATTTTTGAAATATTCTAAATCTATCACATAAATTACTATGCTGTATACTGATCTTAAAAATATTTTATTCAATGAAAATTCAGAACCAAATAATATTTATTATATTTTTTAAGTGTCTACTATTGCTATATTATTTTTAAAAGACAATAGTAATACATTGCCTAATGAGTTTCATACTCTATTCAATTAACAGTAAATGGCAAATTCCAGTGGTCTAAGTAATCTTCAAAAATTTTAATTTTAGTTTGGAGTGGAATTCTTCCACTTGTACATTTTTATTCTCTTGTTTTAAATTCCCTATATTTTATTGTGATGTCACTGTTGTTGCATATTTCATATCTATTTTTTCCATTTACATAAACCATTTTTCTAAATTTTAAAGTGGAGTAGCCAAATATAGATCTGTTTTCATAGGCTTTCACAAACAGTTCATATTAAATAGTTGTGAAGAGAATATTGCATTTTTGTTCCTAGCCTCACTGCCAGTTAGATATAGTCATGTAACTTAAAGTGAATGTGATAAGGTAGCATATAGAGACATTTTTGGAAGGGAATTATCTCTGAGGACCATATGATTCTTCTTCACTCCTTTATCCCACTTCAAAAATAGATTCTGTCACCTTAGCCTATGAAAATGAAAGTAATACCCAAGCCTTATGGAATAGTGAGGGGGTATAAGCCAGGGTCCCTGCCCTTACTGTAGAGTGTTCTTATCAGCACTGGATGACTATGCCTGCAGGGAGCCTCATGAGTGAGTCTAAACTTTCACCTTCTTTAAGCTATTGTTATTGAGAGATTTTGTTCCTCAAGAAGATTGATATACTATATAATAAAAGCCTAATATGCAAATTGACTAATTGGCAGAATGACTGGTCACTATAAGGTGCACTGACCATCAGGGGACAGATGTTGAATGCAGGAGCTGCCCCTTGGTGGTCAGGATGCTCCTACAGGGGGAGTGCTGCTCACCCAGAAACTGGGCTCATGGCTGAAGAGCACAGCTGTGGTGACGGAAACTTCTCCTGCCTTTGTGGGATTTAGACATCCTCTGAGGGCTCCTGGACTGCAAGAAGATATGAGCTCGGCTGAGAGACACCTCCTGCCCCCAGTGCACAAATTTCGTGTACCAGGCATCTAGTATGTTTTTAATCCTAAATAATTTAATAGAAATATCTCTCATTGTCTATACAGATTGAAATACACAACATCCCACAGAAACAGAATGATACATTTGTTATAATTAAAGAAACTACATTGACACATCACCACCCAAAGTTCACAGTTTTCACTAATATTCCTGCTGTGGGAGTTATCACTGTTTTTCTCTCTCTTGAACAAGATAGCTAGGGCTTAATAGTTCCATGGGGATTTTTTTTGTGTGATTTTTTTTTAAATTTTCCCTTGGGAGTTTTTTGTTTGTTTGTTTGTTTGTTTATTATCTTTTCAGAGATCCAATTTTGGGTTCTGTTCATTTTATTTATTTACTAGAGGCCCATTGCACAAAAATCCATGCAATAGGCCTTCTTCCCCTGGCTGCAAGCATCAGTTTTCCTCTGGCATTCAGGACCCAAAACTTTGCTCCAGCTGCAGTAGTGAAGCCAAGCCTCAAAGCTTCTCTGCTCTGGCTGCAGCAGAGAAGCCAAGCCTCTTCAGTCTTTATTCTCCAGTCTTCAGTCTCCACTCAGGCCAGAGCCTTCAGTTTTCATTCTACACCAATATATGCAAATTAACCGATCATTTGGCAGGTTAATGTGGATACTCATTTCTGATTGGCTGGTGGGTGGTTACAGAGGTATGGCCAATTTGCATATTCTATTTTATTAGTGTAGATTGCCAACTTTTAAAATTTATTTTCCAGTCCTTCAGCTCCTTCTTCTTTATTTTTTTGATTTTTGAGCTAGCTTCAAAATTTGAAATTTATATGATGAATTTATAGGACTTTCTTGCCTTTTACTACATATGTAGTCCTATAAATTTTAATTACCAGTATAAACTAATTAACTTGATGTTCACATATTTAGATACACTATGTTTTAATTTTTATTAAGTTTAAAATGTATTGTAGTTTTGTATTAAGGTTCATCAGAGAAACAGAACAAATATAATGTCTATTTGGATATATGTGTGGTATGTGTGTATACACGTGTGTATATCTATATAATTATTTATATATATGTAATTAAAGTTTACTATATATAATGATATATAGCAATATATAATTATTATAAGGAATTGGCTTATATGATTATGGAGCCTGAAAATTTCCAAATCTACAAGGTGAGTTGCCAAACTGAAGCTCCAGGAGAGCTGATCATGTAGGTCCAGTCTAATTCCAAAGTTTTGAGAACCAGGAAAGCTGATGCTGTATTTTCAGTGTGAAGGCAATAGGCTGTCCTACTATGAAGAGCCAATGTTTCAGTTTGAATCTGAAAACACAGAAAAGCCAATATCCCAGTTCAATGCCTGTCAAATAGGAAGAATCTCTTACTTGGAGAATAGTCAGCTTTTGGTTTTACTCAGGCCTTTAAATAATTGGAGACTCACTCACCCCAGAGAGGACAATATGACTCAATCAGTCCACTAAATTAAATGTCACAATCATACAAAATATTCTCACATAAATATTTAAAAAAATGTTTGATCAAGTGTTAGGACACTCCTTGACCCAGTCAATTTGCCAAATAAAGTTAACAATCATAAGTTTTTATTTGGATTTCTTCTCTGACTCATGGATCCTTTAGGTGTGTATGTCAATTACATGCTTTTAAATTTATTGAGTTTAGTTTTTGATGCAGCATATTTTTGATATTGTTGACCATACCATGTGTATTGGACAAAAATGTAGCCTGCATTTGATGGATTTAGTCTTTTGAATGACTATTTCCAGAACATTATTTTTTTTCTATTCATTTATTTAACAGCACTCTGTTCAGTTTTAAGGATTTGTGTTTGGTATATATCATATAGTTGAGTCTTATTTAACAATAGTTAAATAAGGGGAAGAAATTCATTTTCACTTAATAATTTAGTGACTTAAACTTGTCTATCATTTTCTTATTTTCTATTCCTCTCTTTATTTTATTGTCTTCCTTTGTTTCCCTTTAATACCTTCTTCTGTATTGCTTATTTTGTTTAGAGTTATATTTTATCTATTTGCTTTTTAGGTATTCTTTGCATTATTTTCATGGTTTATATAGCAATTACAATATATAAGATATGAACTTGCACAATCAATCTGGTTTACTGGTAATTTTATGTATATTCTTACCAACTTCAGACACTATGCAACCATTTAGGTTCATGTATGCCCCCACTGACCCTTATTCATTTTGCTTTACTTGTATGACAACAATGTACAAAAAAACCCCACAAGACAAGGTTTTATATATATATTAGAGGGATATCATTTCAAACATATCAATGATATATAGTGTTTTATACATTTACAGGTATATCTATATTAACAAAAGGGTAATATGCTCATTAGACTGAATATCTTTTGGATGACCTTCTGGACAAAGCTATGGTGGTGGGGCCAAGGTAGAGGCAGTTAGTGGGATCAGGCTGGCAGGGGAAAGCAGTTAGGGGTATCAGTCCGGCAGGCAGAGGTGATTAAGGGCAATCAGGCAGACAGGCAGAGAGGGTTAACAGTGATCAAGCAGGCAAGCAGGGCTGGTTAGGGGTGATGAGGAAGTCAGGGGAGCAGTTAGGGGTATCAGATTATTAAGCAGAATACAGAGCATCAACTTCATAAGAAACTTTCATATATGACAAAGGTGACATTACTAATAAAAAGTAGTATAAGATGGAATACCAGGAAAATGCCAGTGGTGTTTCTAATTACATGGTTATTAGTGTCCTTTAAAAAGTAATTTAAAAATAAGAACCATATTCCCAGTAGTTGAGAGGAGAATTGGAAATGAGGAATTAGAGGCAAGTGCAGAGTTTACCCCTGCCTCATAAATATTGGAGAGTATATGTCAATTAAATGCCAATTATTTCAAATATGTGATGCTGTGTTTTATCTTTAAATAACCCCAAATGTATTATCTTATTATTCATTTCACAGGTACTAGAAATTGAAACTCTGAAACATGATCTGCCTGGTGCCCAAAGCTAATCTATAGAGCTGGCACTAGAATCCGCCTCTATATCTCTTCCTACTATTGAGATCGTTGCTGCATTACTGATTATTTCCTTCCTGCAACTGTGCCTAATCTGATCATTGGGAACCTCCTATGATGTATATCTTTTATTCCTGTCACTGAAGGGCTGTCTTTCCACATAAAACCAACAAATCCTAGCAAATTTACAAGTAAATGTAATAAAAGGATTTGAGAAAAGTTTTATTAGCAGGTGCCTTCATAATGTGGTTTCTGAACTCTACTCATTATCCACACCCTTGTGTTTCCACCAAATATCTCAATGTAAAACAAATAGGAGCAGACCTAGTGCTCTTCAATGTCCACAGGAATTTATACTGAAAGCAATTGCCAACGGCAATGCACTTTTGGAACTGGTTGTGCTAAATATTTAAAAAATATAGGCCACAAGAGAAAAGTGGTACTCTTCATAAGTATACACACATTAGAAGCCTTAGAGCCTAATGCAGTAATATTGCTACAGCTGTTATTGCTAGAATTTTAAATTGGAAACTGCAATGAAAAGAGCAGTTCAATTAAAGAATGAAGTAACCAAAAAGAAAAAAAAATCAGATGCTTATGTGACTGAAAGCAACAAAGAAAACACTGCACACTGATTGCACATATCAACGCTCATTGAAACAAACCATTACTCATATTTAATAATGTAGTAATTTGCAAGTTAATGGTGCTCAACAAATCTTTTAATGTGTCAAACACTCTGCTTATACAATACTTTACCTGCCTACAAGGGAATTATAGCCTAGTAAGTGAGGCAAACTTGGCTGAACAAAGTGTAGCATACAACTAACTGCCTTTAAGAGACAAGTAAGGCTTCCTATCACTGGTGCTGACAGATGTGAGTCTTGCAATAAGAATTTTAAAAAATGCTGGCAATTCTTAAACAACAAAAAAAGTGTGAAAACAAAAAGGTGAAAAATAAGTCATATTTATGAAATAATAAAAATTTAGTTTAACAGTGTCATATATGTTTAGAAAAAATGATGGGGATGTTAGCTAATAATTAATATTTGGATTTCATTTTAAATGATCAGAAAAAATGGTAAATGTTACATAGTAACACATGCTAGACACTGTTTTAAATATTTTCCATATATCAATACAACAAATTTTCATAATAAACTCCTAAACTATATCAAATAAAATTTCACAGGACATTTTAAACAAGAAGAATTTTTTCAATACACTTGCAGTAGGGGAGAGATTAAACTCAACTTTACTAAAACAAAAGGCAGGAGAGACTTTACTCACTGGGGTGAGATAATGGAAAGTACTAGAAGACATCAATGAGGAGTTGGGTCAGTATAATTACAATGTGGGTTTGCTAATTGACATTTATTGATATTTGGCTTCAAGAGGCTGTGTGTTGGGGGCACTATTTTTCTTGATGTTTACTTTTTAAAGCTTTGGGTCCTAGGTCTTTGAGGAAAAAAACAACAAACATTTTTGGGTTGTAAACTGGCAAGGGGATGGGAGAAGATTTAAATCTCAAAAGGACACAGAAATAATTTACAATCACAAGTTTTCTAAAGTAAATGAGGGAATGAATGGGATATCAAGGGTGTATAGTTTGGAAGAAACCTGTCTAAATTTTGGTCAAGCTGAAGAAAATGTTAAGGCTGTCTTAATTAAGTAAGTAGTATTAGTTTTCCATTTTGTAGATGACAAAACTGAGTCATAGAAAACTTAAACTAATTGTTCAATATAGTTTTACATAATGATTTGGAATTAAAACCTTGACAGTCTGGTTCTAGTGTTCAAATATGTTTTTTTTTCTTTCTGAAATATCACAGTGTTTTATACTATTTAGTGCATTCTTAATCTTTATTAAAGAAATCATTTTGAAGCTATTAGAAATGTTGTGAGATTTGTGTTTTAGAAAAATATCTCTGGAGTTTTAATGTAGGATGGCAATGTACTGAAGTTTATGCTACTGGCATAAAGGATTATAGATTATATAAATCAATATAGGTCAGTTACTGTGGAAAAGGGAGATAAAAATCTGATTTAAGATACTAAAACAGTGATCTATGATATAGTTTTTAGCATGGGAAGTACAGGTAGCAAGATGAGACAGGTTTTTAAAAGATCAGTCATATTTAGTTCACCGTTTGAAATTAACATGGAAGGGGAAGGAAGAACACTAGTAGGCAGGCAGGACAGAAAAGAGCAGGAAAACACAATATTCTTGAAAACACTTATATTGACAGTGATGATGTTATAGCTTTCTTTCTTCCACCCTCCCTCCTTCCCCTCTCCCCCTCACCCTTATCCCTCTCTCTTCCTGTCCCCTTTCTTCTTTCCTTCCTTCCTTCCTTCCTTCCTTCCTTCCTTCC
>JAAGEH010000012.1:40059447-40121910 GCA_011751065.1 Lasiurus cinereus | reverse complement strand
TTCTTTCTTTCTTTCTTTCTTTCTTTCTTTCTTTCTTTCTTTCTTTCCTTCTTTCAGCCCCCCTCACCCACTCATAATTGTTTCAGAAGTCAGAAAGGATGGGACTGACTATGTGGTGGAGTGTACCACTAAACCCATTCTAAATTATTTTCTTTCTGTAAGAATAGAAAATGTGCTCTTCTTCCAATTTAAACCTAATCTCTTGGCCTATGACTTGAATTTCATTACTTCTGCCTTCTTTAGATTCTCAAACTCTAGAATTTTCCCTACTCTCTCTTTATTTATTTATTTATTTATTTATTTATTTATTTATTTATTTATTTATTATTGATTTTAGGGGGAGAGAGAAATATCAATGTGAGAGAAAAACAGCAATTGGCTGCCTCTTCCATGCACCCTGACTGTAGAATGAACCCTCAACCTGAGTATTTGCCCGTACCAGGAATTGAAGCCACCAGCTTTTGGTGTACAGGATGACACAACAATCAACTAAGCTATAGACCAGAGCTTTCTTTCTTTTTCATGAACCCTAATAATTGGGTTTTTCCTATTGAATTAGTGAAGTTATTCAAATATTTCTACACAAAGAAAAATATGCACCGTTAAAAACAACGAAATTCCAAACCTTACCTTTGTTGCTGGAAAAATTAGTGGGTACAATTTTCTGGACACCAGTGGATGTGGGGTTTTTACTATATCTTCAGCAAATGAATTTTCTAAGACTCACATGGAAGAATGGATGACTTCTATTGATATGGAATTATATTCCTCAAGTTGCAAAGTCCCTAGTCTTTAAACCAGTCCTGGAAAATATACAGCTGCATCAGAGCCAAAAGTAGGGCCAACATCGAGTTTCTGTTCCATGGTGGAGTGGGGTCTCATGTAGCAACAGGTTAGATTCAGTCCATCAGTCTATTCTGTGGTCCCACATGCCATGCACCACATGGGCAAATGCAGGGTTGTGGCCCCCTGCAACAGGAACCCCAGGAGCACAGACAAGCAGGAGAACAAGAGAAAGGAGGATTTTTTTTGTTCAGAAACTAAGTATCTCAGATTTTATGCCTTTGCAATGTTCATGCCCATTCTAGATACTGACTTGTTCCCATGTGTGACTTACAGGTAAGCACCTTCCCATGTCACCCAGACCTTACTGGGCATGCCATTGCTGTCCTGCCCCTTCCACTATCGACCTGCAGGTAATAGACTTGGAGAAAGTTGACTGCAGCTTCCTGGCAAAGCTGTAGAAAAACCATACCTATATTATTTAGTTTTCTCTTCATTCCTTTTCTGTTAAATTATAATCAGATTATTATAATGGTATCATCTTGATCCCATATCTTCCACTATATATATTATCCCTCTCATATTTTTATCCCATACATAGGTTAATGATGTACTCCATTTTCTTATCTTCAACCTCCTCTTTAACCTACTATAATCTGCTTTGACTTCTAGGACATTAGCAACTTCCATTCCCACCATGGTAATGAATGATATGTACTAGTAAATTCCTAAATTCATACAATTATTAAGCTTCTCCTAACCTTACCTCTTACTGGTATTCAATCTTTTTGCTCAATTCAAAGTACCCTGTTCACTCTGTACATTCTCTTCCCTTGGTTTTCATGACACAATACTCATCCCCCTCATTTTTTTTTGTTTCATTCACAAGCTTACATTTATTTTTAAAAACATTTTTCTATGCATAAAATGATAACAATTTCTCAAGTTTCTACCAAAAAAAAAAATCAGAAATTTAGATCTCGAAGAAACTTATCCTTTGACCTTCAGACTCATATATATCCAACTCTTAATTGGACATGTTCCCTTGGATTTTGAGTTAAACATGTTAGAAAGTAAACTAAATCTTTTTACCACAGATCCTGTTTCTTTAATATTGTTTATAATTCATACCACAATTTAACCAAATGTAAAATTTAGTTTTCATCTTTGACACTGTTTTCTCCTACATTCATTCACTTTCCAAATATTCTCACCTCCCATTATTATTTCCAATATAAATATTGCCATCATTTAGGTCACCTTAATTGTCTAATGGTTAATGACATACTGGGCTGTGATTGCTATTAGTATACATATCCTATATAATAAAGAGGTAATATGCAAACTGACCCTCATGCCTTTGTGTCACAAGATGGACACCCCCACATTGTCACAAGATGGCTGCCCTCACATCATCACAAGATGGTTTCCACCACGTTGTCACAAAATGGCCACCAAAAGATGACCAACCCACTCATCACAAGATGGCCACTCTCCCATTGTCACAAGATGGCCAGAAGGGGAGGGCACTTGGGGGCGACCAGGCCTGTAGTGGAGGGCAGTTAGGGGCAATCAGGTAGGCAGGCAGGTTCCCTTGTGGGATTGAGCCTAAACTAGCAGTTAGACATCCCCTAAGGGATCCCAGATTGGAAAGGGCGCAGGCTGGGCTGAGAGACATCCCCTCCCCCCACATTGCATTAATTTCATGCACCAGGCCTCTAGTATAAGCTATAAAATGTATAATTTCATTTGTTTTAAATTCATGATTTTCTCATAATTAATCCATCCAATGAACTGAGCCATGACAGTTAGTTTTAAAAGCAGTTATCTATTTTCCCTGTTATATATTTTATTCTGAATATAAGTTCGAAGTAAAACAAATACCTGTCCACATACATGTTTTCATTCCTATTACAAATTCCAGATTTAATAAAATTCATCATAGTTTTCCTTCAATGAAATTAAATAATATCAACAAAAAATCCAATAGTGTGTCAAAGGATTTGAGGGCTTCTCTATTTTCTTTATTGTTTTATGGATAAAATATTTAGAAAAAATCTATTTTATTCAATTAAAATTTTCAGGATTATATAAAACAAAGTGATCATAGATCATATTAAATAAATCAGATTTTTTAAAAAAGAACACTATTTAATATACTATTTCTAATTGCTTTGCAATATTTTATGGTCATATTCCAATCCTATGAGTGAAGAAGAGATTTTGTAAGGTTAAATTATTTTTATTTCTATAAATTAACCTCAAAATAATTTAATATGTAATTGAATATTAAGACTGTGTTTATTGTATATAGGAGTAGAGAGAAGAAAAAAAAGAGCCTTTTTTCTTGGGGAAAAGATCACTTCCCTGGTCTCTGAGTAGCAAGGGAGCATAGCAACATACTGGTTAAGAGGGAGAGTCACCTTTGTTTTTTTTTTTGTTGTTGTTTGTTTGTTTATTTTTTATTGTTAAAACTATTACAAATAGTAGTACATATGTCTCTTTTTCCCCCCATTGATCTACTTGCGACCTCCCCTACCCCCAGTACATGCCCTCACCTGCCCCGCTGCCCAGGGTCTTATATCCATTGGTTATGCTTATATACATGCATACAAGTCCTTTGGTTGATCTCTTACAACCCCTGCCCCCACCCCCACCGCAAACTCCCCTGACTTTCTGTTGTACTTTGACAGTCTGTTCATCGATTCAATGCTCTTTTGCTTCTGTATCTATCACCACCCCCCCGCCCGTGATTCTTTTCTTTAAAAAATCTTGCCTCTGCAGACTAGAAATAAATATATATATATAAAATGTTTGAGTTCCAACTTCAATGTCCAATAGTTCTGAGTCCCAGTTTCAATGTCAGTTTCTTATATGTACACGTCAACAATGGTATCTGGATAGTGCACAAATAGTGACAATGTAGGTCCGACCCTCTCTGGTTTGGTTTTAGGCATCCTGTAGCAACTCACAGCTGCTGACTGCTGGCATGGCAAGGCTTCATCAGCATCTTCCATTTATGGACTGTTTCTCATCTTGTCTTTGTGGTTGGAGCACACCTGTCAATTCCTCTTTGTTGCAGGAGTCCACATGGTCTTGGAGTTGTTTCCTGAAAGTATATAAACATATTCTCAACCAAAAGTTAATAAAATAACCTTTTCTATAAAATTGACTTAGGATCCTTTTTATTTTTGCCCAAATGATTTTTCTTTGGCTTATTTTGACACCATGTATGTTTTTCATGGGAGTCTGTTTAACATTACAAATGAAAATTAATTTTCTAAAGTAAAAATATTCTAGATGTAATTTACTTATAGGATATTTTTTCTTACATGATATTACACTACTATCCCTACCCCCTTTTTTGATTAATGGAGTTTTTTGGAAAAATTTTAATGCAGTCTTGAAAACTTTTAATTTTTTGCACAAAAATATACCTGCTTTAGATTCATTGCATTTTAAGCAATTTTACCATGAGATGAACTACCAGTAAAAATTTTAGTTCATACTTTAGGAACAGCTTTTTGTTCAGTACAATTAAATTTTCTTGAATATTCACTTATTTCAATTAACCATTTTAAATTAATTTGAAAACTTGATTACTATTTTACTGTCAAATTTAATACTCTACCAACAATCTTAGTTTACCCTGTAAATATTAGTGGAAAAGGTTATTTGCATTCTGGAGTAGGCCCTGAGCATTCCTGGTGCTAAGCTGGATTTAGAATATAGGGAAGCTGCTGTCAGCCAAGTTTCTGTCTGTTACCTGGGCCCCAATCTGGGCTGGGCGTGGAAAGCAAAGCCGCTTTGGGGGTAGGAGACCTCCCTCAGAAGGGGTGAAGGTTCAGACCCCTGCAAGGTTGGGGGCTGAGGGTCTGTGACCCACCTCTGTTTCCCCCCAAGTTCTCTTTTAATGGCTCCTCTGCGACTGTGCCTGTCTTAGATTGTTCCTTCCCTGAGAAATCTTACCGGTCTCTGGCAAACCAGTCATCCTCCGGGACCACGCAGAGTGATGGGAGGTTCATTTCTGTCTCCTTGGTAGCCTATGCGCCTGTGGCCTCCATGCCCAGCACCTGCCTTGGGATCCCCTCACGTGCTGGCGGGACCCCGGCACTGATCACATATCTCGGGAACTCAGGTTCCTTCTCCAGGGAGTGCCCAGCTCACACCACTGGACAAGAGACAGATCCATAGTACCAGCCACCTCAAGGCTTCAATCTCAGCATGAATAGAGAGCTCAGGCTACAGCTGAGGGCCGTTGGATTGTGAGAAGAGGGTTCTTCTTGGCAAAAAGAGCAAAAGGGCCCAGAATAGAATGCTCAAGTGCCTTCCCAGTGCCTTAATTCCTTTCATGTCCTTTTTAAAATTGCTACCAAACATTTAAAGTATTAGTTTGTAAGTTTGTTTGGGATAATTGTACAGTATACTGTTGTAAAATATCAAAAATTATAATAACATTGTAGAATAATATCAGGTAAGGATATTCTTTGCTCTAGGCCATGATAATTCAATTTCAAACTGGCTGTCAATTTCTTTTTGTAACTTTATATAAACTTTGTCAGAGAGGTAAAACCACAAATTATTCAGTTTAGTTCAAGAGGCCTAATATATTGATTTTGAATTACATTCCTTAAGACATTTTAAGGAAACTTCTCTTTATTTCTTTCCAAAATAATTTTCAGGCTAACAGAAAGTTTCATTTAAAAATCTTTGTCACATGAAACAATTTTTCTAAGGTTACGGTGATTACTAGTATGGATTAGATTTAATATTTTATTTTTATTTTTTTCTTATATATTTTTTTAATTTTTTATATTTTACATGTGTCCTTATTCTCTCATTACCCCCCACCTCCAACTCATGCCCCACCCCCCTGTTGTCTGTGTCCATTGATTAGGCTCATATGCATACATGCAAGTCCTTCTGTTAAGTTCTCTCCCTTACTCCCACTGACCCCCACCTTCCCTGAGGTTTGACAATCTGATCCACATTTCTTAGTCTCTGGATCTGATTTTGTTCATCAGTCTATGCCATTCATTATATTCCACAAATGAGTGAGATTATATGATATTTATGTTTCTCTACCTGGATTATTTCACTTAGCATAATACTTTCCATTCCATTCATTTGTTGCAAATGGTAGGAGCTCCTTCTTTTTTACAGCAGCATAGTATTACATTGTGTAGATATACCACTGTTTTCTAATCCACTCATCTGCTGATGGGCACTTAGGTTGTTTCCAATCGTAACTATGATAAATTGTGCTGCTGTGAACAGAGGGGTATATATATCCTTTCTGATTTGTGCTTCTACTTTCTAGGTATATATTCCCAAAAGTGGAATTGCTGGATAAAATGGGAGTTCCATTTTTAGTTTTTTGAGGAGACTCCACAGTGGCTGCACCAGTCTGCATTCCCACCAGCTGTGCAAAAGAGATCCTTTTTCTCCACATCCTCGCCAACCCTTGTCATTTGTTGATTATAGTCATTCTGACAGGTGTGAGATGGCACTGCATTGTTGTTTTGATTTGTATCTCTGATGATTAGTGACTTTAAGCAGATTAGCATATGTCTCTTGGACTTCCGTATTCTTTTGAAAATTGTATATTTAGATCAGTTGCCCATTTTTTGATTGGTTTCTTTATCTTCTTTTTGTGAAATTGCATGAGTTATTGGTAAATGTTGAATATTAAACCCTTGTCATTCATAACATTGGAAAATATTTTCTCCCATTCAGTGGGCTTTCTTGTTGTTTTATTGATGGTTTCCTTTGCTGTGCAAAAGTTTTTATTTTGATGTAGTCCCATTTGTTTATTTTCTCTTTAGTTTCCATTGCCCTAGGAGCAGTATCAGTGAAGAAGTTCCTTTGGAATATGTCTGAAATTTTGCTGCATGTGGATTCCTCTAGTATTTTTATGGTTCCCTGTCTTATGTTTAAGTCCTGTATCCACTTGGAGTTTATTTTTGTGTATGTTGTAAGTTGATGGTCTAGTTTCATTTTTTTTTTTGCATGTTTCTGTCCAATTTTCTCAACACCATTTGTTGAAGAGACTCTCTTGACTCCATTGAATGTTCATGCCTCTTTTGTCAAATACTAATTGGGCATAGTGGTTTGGGCCGATTTCTGGGTTCTCTACTCTATTCCATTGAGCTATATATCTGTTCTTGTGCCAGGACCAGGCTGTTTTTAAGAATAATGGCTTTGTAATACAGCTTGAAATCTGGTATTGAAATCCCACCTACTTTGTTCTTTCTCAGGATTGCTGAAGCTATTTGGCTCTTGTTTTATTTCACATGAACTTTTGGAAAGTTCTTTCTAGGTCCGTGAAATATGCCATTGGTATTTTAATAAGAAGTGAATTGAATTTATAGATTGCTTTGGATAGTGTGGACATTTTGATGATGTTGATTCTACCAATCCATGAACACTATATGTTCTTCCATCTGTTTATGTCTTCCTCTATCTCTTTTTTTCAATGTCCTTTAGTTTTACACATATAGGTCTTTTACCCCCTTAGTTAAGTTTATTCCTAGGTATCATAATTTTTTTTTTTTTGTGCGATGGTAAATGGGATTGTTTTTTAGTCTCTTTCTATAAGTTCACTATGGGTGCATAGAAATGTCATATATTTCTTGGCATTAATTTTGCATCCTGCTATATTGCTGAATCCATTTATTAAGTCTAATAATTTTTGATGGAGTCTTTAGGGTTTTCTATATACAGAATCATGTCACCTGCAAATAAGGACAGTTTTAAATCTTATTTTCAAATTTGGATGCCTTTTATTTTTCTTCTTGCCTGATGGTAATGACTAGTACTTCCAGCACTATGTTGAATAGGAGTGGTGAGAGTGGACATCCCAGTCTTAGGGGAAATGGTTTTAGTTTTTGCCCATTGAGTATGGGTTAGTCATATTTGGCTTTTATGATATTGAGGTATGATCCTTGTATTCCCACCTTGCTGAGAGTTTTTATCAAGAAAGCGTGCTGGACCAAAATCAGTTTGACTCAGTGGATAGAGCATCGGCCTGCAGAACAAAAGGTCCCAGGTTCAATTCTGGTCAAGGGCATGTACTTTGGTTGCAGACACATACCCAGTAGCAGGCATGCAGGAGGTGGCTGATCGATGTCTCTCTCTCATCGATGTTTCTAACTCTCTATCTCTCTCCCTTCCTCTCTATAAAAAATCAATAAAACATTAAAAAAAGAAAGAAAGAAAGAAAGCATGCTGGATTTTGTCAAATGCTTTTTCTGCATCAATTGATATGACTGTGATTTTTATCTATCAATTTCTTTATGTGATGTATCACTTTTATTTATTTGTGAATAAATATCCTTGCATCACTGGGATAATTCCTATTTGGTCATGGTGTATGATCTTTCTGAGGTACTGCTGGACTCAATTTGCTAGAATTTTGTTGAGGATTTTGGCATCTATGTTCATGAGGGATATTGGCCTATAATTCTCTTTCATTGTTTGATCTTTATCTGGTTTTGGTATTAGGCTACATAGAAGGAGCTTGGAAGTGTTCCTTCCTCTTAAATTTTTGGAACAGTCTGAGGAGGATGAGTTTTAGTTCTTCCTTGAATATTTGGTAAAACTTCCTTGTGAAGCAGTCTGTCCTTAGGCTTTTGTTTGCTGCTTCAAGCTTTTTGATGACTGCTTCAATTTCTTCCACAGTTATCAGCATATTGAGATTTTTATAATCTGTCTGAGTGAGTTTTGGAAGGTTGTGTTTTTCTAGGAATATGTATATATCCTCTAGGTTGTGCAACTTGTTAGAATAGAGTTTTTCATAGTATTTTTAACAATCCTTTGTATTTCTGTGGGGTCTGTGATCTTTCACCTCTTTTATTTGATTTTCTTTTTTGGGTCCTCTCTCTTTGCTTCTTGGTGAGCCTGGATCGAGGTTCATCAATCTTGTTTATCCTTTTGAAGAACCAGCTCTTGGTTTTTTGATCTTTTTTGTTTGTTTGTTTGTTTGTTTTGGTCTCTATGTCATTCATTTCTGCTCTGATCTTTATTATTTCCTTCCTACTGCTCAATGTGGGTTTTTCTTTCTAATTCTTTGAGTTGTTGAGTTAGATGATTCATTACCATTTTTTCTTATTTCTTGAGATAGGCCTGTAGAGCTATAAACTTCCCTCTCAAGACTGCTTTCATTGTCTCCCATAGCATTTGTGTTGTTGTGTTTTTATTGTAATTAGTCTCCAGGATGTTTTTAATTTCTTCTTTGGTCTCATTGACAACTCAATCATTGTTTAATAGCATGCTATTCAGATTCCAAATGTTTGAATTGTTTGGAATGTTTTTATTGTAGTTTATTTCTAATATTATGCCATTGTGGTCTGAGAAAATGCCTGACACAATTTCAATCTTTTTGAATGTGGGAAGACTTTGCTTGTAGCCCAATATGTGGTCTATTTTTGAAAATGTCCCATGTGCACTTGAGAAGAACATATATTCCATGGCTTTGTGATGAAATCCTCTGAAGATGTCAATTAGGTCCATCTAGTAAGTTATTTAGAATTGCTGTTTCCTTTCTGATTTTTTTGTCTAGAAGATTTATCCAGTGATGTCAATGGTGTATTAAAGTCCCCTTATATGATTGTATTGTTGTCAATCTCTCCTTTGATATCTTCCAGGTGTGTGTGTGTGTGTGTGTGTGTGTGTGTGTGTGTGTGTGTATTTGGATACTCCTGCATTGGGTGCATATATGTTTAACAGAGTTATATCTTCTTGTTGAATTGCTCCCTTTAGTATTATGTAGTGGCCTTCCTTATCTCTTGTATGACATTTACTTTGAAGTCTCTTTTATCAGCTATAAGTATTGCCACCCCAGCTTTTTATCATTTCTATTTGCCTGAAAAATGTTTTTCTATCCCTTCACTCTCAGTCTGTGTGAATACTTTTCTCTGAGATGGGTCTCTTGTAGACAACAAATATATGGGTCATGTTTTCTTATCCATTCAGCTACTCTATGTCTTTTGATTAGTGAATTTAATCCATTTATGTTTAATGTTATTATTGACAAGTACATGATTGTTGTCATATTTTTCCTTAGTGTTTGTGTTTCTTCTTGCCTTTCTCTTTCTTCTTTTTACAGAAGTCCTTTAGCATTTCTTGCATTCTTAGCTTGATAGTGATAGATGCCATCTATCACTGAGAAAATCGTGTCAAGCATTTTCTCAGACCACAATGGCATCTTAGCCCTTTTTAGTCTGTGAAGCTCCTGATTCCACCTTCAATTTTGAATGATAGCCTTGCTGGGTATAGTATTCTTGGGTTCAGACCCTTGTTTTGCTTCACTTTGTATATTTCATTCCAGTCCCTTCTGGCCTGGTGTGTTTCAGTTGAGAAATCAGTTGATATTCTAATAAGAGATCCCATGTAGGTAACTGTCTGTCTCTCTCTGGCAGCCTTTAAGATTCTTACTTTGTTATTAGTGTTCGCCAGCTTAATTATGATGTGTCTTGGTGTTGGTCTTTTGGATTTCAACTTGTTTGGCACTCTATGTACTTTTTGGACTTGCATAGTTTTTTTCTTGCCAATATAAGGGAAGTTTTCTGTAATTATTTCTTCAAACAGGTTTTCTATTCCTTGTTTCTCTTCCTCTCCTTCTGGTATCCTTTTACACAAATGTTGTTTTCTTTTGTGTTGTCCCAAAGGTCCCTTAGGCTCTCTTCTTGCTTTTTAAGTCTCCTTACCAGTTGCTGTTGTGTTTGTTTGTTTTTTCCTACCTTGTCTTCTAATTCACTGATGCAGTCCTCAGTCTCTACTAGTCTACTGTTTACGCCTTCCATTGTGTTCTCTCTTGCAGCTAAGTCGTTCTTCATCTCCTCTTGGTTTCTTTTCATATTGGTAACCTTTTCATTCAACTCCTTATAGTTCTCACTGAGGTGTGTGTATTTGTTGTTGAGGTGTGTGTATTTGTCATCCAACCATTTATACATCCTTAAAACTGTTACTCTGAATTCTTTCTCTGATAAGCTGCTAGCCTTAATTTCATTTAACTCTCTTTCTGGTGATTGCTCTTTTTCTTTTCTTTGGGAATTGATTTTTTTTCCTTCCCATGTTTTCCTATAATATTTTAATTGTAGATCCAATTGCTTTTCTACCCACTTTCTTTTGGGGATGTTGCTACTGGTGTATTCTCTCAGTTCTCTTCTGCTTGTTATTCTCTTATAGCTCCCTACTTGAACTAGTTGGGTTCTCTTGGTGTAGGCCTGCAAGCTTGAGAGGAACAACTGTGGTGTCTAGAAGTAAGCAGCTGTGGAGAGAAGTGTCCCTATTTTTGCTGTTTTGCAACCTTCATTGAGATCCTGCATGCCCAGTGGGGACTCACAGTGGCACCAAGGAACCATCTGTTGGAGTGATGTGACTCAGGGGACATACAGTCTGGAAAGGCATGACTGTGGTGCCCAGAGTTCTGTAGTTGTGGGATGGGCAGACAGCTTTTGCTGCTGAACCTGTGGTTGATAGGCACTTACTCCCAGTGGTGAGTTACAGGATCACCCACGATAAGTTTGACAACAAGGCACACTGAAGGGCCCTGGCACTGTAGTTGCATAATTGAGGTATCTGTGGGAAGGTATCCAGGATGAGTGAATTTTAAATTTCTACTGCTGGGGAGTGGGGAGGGATTGTGCTCCTGTTTGTTCAAGGTCACACCCAGGGAGAGCTCACAGTGGCTCCTAAGAGTGCCCTGTGGGTAGATGGGCTAAGGGTGCCTGCTTGATAGAACTTCACATCTGTGGAGGTGTATTTGCCAGGCGCAGTTATCTGAAGCATTCTGAGAGGTCCTGACACTGAGATTGAGCCACTGGGGTGAATGAGGGCAGTTATTCAGGAAGATAGAATTCAGAATTTCTACTGTGGGGCAGGGTGCCCTTGTCTGTGCAGAATCACACTCAGCAGAGACTCACAGCTCCTCCCAGAGTGTACTGTGGATAGATGGACTCAGGTATCTTGTTCCTTTGTGGAGGATCCTTTGCCAGTGCAGCGCTCTGACACACTCTGAGGTGTCCTGGCACTGAGGTTGAGCTGCTGGGGTAAATGTGGGCAGTTATTCAAGAAGAGGGAGTTCAGAATTTCTACTGTGGGGCCGTGCTCCTTTGTCTGCACAAAATCACACCTGCGGTGGCTCCCAGTGGCTCCTAAGCGCTGCTTAGGGGGTGGAATGCCCTGATTGTCTGTGCACTGATAATGTGCTAATGTGATCCAAAGTTCTGCCACTTACTGCTGCCAAGCAGTGCATCTTTGGAGGAGGAGGTCCTAGGGTCCACGGGTCTGCAGCTGGAGCAGTAAGATTTTGGCTGGAGTGGATGCTGGGTTGCTGGGCAGTTCCAGGAACTGTCTGGGTGGTGGTGCTAATGCATTCCTAAAAAGAGGCAATTTTCCCTTTCAAAATGGCTTGGGATCCTTGCCTGAGTCCCACAGTCCGGGAGTGCCCACAGCAGTGATAGTCTCTCCTTGTCCAAGAGAGCCTGGACTGCTAGGCTCCCTTACTCACTCACACACACATACACCGCACATCCACATACTCTCCTTTCATCTCCTCACTCACTTCCTCTCCCTCACCTTCGTCCTGCCAGTTGGCCAGTTGCCATCTTTTTTCTCCAAGGGAGAGTTGCCTTTGGCTATGTCTGATGAAGTGGGGATAAAGTAGGGCTTTAGCCAGTAACTTAGATTTGACTATTTTATGTATTTATCTTCAATATCCTTGAATTTATAATAAATGGAAGTTCTACCCAACTCAAAACAATTAATTATTCTTCACAAGTAAATTAGGAACAATATCAATTTTACTAAAGTTTTGTAGTATGACCGAGAAAGTTTAAATCACAAATTGAAACAAGACTAAACTCAATGAAAATAAAGAGAAAATAACCACACACACACACACACACACAAAAAAAAAATCCCCAATAGATACTTCCTCTTCAAGTATCCTCTTTAGGCACCAACCACTGTGTTCACCTTTAAGGATTGAATATTTCCTTCATAGTAAGCTAGATCTTTCTAGTCCCAGTCTTTAGGTATGAGATCTCCCATTTGTGTCTCTCTCTATCTTTTGTTCTTTATCTTAACCATGGCTTTCAGCACACTAAGAACCTATTATAACAAGATCTATATTTGAAGATGAGGGCTAGATTCTACAAATGTTCTTGTTACATTTTTTTCCAAAAACATATTTCCATATATTTTCTTTTCTCTTGGAAGAATGTTGCTGACTTGAAAGGAGCATGTCTATTTCTTCCTTTTATCCTATTTACTTTTTGTCCATATTAGGCACTAGCTGCATGTAAATAAGTTAAGAAATAAGTGCAAAACTAAGAAGTAATTAAAACCTTAAGGAGAAAAATTAGTTCATAAAATTATTGAGAAAAGGGAGACTGCCAATATTGGCTGGCATAGCATTTCACTTTTCTCTCCTTGTCCTGATATTGCTGCTACTTTGCTAATTTCACAAAGGCTGGCAAAGAGTTTTTATTTCAGATGAATGAAATTGAATAGCTTCAAAGTTTCAGTCTTTCTAATTGGTAAATGTGTACACAGGCGTCTATTTTCTCTTTTGAAAATAGCTACTAACATGCTAGATTGAAGTAAATATTCAAAACAAACCAGACTTAAATTCAATAATAGCAGGGACTTCAGAACCAGTATTATATTATCATGATATTATTGCAGAATGAGATTGTCTGTTCTTTTCTTAAATCTCTAATAATATTTGTCATAATGAACTTTCAAATTTCCTTTGGTAACTCACTATTAGAGATTATTTGCATCTATTCTAGTTATTACATAATGATCTCCAACTATTTGTTAGTTTTCTTTGTTTTACTTTGTTTTGTTTAAAATACTGATTCTTTTTCTATCTGTTTGGGATTTCTCTTATAATATTGCCTAAATCTACAAAAGCCCAAGGTGATCATTTTTTTCTGATTGTGGGGGTTTATCTTATAAATTCTTTTCCAGTCATTAGTTTTAGTTTTCATTCTTCAATGTTCACCAAGAAATCTACACACATGCTGAAACTGGTTTGGCTCAGTGGATGGAGCGTCGGCCAGTGGACTGAAAGGTCCCGGTTTCGATTTCGGTCAGGGGCATATACCTTGGTGTGAGCACATCCCCAGTGGGCGGCGTGCAGGAGGCACCTGATCGATGACTCTCTCTCATATATGTTTCTAACTCTCTATCTCTCTCCCTTCCTCTCTGTAAAAAATCAATAAAATATATATTTTTTTTAAAAAGAAAGAAATCTATATACACTAAAATGCAATTAGTTGATAAATGTTATAATTTGCTTATATTTACTTTATAATCTATTCTAGCAATTTTATCATCTAAGAAATCAAATAGGGAATAGTTGTTAGTACCTTCTGTGGAGATTGGACAACACAACTATACCTTGATCTTCACATAACAACTAGTAAATCAGATTGACTTCTGATAACATTTAATCACAGAAATTTTAACAGGTGATTCTCATATATATCCTGAGTAAAAATCAGTGTTTTAAAGCCAGACTTTTATGGATAGTAGAGTTAGTGATGACATCTAGTATTTACTGTTTGTTTCCCAAGTGTTAGCTTTTGTGTGAAATCCTTAGCATGCAATATCTTATTTAATCTTTACAACTCCTTTGTGAGAAAAATATGTTTCACCCTTAAAGTTTAGGAATGTCAAATAGTTTCCCCAAAGAAACATAACCATTATGTGTTGAATCTGGGATTCTTCTACATATTGCTCTGTTATATTATCATATGGATCTATAGGATTAACAAAAATAATCTATGACTTTTGGGTATTTAGGTAACTTGAAATTCATAGGATATTAGGGATGTCAATGTAAAGTACTATTATATACAAATTAGGGGCCCAATGCACAAATTTGTGTACCTTGAAAGGAACTATGGGCCACGAGGCCGCAGTAGGCACAGTGGTAGGGAGGGCTTGGCCCATCCTCAATGCCTCCACCCAGCTTCTTCCTCCATGGTTCCTGGTCCCCTGTCTGCCAGCAGGCTGCTCCTGCCACTGCTCCCACAAGCTGATGGTGCCAGCCCCTCTCACACCCACTGACAGCACAGAGCAATTGGGGCTGGCACCAGCAGCGGATGCAAGCAGGGCCAGTACTGTGAGCAGATATGATTGGTGGCTGCTGCCCTAATTGCCCCTCAGGAGCAAGGAGAGATGGAGAAGCCTTTAGGGGTGATCAAGGGCATCAGCCATTGCTCAGACTCACTGACAGCACCAAGCAATTGGGACCGGCTCCAGGTGGTGGCAGTGGGTGCAAGCACCTAGTGGGACCACAGCATGTGGGAGCAAAGAATTTTCAGTAACCACCAGAGGCTTGCCCAATGACAATGACTGGCACCACACCTTGGTCTGGCACCTGCACTCATCTACCCCACCTTCCCACTGCAGCTGATGCCCATCATGTTCTGCACTCTGCCACCTGTTGCTAATGCCCACCATGATCTGTTCACATCCCCTCGTGGTCAGTGCACATCATAGCAACTGGTTTTCTGGTTTTTTGGTTGTTCTACCATTCAGTCAATTTACATATTAGGGTTCTATATATATAGATAGATATATAGATAGATATTTCACAGAATCATATTTATTTCTTTAAATATTAGTTTCTAGAGCAGATTAATTTCAGAGTGCATTCACTTTGCTAGAATTTCTCTAAACCTTTGTATATATATATATACTAGGCACCCCGATCACAAATTCATGCATTTTCAAAGGAACTGTGCACAATGAGGCTACAGTGACACAGAAGTGGGTCTTGGCCCATCCTCTGTGCCCCTGCCTGGTTCTTCCTGTCATGGCACCTGGTCTACCATCAGCCCTGCTTCCGCCACTGCATGCTCACACAGACTGACAGCACCAGCCCCATTCACACCCACTGACAGCATGGAAAGATTGGGGCCAGCACTAGCAGTGTACGCAAGTGGTGGTGCAGCCCCAGTCACCTCTCAGGAACAAGTAGAGGTGGAGCAGCCCTCAGGGGCAATCAGGACCAGAAGCCACTGCTTGCACCTGCTACAGCACCGAGTGAGTGGTGGCTCCAGTGCTAGCAATGAGTGCAAGTGGGTCAGCACTGGCAGCAGGTGCCAGCACCTGGCAGGACCACAGCCTGTGGAAGCAAATAATTTTCAGTAACCACTAAAGGCTTGCCCCAATGACAGTGACCAATGCTCCACCTTGTTCTGGCACCATGCTCACCTGCTCCACCATCCCACAATGACCAATGCCTGCCATGTTCTGCACTCTGCTGTCTGCTGCCAATGCCCATCATGTTCCATGCACACAACCTGGTGGTCAGCACATATCATAGCAACAGGTTGTTCAGTTGATTGGTTGTTCAGTTGTTGTGACATTCAGTCTATTTGCATATTAGGGATATATATATATATATATATATATATATATATGGAGAGAGAGAGAGAGAGAGAGATTCTTACTATCAGAGTTTATTTTCCATAGCCTAGAAACACTGGATGTTATCTTTTATTTTCCTTTATTTCTTAAAGCATGTAATATGACAAATTGTTGTTATGTTGTTTTAAAATAACCATATTAATAGTGATGTCATTTGGGGAAGGATTTTATTTTTTCATTATAAAGTGCCTCTATATATCATAGACATTGTGCCAGCCTGTTTGCTAGACATGGTATTAATACAAGAAAGTAAGACTGGTAAGAGAAATGGGCACTTTACACACAGATGTGATAACCAGGAGACAATATTGCTACATCATGTCCTGGACAGATAAAGGAAGAGTGCAATCATTAAAAACAGTGGGGAAAGGGGTGCAAACAGAGAGAGAGAAAGCATAATTATGCAGGAGCATGAAACTTGTGTGGGGAAACTTGAACACATGCAGTCCACACAATAACCTGCAGTAAGGAATCAGTAAGAATGACTCTACTTCTTCCACTCTCTGGTTTTCTCCCTTGACTGTATATTGATAAAACACAATCCAAAGCCACAGGATTAGCACACCTGTTTTCTTTCTATCTAGGTCCAAAAGAATGAAAAGTGACTATGGAGAGTCAAACTAAAAATATACCCACAAACTTTCAGAATTACATTCTCAACCACAGACTTGAATTTACTAATCAATATTTTTAGAAGGTAAAAAACTGTAAGAATAGCAGAGAAATAAATGTTCAACCTAGCCTTCCTTGGGTCACAAATAGCTCAATGTTTTTCCCAGTATGACCTTTACCCTATGTTCTCATCTTTCAATTAGGAGTTTTGAACAATCTAGAGTAAAGAAATTTATGGAAAATATTAGATAAAACAAGAAAAAGAAAAGAAAAGATGACATAATATTAAATCTAATAATTTCATAAGGATTTATAGTATATTTGCTTTAAATACAATAATAAATTCAGTTAGGAAAAATAATTAAAAATAATGGGGTGTAAACTCTTATAAGAAAGAGAATAAATAAATGTTTATGATCTTGTATTTGGCAATGATTTCTAAGATGTGAAAGTGTAAGCAAAAATAGAAAATTGATAAATTGGAAGTCACAATTAAAAATTTTTGTTCATCACAGAACACTACACAGATACTGAAAAGACAACCATTTTTATGAACTGGAATAAAGTACTTAAAAATTATACATTTTATAAGGATCTGGTACCAAGAATTTATAAAGAACTTTTACAGTTGAACAACAAAAAGAAAAACTACTTGATTTTTAAAAAATGGGCAAAAAGACACAAGTAGATTCCAAATAACTTATACAAAAAGTCAATAATCAGATGAATAATTGTTGACATCATTAATCATTAAGGGGATATAAATCAAAGTCATAATGAGATACCAATTTTTAAGAAGTAAAATAGATATTATAATACAACAAGACAAACAGACAAAAAATGAAAACAAAAAGTAAGAATTAAGGAAGAATTAGGAACAAATGAAACTACTGCACTTTGATGATAAGAAAATGTAAAATGAACTTTGAAGAGTTTCACAGTTCCTAAAAATGTTAACCTAATAACTACCATATAAACCAAAAAATCTGACTTTTAAAGAAACAAAAATAAAAATTTAAACAAAAATGTTTGCATAAATGTTTATAGCAGTCCTCATTACTACAGCCAAATATAGAAATAACCCTAATATCTATCAATTGATGAATGCTTAAATGAATGTGATATATCTTTATAGTGGAATATCACTTACCCATAAAAAAGAATGAAGTACTACAACATACTACAACACAGTTATATCTCAAAAACTACATAATAAGAAGCCAGACACAAAAGGTCAAATATTGTATGTTGTTACTCATATGAAATATAGAATAGGTAAAATGATAAGAAAGAGACAAATGCAGATTAATGATTGCCTGAAAAGAGCCCAAAATAGGGAGTGATTGCTTAATTAGTATGGGGTTTTCATTTGATATTATGAAAATACTAGGGGCCCAGTGCATGAATTCATGCACCTTGAAAGGAACTGTGGGCTGAAAGGCTGCAGTAGGCATAGGCGCAGGTCTTGGCCCATCCTCTGCACCCCTGCCTGGCCTCTCCCACCAAAACCCCCAGTCCTCTCTCTGTCAGCAGCCCTGCTCCTGCTGCCACATGCTGAAGGCATTGGCCCTGGTCGCATCCACTGATGGCACAGAGCCACTGGGGCTGGTGCTGTCAGCAGGTGTGGGTGGCAGCTGCTGCCCCAATTACCCTTCAAGAGCAGGGAGCAGTGAAGAAGCCCTCAAAGGCAATCAGGGCTGGTAGCCACCACTCATACCTGCTGATGGCATTGAGCAATTGGGACCAGCACCAGGCACCGGCTGTGGGTGTGAGCAGGGCCAGCACTGGCAATGGGTGTGAGTGGCAGCTCTGGCACCAGCAGCAAGGTGCAAACTCTGAGCAGAATCACGGCATGTGGGAGCAAAAAATTTTTAGTAGTAACCACCAGAAGCTCACCCGGATGATATTAACTGGTGCCCTGCCTTGGCCTGGAACTTCCACTCACCTGCTCTACCATCCCACTGCGGCCAATTTCCACTTTGTTTCATACACGTCCCCTGGTGGTCAGCACACATCACAGTGACTTGTTGTTTGGTTGTTCAGTTGTTCTGGTTGTTCTGCTGTTCAGTGTATTTGCATATCAGCCTTTTATTATATAGTACTAGTGGCCCAGTGAATGAAATTTGTGCACATTAAAAGGGGATTAATTACAGGAAATATTTTAATGTTGGTATTTGCTATTTCTCTATAATAAAGGTGTCATAAATGAAAGAAATTAGTAAAATGTATATGAAAATCTTCCTCCTGTCAGAGTCTGTGGCACACCACAAAACCCAGAGTCAAATCCCCAACAACCCACATGCTCCTCAAAATTGCACAAGACCTAGACCCGCTGTCCCGCCACCCCACCAGGTTAGATACAAACCCAGCCGGTCCCATCCTTGTCAAGTCCTGCTGGGCAGGGGATGCAGCCTCAGGTCCCCCGTCAAGCCCCACCAGGAAAAAGGCACAGCCTCAGGTTCCCCAGTTTGGTGCCAGGACTGGGGGCATGGCCTCAGGTCCCCTGGACAGGTGCTGGGAGAGGCATGCCTTAAGGTCCTCTGTCCTGGAACTGGAGCAAGGGGTGAAGCCTGAGGTCCCCTGTCATGCCCTGCCAGGTGGGGGGCACAGCCTGAGGTCTCCTGGCCTGACACCAAAGAAGGAGGCACAGTGGGAAGTCCCCTGTTAAGCTCCATGGAGGTGAGGAGAGCACAGCCTCAGGTCCCTGCTGATTGCTCATTAAGGCTCATTATAGCAACTCAGTCTCTGCTGTGGGTGTAGCCATCTTGTGTTACAGAAACCCTGCCTCCTCTGTGGGCATCGCCATCTTTGTGACAGTCAATTTGCATATTTCCTCTTTATTATATAGGACTAGAGACCCAATGCACTGATTTCATGCAAGGGGTGAGCCCTCTCAGCTGCAGTGGCTGCCCTCAGCCCTTGCAGCCCCACCTTCATCCAGAAGGATGTCTGGAAGGTCATCTGGCTGTATGATCTAATTAGCATATTGCACTTTTATTATTATAGAATTTTAGAGAGGTGATGATTTGCAAAACATTTTGAATATGCTAAATATGCAAAATAAAAGGATGTTGACATTTTCAAATCCACTGACCTATTTCAAATTTCCCCAGTTCTATTTGTCCTCATTTGAATGCATGTGTTTCTATTTCATTCTGTGTAATTTTGTCATGTATATTTGAATCTTCATGTATTTTCTAATAATCAAGATACAAAACAATGCCTCTTCTTCTATTGTAATGAGCTCACTTCTCTCCTAACCCTACCCTTAAAAAACACTAAGCTATTAATATGTTTGCCCACTTTATAATTTTGAATATGTTATATAAATAGCATGTTACATGGTTGGATTGGCTTCTTTTCATAGAGGGTAATTCCCTGACATTTCATCCATGCTGCTCATGTATCAATCTCATTGCTGTGAATGTTCCAGAATTTGTTCAGCCATTCATCTATTATGGGTCATTTCTGCTCTCTGCTTAAGATAGTATGAACAAAGCTGCTATAAGGCTTATGTGTGAACATGAGTTTTCATTTATTTGGGTTAAATGCTATAGAGTAAAATTGCTAGGTCATAAAGTAATTTCATGTTAAGTTTTATATAAAACTTTAAGTGTTTATCAGAGTGACTATGTCATTTTATGTTTCCATGAGCAATGTATGAATGATTTGATTTCTCTACAGTCTCTGCAGCATTGAGATTTATCTTTTTTTTTTAATTTTACCCATTTGATAGTTTTGTAATGATATTTAATTGTGGTTTTAATTTGTATTTCCCTATTGCCTACTAAAGTTGTACATCATTTTATGTTTCCATATGAATAAACGCTTTAACAAAATTTCTATTTGAGTCGTTTTGCCCTTTTTCTAACCTGTAGGTTTTATGTACTTTGCTGAATTTAGGAGGATTTCCGCCATTAGTTTTTCAAATACTCTTTTGTCTACCCTTTCTTTCACTTCTCTTTCGGAGACTCTGTTTATACAAATATCAGATTTTTTAAAAAATATATTTTATTGATTTTTCACAGAGAGGAAGGTAGAGGGATAGAAAGTTAGAAACATCGGTGAGAGAGACATTGATCAGCCACCTCCTGCACGACCCCTACTGGAGATATGCCTGCAACTAATGTACATGCCATTGCCCCAATGGAACCTGGGACCCTTCAGTCCGCAGGCCCATGCTCTATCCACTGAGACAAACTGGTTTCGGCAATATCAGGTATTTTATTATTATTACACACATCCTAGAGTCTTTTTTCAGTTTTATTATGTTTTTTTGTTTTGTTTTGTTTTGTTTTACATTTATTTTTTTGGTTTTCATATTGGATTGATTTTACTGATTTTTCTTAAATTCACTACTTCTGTGGTTTGTCATCTTCACTCCACTAGTAGGCCTTTATAGCAATTTATTTTTTAGGTTTTTAGTTATATTTTTGCCCTTCTTTAATCTCATTAGGGTCTTCTTAATAACTTGTCTTTCTTTGATGAAAGTATCTATTTTTTATTTGTTTCAAGAATATATGTAACCTTGGCAGGTAGCTGGCTGGGTTAGAGTGCTGACCCAGTATAGTATACTAGGGGTATGGATTCAGTCTTCAGTTGGAGCATATGCAGAAATCAACCAATGAATGTATGGGTAAAGTAAAGCAAAGGGTTGATATCTATCTCTCTCTCTCTCTCTCTCTCTCTCTCTCTCTCTCTTTCTCTCTCTCTCCTCTCCTCTACTCTCCTCTCCTCTCCTCTTTTCTTCTCTCCTCTCCTCTCCTCTTCCTTTCTCTCTTTCTAACTGCAAGTTTTTTAAAATTAGAGTATTTGCAATTTTTGTTGAAGTATTTTTATGATTGCTTGAAAATCACTCAGATAATTTCATTTTTTATTCATCTTGGTAGTGATGTCAATTCATCATCTTTTCTTATTCATGTTTCTGTTTTCCTGATTCTTGATATGATGGGTGATTTTTTCTTGAATCATGGACAGTTTATTATTTAGGATAATTTAGATCCTAATTAAATATTTTACTTTTCAGGATGTGTGTGTTTCTATTAATACTACTTTTAAAATATATATAATAACTTTACCCATTTTATTAATGCTCACTTTAGAAATGGAAGTATCATAAATTACTTATTATTTGTTAATTTAAATATTTCCAATCTGTATATACCTTCTTTTACTGTTTTTTTTCTTTCTTTGTTTTTTTGTTTGTTTTTTGTTATTTTGCTCCTTTTGTCTCTCATTTCAGGTGCTTTGATACATGTTTAGTGATTTCTGTTGTGAGAAAACTGGGTTGGTCATCAATAGATGATTATCTTAGCACCATTCATACCAATATCCAACCATATGGTGGTAAATTCTCTAGTCATTGTTTTCCTCAGATTCTTAATATGTAAAAAGAAAAGTGAAGTGATGTTACCAAGAAGATCAACTAAAAACCCCAGACTCTCTTTCTCCCAATATACCAATACAGCAATAACTCACCAATTTGCTTTATGTTCAATAAGAAACTAATTGAAATGCTTCTGCACTCTGAGATAATGCAAAAACATACTCACCAAAGCTGATAAGGAGATGTGCAGCACACTCTTACCAGTTATCTTTCCCCAAGTTCAGAACTATTTGATCAAGAAGAGACCCCTAGATCCCAGTTTCACCCATGGAAGGAAGGGTTTAGTTTACATCCTCAGCTTTTTCATGGGGTTCCGCAGAGGACCAGCTTCTATCTTGACAAACTTTCAACTCTAAAGGGTCCAGCAAAGTCTATCTTCCAAGTAAAGAATATCTGTAGCATTTTTACCTGGTAATTACAATTGATTCTACTCTCTCCTCATCATAGAGCAAGCAGATGAAACATACCAGCTATCAGCTTCTCTTTGAGTAGAAAAAGCATTGATCTAGTGCCATAACTTTCCCAGGGCATCCCCCAAAACCAGCATCTGTTTTGTCATTCCTAAAGCTCTGATGGGTTAGCATGGTCTAGTTGTCCAGGAGAGCACCGAGGTGGTGGCTTAGGCTGATAATTGCGAAAACGGCATTCCCCTTCCAGTGCCCCAGCGCAGCACCAAGCAAGAAAAAAAAAACATAGCAGCCTGCTTCTTCTTGGGGAGAAAAAGAGTTGATAGAACCCTCTAGAATCTCAGAACAAGCTTACTGGTGGGATCCTCTTCCACATGAAGCCAGTCCATGAAGACTGAGCAAAAAGGCTGCTTTATCACATGCATAGAACCAAACACAGAATCAAATGGAAAATGGAGAATCAATGGAAAATGTGGCACAGTATGGCTCAGTGGCTGAGCTTCAATCTATGAACCAGGAGGTCACAGTTTGATTCCCAGTCAGGGCACATGCCTGGGTTGTGAAATCAACCCCCACTAGGTGGCATACATGAGGCAGCCAATCAATGATTTTCTCTCATCACTGATATTTCCATAACCTTTTCCCTCTCCCTTCCTCTCTGAAATCAATAAAAAATATATTAAAAAAAAAACTGTCCTTCAAAAATGAAAGTTGATACAGAATTTACCAAACAAAAACAGAGGCAGTCTGTCACCATGAGACCTACCTAAAGTTTAGTAAAAATTAAATAAATAAATATAGAATACTGAATTTTTGCAACAGATAAATCACTTTTTTTTCAAATTTAAAAAGCATAAATAATAAAAATAACCTACTAAATATGTGAAAATACACAATATAATTACATACAAATTGTGACAACAATCACATTAAGTGTATGGGGAGAGAGAAATTAGAGCTTTTTATATGATGAAACTCACATTGTTATTAACTTAAAAAAAACTATTAGAAGTTAATATATTTTATGTAAACCTCATGGTAACCACAAAACAAAAATATCTATATGCCCTGGGCAGGTGGCTCAGTGCGTTGGAACATTATCTCGTACCCCAAAATGTATGGGTTCCATTGTAGGTCAGAACACATACTTAGGTTGCAGTTTCAATCCCTAGTTGGGGCATGAATGGGAAGCAACCAATCAATGTTTCTCTCTCCCTTCCTCTCTCTCTAAAATCAATAAAAAACTCCTTGTGTAAGAACACACACACAAAAAAAAATACCTGTAAAAGTTACACAGAAGGAAAAGAAAAAGAAATAGAAGTATATCAATACACAAAATCAACAAAAAATTAAGTAAACAAGAGAAAGCCAGAACAAAACTAAAGACTAATAGAAAACAAATACTAAGGTGAACAATGGTAAATTTTTCCATAACAGTAATTGCTTTAAATGTAAATGGATTAAACTCCCCAATACAAAAACACATTGACAGAATGGATTAAAGAAAAGGAAGAAAATGTTTAATTATAGGGTCTCTTTAGCAAACTCATTTTATTTATTTTTAATTCTTTATTGTTGAAAGCATTGCATATGTCTCCGTTTCCTACCATTGACCTCTCCCAGCTTGCTCCCACCTCCCAGCACAGGCCCTCACCCCGCTATTGTCTGTGTCCATTGATTATGCTTATATGCATGCATACAAGATTTTTGGTTGATCTCTAACCCCCTTCCCCCCCTCCCACACACTCACTTCTCTACCTTCTCTCATCTGTTCAATGTCTCTGGATCTACTTTTGTTAATCAGTTATGTTATTCACAAACTCACATAGACTGAAAGTGAGGAAAAGGAAAATTATGTGGAACAAAAATATTCACCAAAAAAGAACAGGGGTTTCTATAATTATATGAGACAAAATAGATTTTAAGCCAAATGCTGTTACAGGGGACAAAGAAGGACCTTGTAAAAGAGGCAATCTCTCAGGAAACTATAACAATTATAGATATGTATGCATTCAATATCAGAGCACCTAAATATATATAAAGCAAACACTGACAGAACTTAAGGGAAAAATAGCAACACAGGAGATTTTAATAAAGGATAAAGCATCCAGACAGAATGTCAATAGTTAATATGTAAACAAAGGGCTTGAATAGCACTACAAATTGAGTAGACCATATATATAGATAGATGATAGATAGATAGATAGATAGATAGATAGATAGATATAGATATAGATATATAGATATAGATCTATAAGTCAATAACAATGTGAGTTTCATCATATAAAAAGCTCTAATTTCTCTCTCCCCGTGCACTTAATGTGATTGTTGTCACAATTTATATTTAATTATATTGTGTATTTTAACATATTTAGTAGGTTATTTTTATTATTTATGCTTTTTAAATTAAGTGATTTATCTGTTACAAAAATTCAGTATTCTGTGTTTATTTATTTAATATTTACTAAACTTTAGGTAGGTCTCATGTGACAGACTCCATCTGTTTTTGTTTGGTAAAATCTGTATCAATTTTCATTTTTGAAGGACAGGTTTTTTTTTAATATATTTTTTATTGATTTCAGAGAAGAAAGGAGAGGGAGTTATGGAAATATCAATGATGAGATATCTATATATCTATATCTATATCATATATATATATATATATATTCCACCCAACTACAGCAGCATACTCAAATGTATAAGGAACATTTTCCAGGGTAGTTTACATATAAAAGTACTATGATGGCTTGGATATAAAACACCTGATTCAACCTGGAAAAATTAAAGAATTTATACCATGAAGAAATTAAAGTTTGAACCAGAACAATAAGCATTGTAAAAACTTAATATTCAAATTGCCAAAGGCCATTACCATTATATTTATATACTTAGTATGTTATTCATTGATAACATCTAAAGAAATAATATACAAATTTATAGAAAATATGTAGAAATATTAGTAAACTGAGTTTGCCAAACTGCCAAGGAAACTTCAGCATATATATGTACAAGAATCTCCAAGAAAAGCTTTCAAAACACACAAACTTCCAGTTACAAGATAAATAAATCCTAGGGATATAATGTGCAACATGATGACTATAGTAATTATTTTTCTATTTTTGTTTGCTCTTTGTATTGTATTTAAATGAGATAATGGGTACTAACTAAACTTATTACAGTAATCATTTCATAATATATGTAAGTCAAACCATAATGATGTACACTTCAAATTTATACCAGAGATATGTCAATAATATCTCAACAAAACTGGACAAAAAATTCAGAATTATATTGAAAATATTAAATATTAAGTTACATTTTGAAATATCTTGTTTTAAAAAATAAGTTTAATATTTCTGGAATTAAATCATTGAGTCATTTTTTTAAAAAACATTTTTTATTGATTTCAGAAAGTAAGGGAGAGGGAGATATAGAAATATCAATGATGAGAGAGAATAATTGATTGGATGCCTTCTGCAGTCCCCCTACTTGTGGGGACTGACTGCCTTCTGTAGGCTCCCTATTTGTGGGGATTGATCCCACAACCTGGGTGTGTGCCCTTGATCAGAATCAAACCCTGGATGCTTCAATCGCAGGCTGACACTCCACTGACCCAAACCAGCTAGGGCAAATCATTTAAACTTTATTAAGAGCTACAGGATCTGTTAGTGCTCAGAATTCAATTGTGGAAGTAGCTATATTTGGGACCCAGATATTCACTGACTAGAGAGGAAGAACACAGTTCTAAAAGCACATGTTTCTCAGGCAACCGATGCATACCACAAGAGAGAGGCATGCAGCAAAAGAGCCCAGATAAGACAGCATGAATTCTGCCTTAAGCAGATCAAGCAGCTAGAAAAGTCCTCCCCAAAGAAGTGACATTTGAGCTAATATGCCATCCATGATATTGTTTAGGCTATGATTAAAATTAAATTATCAGGCAGATGTCACTAATCTTACATTCCTACAGATATTCAAAAAGCAAGGGGAATTCTTTTACAAAGAAACAATCCTATTTGCTACTCTAAGAAATTCTTTTAAAATTATTTTAATTAGCATGGAAATATCCAATATGTTTTATATTTCATGTAAAATATATTTAGAAATGTGTACTAGCCTCCAATTTCTTATACGCTCTGGCCCCTATGGCATTTGGAATTCCAAGTATTCAATTTGGAATATAGAGCAATGTACCAAATGTACACCATTAGTGCACTATCTGGTATGTGAGATCTGAGACTATACCCTATATGCAAACATACTGATTTTTCTGTGCTATGGACATTCACAATGAATAGGTATATAAAGACAAAGATAGATAAAGTTCACATGTTTTGCTACCAATGTCTATACCATGCATTTAAGGAAACAATGATTTCAGAGGTGTGTTTTTTTTATTTTGTTTTGTTTTTTTGAGCCTTTGAAATGGAATATAAGGTGTTGGGAATTTATAAATGCTTGAAAAAGAAAAATACATGGCATATTTTAAGTCAGTGTCAAAGAGATATAATGAAAGCCCTTGTTTCCATGAATACAGTGAGAAAGGCTCTGGGTATTTTATATGGTAGAGTTTTCTCTTTTGTAGGAAACCACCACCATTATTGGTGCATCGATCTCATTTATACTTGAACTTCCTAGTAAAGAAAAGTATGTATTTGAGCTGAAAAATGGCAAAAGACATAAAATTCAACTACTTCATAACAAGATTTGCTTAAACACATCTTTAGTTTATATAAACACCAACAGAATGTATGTGTATGTGTGTGTGTGTGTACTACTTTAGCTATAACTTTTATAAATATGTACTCACTCTGGGGCTGAAGAAACAGGAGTCATGACTAGGAACTTATGGTCTAAAAACAGCAAAATGTATCTAACTGGCTGATTAATGAACTCACCAGTGTAAGAAAAGGATATCCAAATTTAGTTTCTTGGTAAGGTTGAAAACAGTCATTAGTTTGACTCAATATATGACTGATTTTAATAAAGTGAAGTAACTTTTCTTTAACTTTATTTTCTAAAATCCAAACTGTTCTCAAACCAAAAGCAATCTATGAAATGCACAGAAGTATCAACTGTTTACAGTAGTCAAAATTTTGGTATGCAGAAATTCCAATTTATACTTTAGAAAAGAAGTATTTATATTTGAACCATGCCTCCATTTTAGCAAGTCATAATTGTAAGTATGGTTAACACCTGACACAGAGATGAGAGTTGTCACCTCTTCATTGCAGGTTTGGGCTATTGCATCTGTACCACAGAGTCAGAGAAAAATAAAATTAACAGCAGCAGTTCATGTGAAAAAGATCCCCTGTTTCATCCTCTTAGCAATAATTTCAGAGACAAATCATAAAATATTAAGGGAAGGAAGTTAAGATGTCTGATTGCCTATGACATTAGGAAGCCTTTTCTAATTGAAAAGATTTTCTAGAAGAAAACCAGTGGGTTTTCTGAAATCAATATAGATGAATGAGACAATTATAAGTTTTAATCAGTGTTTCTTCACTTTCTAGTTGTGTGATATTTGATTGATTTATGTAATGTGTCTGAACTCAGCTTCCTCAGCCAATCTCACGAAAACAGTCATCCCCACAATTGCCTTTCTGTATATTGAGTAAATCTGTAATTCTAGCACAGGCTTTTTGTGAGAAGTAAATATAAATGTAAATAATTTTCACAGATCTCAGAACATTGTCAGCTTTTCATGACTGATATTTATTATGTATTAATTTTATCCATAATTAGGAATTACAACCATTATTATCATATACCAAATTTGGGTAGGTATTAGGTTTGATAGCTCTCATAATGTCATTAATTAGATCATTAATTGCTTCAGTTTCAATTTTCCTCTGGGATGAAGGGCATCACAAAATGCACAATAAAAACTAAAATAGCACCTTTTGTTTTTCTCTGGAGGTGATACTCATTATTTCTCTCTCCTACTCCTCTCACAGGCAACTTTTCTAGAAATAGTAGTTTTCAAAGTTTTTAACCAGGATCCTCAGAAAAACATTCATTTTGTAATACATCACAATAATGTACCCCAACATATAAGTGTGTAAATAAAACATATTCTCTTAAAATGCACTATCAAAATTATTAATCTAGAGGCCCAGTGCATGAATTTGTGCATGTGTGGGGCCCAGCTGGCCAAGCTCCAATTGAGGCTGATTGGGGCTGGGCCTTTGGGAAGAGGAGGCGGCAGGAGGTTGGCCAGTTGACCCATCCTGATTGACCCAATCAGGGCCCAGCCAAATGGAGAAAGGGACCCAGCCCCCAATTAGGGTTGTAGGAGCCAATTGGGAGTGAAGCCAGACATGAGGAGGTACTGTGGGTGGTGGGCTGGCCGACCACACTCCTGAACAGGGTGGGGAATGCCAATCAGGGGCCAGTGGCCTGTGTTAGGGGCCATGGTGGTTGGCCGCTGGCTCTGCCCCTGATGGATGTGGGAGGGACAATCTGGGATGGGGCCAGGCATGGGGAGGGACTGCAGGAGATTGGCTGCTTAGCCCCACCCCCTATTGAGATGGGGAGGTGCGATCGGTATTGGGCCAGCTGCAGGGAGGGGCTACAGGCCTATCGTGGTGGGGTTGACTTATGGGGGTGGAGCTGGTTGGTGGGAGAGACAGGGTGTTTGGCTGGCAGCCCTGCTTTTTGTTTTCAACTTCATGATTTTTATTTGTGGTTCCTGTGCAATGTCTCAAAAATACCTTCTCCCCCTGCCCCAGACAGTGTCACGGAGAGGGCAGCAAAAAATAGAAGATATCCCTTCCTATTGCATATGGACCCTATATACAGGCCCACCGGTCCCAGACCTCGGGATGCTTGGTATATTCTCAGATCCTTGCTTAGGGGCAGTAGAGGTGACTGGTGGCAGCACACATGAGAGGGGATCTCTGGGTGACCATTCTGGTCCTGGCTACTGGTCCTGGCACTTCCTGGTCCTAAGTCCTTCCTGGTCTTGCCTGCAGCCCTGGTTCCCCTACCTGGCTCAGCCTCCCCTCTCTATCCTGGCCTCAGATGGCTCCCTTGGCTCCTGGGGGCTCTGTCCTCCCCTACCAGCCTGGAGCTCTCAAGGGAAGGTTATGGCTTCTCAGAGACTCCACAGCAGCCCTGTCACTCATTATCACACAGGGGAAGGGGTGCTTGTGGCAAAGCAGTTGTATCAACGCGGCTTCATGGGCAAGTCCTCTGGGGTCACTTAGACAATTTGCTGATGATGTGGACCAGAGCCAAGTTCTCATCCTTAAGGTGCTGATTGTTGGCTAGGAGGTTGGAGAGACCCTTCATCTCCTCTTTCAGTTCAGCAGCCTTGTGCTCCAGCTGGACCCTGTGCTCAAATCTCATCAGCTCCAGGAGGCCCAGCCTCTCTGCAAAGTACTCCTGCCTCCGTGTGGCATGCTCCAGCTCCACCTTGAGCTGCACCAGCTGCAGTGTGGTCTCAGTCCAGGCCTCACAAAATCCCTCTTTCTCCATGCACAGCTCTGCATAGAGCTTCCTGGAGTCTCCCTTGGGCTCTTTCGATTCGAGCTGGGGTTCTGGTTTGAGAGCCCACTGCTTGTGCGAGAAGGGCTGGATTCTGAGATGATGCCACCTGGCTTTAAGCCTACCCCTCCACAGGCTCTCTCCTCTCCTTGTCAACTCTGCAGTGCTCTCTGGAGGTCTATGGTCCCTATCCCTGCCTGTCAGGTGCCTCTACTATCTGGGCAGGACCATCACAATTCTCAACTCCAGGGACTCAGGGCTGCCAGGCTCTGTGTGGCCCTGCTCTTGATCAGGATGGGAGAGTCCCATCAGTGGCATGCCATCAGGGGGAGGGGCCATGAGGTTAGGCACTGGTCCCACCCCCTTATCTGGTCTGTTAGCTGGCCACAGTGCACATCATAGCGACTGGTCCTTAAGCTGTTATGGCCATTATGTCACTGGGTTTATATATATACTAGAGGCCCAGTGCATAAAATTTGTGCACAGCAGAGGGGTGGGGAAGTGTCCTTCAGCTCAGCTTGCTCCATCTCCAATCTGGGACCCCTTAAGGGATGTCCAATAGGGCCTAAATGGGCAGTCGGACATCCCTCTCACAATCCAGGACTACTGGCTCCCAACTGTTCACCTGCCTGCCTTCCTGATTACCCCTAACCACTTCTGCCTGCCATCCTGATTACCCTCTAACCACTCCCCTGCCAGCCTGATTGATGCTTAACTGCTCCCTGCCAGCCTGTCTGCCCTCCCCTGTGGGCCTGGTCACCCCCTACTACCCTACCTTGCAGGCCTGGTCCCTGCCAACTGCCCTCTCCTGCTGGCCATCTTATGGTGGACATCTTGTATTCACATGGGAGCAGGATCTTGTGACCCCATGGGGGCAGTCCTCTTTTGTGTTGGAGTGATGATCAATCTATATATTATTCTTTTATTAGATAAGATAGAAGCCTGCTGCATGTGTGGGGTCAGCTGGTTTGCCCTGAAGGGTGTCCTGGATGAACGTGGGTGTTCCCTTGGGGCATGGGGTGTCCTGGGCGAGGGGCCTATGATGGTTTGCAGGCTGGCCACGCCCCCAGCCACCCAAGTGGAGGCCCTGTTATCTAGGATTTATTAATCTTCTACAATTGAAACTTTGTAGCCTAGAGCAGAGCCCTAGCCTTCTCCTGGCACAGCCATTGAAACTTTGTTGCCTTAACCTCCCCTGGTCAGGCTTTGCAGAAAGCTTAGCTTCTTCCATCGCCAGGGGCAACCCAGGCCTCTCTCCTGCACTCTCTGTTGCCTTAGCCATCTTGGTTGAGTTAATTTGCATACTTGCTTTAATTGGCTGGTGGATGTGGCTAGTGGGCATGGCTGGTGGGCATGGCTTGTGAGTGTAGAGGAGGTACAATTTGCATATTACTCTTTTATTAGAGAGGATAGATTTATATTTCCTCTTAAGATATACTTTCAATAATGTGTTGCTGATGAAAGTTTAAAAATCTATCACTCCTAAAGAAAATGTGTTGTAAAAACATTTAAATAAAGAATTATCACATTGGATTTTACTAGTAATAAGAAGAAATCCCTGTTACTTTTGTACTATCCTCAAATATGTTAGATGTTATATTGTTTGTCACAATCAACTATCAACTTCATTACCTTTAAAATAAAATCTGTAAGACTTTCTATTTAATAAAATTTGTACAAAAACAAGAACATTGGGTAGTGCTTGAGAACCAATTATTTGTAAAATTACTTAAACTGATTAAGATTTATATGACCCTAATTTAAAGCACTGTCATTTTACATTTTATACCAGATTAAGAAAATTCGAAAAAATTAGAATTATATATATATATATATATATATATAATATTAAATATATTTATATAAGCAATATTGATTATCTTTGTTATTTATTGAAAGAGTATCTAGATTCTAATAATGAAATTATTAGTGGGGGAGTGAAATATCTCAGCTGTTATTCTCCTTACTCTAGGATAAAACTGCTTTTCCTAGTCTCATACTCAGTCAGACAGTATACCATTAGACAGTTCATAGCTTCTGACATTTGTAAAAGATTTGTTATATATAAAACATGACTGAGGTTTCAAATAGCAGAATGTCTAATGCCTCTTCTTTCTCAAACTACCTAGTCATTTTTCTGCAATGTGTTATGCTGACAATTTAAAATAAGCAATTAGTTATAAAAAATAAGTAGCATGGATACAGATTATAAAATATAGATTCTATATATTTAAGACTATTTGAACAAATATTGCAAAATACCGGTAAAGCAATTTTGGGTATATACTAGAGTAAAGACTTAATGACTTGCTCAAGGTCATAGGATTGACCATTGAAAGATTTAGGTTTAATATTGAGTATACCTGGTATTTTGTCATAGAACCTAAATTTTATCCTTATTAGATAAACCACTCTGAAACATAAAATATAGTTTTAATATATAGGCTAAATCTGGAAGAAACTGTACTTTTTTTAGTCTTATTTCAAGGTTATCAACTCCTTGTTCTACTTTGTAAATGTAGGCAGTACACATAATTTATGTTTTAATTTCAACACTTAGTCATTAACCTGCAAACGATGCCAAAAATATTGCCCATTTCTTTGAAAATACTTTGCCTCTAGTAAAATGTGACCATATACACTTTTATATAAATTAGCATAATTCTGGCTGTCGCTATTTCTCACAGGATTTATATAAAGTACAACTTGTTAAGTTAACCTCAATAATCAACCTAGATGAAGGTATTTTCATTATATTCATCTTCATTTAATAAAAGAAACCACAATAGAGTTGTATTATTTTTGTATCTAAATCAAGCTTTTGGGACAAATGAGTTGAACTATTATTGAGAAGCAAAGCTACTATGTAAGACACAACAAAACTGTAACCCTTCACTGTAGTGTAAGGATGAGAATATGCTAATGCTTGCATGCTTCATATATACAACATAAATAGCAAATCACTTATCATTATTCTTATTTTAAGGTTGCCTATTCACCCATATGATTTAACTGTCTCTGAAGACCTAAACATTTCAATGTTTGAATAAGTTTCTGCCTTAAGTTGTCTGCTCCAGTAATTTCATTAAGTTAGATGTCTCCATTTATGCATAATTCACAGATAAATACTTAAAAGTGGAAAACTATTTTGTCTTCAGTATTCAGAAGATTAAGTAAAGATGGTTAGGACAATAGAGATTATCTAAAGAAAATACAAAAGATTGTCTATTTCATAGTGTCCTATAAAAATAATCTAAATTTCTAAAATTGTTAAACTTGGCATTTGAAAAGAAGATGTATTCAATCTAGTCATGGAGAGGAGCTGTAAGAATCAGTCAACTGTGTAAACCAAATAAAAACCTTGTCTAAAAAACCATGAACAGATTTTTTTTAACCTGTTCTTAAAGTACAGTCTACCAGGGTATAGTGAGCTTCTAGCCAGCTGCAGAGAGGGAGCAAAGAGAAGTGCAAGGGGAGAAAAAGTAACTCACTAAAACAAATTTACTAGAAATCTTTGGGTAGCTGCCAGCCATGATGAAGGCAAGGCAGAGAAATAAATTGCAGCAGCATTAGAGGCCCATCTTGCTCAGTCCTTATCAGCTGGACCCCAGCAGCAAGCTAACCTACCAGTTGGAGCATATGCCTCCTGGAGGTCAGTGCACATCATAGAGAGCAGTTGATCGCCTTAGCATATCATTAACATAGTATGCTTTGGTTGAATGGCCGAGCTAACACTTAGCATATTAGGCTTTTATTATATAGGATAGATAACTTGAGCAATGAAAAACAGAGGTATGAAAAAGGTAATAACCTTTTTCAAATGATTATTTGAAGTCTCTATTTAAGAATAAAGTATAGGCAGTTTCCAAGTGAGGGAAATAGCTGTGGTGTTTTAAATATTTGAGGGTATTATTTAAAATTTTATATGTTTATACAATAAACATATAAAAAATGATACCTCAGTTTTCCTCTGGTAATCACCATAATGTTATCTGTGTCTATGAGTTTTTGTTTCTTATCTTTTTTCTTTATTTGTTGCTTTTAATTTTAAATACTACATTTGTGGATTTGTGATTCTTGACTTTTTCCATCTGACTTTTTCACTTACCATGCTATTCTCAAGATCTATCCATGTTTGCTGTATATGGCAGCATTTTATCTTTTTTTAGTGTAGTAGTCCATGGTATGTATGTACCACATTGTCTTTATTCAATCATCTATCAGATGTTTCCATAACATAATGTTGCAATGAACATAGAGGTGCATGTATCTTTGTGAATACCTTTTTCAAATTTTGTGGGTAGATATCCAGAAAAGGAGTGGCTGTATCAAACATTTTTAAAAGTCACAATAGGTGCTGAAATTTTGTCTATTTCATGGTTTTGACAGAAAAAAATAAATTTTATTGTATTTTTTATTTGGTAAATCAGATATGATAAAAAATCATTGTCAGTGATTTTTGTTTCTTTTGAATAATAAAAACATATTTTTAGAACAAAAACATTTATAAATTGTATTAGTTTTATAATAAAACCAAGGAGTTTACTTTGAAAGTTGTTTAATTAGAAAATAATTTGATATTTGAATATTGCTTAATACTACAACTTCAAATTTATGTAAATAACTTATTAAATCTATATTTCCAATTTTAAATATAGTCTTCATATTATAGACCTGGACTAAGAAGATTATTCTTATAATTCTATTAGAATATACAATAGAAAAATATTGTACCTATTATTATTCAGTAAGCAATATTATGCTAAATGTTAATCATATTTTTTTCATTATTTGTTATATTTATTATCAATAGACAATCTATTTATTTTTAATACATTTGCATTACTTTTAGAGAAGAAGTGAGAAAGAGATAGAAACATCAATGATGAGAGAGAATCATTGATTAGCTGCCTCCTGCATGCTTTTTTAAAAGCCAGACAATGAATAAAAAAGTATTTAATTCTGTTTAAAGCTAAACTTTATAATTTTATTATTTCATGAAGTTCAATAGTGATAAAACACACAGCAACTCCTTGGTGTACATTATAACAGCCAGCTACATAGGACTGTGGAACATGTGAGAGTTGTTTTTTAGCCTCTAGAATTTGAAATAGATAATGCATTTGACCCTCTCTACACAGCAGACTCACTATCCCCAGAGAGCACTTTCACAGGCTTGTTAATCTCTGTCTAAGCAGTAACCTGTGCACTGGTATAATAAAGATCAAGTTGTTTAAAGTATCTCTGGTCCCAGTTTAATGCAGAAATACTTCTGACAACAAAGATAAAACCAGAAAATACCCAGAGGTATCAAAGCAAGTGCAGAGTGAAGATAAAATTATTCAACTTAGTGGAATTGCTGAATTTAATGCCAATATAGAAATTTTATCAGTTTATCCTGAAAGAAATTGAAAAATATAGTGCTTCAAATAATATATTGTAGAAGATGAAGTGCTTAACTTGCCATTATGGGTGTAGCTGTCTGTGGACTTACTCCTGTAATGCTCACTGAAAAGAGAAAGTGATGAGTCTTTCAAAGATATGACTGCAATTCTTCCAAAGTATCTTGAAAGTCACTGCTTACTGTGTATTTAGAGTTCACAAATATTACTAGATATCAGAATATTAACCATTGTGCAAAGGTTGAAGTATGGGCTTATTGAAATATGGATGTACTGTAAATATAGATGCCGAGTCTTAGGTTTATTCCGCGGGGAGTACCAGAGCTTGATAATGCAAAGAAAATTATTATCAGAAAGTGAATTATTTAATCTTAACTTTATGAAATTGCATAATCACTTTGGGATACATAGAAATTAAGAAATCAGATATTTGATCCATGCATCTAATTAAAATTATCTTCTACTAGTTTATTAATATATATTTTTCTGTCACTTGAATTTAGTCAGGCAGAGAAGCCTATCATGTCTCTCCCCAAAGGTTTTCAAAGTCCCAGGGTCATATTTAAAGACAAAATTCAAGAGGCCCATTATGATTCACTTGTGCAATGGTGGTAGCCATGAGAAGCTCATTGTCTCAGGCTTCAGGACATGAGCAGATAAAAGTTTTGCTGCAAAGGATAGTGTACCACACTAAATAGCCAGGGAGTTGCTCGTGTGCCCAGGACACAGTATATGTGACTAGGCATTCACTCCCTTTGGTTTTTTAGTATCTCATTCACATAATGGCATATAATGATCTTCTTCACTGCTTTCTGGACATGCTAATTATATTCAATTCCTAGGATGGCAATATAATATATCACCAACTGGGTGGTTTAAAACAACAGAAATTTATTGTTTAAATTTCTGAAGACTAAAATTCTGAATCAAGGTAGAGTTGGTCCATTCTGAAGGCTTAGAATCTGTTCCATGCCTTTTAGCTTCTAGTGATGGCTGGCAAAGCTTGATGTTCTTAGATACATCATTCTAATCTCTGCCTCCATCTTCACATAATATTCTCCCTGAATATATGTTCTCTTGTCTTATAAAGTGAGACCAGTCATGGCTGTTGCACTGGATTGATATTAGAGTACAGCTCATTCTAATTACCTTGTTTTAAATTGATTACATTTGCAAAATACCCTATATTCAAATACGGTCATGTTCACAGATACTAGACATTAGGGATTCAATGCATCTTTCTGAGGGAAACAATTCAAAGTAGAACAATAACCTCCATCTGATCGAATCTCTCCCCCTCTTCCTGTGCTCCTAGGCACTCTTACTATATTCCCCCTTTCCATCAATAGACACGTGCATATTTTTTTTAACAAGCTCAAATGCTATCTAATAAAAGAATAATATGTAAATTTGCTGTCACCCCAACACACAAGATGCCTGCTCCCATGTGGACTGCCACAAGATGGCCAGCAGGGGAGGCATTGGGAGGAACCAGGCCTGCAAGGGAAGGCAGTTAGGGGGGAACCAGGCCTGCAGGGAAGAGCATTTGGGAATGATATAGCCTGCAAGAGAGGACATTTGGGGGGCACTAGGCCTACAGGGGAGAGCAATTGGTAATGATCAAGTCTGCAGGGGAGGGTATTTGTGGGGGACCAGACCTATAGAGGAGAGTAGTTAAGGGTGACCAGGCCTTCAGGATAGGGCAGTTAAGAGTGACCAGGCCTACAGGGGAGGGCAGTTAGTGGCAATCAGGCTGGCAGAGGAGTCATTAGGGGGTGATCAGGCTGGCAGGCAGAAGTGGTTAGGGGCAAACAGGAAGGCAGGCAGGCAAGCAGTTGGGAGCCAGCAGTCCTGGATTATGAGAGGGATGTCCAACGCCTGGTTAGGCCTGATCCTAGTCAGACATCCTTCGAGGGGTCCCAGTTTGGAGTGGATGCAAGCTGGGCTGAGAGACACCCTCCTCCATGAACGAATTTTGTGCACCAGACCTCTAGTTTATTTATAAAAAACGGTTTAAGTGAAGTAGCTAATTTAGACTTGGGTAGTGAGCAAGAAAGGAATTTTAAAAACACAAAAAGAGAGCATCTGATTGGATTGTTAACATAGATAAAAACACATTTGCATGAAATGAAAATGGCACTTGCCATTTTCTAGCAGTGGTTTCAGTTTTGACAGAAATAGCTTACTATCAATCATCTACTGAAACAGAGTGATGAATAATTGGAAGTTGAAATATGATAAGTTACTTATGGATATCAATTAGATTAAAGTAAATATTTTATTGAACAGTGGTAAATAGTACTGATCCAAGATTTTCATTTAAGAGGAAATAATTTTTATAATATATATGAGAGGCTTTCTGAAATATTATATTCAAATATATATATATTAAGTAAATTATTTTATTAACAAATACTTATTGAACAACAATTTTGAGCCAAGGGACTATTCTAAATATCAGAAATATAGGATAGATTTTTCTTGTTTTTTCTGATACTTGATACTTACACCCAACATTATTTCTGAGAATTTTTCATGTTAGTATATATAAATCTAACTTCTTTTATCATAATATTTTATGAAATGGATAAGTTATAATTTGTGTAGCCCATTTCTATCGACACAGTTACTTTTAAGTTTTTGGTAATATAAAACATCCTAAAATGTAGAAATATAGACTTTATAAAAAAACAATTTCTTCATGGATCTTATGTTAGAACTTCTAATATAATTAAAATATAAATTATGTAAAATGATATAAGAACTAAGAAAGAAAATAAAAAGGAGATGTACAGAATGTCTTAGGGGTCAGGGAGTTGTAAGTTTAAGACAAAAAGTGACAATTGAGCTAAAATCTAAAGATATATGGAGGAGTATGCTTTGTGGATATCTGGAAGAAATTTAAACATCTTGAAGATGGAATGTGTCTCAAATGTATAAGGAACATTAAAGAAACCAACATGGATAAGATAGAGTGAGTCAAACAGTTAAGGAGATAAAATATGAGGTAAAGAGTCTTCTGGTTCTTGATATTTTGTGTAAGCAAGGAAGTCAATAGGGGGTTTTAAGCACAGAAGTAGAATTTTTTTTACACAGGATAGCAAGGGTATTATGGCTACTTTGGTGAGAATAAGCTTTAGGAAGAGGAGCAGAGATATTGAGATTTGTTAGGAGGCCAATGCAATATAAGAGATGATAGTGGTTTAGATCAGGTGTAGCTATTTGGGGTGACAAGAACATGTGTGGTCTAAATAGGACAGAAGGGAGAGGCAAAGACTGAATTTGTGGCATGAGAATAAGATAAATTTTAAAAATTAAGATTCTTGGCTTAAGCAACTTAAAGGATGTGTTTGACATTATACAGAATTAAAGGTTGTGAAAGGAATAGGCTTACGGGGGAGACAAGTAGTACAATTTTAGACATGCTAAGTTTGATATATCAGTTTTACTTCCAAGTGGATGTGTCAAGCAGTTGGATGTAAGTGTGTAGCTCAAGAGAGAGGTCTGGGCTGTAGATATAAATATGCTAGTTGTCAGTGCCTACGGATAATTAAAGCTGTGATGTTAAAAGATATTCAAGGAATAGCATAGAGAAAGCTAAGAGAAGTGTTTCAAGACCAAAGCGTTGAATTCTAAAACATGAAATCTTAAAAGATAAAAAAAAATGAAGAGAAATCTAGAAAGGATACTGAAAATGAGCATCCTGTATGGAAGGTCAAAAACATAATGTATTGATCTGAAAGTCAAGTGAAGAAAGATCTTGCAACTGGAAGAAAAGTGTGGTCAAAAGTGCCCAATGGGTTAAAATAATGAAAGATGGGATCTAACAATTGACTATTGGATTAAGCAATTTTTAAGTTAAATTTTGGTAGAAGCAGTTTTAGCAGCATCATGCAATCAAAGGGGAGGAATGAAATTTGAGGTCATAAATATAGGCAATATTTTCAAGGAGTTTTGCTGCAAAGGATAGTGTATCACAGAAATGAGATTGCTGTCAATAAAAGTTAAGGCTCTACATTTTACCTTCCTTGCAATCTTATAAATTTGCTTGCTGCCATTTCATGAATGATGGTAGAACATTCAACACTATTGGGTCAAAGATGAAAGATAGTTCATTACTCACAGCAATAGCAGAGGCTATAGTTTCAGCATTTTCATGTCTATCCTCTGAACCCTAGCTCCCACATGCAGTGACTTGAGTTATAGAAGAAATCTGAGTATAAGGGACCTGAGTCTTTTAGAAAGGGCTCTCTGAAAATTTTCCCTTTGCTCTGGAAGGAGAAACTATTTCTATTGTCCAAGGCTGATTCCTAAACAAATATCCCCGAAAAAATAATCTACCTCACTTTGTGAGATGTGCAAATGTGTGATCAATTCCATGGGGAACTGTCTTCTAACAATTAATTTTACTTAATGAAAAAAATTAAGTCTATCTTTTTGTATGCTGACAGAAATTATTTAATACAGAGGGGGAAGTTTATGATACAGGAAAGAGTAAAATTGTTACTGGTATGTATTTGTAGAAACAAGTACACAAAGTCTAATGATTTGGCCTCAAGTATCTATAACAATAGATCATTTGTATTGATTGGAATAAAAGGCAAAACACATATTCATTTATGCCAATAGTGGGATATATGTGCCATAGGGAGTTGGTGGAAGCTCTCTACTGATTGCTTCAATTTTCTCATTGAAATAGAAATAAAGGTAAGTAGCTGAGAATGAGGATTGGACATAAGGCACAATCTGTTTTGCAGAAAGAAGAAGATATTAAAGAGTTATTCAGGAAATGTAGAAATATAAACAGAGAATTTAGATACAGTTAGAGCAGACATAACTAAGTTTGACACAGTTACTATCTTATAGAATATAAAAGCTAATATGCCAATGAACTGAATGGCAGAATGTTAGGTCGTTATGACATGCACTGACCACCAGGGAGCAGACACTCAACTCAGGAGATGCCCCCTGGTGGTCAGTGAGCTCCCACAGCGGGAGCACCGCTCAGCCAGAAGCCTGGCTCAGGGCTGGTGAGAGCAGTGGCAGTGATGGGAGCCACTCCTGCCTCCACAGCAGTGCTAAGAATGTCTGAGTGACAGCATAGGCCCAATCGTATCAGTCAGACATCCCCTGAGGGCTCCCAGATTGCAAGAGGGTGGATGCTGGGCTGAAAGACACCCTGAATACACAAATTTCATGCAGTGGGCCTCCAGTTCTAGGTAATTCTATACACACACACACACACACACACACACACACACCTTTAGCTTTCTCTCTACTAATTTTATTTCTTTTATGCTTCAAATTGAATCCAGTCAATAGGTAGTCATTAAAAGTGACTAAAAAGAAGAAGAAAAGTTAGATCATGATATTTTGATATTTATTTCTCAGAATATGCCTCTCTGAGAGCCCTCTAGTTGGCTGTATCGCAAGTGAAAGTCACTGCTCCTCTTAGATAAAGACTTTTCTTCATTTATTTTCCATTATATTTTCCTGTCCTTGGCCTTTGAGGCTTAGGTTTGGTAAAATGTTTTGTACCTTTATGGTTACCACCCATTTTGTATATACTTTTGAATCAGTTTTCTTTCTTTCTTTCTTTTTTTTTTTTTTTTTTGGTGTGTATTTTTTTTACCTGAAGAAAATCACAGTGTAAAGTATCATTGTATGAGTATGTGATATTTTTCTTGTTGAATCCTGAATAATAAAACTATAGATAATTGTTCACTTGACACTTTTTTTTTACTCAGTGAATTTATAGAGATTATTTAAAAGTAGGTTGAGTTCAATTATAATAGACTTAGTGGACTCCCATTACTTAAATTGTGTTAATCTCCATGTTCTCTGATAATTCATCCATTCTTTCTTCTTTTTTAATCCTCACCTGAGAACATGCTTTTTATTGATTTTAGAGAGAGGGGAAGGAAGAGACATCAATGTGAGAGGGAAATATTCATGTGAGAAAAGACAGATGAATCAGTTGCCTCTCCCATGTGCCCTGACACACTGGAGATTGAACCCATAATCTAGTTCAATGTGCCCTGATCAGGAATCAAAATAGCAACCTCTTTGTGCATGGGAATGAAGCTCCAACCAAGCCACACAGGACAAGGAATTCTCTATTATCTTTTCCTGCATATTGTAACATGTTAATGTCCTCCAGAGACAACTGTTCCTTTACACTCATTACTGGACTTGTGTCTGGAAAGCATGGTGGCAAATCTCCATTGAGAAATAACGTTAGTTTTCCAACCACTTTCTTGCCCTAACTACATCACAACCTTCCTTAAATTTAATTAAAACAGGTTATTTCCCTCATAGTTCCCCAAATTTTCTCTTAAAACTTTCCTTCAACATTGACCAAGATTATGTCACATTTAAATTTGGCCATCTAATCTTTTAAGTTCTCTCTTTGCATCTTACCTAATTGATTCTTTATCATTAACTTCCAACTTCATCCTCTATTCTTTCTAACTGTCCTTCAAAATTCTAATAGGATGAAATGCTAAGCTTCAAATTTGGATTTGTGTTCTAGACCTGATATTTGCTGCCTGTTTATTAGTGCACATTATCTAACTTCTCTGGACCTCTTTTTTCTCATTGATAAAAATAATAATACTTTATAAAAGTGATCTTATAATGTTAAACATTATAATTGAAAGGTCATATTACAAACAATAATTCAATATATATTTTACCTTTTGTCTTTTCTGCCTTTCCCTCATTTTTATTGATCTATGCAGCTGAACTTTTGATGTTAGTATAAGAATAGCATTTATAACATTCATCATATTTTATAAGTAACATCAATGCATCACTAATAATCAAGAAAAAAATAAAAGAAGCCATGCTTATAATTAAAATTACATATCTATATTTTTTAGTACAACCTCCTTCCATATGTGCTAGTGAGAAAATAATATAGGATATCCTTGCAACTAAGCAAGCATCTGAGGATGGTGGAAATTTTAACTTTAAAACCAAATATAGTGCTATATTAAACTAAGAAGAATTCTTTTTGATGATATGAGAAAGAAAGCATTGTCAAATACATAATAAAATATGATTTTAAATTCAGGAAATAAAACTTTGTTTTGAGCTGTACCTGTATAAAAGATAAACCAACAACAAAAATTGCCTTTTTCATCTATTAGTGTTTAAGATAGCATGTCACAGTTCCTTTTTAATACTTTGCTATGCCAGATCATCCCACTGCACAAACACCAGCTGAGATTTTTCAGAAATAACATAGCCATGCAAGGCTTGACTTCAAAAAACATGAGATTTCATTCTATACATAGAAAAAAAAAAACTTCCTAAAGTTGTGGAAAGAAAATGCCAAGAAGTTCTACCTTGGACTTCATATTTCAAAAAACCTTCAAAATGAATAATTCCACTCATTAGTGAAACAAGGTAAGATGTGCTCAAGAATAAGATTGACTTACCAGGATTATGTGTATAAATTGAGCTTGTATGCTGAAATTGTAATATTTAAAATGCAGACATTGCTTTTCCTCAGCAATGGTTTCAAAGAAAAAGCTTTCATATCTAAGATTCACTAAAAGAAGTATTTGCATTCTACAAATCAAATGAATAATATTCTTCTGTTTATGCCCATACATCCTTTAAAAAGATATAAAATATTTATAAAATTAAATCAAAATATTTAATTTAGATAATATTATTGGTTTATTATTTTTAGGGAAGTTCTCTTTTGGAAAAAGATAAGTTATCACTTCTTGGAATTTTTAGAGAAAATATAGGGATATATATATATATATATATATATATATATATATAATGCCACAATGAGAGTTTTCTGTAATTATTATCTAGAGAAAATAATACAAAAATTCTAATTTAAAAAGGTACAAATATAGTACATAATTTTAAAGATAATTTTTTAAAATTATTTTTTCTTATTTTCCCCACAAAATGAATAATATGCATATTGAAAAATAAGTATTTAACAATTTCTGGAATACCCACTTTATCTTATTATTCATCAAAAATAATTTTTATTTTGTACAGTGTGAAAGGCACTTGCTTTCCTCTGTATGATTTTTCTTCAAGTACACGAACATTCTTCAATACATAAAATTTTCAAAAAAAAAGCATATTTCCCTTGTCTAAATGATAGATAATTAAGCATTAAATAATGAACTTTATACAAAACATTAAAAGTTATGCCAATCTTTACTTCTGACTAGTTGTGTGACAATATTTATGTCACTCATTTACCTGAGTTTTAATTAATTCATTTGTAAAATGAGGGATATATTTTAGATTACCTCTAAAGTCTATTTCACATAAAAAAAGATCAAAGAACAGAGGGGGGGAAAAGATTATTTTGTAGAGGAAAAAGTCTTATATTTTTGTAATATGGAATATATTTTTAAAGGAAAATTCTCTAAATGTTTTTTAACCAGTTAGGTTTTTTTAAGGCCAATTTCTAATTTTGCACAGTGAATTAAAAATTCTAACTGGGACTGAAAGCAGGACAAGTTATTGAAAATCTTAACAAGAAAAATCAGGCCTCAGAACCTCTATTTCCCCCATCATCACCACCTTACCCCTACAACTGGAATACTGTCCTTCCCACTTGCCAGGAAGGGACAGAAGGTTTATCTATGGAGAGATGGAAACAGAGAAGCTATAATCTGTCAAACACCAAGTCGCAGCTGGGATTATGTGAAAGTCTGCATGCTCAATGTGAGAAGTCTGCCGCCATAGCTTGTTCCTCTCACTACTGGCTTCATAGGCAAGCAACTTGTGTAGTCACTCAGGGCCACACTACGAAGTGTCCTGAACTTGATTTAATGCTATGCCCTTCTTTTCTTCGAATTCTATATAATTTTTGAACACATGGCTCCCTAATTTATTTAGCTGGTCGTGCTTCCCCTGCTTGCCTTCCAAATCTTGATAGCCAGATTGATAATCTCTTCAGGAGACTGCAGAACCTTGCTGTAGAGAAAAACACCCCCCCCACACACACACACGCACGCACATGCATATGATGAAATACTCAAGATACTAAACTAAAGGGTACCCCATGAATTGACCAAGACTCTTCCCAATTCCCCTACAGAAAGGTCCACACATTGGACAAGTCCTCTTTACAACCACACACACACAAACACACAGATTCAAATAATATCTTAGTGCCTCATACTCTCATCTGAACAAGAAGCCAACAACCACCCCATAATGAAGAAAAAAAAATCTCAAAACTGGAAGAGAGTTACCAATATATACAAACAGAAAAGAAGGAACTCTTAGATACAGGTAAAAAATGTGAATATTTAATTCATGAACTAAAAGGACATATTGCTACTTACTGATAATTCTGCAAGGGAAAAATATTTGGAAATAATGCAATAGCAGAAATTTTAAAAATCACAATAGCTTTCATAATGTAAAATTGTTATCTTCTCAATTAAAAAAAGATAGAGATGAATAACAAGAGAGACTAGATAAGAAATATAATAAACAAGGGGACATAATATCTAAATAAGTTAAAAAACAAAACAAAACAGAAAACAGAAGTTGAAGAGGAGAAAACTCACCTAAAAAATGTCCCAGTTATAAAGGAGAACATTGATCAAATTAATATGCCCCAAGGAGTACCACCGTAACTTTGAAACATAAACTTCTTTAAAATACTCCATTACAAGCCATATCAGGTAACATTTTGTAAAAAGTTAGTGATAAGCAAAATATCTTAGAGAAGCTGGAAGAGAGAAAGAGAAAAGAAGAAAATAATTAGAAGTGAAACATATAATTTCTAAAGAAAAAAATAGAAAATTAAAGAAAATGAAACATCTTCTTTCCTTTTAAAGACGTTTCCCTTCTTTAAAAGGAAACTATCAAGCAAGAAAATGATAAGCAAAGGATTGAATGAATCATAGTAAGATAAACAAAAATAAAAATATAAACATGAAAAACAACCTAAAATTGTACCAAAATGGAAATAAAATCCTGATCCAGTATATAGGTAAGCATAATAATATAAACTGCTAAGCATAATAATATAAAAATTAAGTATGAGTTGAGCTAAAAACTCTAATGGAATTATAGTGTGTATATAGCAGAGGTGAAAATGTGATTTAGGAATGAAAAATTTATTTATTCATTTTTAAATATATTTTTTATTGATTTTTTTTTTTACAGGGAGGAAGGGAGATGGAGAGTTAGAAATATCAATGAGAGAGAAACATTAATCAACTGCCTCCTGCACACCTACTACTGTAGATGTGCCCACAACGAAGGTACATGCCCTTGACCAAATTGAACCTGAGATCTTTCAGTCTGCAGCCTGATGCTCTATCCACTAAACCAAACCAGTTAGGGCTGGAAAATTTATTTAATTTGGGAATGAGAAAATTTATTTAATGTTAATCCTCTAATACAGAAGTGTCTATATTTGACTTAAGCAATAGACAATAGAAAATGTCTCAAGCTAAAAAAGGAAGAGATAGAAGGAAAGACAAGGAGGAAGAATGAGAGGAAGAACATATTCTTTATCTATATGGAGTTGAATACCTAAAAAACATAGCACAGTTTTTGTCATCAATTTTTTTCTAGAGAATGACACAGGATTAAATAAGACTATTTTTATTTGTTTTTAAATTAGTTTAGGATGTTTTTCCATTAATTTTTAGAGAGAATACAAGGGAAAGAGGAAGGAGGGGGAGAGAGAAACATTGATATGAGAGAGACACATCAATTAGTTGCCTCCCAGTACACTGCCCTGGGGCAGGGATCAAATCTATCTGTTGTGTAAGAGAACTTTCATTGTCTAGTAATCCAAACTAGATTGGGTCATCAAGAGAAACCTATTAGGGATCATCTTAGTGTAATGTAAAACAGAGGCTTTTGCATACTGGTGTAATGACTTCAAAATCCATAATCTTCTTGATAATAATAAATTTATTACTACTATCTTACACCTAGGGTGAAGAATGAGTTTAAAAAAAAAGACTTTTGTTGCATAGAGGCAGTTCTATAGTTATGGTAAAGCACAGTCGTCTGGTTCAGATGAATAATTTCCAAGTTAATTTAATACAAGAATGCATCTAAGAAAATGTTGCTGCAACAAAAACAGACCTAGTGTTCATGCTCTCAGACTTCAGCATATCAGCAGACTTTTAAGAGTACTTGAATAACCGATCAATCAAATTTGACATCACTAGCAATAGACTGAATAGCATATAGTCTATGTTTGACATTAAAAGATCTATGTGGCCCAAAATCCATATAGCTGATAACAAAGCTAGTGCTTTTTTTTTAACAACATACCCCTGACTATTATTACAATAGTAATGAAGATTGTGATGAATTTAGCTGGGAACATGTTTATTTGCAGGACTAATAATAATAATAGTAGCAATAACAATAAAGCAACATTTTCTTTTGACTTTAATTAGGTTTTCAGTCAACTATGAAGAGGCTCCACGTCTTTCACCATGAATTGAAAATATACTATTGGGAAGTTATATAGAGTTATAGAGGTTATTAGGTGCTATACAAACTCCCTAAGCATCCAAATTTTGGCCTCATAAAGATAGTTAACTTATTGAGCTAAACTAGAAAAGCTTTTCCTCAGTTTATCAGCTGCAAACTCTATTTGTTCTTCTCTTCCTTTTTATTTATTTTAAGTTTCAAGTTAATTATTATAAATACACAAATCTGTATGTCCCTTTATCTCTTTTGTACTCTTCTATAATAATGCAATTTCTTTCTCTGTGTTGATATAGACAACTTAGAGAAGAATTCCATAATTTTAACAGTGCCTGATGATATTACTTTTTTTTAATAATTGTAGTTTCCTACTCTTCTCAAAACTTACTTAGTACTGTGTTCTCACTTTTGGCCTATAAATTTCTATTTCTCATAATTCAAACTGATGATTGGAATGCAGACTGGTGAAGCCACTGTGGAAAACAGTATGGAGTCTCCTCAAAAAATAAAAAAATGGGAACTGCTGCCCTGACCAGTGCTGTTCAGTGGTTAGAATACTGGTCCATGCACCAAAGTGTCATGGTTTCAACTTTTGGTCAAGGACAGGTACCTGTGTTGCAGGTTTGATCCCTTGTCCCAGTCGGGGTTCATTCAAGAGGCAACCTATCCATGTATTTTTCTCATATTGATTTTTCTCTCTCTCCTTACCTCCCTCTGCACCTTCCCTCCCACTGTCTCTAAAAAAATAAATGGGAAAAATATCCTCAGGTGAGGATTAACAAAAAATAAAATTAAAATGAACTTCCATTTGACCCAGCAATCCCAATTCTGGGACTATATCTTAGGAATCCTAAAATACCAATCAGAAAGAGCATATGTACCCCTATGTTTATGTAGCATTATTTACAATTGCTAATCTGGACACAGTCAAGGTGTCCTTTAAAAGATGAGTAGATTAAAAAAAAATTGTGTACATTTATATAATGAAATACTATGCAACTGTAAAAAGGAAGGAACCTCTAACCTTTTGAGATAGCATGGATGGACCTGGATATTATAATATAAGTTAAATAAGCCAGTTAGGAAAAAACAAATATCACATGATCTCATTTATATATAAAATCTAATCAACAAAATAGATCCAGAGGCAAGGATACATAGAACAGACTGATAGATCTCAGTGGGTCAGGGGGTAGAAGGGGCTGGAAGAGATTAAGCAAAGAATATACATAGCCAATGGTCACAAACAATAGTGTGATGAAGGCCTGGGATGGTGTGGGGCTGAGTGAAGGGGGGCAAATAGAGGTAAAATGGAGGATATCTGTAATACTCTGAACAATAAAAAAAAAGTGTAAGAAGTTAGTATCAAAAATGTATAAAAACTCATAAAACTTAACATAGAAATTTGATTTAAAAATGGGCAGAAGACTTCAATAAATATTTCTCCAAATAGAACACACAGATGACCAATAAACATAGGAAAAGATGCTTAACATTACTAATCATCAGGGAAAGGGAAATACAAACCAAAGTGAAATATCATCTTACACCTGTCAGAATGGCTATTATGAAAAGTCAATAAAGAAATGTTGGTGAGGATGTGGAAAAAAGAGAATACTAGTGTACTGTTGATGGAATTGTACATTGGTAATAGCCAACAGGGGAAAAGTATGGAGGTTCTTCAAATTATTAAAAATAGAACTATCTTATTACCCAAAATTTCTACTTTCATTTATCCTAAAAAAATAATATACTAATTCAAAAAGATATGTACACCTCTATGTTCATTGCAGCACCATTTGCAATATTTAACTTCTAGACCAACATGAATTGACCTAGAGGTTATTATATAAGTGAAGTAAATCAGAGAAAGACAAATAAGGTATTATTTTTCTTATATGTGAAATCCTAAAAAAAAGAAAAAACACACAAAATAAATGAACAAAGCAAAATAGAAAGACTCACACTTAGAGCAAATGAATGGTTGCCAGCAGGCAGGCAGGTGGGGAGATGGGTGAAGAAGGTGGAGGGAAATAATAGGTACAAATGTCCACTTATAAAATAAGCCACAGTAACATATTGTACTGGACAGGGAATATAGTCAATAATATGGTAATGACTTTGTATGGTGATGGATGGTGATCATATCATAAGGTATATATATGTTGAATTACTATGTTGTACAACTGAAACTAATATAATATTCAATGTCAACTATACCTTAACAACATAAAAAAGAAAAAAAAGAATAACAGAATTTCTCAGTCTAAACTTCCTTAGCTTCCTGTGTCTTCAAAGACAACTTTTGATAAAATGAGGAGAATGTCCACAATTACTCCAGATCCTTTACCTTCTCATCACCAAGGACTACCTCTTTACTTATCCTGCTCAATTAGTATCTGCTATTTCTTCCCTGAATCTATGCACCTATAGATAAAATAGAAACTCTGTTAAAGCCATTAAGTTTTTTATAGAGGCAAATGCCAAGGAGTTTCTGAAACTCTGAGTTCACATGCTACTCTTTCTCACTATTTTTCAAACTGACGTTTTCCTGATTGGATCTCTGGCCTTTGACTGACTTTAGTTCTGCTTCTCTAGCTGTGGGAATCTGTCTCAGACTGAATGGCCCCCTGTGGCCAGTTGAGTTTTGTTATGTCTCTGGATAGTTTATTTTGCCATAGAAAAATAATATATTTGCCATGTGTCCTTTCTACACTTGTCCTTCAGCAAACAGCCATTATACTATAACTTTCTTAGGTCAAGAACATAATATATCTTGCTCTACTGCACTTGGCCCATTTAAAAAAAATTAATTTGTTAAAATTTTGTGTTTCTTTTTTTTTTGCTCAATGTTTGCCTCTGGGGCATGAATCTCATTTTCATTGATACAACATGGCTGAGCCAAGATATTCCCATAATAACACTGAATCCTTGGAATGGCCTTCAAATTGAGTAAAGCTCCAGGATAAACACCCATCTTATCTGATTATGAGCTAAAGTTTCCAGATTGTTTAAATCTAAAGGAGACATGCATTCAAGATTCTACCAGAAAGCCTTTAAGGTCCCATTTACTTCTGTTTCTTCAAACTATATATTCATGCTTTTGAATATATAAAGTACAATTGAGAATAATACAATATTCACATAGTTCCTCATAATTTTTATTTTTCTCAAATTATAAAATACATGTTAACTACACTAATTAAAATACATAGAAATACAGTGGTACCTCGAGATACGAGTTTAATTCGTTCTGTAACCTTGAGGCATGGGAAACTATGAGACGCTGGAGTCGCGGTAAACTGGTGGGTCGTGTGTAACCGGCCAATCCGAGGATTACTGGTATCTCAACTGTTGCTCATATTTCAAAGCAAAAATCGCTAGTTTGATGGCTCGTATCTCAAAAATCTCGTATGTTAGGGCACTCGTATCTCCAGGTACCACTGTATATACATTGAAAAAATAAAAAAACATTCATCTCTTATTTTTAATTCACCTGATAAGAAACACATTAAAGTTTATCACGCATAACATAATATTCTTTTTTATAAAAATATTTCCATTTTACTTCATCTATTTTAAAATTAGAAACCTATAATGACCTTCATGATATACCATAGTTTCACAAGGTGCTGATTATGTATCAGGTATCAATAAAAATTAAAATGACTGCTCCATTTGGTTTTGCAAGTTGCAAATCATTTAGAGTGAGACAGCATAATTTGTATCAGCTTTTCAAGCCTAATCATGCTATTCTTCTTTGAGAAGGGATAACTCTCTAGGAATATACAATTTAGTATATCATGCAATATAATTTTTAAATATCAGAAAAACTAGCCAAATAGACATATCTGAAGTACCAGTTTGGATAGATTCACATTCTTTATATGTGGTTTGTCAAATCACTAGTTTATTGCTTACTTTAAATTTTCAAATTAAATATTGGAGCAAGTAAAGAAACCCTAAGACAGACTCCCTCAAATAATCTGATTTGGACATTAAGCAATACATTCTAAATGTTCTAGTTTCCTGACTCAAACTTCTTCTTCTTTTTTTTTTTTTTACTTTACTTATTGTCTAAAGTTTTACATATGTCTCCTTTTTCCCCAATTGATTCCCGACCCTCCCTAGCCTTTCACACCCCAGGCAAGCCCACCACCCCAGTTTATTTTGCCAGTATCTGTGTCCATTGGTCATGACTTTTTTTTTAATTGCTTTGTTTTAAAATTTCTCTAGAAACAGCTACAGTTTCATTTTCTTTCTTTACCTCAATATCTCAAAATTATATTCGCAAATATCAGTCTATCGAAAAGCCTAAGTGACCGAAAGACCAAACAACCAAATGATTGGTTACTAATTCTCAATGTAGGAGCTGCCCCCTGGTGGTCAGTGTACTCCCATACCCAACCTCCTGCAGACCCTCCCCCTGGCCTGCCAACCTCCAGTGGTCTCTTCCTCTGGCCAGCCTCCCCGGGCCCCCATTGGCCCCAATGTCCAACCAGCCTGATAGACCCCAACCATGCCCAAATTTGTGCACTGGGCCTCTAGTACATATACAAATGCATATATCTATTCAAATAAAAATATCTCTATAGATATTGGCTCTTAAGGAAATACCATTACACTTATATTTCAGGACCTATAATGTGCAAACTCAATTAACACTAACTATATATTTTCAAAGGACATCCCCTTATATTGTGCCTTAATTACCAAGAACTTAAAGAAAATTTTAAGAAAAATCTTTCAATTTTACACGATTTTATTCAGCAAAAAAAAGTGAACAAACTAAATACAAAAATGTTAGATGGGCAACACATAAAAATGAAATACATTTATTAAAGACTAGAGACCTGGTGCACAAATTTGTGCATGGGTGGGGTCCGGCTGGTCTTCCCTGATTGGGGCTGATTGGACTGAACCAGCCAGGGAGAGGGTATGTGGGAAGTTGGCTGGCCAGCCCTGCCCCTGATTGAGATGGGGGTTGGGGGAGTGGTGATCAGACGGTGGGTCTGGCCAGGAGGAGGGCTCAAGAGTGGTTGGTGGGTGGGCTGGCCCCACCCCCTGGTCAAACTCCCAGTCAAGGGGACTATTTGCATATTAGGCTTTTATTATATAGGATAGTAATTTAAGAACAATTAGTTTGCAATGGTGTAAGCTATTTGGATCCTAATGTTAATTTCAAAATAGAGCAACCAGCCTCCTGATGTTATCAGCTGCTTAGCAGATACATTCATACTGGAATTGATGACATGGCACATTATGACAGAGGTAAGTACTCCCCAGTGTATAACTGTGTTCATTAAACCAAATGAGTACCCCATAAAAACACTGTTTGGAGCTATATATGTGCAATTTTATAGAGATATAATAGTTCTTTTCATACTTGGATCAGGAAAACAAATATATTCATCCTTTGGAAACTCAACTGCTGGAGGAAAATATTAGCAAGATTCATTCAAGCGATAGTCTACCCAAGGCTGTCTTCTGTCTTTGCTTTTATAGCAACATTGAGTTTTTGGTGTTAGGGAAATCAAACTAAGAGTTAGAGAGCACAAATAATATGACCCTAGGTTTCTTGAATTCTCCCCTCATAATTTGTTTTGTTAGTTAGAAAACATGACCTATAGTATCACATATTACAAAAATTTAAGATTCATTCTAAAATGATGTAATTCTAAATAACAGCATAAAGTGACCTAAGAAACAACCTTTTTACTTATATCCATCTTAGCTTTATCAATTAACCGAGGCAACTTTTTTTGAGATTTGTATATTCCACCAACAGCAACCTAAAACTAATATTTTTTTTATTTTTAATTAAGTTTATTGGAGTGATATTGGTTAATAAAATTATATAAATTCCAAGTGTACAATTCTATGATACATCATCTGTATATTGCATTGTATGTTTACCAGAATTGCTACATATTTTCCAGAATCTCTGTCCAGTATAGTTTTCATCTATTTATTTTTCAAAAGTCTAGATAATAGAATTATTGTTAACAATGATTTAAAAAGACAATTCAGATTATACCAATAAACTTCATGAAGCAAACAGTCTTCTTTAGGAGACTTGCAAAATGGAACAAAAGGCAAAAATGTTTTACAAGATAGAGAATAAAGAATAGGAAGAGTCCTGGAAAATAGCTGATTCACTAGGGCCACATAGGAAATCTTGTTTGGGGTGAGAAGACCCAGAGCTGGCTAGATATTTGGGAATTGTCTGACTGATTATATGTTTCTAGTCAAGTGAAAAATTTACAGGGAAGAACGTGAAAGTTATCTAACTTTAAGGATTTTTATGTGGCACCCTGGGACAAGGAAAGTCACAGTACAGACTTGGAAATTTATTTCAACAAAAGATAGCTGTAAGTTATGATTCTATATAAAATGTGGATTATTATAACTGAATTGGGGCAATATTTGTAAACTTTGGCACCTCCATTATTCTGTTAAAATTTATAATTTAGATTTTATGCATCAACTTAAATAGAAGTATATTAAACTGCTAAATAATTATCCATGGGCAAGGAGTTCAATATGTATGTAATAGTCAATAGAACATATTATCTATTTGCAATATAATATATATGGAAAGTATGTTGGAGCTGGTTTTTATCTTGAGTGTTTTTTTTCTTTTTCTTGAATGTTTCCTTTTTGTTCTACTTTAAAATCTTTATTTGATAATTGATTGTGATCACAGTTAATAAAATTGTATAGGTTTCAAGTATAGAATTTTATAATACATCATCTGCATATGACATTGTATATTTACCCCCAAAGTCAAATCTCCTTCTATCAACACTTACTTGACTTATTTTCCATTTACTTTTATCCCCCTCCACACTTTCCCTTTGGTAACCATTTGCAGTGTTTGTCTATATGTTTTTGTTTGTTTGTCTTATGTGTTCACTTACTGCTTTCAGTTTTATATCTGACATATGAGTGAAATCGTATGTTTCTTGAATTTTTCTATCTGACTTATTTTGCCTATAATGATACCCTCAAAATTTATCCATGTTGTTTCAAATGGCAGTATTTCACCCTTTCTATGGCTAAGTAGTATTCCATTATATATATAGGATGTCCCCCAAAATGTATACACACATTTTAAATAATTATAAAGGGTAAAGGAAATGTTTATTAAAATATGTTTCATTTTCAAAATTGAGCTATCAGCTATTAAAGTGTATAGACATTGTTAAATTGTATATTCATTTGGGGGAATATATGTACCACCTTTTTTTATTTAATCATCTATTAAAGAATTCTTTATTTTCATTTCTTGGCCACCATGAATAATGCTGCAATGAACATGGGGGTATATATATATATATGGAAGTATCCTCATTTTTGCCTTTGATATTTTTCAAAAAGAGCACCTGTATAAAATGTGTACATGTGCATGCACGTGCGAGCGCACACACACACACACACACACACACACACACACACACACACACTGCTATTTGTTGAAGAAATATACTAAAACCAAAATTATCTTGCCACTCAAATGCATCTCTCCAGAAAGGTAATAGAGAAATAACATAGTTTTATTATTGAATAAGCACTAAACCAAAATGTTATGTATATCACAGGCAATACCCTAAAAGATTTCAAAGGCAAAACAAAACTTCATCCCATTACACATCCAAGCAGATAATCCCATTGCATACATATTCTCAGGATAAACAATAACTTGTACTCATTGTACAGGACTTGGCAGCACCATTTGTCACATATAATTCATCCTGGATTAACTTTATAATTGGAATGACTCTTTGTGCTTTTATTGAACATTCTTCACCCTGTCATCTTAGTTTCCCCCTTGAAATACACAGTAAGGAAATCCTAAATGATAAATTCCATGGGAAGTAAAATAAAAGAGGCCATGCACATTGTAACTAGTATATTTGTTTCTATTTTTTTCAGCACTTTATATTAGTTTACAATTCAACCATTATAGGATGTTAAGGTTCTAGCAAACTTTAAATTCAATCTAAGTCTCTATCCACAAAGCTTAAAACAGATCTATTGTGCTCAATTTTAATTATATTTTGAGTACCCATTTCATTTACACCTTTCAAACTCCAATATCTTCTATGAATAGCTCTAATAACTTTACAGTTGATACAGATATTATGTAACTACTAGAAGCCTAATGCACAAAAGTATGTCCTTGCAGCCCCAGCTGCCTTTGAGTCCTGTTGCCCCACCCACTTGCCCACTGGCCATTCTGGACGGTTATTCAGCTGCCCAATCTAATTAGCATATTAGCTCTTTATTATATAGGATTCCCTATAAAATTCCATTGTATCTAGCAGGACAGGCCTATTACTATGAGTATAGATCTCAAAAAAGTAAAAAGAAATATCCAACATCTTGATCAAATTCCAGGTTAACTAGTTAAGGGCTAATATTAAAAATTGTTTCCAAGAATGGTATTGTTACCCATTAATCAATTCATTAAATTAAATGCATTACTATTAACATGTAAATTAATTAAAAAAAAACACCTCAAACATTTAGTCCCCAAATTGGTGGCATTTACCTCTACTATAGTAAAATTGTATATGAGCAGTAGCATAATACCATAATGTGTACATGCCACTAAAATAGATAAGAAAAAAATCTAGTGTAACATGGTTTTTAGACACATCATTAATATATCCTACCAGATTCTGGTGAGCTTCAAAAAATAAGGCATATATGCATTATATTTTCTTTCTTTCTTTCTTTCTTCCTTTCTTTCTTTCTTTCTTTCTTTCTTTCTTTCTTTCTTTCTTTCTTCTTTTCTTTATTCTTTTTGTTATTAAGACTAGCATGTGCAAGTGCCCAGTGAAAATATTATATACATTATCAATCTTCATGCATCTATCACTGAAGATGAAGTCAAAATGCATCAGCCCTGTTGTATACAATTAATTGAAATAAAATTAGAGCAATTAACTATGAACAAATTGCTGCTGAAGATCAAAGGTCATCAGGGCAATATTTATCAATTCTCTAACACTTCACAATGTACAGGAGAAATATGGACATCATGTGGTAAATTTCATCTTTAACCACAAATACATGCATATATATATTTTTTTAAGAAGTCAGTGTCTGAAGAATATGCCAGTTATAGAAAGTGTGCCATTTGTAGCTTCTTGTTTTTCTAAATTCCTTTCTCTACTAAATAAATACATACATACATACTACATGCATACATATATACAAGGGAAAGAGAGAGAGAGAAGAAGAAGCTAACTTAGAATCTGTTGTGACACTGCCCCCCCCTTATTCTGAAAATTTATACCAACTTGACAAACTTATATTACCCCAAATTGTCATAGTAATTCAAATACATTATCCTCCCTTAAAACTAAATGAGATGACTTGCTAACAGATAACATATGATTAAGAAAACTAAATGAAACACAACAAAAGAAGAGTAAAATTGCCTAAAAATGAAAATAGATAGTGTGGCTGAGATAATTGATTCTAGTAAATCATAATATTGCTTTCAGTACACATACTAAATTATTTATTTATTTATTTATTTACTTACTTACTTATTTTAAAATGCAATAGTTTATTTGTAATACATAGAGGGGGAGGGTTGGTCTCATTTTGCAGCATTGAACACACATCAAAAATGGATTGTTTTTTTGCAAACTGGAGATGCAGAATATCTAGAAGGAAAGGGGCCAGGAAATAGCAGTCTTGGAGTATATGGTATATCAGATATCATGCCCAGGGAAGAGTCTGTTTTAGCTTCTTCTTTAAGCCTCTTCCAAATCTGTGATAACTTGATTCTGAGCTGAGAGGAAGATAGAATAATTAAAGACATGGACTTTAGTATAAGAACACTCATACTATAGTTTTAACAACAGAGTGTTCGATTATACTGTACTAAAGTCACTACCATATCAGAGATAAATTTATTGATGAGATAATGTTGTTATTTTTAATGCACAATGTAACACAGTTGAATAATTTATGCCTAGGTTTTAGTTTTAGAAAGATCTGAATATGATGAATCCCCAGCTCTATCACTTGCTATGAAAAATAAATTGCTGGAGTCTTAAATTTCTTTATCTATAAAATAAAATAAAAACAATCACCTCAAAGGTTAATTCAACAATGAATTCGCTAATGTTTATAAACATTGCATCTCAATGTGTGATGTCTTTTAAATTACAGATTTTTTTTAATATTTCCCTTTCATTGCACCTCTGTATGTTTGTTACTGAATGCAATCTTTTAAAACAATTTATTACAAGACTGGAAACCATAAAAATACTAGAGGAATCCATAGGCAGCAAAATCTCCAACATATGCGGAAGGAACTTCTTCACTGACACAGCTCCTCGGGCAATGGAAACTAAAGAAAAAATAAACAAATGGGACTACTTCAAAATAAAAAGCTTTTGCACAGCAAAGGAAACCATCAACAAAACAATAAGAAAGCCACTGCATGGGAGAACATATTTGCAAATGATATCAATGATAAGGATTTAATCTCCAACATTTACAGGGAACTCATATAATTTCACAAAAAGAAAATAAACGACCCAATCAAAAAATGGGCAACTGATCTAAATAGGCACTTTTAAAAAGAAGACAGAAGAAAGGCCAAGAGACACATGAAAACCTGCTCAAAGTCACTAATCATCAGAGAGATGCAAATCAAAAGACCCATGTGGTACCATCTCACACCTGTCAGAATAGCTATCATTAACAAATCAACTAATGACAAGTGTTGGCCAGGATGCGGAGAAAAAGGAACCCTGGTGCACTGCTGGTGGGAATGCAGACTGGTACAGCCACTGTGGAGAACAGTATGAAGTCTCCTCAAAAAACTAAAAATGGAACTTCCATTCGACCCAGTGATCCCACTACTAGGAATATACCCCAAGAAACTAGAAACTCCAAACAGAAAGGATATATGTACCCCAATGTTCATAGCAGCACAATTCACCATAGCCAAGATACAGCCTAAGTGCCCATCAAAAGATGATTGGATTAAAAAACTGTGGTACATCTATACAATGGAATGCTACACTGCGGTAAAAAAGAAGGAGCTCATACCATTTGCAACAACATGGATGGAGATGGAGAGCTTATGCTTAGTGAAATAAGCCAGGCAGAGAAAGACAATTATCACATGATCTCACTCATCTGTGGAATATAATGAATGACATAGACTGATAATCAAATCAGATATAGAGAATGAGAAACATTGATCAAAGCATCAAACCTCAGGGAAGGTGGGGGTTGGTGGGAATAAGGGGGAGAGATCAACAGAGGGACCTTCGTACATGCATATGAGCATAATCACGGGGCACAGACAATGGGGAAGGTTTGGCAGGAGAGGGAATTCATACAGTGGTCTCCATAACCTTAAAAGAAATTACTTCATGAGACAAAGATTTTTAAATGAAATTCTGTAACATGAAAATCATTTTGGAAGGAAATAAAGAGAAGTTTCCTTTAAACATCATAAGGATCATAATTGAAAGTCAATATATTTGGCCTCTTGAGCTAAGGTAAGTAATCTGTGTTTTTGCCTACCTGAAATAGTTTATATAAAGTTACAAAAAAGAAATTGTCAGACCCTTTGAAATTGAATTGTCATTGCCTACAGCAAAGAACATCCTTACATAATATTATCCTACAATATCATTTAATTTTTGATATTTCACAACAGCATATTGTACTGTACAACAACCCCAAACAAACGTACAAACTAATTCTTTGAATGCTTAGCAGCAATTTAAAAAGAGAACATAAAAGGGTTTAATTCCTTTCAGAAGGAATTGAGGCACTGGGAAGGCACTTGAGCATTCTATACTGGCCCTCTTTCCTCTTTTGCCAAGGGGGACCCTCTTCTCACAACCCAATGGCCCTCAGCTGTAGCCTGAGATCACTATTCATGCTGAGCTTGAAGCCTCGAGGTGGCTTGTATAATGGATCTGTCTCTTGCCAAATGGTATGAGCTGGGCCCTCCCTGGAGAAGGAACCTGAATTCCCCGAGATAAGTGAACAGTGCTGGGGCCCCGCCAGCAGGCGAAGGGATCCCCAAGGCAGGTGCTTGGCGTGGAGGCTATGGGGGCACAGGCTACCATGGAGACAGAACTGAACCTCACAGCACCCTGCTTGGCCCCTGAGGATGGCTGGTTAGCCAGAGACGGGTAAGATTCCTCAGGGAAGGAACAACCTAAGACAGGCACAGTATCAGAGGGGCCATCAAGAGAGAACTTGGGGATCAACAGAGGTGGGGCACAGACTCTCACCCCCCCACCAACCTTGCAGGGGTCTGAACCTTCACTCCTTCTGAGGGAGGTCTTCTACCCCCATGGATACCTCGCTTCACATGCTCAGCACAGATCAGGACCCAGGTAACAGACAGAGACATGGCCCAGCTCAGATCAGGACCCAGGTAACAGACAGAAACATGCCAACAGCAGCTGCCCTATATCTAAATTCAGCCTAGCACTAGGAATGCTCAGTGCCAACTCAATGCAAATAAACCTCTCCACTAATATATATATATAGGGTAATCTAAGATTGTTGGTAGAGTATTAAATTTGAAATAAAAGAGTTATCAAGCTTTCAGATTAATTTAAATTGGTGAACTGAAATAAGTGAACACCCAAGAAAATTTAAGTGTACTGGACAAAAAGCTGTTTCTAAAGTATTAATTAAAATTTATATTGATAGCTCATCTCATGGTGAGCTATCAATATGTAATGAACAGAAAACAGGCATATTTGTGTGCAAAAAGTTAAAATTTAAAGTTATCAAGATTGCATTAAAAAAATTTTACCTAATTCTCCATCAATCAAAAAAAAGAGGAGGGGGAGTAGGATAATACCATGTAAGGAAAAATATCTGGTAAGTAAATTACATTTAGAAAATTTACACTTTAGAAAATTAATTTCTATTTGTAATACTAACAGCAAGACACCCATGAAAAACACACATGTGTCAAAATAAGCCAAAGGAAAACCGGGTAGGCAAAAATAAAAAGGACCCCAAGTCAATTTTACAGAAAAGATTCTTGTATTAACTCTTGGTCAAGAATATGTTTATATACGTTCAGAAAACAACTCCAAGACCAAGTGGACTTTTGCAACAGAAAGGAACTGATAGGTCTGCACCAACCACGAAGGCAAGAGGAGAAACAGTTGAGAGATAGAAGACGCTGATGACGCCTTGCCATGTGAACAGTTAGCAGCTGAGCATTGCTACAGGATGCCCAGGACCAAAACCAGAAAGTGTCTAATCGGCATCGCCACCATCTGTCCAGTATCCAGATACCATTGATGACATGTACACATAAGGATCTGTCTGACATTGAAACTGGGTCTCAAAGCTATCGGACATTGAAATTGGGACTCAATCATTTTTCTTTTGATCTGGTGTGTTTATTTCTAGCCTACAGGGGCAAGATGTTTTTAAAGACAAGAAACAGGGTGTGGATGGGGGGAAGCAGACGCAGAGGCAAAGAAGCAATGAACAGACTGCCATGCTATAGTGGGAAGGCAGGGGAATTTGGGGAGGAGGGGCCTATAGGATATCAATGGAAGGACTTGTATGCATGTGTGTGTAGGCATAACCAGTGAATACAGGGCATTGGGGGAAGGCAGGAATAGGGGGTGGGGGGATGGATAAGGGCATGTACTGGGGTGTGGGGAGGGCAATAAGAGGGAAAATAATAAATAAATAAATAAATAAACAAACAAACAAACAAACAACAAAATAAAAAAATTAAGAAATAATAAATTTATCTGTTGTGCCCAGAGTTCGGGGTCCCCAATAATCCACCACTAAGGAACCTTTTCCGATGCAAAAGCAAAGAGTCTTTATTCAAACCCAGGTTTGGCTCTCAGCCTCTTTCTGACACAGCAGGGAAGCGAGAGAGCGAACCAGGTGGGAACAATGAGTTTTATGGGGTAGGATAATTAGGGGGCTTGGGAAAGTGATGAAGGCTACAGAGATTGGTCACTTGAATTGGGGTCTTTCTGTGGTTAAGCCTAATTAGGACTTTAGCTGTGTCCCTGGAGCTTCATTGGTCCATTTGGGTGGGGGTCGGGGAAGTTAAGACATTGCTGGCACACCTGTGGCCACTCCCAGAAAAGGGAGGGGTTTTAGGCAGGGGTCCCAGCCCTATAGGACAAGATGGAGGGGAGTTCATTTCCTTTCATATCCAGGATATAACATGCTCACCCTCATGTTGGATTCTAAGAACACAATTCTGAACAAACTATATTGCCTACCCACAAATGACTACTTTTCTAGTAGATTTGCAAAGTAAAAAGTACAACTATAAGCAAATATATATATATATATATATATATATATATATATATATATATAGTAGTATGAGGGGTCATAAATGGGAATTTTATCCTAGCCTTAATGGTAACCGTGGGTTTCATGAGACCTGAAGATGGTCAGGAAAAAAATGGGGATAATAGTACATGCAAATAGAGCAAAAAATGTGTAGAATTACTAGCCAGATGGAAAGATCATTGTATTAGTATTTGTTCAATATAAATGACAAGTAATAAATAATTAAAAACTAAAAAGGCTTGAATGAAATGCCAAAAATTTGGGAATTTATTTTGTAATCAACTGGTAGCCTTTGAGGCTAAGCAACACACTGTCTTGCCAAGTGTATTTCATTGAGCATAAAGCAAACCTTCTGTCATCAAATGTGTAAATTAGCCACTGGTTAAATACAATTTAATGGAATTCTTTAACTTATAACTTCATTGTATCATTAATATGTTGACATACATTAACAATGCCACAAGGGGAGATTTAGTATGTAATATTTTCTAAACTCATTTGACAATTCTCCATTCTTTTCCAAGATTGCTTTTTGCCAAAAATTCGTGTTTTGTGATTTATTTGAGAAACCTAGTTGTTGCTATAATAAAGAAATATATTGAATAGAAGCATAACTAGAATCAAGAAACTCAGAAAAGAGTCAGTTACAGTAATCCAATGGAAAGATTTTAAATAATTGAACAAGATATTAGGGAGTGGTAGAAAATGTAAATAGATTTGAAAGAGAATATGGATCAGCAATTTAGAGGAACAGAGTAAACTCCAAAGGAAATTGGCATAGGTTATTTGAAATTGCTTCCCAAATAATTTGATAACCCCTCCTAACATTGCTGCAAAGCTTGATACAACTTTATAGGAACAAGGTTGTGATCCTGACTTACTTCTTGGCCCAGCTCAAGATAAAAATAAACATTCAGTCCTGGCCAGTGGGGTGGCTTTAGTTGGTTAGAGCATTGTCCTATGTACAAAGGGTTGCAGGTTCAATTCCTGTTCAAAGCACATATCCAGGCTGTGGTTCCAGCCCTAGTTTGGGTACATCAGGAGGCTACTAATCAAGGTTTCTCACCCACATCTCTCTCTCTCTCTCTCTCCCTCTAAAAAAAAAAACCAACAATATATATATATATATATA
>JAAGEH010000012.1:40032992-40059347 GCA_011751065.1 Lasiurus cinereus | reverse complement strand
ATATATATATATATATATATATATATATATATTTCTCTCTCAAAATCAATAAAAACACATCCTTGAGTAAGAAATTTTTTTAAAAAAATCCAATAACCTAATCATATCTAGACACATCGACATCTACATAAAGAAAATCTTCTTACTTTGTCACCCATCTCTTTTCCAGTTGCAGTTTCTTATCTGATATGTATAATTCTTCCCTTTATCTCTCAGGAAAAACTGATTTGGCTTTAACCTTGCAATCCTATTTCATCTGCCATAATACAGTGCAATAATCAGAACTATCATAGACAAAGAACACATAGTAACAAAGAGAACAACACAGTGCACCTTTTAACAGTTTAGTCATGCTGGCTTTACAGTCAAAAGGGATTTTTTTTGTGGGGGTATGATGTTGTAATATTAAATAATTCCTCCTAATTTATATCATGGTTTGCAGCAAAGTGCCCTGAGTTTATGAGTTGCCAATCTAAAAGAAATATGAGAAAAATTTAGTGAATCAAACAATGAACAGGATGGATAAATAAATTGTAAAACTGTGATCTCCGGGGAATTCACACTTTTGATTTCCCTTTTTGATACACATGACATTGCTAAGAAACAGATAAATGAGGAAGGAAACAACATACTTTTCATGCTGATAAATATTTAGAAACCTATTCTGAGGTTAATGCCTTATCATTGCTATTCAAAGTTTAAAGCCGAGTGTTTTTTAAAAAGTAACTAAGATTCTAAAAGAATGAAAGCGAGTGTCTAAATTTCTAAAGTGAGCACAAAATAAATAAATGGAGCATTTTGTGGCAAACCTGTAATGACAATTTCAATATTTAAATACATATTTAAATATTTGAGAGAAGCAGAGATGGGGGAAAGCAGCTTCTAACCATGTATTTATTGTGTTTTCTAGATCCCTTTGTTTTAAAACTCTATTACATTTTAAAGTGTTCTTCAGAGTCCTATTCCCAGGGAGAAATTATTCTTAAATGGCACTAATGAGTGTCAAGCTGCATTTCAAGGCATTTTGAAAATTGTCCTATTAATTAATGGTGTAATTAAGGCTTTGTCAGTGACATATCATATTTCTGACAGGAATAGATGGCCTGTGTAAGTCGGTGCCAGGCAGCCGTCCAGGCAGCCACTGTGTATAATGGATGGTAGCAATTTAGTGCAGGTTTACAGTGATGGGACCACCTACGTGAGGGAGGCTGGCAACTTGCATAGGCAAACAGTGCTTTCTTTGCACTGTACTTCAGGAAAGAACTGTAGCTGAGATTGATGTGGCCCCCTCCCTAGGATGACACATTAGCCTTTTACAATTAAACCGTAAATAGTGTTTCCCTGAGCTTTTGTGAAAAAATGTCAATTAGCTTCTAAATTTCATTTTCTTTTAATTTTGTATTCTAATTCCATTTGCATATTAATGAGAACATAGTGCAGAACTGTTAGATTATAGTGCCTCACTAAGGCTAATAGGATGTAATATACAATTATTGGGGGTAATTGTTATACACATTTAAATGTTCCCCTATTACCCATCTATATGTGTGAGAGATATACCACTGTTTAATGCTTCTAAATTATCAGTGTGTCACATACAATAAAATTGAAACTTGAGCACAGATAAATAAAAGAAATGCAATTGAAATACAAGGTAGATTCAAGTATAGTTATATCAACACAATTAAATATAAATCATTTTATTCTGGTTTCCCTTTGCAACAGATCTCTAATAATTCTAGCATTAATAATTTACATTCTGATTCCAATTATCAAGTTCTTACTATTGAATAAAAATCAAATACAAGGATGGAATTTCCTTGGTAGAAAAATTTCACTAAAAGTGAAGCTCATAGGTTTAAAATAACTTTTTTTTTTACAGAAATGATTCTTTCCTCTTACACATTTTTATATGTTCAGATTTTTAATTATCTAGTTATTTATATTAAAGCACAACTTATTTTCATAAAAAATATAGCAGTGCATTTTAATTTGTATCAGTATTATGTAGGCCTTAAATATCTTCCAAATGTTTTCCAAAGTTTAAATAGAACTATAGAATGGCTAACAGGCACTAGTTCAGAAACCAATACTAGATTGGATTTTTTAACACAGAAGAAGGATATTAAAAATCACCTGGTTTGACCTATTTAATTTTACAGATGAAGAAACAGAAGCCAGAGAGATTATATAACTTGACCAAGGTTATGCATCTAGCAAATGGCAGAGTGAGGACTAGGACCTGAGAGCCCAACTTGTTTTTTTTTCAGGGCTCTTTCAAAGCCATTTTTTAAAAGACATCAGTTTAGATTTAAATGAAAATAGAAATCCTATATAACAAAGAGGTAATATACAAATTGACCATCACTACAACACACAAGATGGCTGCCCCATATGGTCAAAGATGGCCACCCTGGTATGGACACAAGATGGCCACCACAAGATGACCAGCAGGGGAGGGCAGTTGTAAGGGACCAGGTCTGCAAGGGAGAACAGTTGAGGCAATGATGTCTGAAGAGAACTGTTAGGGGTGACAGGCCAACATGGGAGGGCGGTTAGGGTAACCACACTGCCAGGGTAAGGCAGTTAGGGCAATCGGGCTGACAGGGGAGAAGCTAGGCATTAATTAGGCTGGCAGGTGAACTGTTGGGAGCCAACAGCCCTGGATTGTGAGAGGGATGTCCCAGATTGAAGAGGGTGCAGGTTGGACTGAGGGACATCCCCCATGCACTAATTTTCTGCACTGGAGCTCTAGTATTAAATAAGCAAGATGATGGAGAAAGGAAGAAAGAAAAGCAAAAGACAAAAGAAGAAGGACAAAAAAGGAAGGTAGGAAGAGAGGGAGGAAAAAGAATTGTATGATACAATCAATCCTTTAAGATGCCTCAGTAATTTGATAAAATGCATTGTTTATCTTTTGAGACATGGATTGCTATTACATTGTACAGTAAATTCTCAACTTACAAATAAAGCATGTTACAGGATTTTATTTTGTAACTTAAAAAAAAATTCATACACACACACAAAATATATGCTTCAGTCTAGGAACAAGGTTATACTAGGTTTAAACCCAATAATTTTAATAACCCATCATGGATCCAAAACACCTGAATTAAGAAATAGCAGTTTTAGGGACAACAATCACTTTGACAACTTTAAGTGTAGGGTTAATAAAACATTCTATCAGACTGAGGAATATGGACTCTAAGTTAGTTAATAAATAGGTTAGCAATCCTTCAGATAAATATTATTTAACAATTTTTCCCCAATTTAGTTATGAAAATGCTAAACACTTGTATAAGGAAGAAGGACTGTGATGGCAGTTTTGTCCTTGCCTATATTGGTCAGTATAATTCTACTTTTTCCTAAAATTAGTATACACCTCTCAGAAAATTAATACCCTTCTTTTAATCCAATCCATCTTTTCTAGAAAGTAGTTTAGGATAAGTTTTGTTATATAGGCTTTCCTTTTTTTGAGGGTCTTATCCATCAGCAGATAAAGGTGGAAAAGTATGTCTTCCAGTCACGTAGCTTTTTCACTGATAGGTGTCCAGCAATGGCTTTAGAATTTCTTATAATAACAACTAATATGCAGCTGGTGCTCTTCTAGGTAAGAACTTACAGTCTTTTTTATATATGGATTCATTTACTTCTCCTATATGAGTTAATTTAGAAATATATAAACGGTAGATATTGACGTTATTTTCATTTTACAGATAAGAAAATATAGGCACAACTGTTAAGGAAGTTAAAGTTGTAGCTAGTAGACTGTTGAAAGGGCGGAGGGGAGAATTAGTAAGTGAACGTTAAATTAAAAGTAGTGATGATGATTTTTTATATTTTATTTTTATTCTCCATCCTCTGTTTTCACACTTCCATGTTATAGAAATGATAGTCATTAGAATGGTAGAAACAACACTTTACAACAATGGAAACTGATATAGGTTTTTCTCTTATTTACCTTTGTTTGGGAATTATGTGTGTGTGGGGGGGGAAGGGGCAGGTGGCGGGGGCAGGCATGTCAAGCAAAATGAACCATGTTGGGAAAGAAGAATTAAACATCAGGAGTGTTCCTCTCAGGCCAGCAGGGAAAGTCAGTTGGGGGCAAGATCAGGCCAGCAGGGGAGAGCAATTAGGGGTGATCAGGCAGGCAGGCAGAGGCAGTTAGGGGCCATCAGGCAGACAGGCAGGTGAGAGGTTGGGAGCCAGCAGTCCCAGATTGCAAAAGGTATGTCCAATTGGAGAGGGTGCAGGCTAGGCTGAGGGAACCCCCCACTGTGCACGAATTTGGTGCATTGGGTCACTAATCTATAATAATAAAAGCATATCAACTGAATGGCTGAACAGAAGAAAGGCCATCTAAAAATCTTCTGGATGAAGCCGAGGCTACAAGGGTCATGGTAGCCAGAGCTGCAAAGGCCTACTCTTGCAGGAATTTCATTCATTGAGCCTCTAGTAAGAACTTAAAAGCAAATATCAGGATGATGCACTTACAGCTGGAAAATGTCAAAGGTTGTAACAAACCACAAGAAACTCAGGAAGAGTCATAGAACACAGAAGGAGCTCATAGGCCTCAGAAGGAACTAACCTAACACCTCAAAATTCTTGCCTCCAGAACTGTGAGCCAATGATTTATCTTGTTTAAGCCACTCAATTTATGGTAGTTTGGTATGACAGCTCTAAGAAACTAAAATATCTTGAAATACTACCTCTGAGTTATACAGATGGAGGAAACCCATACTAGAAAATAGAGTGAGAGGAGCTACCGTCATACCTCCAGTTGAGAACATGAGCTTTTCATGTGGTCACTGAATTTATGCAAAAAAAATTGTATAAAATAAAATAAACTCAAAAAGTCTGCTATTCATTTGTAATCTTAAAATGTAGGCACTTTATCTTCTAATTCTAGCACTATTCCAAATATATGTGTTTTGTTTGTTTATTTGTTTTTTGTTTTGTTAGTAAAATTCATTCCCTAACATTCACACTCAATATGTATTGAGTTTACATCTTATTATAGATTTGGAAGTGTGATAATAGAGATCATAGATTTCAGTTGTGGAAATGATTTAAATCAGACAAAAGAACCATCCATTCTGAGTCTTATTGTAGTAGTCATCAGTTATATGATTGGGTGAAGTTTGGAGGAAAGGGAACATCTTTCTGAGGAATCATAAAAATATAGGATCTTTATTCAGAAAGAAAGAAAGGATTTCTAGCCTTTAGTCAAGGATACCTTTATTTTCCAACTCCAAATAGTTCTTTGAATCAAGGTGAAATGATTTACCTGCCACTTGAGCTATGTTTGCTGAGTTTGAGAGAGCTGATATCAAATTCTAAACTTCTATGGAACATATCATTTCCCTCTGGTGTCCTGCCAATTCTCAGAGAAACACCAGAAGACAGACCTGCACCAAGATCTGAGATCAGTAGCCTATAGACTCTTTTCCTACTAGGTCTTACATACCTAGTCCTGCTTTAGACCCTGACAGAAATCTCTTCTGAAGCAGAATAATAAATTGGTCTGGGACAGGAATGGGTTCTTAAGAAGAAATAACACTTCAGTGACACATCCTGCCACACCTATCTTATTGTCTCCTATAGGTTTCTGCTTCTAGGAGCCAGAAGTTCCATAAAACAAGCATAACCTAAAACAACTCCTCATACAGCATCAACTCTATCTACCAAGGTAATACCAATCAGTCCCTGTTTCATGACTAGTACAGTGATATACACCCAATTGCCTAAAGCAGAGACCCCTTTATTATCCTTATCTATTCCTTTATCTAATCTATACATCCAACCAAGTCAAACTGCTCTCTTTCACCTTCTTGATAAATTTGTCTTAAATGTATCTATTGCCCCTACCTTAGGAAATCATCATTGTTGATTGTGTCCTGGAGCCATTCAACAGTGAATTCATCAACATCACCAATGAACAGATTGAAACAAACTCCTAAATCACCTCTCTGCCTTAAATGTTGCCACTCTGTTCCGTTCACCACATCTTATTGTTTTAAAATATCAACTAAAATCAAAACATTATTTTGCTTAGAGGTTAACAATGCCTTTGATGATTTTTCAGGGTAAAGTCTAAATTTACAAGGGCGATGCCTTTGTTATCAGATTTCTGGTTAACTCTATGCCTTTCTGTTTTACCACTATTTTTCTCATCACCCAGTCACATACTCCATATCTCATGTCTCAGATTTACTGAACTATTTTTAACATCTTCAGAAAACCTTCTTGCTTCTAAACATTTAAAGATACTATCTCATTTTCTTTTTCATAGAGTGTTCCTCACTAACCCCCCTTACACCTCCAACTCATTTTGCCGCTTCACTTTATTAACATTTCATTTTTCAAAAATCAATTTTAAAAAATCACTTCCAGAAGTTTTCCCTGAACTCCTAATATTCTGGGTTAGAAGAACTTCTTATGTGGTCAGATAGCTCCATGGCATCTTATTATGGCATCGTAATGTGTTATGATTATCTGTTCAGTTGTCCATCTTCCTCAGCGAGATTATAAACCCTTTTAGAAAAGTAATGATACCTTAATCACTGTATCTCTGGTGCCTTGTCTTACAGAGTTTTGCCATTTAGCAAGTACTATGTGTTCAACAAGTGATTGACTATCTCAAGGGCATATGGGAGTGTGATACAGGTAGCTCAGAAACTATTAAACTTCCTTTATATCCTTCTTAATATTCTTAATATTACTCTACTCTTATCAGAAATAGATAAATAAATAAATTCATTTCAACTTTTTTTTAAAAAAAAGGAGATATGATATTTAGCATGAAGTATCTGTTGATACTAATCTTATTTTCTTCTTGTGGTTTAGGATCTACAATAACTTTATTATGATTAAATTCTTCCAATATGACTGTTTTAGGTATTCAGTAATGATCAGCTCTTCATTAAATGTATGAAAAGAGTTCAGTACTCATTTGGTGAATATCTAATATGTTTAAATTAAGTTGGTAACTCATTATAGTGACTAAGACACAGAAATACTTTGTCATAAATTATAGGTAATCTGTATTTTCACATTAACTCTATTACCAGTAATAGAGTTTTAATGTGGTACTTACACTTTGATAAAAGAGAAACCGTGTTGCTACTAGAAATATGTAAAATATGTAGAGAAAAAAATGGGGAAGTCAAGGGTAAAAAGGATGAGAAAGATGCAGAAGAGAATGAAGAATTATAGGAAAAATGAGACTAAGAATATAGTAATAAAGAAAATAAAGAGAAAATGAATGGAAAAAAAGTAACAGGATGAACTGTGGAAACCATAGAAAAATAAAGAAAATTAAGAACAGATTAAATAGAAAAGGAAAAAGAGTACAACAGTATAACATGTATAGATCCCTGCTATATTAAGAATAAATTACATAGAAATACAAACAGTATCTGCAAAAGTTTAAATAGAAAGTGTTCACATTCCTATTTAAATTTAAATAGAAGGAAACCTAAATAGAAAGATGTAATACTAGATTTTTGAAAAATTTTACACTAATTATCTCAGAAACTTATTCTATAACCTAAAATTACTGTGAAAATCATAGTTACATTGGTTGTGCAATGAGGGGAACACCTTTCCTTCTCTCGAGGCTGTGAAAAGGCAGGAGCGAGTAATGCTATCAGTTTCATATTTATGTTTACCAATGTGAATTCCATAGACCTTCATAAGGTGATGTGAGGTGCTGCAGCAGCAATATGTATCCAGGGTCAGAGAAAAGGGGATGTGCAGCACTCTCACTAGTTCAGATATTAATGAGAAACATGTGCAGTGGTCCCTTCTACAGAAGTATTTTTCTTCTTAAAAACATAGCATTTTATTTCCCCAGTAGATTTTTCTTTAAACCCACTTTATGTATCTGCTGTAATATCTTTGGTATTCACTAGCATTTGATATCTTGTTAGAGAATAAAGGAAAGCTTCTGTAGTAGTTTGTAGGAATTGGAGGCTGAAAAGAACAAAAAATCAGGGACTTTCTGACTCACTTCCTAACTTTGTCATATAATTAATTTTAATGCTGCAGTATAGAAAAATAGGAAATTCAAAACACAAGCTTAGAGTACACAGAATAAACCCTTACATTGAGAGAAGAAAGCCTCTATATAAACAAGACAGGGACTGATTGAATGGCCCAACACATCACAAATTCAGAGATACTGGTATTAAACTGGATTTCTATAAATATGGGTCTTAGTTTCAGACCTTAAGAGCATACATTTCATAAAACATGAAAAGAGTCTATATATTTTTTTAATTTCTTTCTTGGCTATATTCAAATTTTCAAAAATTCAATAGCATAAGGAGCAAACTTGAGTTTTATAAGTAAAATAATATTTGAAAATTCATACTTATCTTCTTAAGAAGAATGAATATCAACATGTCTCAACATTATTTAGGGATCCATTTGATATCATAAAACTTGTATGTAGGAAAATTAATACCAATAAATACATTGGGTCCAAATCTCTTTGCCCTGAAAAGATGCAGCTGAGATAAGTGTTTTCTGCAGGTGAGGTGAGATTGGTTTCTACACAGAGAGATGTGAGGTTATATACAGGTATTTGGTTGTTATGCCCAGAGTTCGGGGTCCCCAATAATCAACCACTAAGGAGCCTTTTCCAATGCAAAAGCAAAGAGTCTTTATTCAAACCCGGGTTTGGCTCTCAGCCTCTTTCTGGCGCAGCAATGAGACAAGAGAGCGAGCTGGGTGGGAACAATGAGTTATATGGGGTAGGATATTGGGAGGGCTTAGGAAAGTGATGAGAGTTACAGAGATTGGTCACTTGAATTAGGGTCTTTCTGTGGTTTAGCATAATTAGGACCCTCACTGTGTTCCTAGAGCTTCATTGGTGTATTTGGGTGGTGGTCGGGGAAGTTAGGACATTGCTGGCACACCTGTGGCCACTCCCAGAAAAGGGAGTGGGTTTAGGCAGGGGACCCAGCCCTATAGGACAAGATGGAGGGGAGTTCATTTCCTTTCATGGTCAGTATACAGTGCTGATCCGTCTTCCATATTCCTTTATTTTATACAGTGTTAGATTTGTGAAAAAAAACTGCTGGCAATAAACATAAATATTAAACACAATGATGTCTCTACTCCAAACTCTGTAGAAATAGTTACCTTTTTTGTATTCCAAGTAAAGAAGGAGGACAAAAGAAAACAACAACATTTTTTAAATTATCCTATCCTCTTGAGGAAAGATGAACATTAGCACATCAGCAGACAATTGGAGTGAGAGACTTTTGTAGCCATAAATATTCAGTTCAGGATTAATTCTCTGAGCATTCACCTATTTGTCATAGGTTACTTAATTAAGGTCCTTAATTGAGGAGATAAATATATCATGATATTGAACAGATATGCTTTCTAAAGCTTTTATTCCAATCTAACTTACTCTAACTTAAATATCATTCCATTAAAAAGAGGCTTTTCACAGAAAATTAGAAAAGTAATCTCCCAGCATACTTATAGCTTCCTGGGAACATTAAATTCATATTCATAGTCACCTTAAACTTTTCTTACCTCTCTCTCTTCCTTCTTATTCATCACCACTATATTAATTTATGTTGTTATTATATACACATTTGCATAATTCACTACATTGGGAGTTCTGTGAATATTAAAAACATTTCTTGTTCATTTTTCACTTATTCGCCTTTTTATTATATTACTAGAGGACCAGTGCACAAAATTTGTGCACAGGGTGTCCCCTCAGCTCAGCCTGCACCCTTTCTAATCTGGGACTCCTCGGGGGAAATCCAACTGCTAGTTTAGGCCCGATCTCAGGGATTGGGCATAAAGAGGCAGTCAGACATCCCTCTCACAATCTGGGAACACTGGCTCCAAACTGCTCACCTGCCTACTTGTCCCTAACTGCCCCTGCTGCCATCCAGGTTGCCCTTTACTGCTCACCCTGCTAGCCTGGTCACCCCCAACTGCCCCCAACTGGCCTGGTCACCCCATACTGCCCCCCCTCTGTAAGAAACCAAACATTGTTCTCACTAAATGGATGTAAACAGGAAACCAGAAGGCTGGTCAACCTTAATTTCTCTAAAAGATCAGAGCTAATCACTCACTGTTCAGTTGAAAACATTGTTAGCTAAAGCAGCCTCTACCTGTTTGTTTCATGTTAATTTCTGTTTTGTTATTTCCTACCTAAAGGCTAGGGGTTTGTCCCAAAGCCTTAATAAAAGGGAGAAAAAGGCCAGAGCAAGTGGTAGTCCTTTCCACTAGAGGAAGGCTCCCGCCTGGCCCCCCAATATCACCAAATTAATATTTTCTAGTCTCTCTTTTTGTTTGCATGTGGCCTCCTTCAGAACCCGAACCCTGAAGCAGGAACGCTGAACCACGCGGGACGAGGAAAGAGGTTCCCACATCTGGCACCTGACCGTGGGACGTCTGGAGGAGAAGGTATTATTCACCTAAGAGCGAAGGAAGGAAAATTCACCAAGGAAAATGGTGAGGGAAAATTCACCTAGGAAAAGGTGAGGGGAATTCAACGTACACAAAGCCCACGGATTAACTACAGACTTGCGATCTGTAACTAGGGTGGGAAGGTCTTTTGCAGCCAGTCTAATGGGGAAGAATTAGGTTATAAATATAAAGTAAACGTTATTATAGACTTTTGGTTTGTATGCTTAAATAATGTGGTTTCTTGTTCAAATTAAAATCTTAGTTTGCATTTGGAATCTGAAATCTGTAATAAGTGAAACTCCACTGCTGAAACCGCCTCTGGTGTGGAGAAATTCAAAGGTGGCAGGAGAGGGCAAGGCTATCTTTTCTCCTGCAATGAGATTACTGAAGGTTTCCTTTAAAAATTATAAGAGAACTCGCAGGGAAATGCAAATCTTGGCCAAATTAGATGCTAGTTATTATTTTGGAAAGTGAAAAAGAAAGAAAAAATTTAAGGTCTGTCTTAATCTTTTAAGCATGAAAAGAAATTCGGCCAGATCTGTTACTGATGCTTTCCCCCGAAGTGAACAGGATGTGAGGGAAGGGAGAGACACATGGCAATCCAGTATGAAAGCCCATTCTCTCAGTATACTAATCTAAAGTATTCTTTTCTCGCCATGAAAAAGTTTTAAATGTGTTTAAAAGTTTAGAGATGTGTCTGGAATTTCTGTATTGGTGAGGAGAGAAGCCCAGCTTAAAAAGAAATGCACAAAATTGTCCACCTTTTTGGACATATTAGACAGGGTTTTAAGCTGGAATCTCTCCCCAAAAGCTGCAGTAAAAGAAAAACCCAGAACTGGTCTTTATTTTTTAAGAAAAATGGCGTAAAGAAACCAAAAGGAGAAAATTTTGTGTTATTAATCAAGGTTTTCAGCTGAATGCAAATTAAATGGGGAGAAAATAAAATAAAATTTCTCCAATAATTAGCAATACAAAATACCTTGTTTATTGATCAAATAAAAAAGGATTAATTCTGTGATTCCCAACTGAAAATTTTAATATAAAAAGTTTAAAGATATAATTGATATTTTAAGATAATTATAAAAAATATTATAATCTTTAAATCATATATGAATATATATATTTGATGGTTTTTTCCATGTTAAAATGTCAAGGCTTTAACAGAGATGATTCTTAGAAAGCTCCATGGGGCCGGAGTAACACAAGAATTTTGTTCTCTCTTCTTAAAGGAAATCTTTTTAAATTTAAGCAATCTAATATACTTGAAATTTCATGGAAAGCTTTATCAAATGAGAAATTATTTAATAAGTATATTTTAAATGTTATGAAGATTTTGGTCTCTAAGAAGGGCAAAATTAAGTAACTAAATATTTCTTAAAATTCCAACATTAGAATTTAAAATGACAAAAAGCCTGTTAGCTGCCTGTACAGTGGTACCTCGAGATAAGAGTGCCCTAACATAGGAGATTTTTGAGATACGAGCCATCGAGCAAGCAATTTTTGCTTTGAAATACGAGCAACATTTGAGATAGGAGTAATCGCGCGGATCAGCCGGCTGCACACGACCCACCAGTTTACCTCAACTCCAGCGTCTTATAGTTTCCCAAGCCTCAAGGTTACAGAAAGAATTAAACTCGTATCTCGAGATATCGCTGTATTCTTAAGCTAGAGGCGGGGCAACATTTGTGTCTTGTGAATCAGACATAAACATTTACTAAATTTGCTTTGCTTTTTAAAGGAAGATACCTACTTTAATAAATTATCCTTTTAAATAAAAATCAAAGTTTTCAGCTAAAAAAGCCAATGTCTTTGTAAGCAATTTGATTAAGTATTCTAATAAAGTAACTAAAACCTTGCCTATACAAAAAGAAATTGATACCAGTTTGAAAATGAATTGCCATGGCCTAGGACAAAGAATATCCTTACATAATATTATTCTACAATTTCATTATAATTTTTTGACAAATATCCCAAACAAAATTACAATGTAATTCTTTGAATATTTGGTAACAATTTTAAAAATAACATGAAAGAATTAAGGCAGTGAGAAGGCACTTGAGCATTCTATATTGGCTTTTCTTGCTCTTTTTGCCAAGGGGGGCCCTCCCACAGCTGTCGCCTGAGTTTTCTGTTCATGCTGAGGTTGAAGCCTTGTGTTGGCTGGTACCATGAATCTGTCTCTCACCCAGTGGTGTGAGCTGGGCCCTCCCTAGAGAAGAAACCTGGGTTCCCCAAGATATGTGATCAGTGCTGGGACCCTGCCAGCAGGCGAGGGGATCCCAAGGCAGGTACTGGGCATGGAGGCCACAAGGGCATCCGCTACCAAGGAGACAGAACTGAACCTCACATCACCCTCTTGGCCCTGGAAGATGGCTGGTTAGCCAGTGACAGGTAAGATTCCTCAGAGGAGGAACAACCTAAGACAGGCACAGTCGCAGAGGGGCCATCAGGAGAAAACTTGTGGATCAACAGAGATGAGGCACAGATCCTCACCCCCCCCTCAACATTACAGGGGCTTGAACCTTCACCCCTTCTGAGGGAGGTCTCCTGCCTCATTGCTGCTTCACCTCCTATGCCCAGCTCCGATAGAGACCCTGGTGACAAGAGAGATTTGGTTCAGCTCAGCTCGGGACACAGATGACAGACAAAGATTTGGTGCAGCTCAGATCGGGACCCAGCAACAGACAGACTTGGCTGACAGCTGCCCTGTATTCTAAATCCAGCCTAACACCGGGAATGCTCAGGGCCTACTTAAGAATACAAATAATCCTTTCCACTAATATTTACAGGATAAAACTAAGATTGTTGTTAGAATATTGAATTTGACAATAAAATAGTAGTTAAGTTTTCAAATTAATTTAATTGGCTAATTGAAATAAGTGAATATTCAAGAAAATTTAATTGTACTGGTAAAAAGTTGTTCCTAAAGTATTAACTAAAATTTCTATTGGTAGTTCATTACATGACAAAATTACTTAACATGCAATAAACATAAAGCAGACATATTTGCATTATAAAAAATTTCCAAAAGCCTCCTAATGATTAAATTAAAAATGGGGGGGGATAGTACAGTAATATTATGTAAGGAAAAGTATCCTGTAAGCAAATTACATCTAAAATTTATTTTTTTTACTTAACAGCAAGACACCCATGAAAAACATACATAGTATTAAAATAAGCCAAAGGAAAATCATTTGGGCAAAAATAAAAAGGATCCAAAGTCAAATTTATAGAAAAAAATTCTTTCCTAACTTTTGGTCGAGAATGTTTGTATTTTCAGAAAAACAGCTCCAAGACCATGTGAATTCCTACAACAGAGAATTCTCCAGCTATGAAGACAAGAGGAGAAACAGTCCAGAGATGGAAGATGCTGACAACGCCTTGCCATCCTAGCAGTCAGCAGCTGTGCATTGATGCAGGTTGCCCAGGACTAAACCAGAGAAGGTCAGACCTGCATTGCCACCATTTGTCCACCATCTAGAACTGAAATATCATTGCTAACATGTACACTCAAATAAACTGTTGGATATCGAAACTGGGACTCAAAGGACTGTTGGCCCAGAAAGAAAGATACTATAGACTTATTCATTTACCTCCTAGCATAGCCATTGTTGCTTGTCTTATTTTTTGTTCTTAATATTTATTTCTAGTCTGCAGATGCAAGATTTTTTAAAGGAAAGAAAATGGGGGAGATGTCGGAAACCAAACATTGTTCTCACTAAATGGATATAAACAGGAAACCAGAAGGCTGGTCAACCTTAATTGCTCTGAAAGGTCAGAGCTAATCACTCACTGTTTAGTTGAAAACATTGTTAGCTAAAGCAGCCTCTACCTGTTTGTTTCATGTTAATTTCTGTTTTTTTATTTCCTGCCTAAAGGCTAGGGGTGTATCCCCACGCCTTAAAAAAAGGGAGAAAAAGGCCAGAGCAAGTGGTAGTCCTTTCCACTAGAGCAGTGGTTCTCAACCTTCCTAATGCCACGGCTCTTTAATGCAATTCCTCAGATGGTGGTGACCCCAACCATAAAACTATTATCGTTGCTACTTTATAACTGTTATTTTGCTACTGTTATGAATCGGAATGTAAATATCTGATATGCAGGATATCTTAGGCGACCGCTGTAAAAGGGTCCTTCGAACCCCAAAGGGGTCATGACCCACAGGTTGAGAATCACTGCACTAGAGGAAGGCTCCCACCTGGCCCTCCAATATTGCCAAATTAATATTTTATAATCTCTCTTTTCTTTTGTGTGTGGCCTCCTTCAGAACCTGAACCCTGAACCAGGGTCACTCTCAACTGCCCCACTCTGCTGGCCTGGTGGCCCCCAACTGTCTGTCCCCTTACCATTCCAGTCACCTCCAAATGCCCCCTGCCCATCTGTTCACCTCACGTAGCCTGCTATTCAGTCATTTGGTCATCCCTCACTAACCCTCTTGCCGGCCTGGTTGCCCCATGCAGTCTGCTGTTCATTCATCAATCTGGTCATTAGGTTATGACAGCCCCTGGCTTTTTATATTTTAGGACAGGCACAATATAAACTTGATTTAAAGAGCTTATATATAATGAATCACGAGCTGATATCACAGTAATATTAATACTTAATAAAAATAAATTATTAAATTATATACTAAAGATAATGTTTCCAATAAAATCCCATTTAAATCCCACTCACTTTAATTATGTATTTGGATAAATTGTTTTAAAAAATAATGATTTTTTTACAAAATTAAAAAATACAAACTATAGCCTCCATAAGACTTTGACATGACTCTTTTGCTGGAAGTAATAATGGAAAAGGAATAATACTTTTAGTGATAAGTACACACACATGCAACCTCAACTGGGACAAGATGTTATCTAGAAAATTAAAGAGCCAAAAACAGCACATTGTGTTATTGGCTAACTGAAAAGAAGACATCTCAAGTAAGTTTCTCCAAGAAACAACCGTGGAATTTATTAAGGAAAACACCTGTAGGGGAAATGGAGAGGAAGCTCAAGGAGACTGCCAGACCTTGATGCAGCTCTCATTCTTGGGAAAGACAAAATGTAAGATGAAACACATTTCACAGAAAAGCCCAAATGGAATCCTTAAGCCAAAGTCACCCCTGGAGTAATCTCCCTTTACCAAGAATAAGCCTGCCTTGGTGTCCCTGATAAGCTTAGTCATTGGTGGGAAACCACAGTAAGAAGCATAGTTGCACAGCACACTAGAATGTGGATTGTGAAAAACAGTAACAGGGATGTTTAATCAAGGCCCCCACAGTTGAATATCTGAAAGCAACATTTACTTGGCTGACACAGAAGTTAATGAGACAATGGCTGTGAATAATTGACAGAGGTGATGATGAAGAAGATAACCAACAGTGACTGATTAACCAAAAGATGGCTATTAGAATAGTGGCATGGTCTGAGTGTAAGCAAGAATTCCTAGATTGGTAGTTTGTGTATAGGTTCTGGAATCTAGTTCTTGGACTCAAATTTTACACTCTAAACTTGTTAGTTACGTATCTGTGGGCAAAATTCAAGCTTTTTTTCTCCTTTATTTCCTCACCTGTAAGATCAGATTAATTATTGTGCCTTTTTTTCCTATGGAGGGATATTAATCGCTTATATTGTTGACACTTGAAGGCACTTTAAAAGCCATGCTATTAAAGGACATATATTTGCATGGCTTAAGCCCATTCTACTATGAAGCAGCCAACTAGATTGTTTTAATTCATGTAAGTTGGGAAATAGGTAATGGATAAGGAAATCAGCTCTGCCTTCATGAGAAAGGCAAAGGGTCAAAGAGAAAGTTATCAAAACTCTTGCCCATTGATAAGTATATTAATGTGTTTATTCATATGTATACATATATGCATCCAACTAGAATTAAATTTACATTACAATACTTGATCATGACAAATATTTTTAAGCATGCAAAAATATAGCACTATATTTAGAAAAATATGACAACAAGATGCAATACCCCAATACATACATAAAACAGTTCATATAAATTTTTCATAATATAGTGTTAAGATTTAGCTCATGGAGAGGTAGCACACACAAATATAACACTCTGGTAATTTTATAGTTTATATTAAAAAAAGAAACATTGAGCTGAAACCGGTTTGGCTCAGTGGATAGAGCATTGGCTGGGGACTGAAAGCTCCCAGGTTCGATTCCAGTCAAGGGCATGTACATTGGTTGTGGGCACATCCCCAGTAGGGGGCGTGCAGGAGGCGGCTGATTGATGTCTCTCTCTCTCATCGATGTTTCTGGCTTTCTATTCCTTTCCCTTCCTCTCTGTGAAAAATCAATAAAATATATTTAAAAAATAAATAAAAGAAAGAAAGAAAGAACATTGAGTATATCATATATTGTTTATCAACAGGACATGGCAGCTTTTTACTGGGTGAACTATGTCTGCACTGCAGGACAATTAATATCCTTTCCCCCAGACATTTTGAAAGGCCTAGAGGTAAGATGATCCCCTCAATTAAGAAAAGTGTACGATATTACTTATCAAGGAGAGCATTAGGTTTTATGGGGCTAAAGGGTAGCAGAATGTGGAGTCTCCCTTTGGGGAAAAAAAATTCAAAGGTACATTTTCAAGTAATTGTAAGAGAATGAAAAATAATTTAAAAAAAATATTATTATTTATTCATTTATTTTTATTTAATCCTCACTGAGGTTATATTTCCATTGAATTTTTGTTGTTGTTTTTGGTGTATGTGTGCTTTTGTTTTGTTTTTTAGAGAGTGGAAGGGAGGTAGGTAGGAGAGAGGCAGAGAGAGAGATAGAGAAGAGCATCGATGTGGGAGAGACACATCAATAAGTTGCCTCCTGCACCAGCCCCAACCATGGCAGGAGATCAAACCCTCAATCCTTTGGTGCATGGGCTGAGGCACTAACCATTGCTCAACACTGTGCATATTTATTTCTAAAGGAAAAAGATCAGAAAAATTATAAATTTTACAAACTGACAAGACAAAATAAAAATAAATGAGTAAATAATATTTTTGTAATTATGTGTTTCATGCTTTTATAATGATCTGTTTTAAACTATAAGATATATAATGTTACCAAAGAGTAGTTTCTGGTTTTATATATTTTCAATTATGTTTTGCTATTTATATCATAAGAAATTGTCTTGTAATAGGGTCTCAGAATGCAAATTCATTCACTATGATGAGTGACTCAGTAAATACTAGGTTTAAAGAGCTTATATATAATGAATCACAGGCCAAAGTATCTGGAAGCCATTCCTACATTGCAAAGGGTGACAATAATTTAATTATATGGAGAAGTAATTGTGAACCACGAAAGTATAACCTGCTGCTCCATATCACCAAGTATTGTCCAACTCATTTTCCTATTATTTAGTTCCACAAAATGCCTAACGTCACTTCAGTGCTACCCATTAGAGGGAATTGTGTGGAGAAAGAAATCCATAGGAAGAGATAATCTACACCAATAAAAGAGATAACTGCTAATTGATCATACCTCTACTATACTGATGGCCAACCAGGAGTTATATGCAAATCAACTCAGCAAAGATGGCGAGTAAATTTGCATAGGCAGGCTGTGCAGGCAGTGACCTATGCAGCCTCTGGGACACAAGCAGTCCAGACCAGGCAGGTGGTGGGGACAGCACCCAGGTTGATCCGCCCCCGAGATCATGGGGCAAAGAGGCCAGGCTGAGCAGGCCCAGGATCATGGGAAGAACAGGCCAAGCCGGGCCACCCAGGGATCAAGGGACAAAAAGGCCAAGCCCAGCATCCCTGGATCATAGGGTGAAGATGCCAGGCTGAGCTGGCTCACAATCAAGGAGCAGAGAAGCCAGGCAGAGCCTGGCCAAAACGTCAAGCAATCCCAGGTGAAGAAGCTGCTGTGCTGACCAATCTGTGCTAGGAAACTCTTGGGGGCATGGTGTGGAGTCTAAGGCCTCTAGCTTGCAGCCATGGGAAGTCTCCCTCTCCCCAGTTAGGAGCGCAAGTTCACGTCTAACTTGTGGTCTGATCCTGATGGTGGGGGTTGAGTTCCTTCAGGCTGGAGTTTGATCCCTATGCATAGGGCACCAATGCCTTTGTTATTGCTGTGTGTCCGGGTTTTAATTGGACAAATGCTCGGAATCCTGGGCACCAGCTTCACAAAATTTTTAGGGCTAGAATTCTGTCTGGGTTTCCTCAAATTCCCTTAGCTCCTACTCACCTCTCTGTAAATGTACAGAACAAGTGAGGCCCCTTAAAAAAAAAAATCAGTGGTCTCCAGGAACAGTGGGCCTCTCTCATCACAGTCATTTGGACTGGATAGCATTTGAGTATTTATCTAGGCACCATGACAGAGAGACCAAAGCTCAAGTCATGATCTCTGCCCTTAAAAAATTGACAATCTTATTAGAGTGAGTGTATAATAAAAGTGCAGTAATAACATCAGAATGTAAGGCAACAATACAGAGAGGAACAGAGGCAATTGTTAGGATGATTTTCTAATAATTAATATAAAGCGTATGTATTATCCTATCTAATAAAAGATTAATATGCAAATTGACCATACCTCCCTTATACCCCAAACCATGCTGGCCAGCCACACCCACCAGCCAATCAGAGCGAGTAGGCAAATTAACCCAACCAAAATGGCTACAGCCACAGAGAAGCAGGAAAGAGGCTTGGGTTGCCCCGAGTGATGGAGGAAGCCAAGCACCCAGGCCTCTGCTTAAGGCAACAAAGTGTCAATTGCTGCTACCTTGGAGTAAGCAGAAGGCTTGGTTCCACTCCAGACTACAATGATTCAATTGTAGAAGATAAATAAATCCCCGATACCAGGGCCTCCATTTGGGTTTATGGGGGCTGGGGCTGGCCTGCAAACCACCACAGGCCACTTGCCCAGACCACCCCATACCCCAAGGGAACATCCACCCTGACCCAGGACACCCTTTAGGTCAAACCAGCTGGCCCCCACACATACACCAGGCCTCTATCCTATCTAATAAAACAGTAATATGCAGATTGACCATCATTCCAACACATAAGATGACTGCCCCCATGTGGTCAAAAGATCCTGCCCCCATGTGTACACAAGATGGCCACCACAAGTTGGCCAGCAGGGGAAAGAATTTGGCAGGGACTAGGCCTGCAAGGGAGGAGAGTTGTGGGCAATTAGGCCAGCAGGGGAGGGCAGTTGGAAAGGACCAGGCCTGCAAGGAAGGGCAGTTGGGGGTGATCAAGCATGCAGGGGAAGGCAGTTAGGGGTGACCAGGCCAGCAGGGGAGGGCAGTTAGGGGCAAATAGGCTGGCAGGGGAGCAGTTAGGCCTCAATCAGGCTGGCAGGGGAGTGGTTAGGGGATGATCAGGCTGGCAGGCAGAAGCAGTTAAGGGCAATCAGGAAGGCAGACAGATGAGCAGTTGGGAGCCAGCAGTCCTAGATTGTGAGAGGGATGTCCGACTGCCCATTTAGGCCCCATTCTAACTGGATCAGGCCTAAACAGGCAGTCAGACATCCTCAAGGGGTCCCAGATTAGAGAGGGTGCAGGCTGGGCTGAAGGATACCCCCACCCCCTTGTGCACAAATTTTGTGTGCTAGGCCTCTAATGAATTAAATAATTAATATATATATGTGGAAGTAGCTGCTACATGAGTATGGCACCTTTTCCTATTTTAAAGGAAGCTGAGTTCCATGTGAACTGTGACTATACTATGATATATGAGGCACAGGACAAGGGAGATTAATATAAATTAATATAAATGAATGTGCAAATATTGAGGTAAAGACTAAAATGATTCTTAGTAGCACAGTATGAGATAAAAATGTTTAGATATCACTCACTAGACAAAGCTATTCTCAGCCCAACACTGCCCAGAGGTTTAAAGAGCTTGGTCAGTAAAATATAAGTGGTTGGATCCTTTGAAGAATGTCATCCTTATTATGAAGCATATGATCTTAACCTGCTGATATGCTAGTTCAAACCACAGTTATGGTTCTTTCTATAGAATTCCAAGTAGGTGTTCTGGCTTTGCTAATTATCTCTGTGACTTCAGCCAATATGTATCAATCCAGAGGAAAAATGTAACCTAAGACTGTGTTTCAGTGTTGTCACAATACTTTTTTGTCATAAAAACACCAAAGAGATTATTTTAGATCTTATTAAATTCTCTAAACCAATGAGTACCACATGCCAATTTCAGAAAAAAAATAGCCTGCTGATCTTATCCCCAGAGGTTTTCATGTTATGTAAATATGTGAAATGATATGGGAGACTAATATGCTATTAGTCCCCTTCCACATTGACATTTAGCCTTGATATTTGCTTTGACCACTGAAACATTAGCAAATATAATACAAACTGAAGCTTAAATCATACTTATACATCGGGGCTTCTCCTCTTATGCTTCTGGCTGAAATTCTTTCACCAACATGTGAGAAAACCTGTGCTACCCTGATTAATATCACATCTATATGACAGAACCAATTAATACATGTGAATTTGAGGTCATATTAAATTACTACACTCAGTCATGCAACCACAATAGCAAAGCCACCTAAGTTACCCTAAGAGTGACTAGTAGAATAACCACCAATTAAATTCAGCTAAAATGCTGACCAACAAAATTATGAGCAAATAAAATAATTGTGCTTTTAAGCCTTGAGATTCTTGGTTACACATTTATATATAAAACCGTGGTAAACATACTAGAACTTTACTAAAAAGAGCAATGCTACTTTAATTTCCAATCTCAAAATCCAAAGCAGAGTTGAAGCATATATCTGTGAGAGAATAGTACATCTCTCCCAAGCTGGGAGATAACCTAAGACATATATATATATATATATATATATATATATATATATATATATATATATATATGTGTGTGTGTGTGTGTGTGTGTGTGTGTGTGTGTGTGTAAAATTAAAATGATATGATTATGGATGAAATGTTATATAACCATTACTGAAGTATGACAATGGGGGAAATAGATGGTATCATAATTGACATTTGGGTACAAATGAATGGAGGACTTTTAAACAGTAAAAGAAAACTTACCAGTAAGTTTAAAAAACTGAGAGTTACTGAAACAAAGTGAAAAGTCTTACTTCTGGTTATCAGGGAGAACTCTAATGAACCAGCCAAAATCCTAAGAGGAAATAGTATGTCCTACCAGCAGCTCTTTGGATAAGAATGTGACTAAAAATGTAGAAATTAGTTTTAACAATACTTTAAAAACCTAAAGGGTAGAAACAGTTAATCAGAGAAAAAGATGATAGAGTATTTCCAAAAGCATATATATATATATATATATATATATATTCATATAAAGATTTTATTTAAATATAAGAATTATGTAAATGTTTTTATATTGATATGTCATCATCACAGGATTATTTTGCTTATGCTCTTAAAAAGTTCTTTAAAAGTTGCTATAAATGAGGGGCTAACTTCGTAATTTCCAGCTGTGAGTAAAAGATTATGACTATGATTAGAATCTGTTAATTGTGATTTTTAAATATATACATTTTCATACATTTGGATCATAACATCATGAGGTAGATACTGAAACAAATGAATTTTCATTCATGTGTTTCTATTTTCAAATACACACACCAAAAGACTGAATGACCAAACAACCAAACAACTGGTTGACCAGTTGCTATGATACACAACAACCATCAGAGGGCAGATGTTCAACACAGGAGCAGCCCCTTGGTGGTCAGTGGACTCTGACAGCCAACATCCCTCAGCCCGCTGCCTCCTTCCTAATCAGCCTCAATCGGGCCAGCCTGCCAATGTCCTGCGGTCCCTCCTCCAGGCTGGTCAGCCTCCCTTGATCAATCCTAATCACTGTCCAGACCCAGGAACCTTACCTATGCAGGAATTCATGCACTGGGCCTCTAGTTACTAAATAAATTACTAAATAAATGGCATATTTTTCAGATTGTATTAGTTTTTCTACTTAATGGTTTTCTCTTTTGTTCCAGAATCCCATTCAGGATACCTAATGTCATTATGTCATCTTATCTCCTTAGCCTCTTCTGTACCATGAGAGACTCTCAGACTTCCATGTTTTTCATAACCCTAAAAGTTTAATATATTTGAGCATTAGTCAGATATTTTGTAGAATAAACACCCCTCAATTTTAATGTGTCTATTTTTTTTTCATAGTTATTCTGGAATTATGCATTTTACCTCAAGATAAGAGAGATAAAATGCCATTCTTTTCATGACATATTGAAGATACATGCTTTCAAAATGATGTGTCACCATTATGTTAATTTCCACAGCCAACACCATGCTCCAGGGACAAAACTACAAGTGTTTCCCTTAAGATTGGGAATAAGACATGGATTTCTATTTTTACCATTCTTACTCAGCATAGTATTAGAACTCCTAAGCACACACACACACAAAAAAGATAAGAATAAAAAAATAAAAGGTATACAAATTGGCAAGAAGAAGTAAAATTGTCATTATTTGAAGGTGACATGATAGTGTATATGGAGAACCCTAAAGACTCCACCAAAACATTCTAAAAATGATTAAGAATTCAGTAAAATAGCAGAATCCAAAATAAATGTCCATAAATCAGCTACATATTTATACACCAATAATGAACTATCAGAAAGGGTATGCAAGAAGATAATTTCATTCACAATTGCTTCAAAAAAGAATAAAATACCTAAGAATATGTTTAACCAAGGATGTAAAAGACCTATACTAAAAAGAAATAAAAATCGTAAGATGCTGAATAAAGAAATTGAAGAATATACAAAAAAAAATCAGAGCATATTATGTGTTCATGGAAAGAAATAATAAACACATTATAACATCCATATTTTTCCAAAGCAATCTATAGAGTTCATTAAATTTCTATCAATGTACCAATGGAGTATTTCACAGAACTAAAACAAATGTTCCAAAAAAAATTTATAGAACCACAAAAAATCCCAAATAGCAAGAGGAATCTTGACAAAGAAGAAAGATGGAGAATCATGTTACCTAATATCAAACTACGTGAAAGGTCATATTAATCAAAACAGCATGGTACTGGTATAACAGCAGATGCATAGTTCAAAGAAACAGAACAGAGAGCCCAGAAATAAATTCAGTCCTTAATAAGTCAATTAATATTTGGCAAAGGAGGCAAAACATAGTGTGGGGTAAAGAAAGTCTATTCAATAAATGTGTTGGGAATATTGGACACATATGTGGTAGATGTTCTCTTAGGCAGGCCCCAATGATCCTTGCCATTGGGAGTTCCTTTCCACATTGAATCAGACTGACATACATGATTTATAGGAAAATGTGGAAGTGGCTGTTATAATTCTGATGCTGAATTGTTAAAGGAATTTCAATTTTCACATTGTTCCTTAAATCACTTGCTTTGTGGGAATCTAACCGCCATCCTCTGAGGACGCTCCAACCTTAGCGAAAGACCTTCTTGGGGAGGAAAGAAGGACCTCCACCAATAGCCAGTTCCAACTTGTCAGTTATGTCACTAAACAGCATTGGAAAGCAGATATTCCAGCTCCCATAAAGCCTTCAGATGCTGAAGCCTGTCAAACATCTAATTACAATCTCATTGAAAGACCGCAGCCAAAACTGCCCAGAAAAACTGCTCCTGAATGTTCAGTCCCCCAAACTGTGACAGATAATAAATGATGGTTATTGTTTTAAGTTACTAAGTTTGGGTTAACTTGTTATACAAAAAATAACTCATAATCTGCATAATTTGTTGAAGGGTGGCTTCCTTTCCAGATTTCATGAACACCAATTATAAATATTAGGATAACACTATGTATCTTAGGTATCTTTGTGTAAAAGCCTCTTTTTCCTATTTGTCATGCTGTCTTCCAGAGCAGAGGCAAACAGGATTCTATCTAAGCAAATGATTGAGGAATTCCACAGAGGGAAACAGACTAAATGGAAGAGCAAGAGTCTACAGATAATGACTCTTCACAATTTCCCAGTGAAATAGCTGTGCCTCTATCTGATCAACACTAAGTAAAACCCATCCATCAACAACATTTCTGTCCATATACAGAATCTTTCTATTCATTTTTAGGGCCTGATATTTATCTATAACAGAACATCCAAGAATCATAAGAGATTTAAGTTTTTAGCCAGAGAAAAAGGAAGGAAAGAATGTGGAGAAAGAGAGAAAAATCCAAAAGTTATTCAAAAAGAGATGTTGCACACAGAAAAACAACAAGAAGACTTTAGATAATAAGAAAAAAGTTAATTAGAATTTAATAATTAAAAAATAGTAAATATAAAATGTAAACTTGAAATTATTAGCTAGAAAACAGAAACAAAAATGGAGGTTGAAAATGATAAAACAATTCTACCACTACATCTGACTAAAAGAATTCTGATTTCCAGAAAAGGGAAAGGAAAAATAGAAGTGAAGTTATCACTAATGTAATAATATGAAAATGATCCTTATTCCTAAATAATATTTATCTTCACACTTAAAGAGCCTGCAAAGTGTCTGGCACAAAAATTTAAGAAAATACTCATAACAGGAAAGATTTAAAGGAGTTTTTAGGGGTAAAATAGGCAGGCTTAGAGAGTTTTAGGAATTAGAGGTTCCATGGGGAGAAAAGCATAGTTGATTGGAAGCTTGGAGCTGCCAAAAAGGCATTCACTGACAGAGAGCAAAAGGTGCCACAGGATAAGGAAAGAGGAAGACATCCATTCACAGAAGATACAAAAAAAAAAAAATCACAGGGTATGGGGAGAAAGTAAACAAACTTTCACAGACAATAGAGAAATGCTGACAAATGAGATAAAGAGGAAAACGGATTTTCAGAGGGAGAGAAAGAGGGGAGCCCCATGTGGGCTGTGAGCTTTGAAGCTGCTATAGTGACTAATCAAAAAGGAATATCAAGAAATAAAGAACTGCAAGGAAACCTTAAGAAAAAAAGTCTTAGTGAGTTACCCCCCTGGAATACCCCTCCCCACATGGGAGTCTATACTTGTTTCCAATAAATTTCCACCCTTTCCACCCATCTTCTTTTGTCCCAGGCATCATTCTTGGAATCCACCAGGATGAGAACCTGGGAAAGAAATCATCCTTGCATATTGCTCAGAAAACAAAAATAAAAACAAAGTCAAAAACACTTGAATCAAAATCATCATGAAATTGCAGAAGAGCAGGTTTACAGAGAACACCCTAAGAACTTTTAAAGACAAAGTTTAAATAAATAACAACATTAGGTCACCATCAAAGAAAAAAAAAAAGGAATTGTGCTTTTTAATTGCAACCATAGAAACCAGATTTATGACAACATGCTAAGCTTAAAGCTTCCAGGAGCCATTTTTTCTTGTCTTCTCATTGAATGAGCCTGCCTGAGAATAAAGGTAGTCAAAATAAAGGTATGCAAAACAGGCAGAACAAGATTGCTCTCTAATAACACCACTGAATCTCATATTTTCAAGGCCATTCTTTGCACATATCAGTTGCATTCAATAAATAAGTACCTTTATTGTTTTAAGCTGATATTAGTTAGATTTCTGCCAATTGGAATTGAAGCCACAAGATACTTAAAAATGTTAATAAAAAGCATTTTTGCTGCTACACCAGTTAAATATAAAACAATAGACTACCCAGGTTTTTAGGTCAGATAAAAACACTATCTAGTATTGTTAAGTCTGAAAGCAACAGGTAATCTATATCAGAAGATTAAGAGACAGAGGAAAAGAAGTTTGAGAACCCCTATCAGATTCCTGTTCATTTCTGCCTCTCCATAGCCTGGAGGAGGACTGGTTAAATATTGATGCTTTGCTTTACCAGTTCTTACTTCAGCTACCAGAAGGTCTGGCTAACAAGTAGTCTGTTTTCTTTTTTATTTAATAGAAATACAGACAGAGAGAGAGAGAGGGAGAGAGAGAGAGAGAGAAAGAGAGAGAGAGAGAGAGAGAGAGAGAGAGAGAGAG
>JAAGEH010000012.1:39958671-40032892 GCA_011751065.1 Lasiurus cinereus | reverse complement strand
AGAGGAAGAAGAAGAAGAAGAAGAAGAAGAAGAAGAAGAAGAAGAAGAAGAAGAAGAAGAAGAAGAAGAAGAATCATCAACCAGGTGAGTCTCATATGAACTCAGAGCAGGACTGAACCCACAACCTAGGTATGTATCCTGACCTATAATGGAACCAGCCACCTTTTGGTGTATAAGACAATTCTACAACCAATGGAGCCATACCATCAGGGCAGGTCCTCTTAATCTCTGAGTTGACAGTAACTATTTTCCACATTGATGCCTTCCAGCTCTCTCCCAGGAGCCTATCATACAGTTATTCTGAAATTCATAATGCTTAAAACTGAACTCCATCTCCTCATACAAACATAACTGCTTTCTCTATGCCTCTAGTTCATGATTTGAACCATCAAACACTGGATTTGACTAAATGAGAAGTAGAAGTGCCATCTTTGAATTTATCTCTCTGATAAGTTCAGTCTCTTCTTATCCAGTTTTGTTTCATTTCAGGTCTCCCACCCATATCTGCAAAGGACTTTTTCTTCTCTTTTTTCTGTAAGTACATATCTAGTCACATCACTACTTTAATTTAAAGTGTTCACTGGCTCCCTACTGATTCTAAACACCTTATTCCATCTCCTAAGAGACTGTTAAAACACCCACATCCCAATTTTTGACATGCTTATCTTGCTCTTTTATGCTGTAGCATACTCAATGGTTTTTTGTTTTGTTTTATTTAAGACTCTGATTCTTTTGATCCTTTGCAAATGCTATACCTTCAGCTGGAAATAGCTTCCCTTCTTCCTTGTCCTCTACAGAAATACTTCTGTACCTCTCAAACATTTAAATAACCCTTCTTCTGGGAACTTCTCTCTATTAACTAATATTTGTTTATTTGCCCTAACTATGCCCCACTTATACTAATGATACATGTTTTTTATATTGTATTTGACTCTGTACATTTCATTATTCACAACCAAATTTTAAAACCCATGAGGAAAGAGAAAGTGGCTGATTCTTCACTGAGTCTCTGTGCCCAATGTAGTGCCTTTCACAGCTTAACCACTCAGTATTGGAGTTATTTTTCATGAGTTAATATATACTTTTAAAAACTTTTTTAAAGATTGGACAATCAGTTCCATGTCAATCTATGTCTCTGGATCTATTGGCTGGTGTGGATGGATGGGTGGGAAGCAACCAGCCAAAGAACTTGTATGTATTTATGCATAACCCATGGAAACAGAAAATAGAATAGTGAAGGCCTGGGAAAGCTAAGAGGGGTCAATGGGGGGGAAAGGAGAAATATATAATACTTTTGTAAAAATAAAGATTAAGGGGAGAAACCAAAATGGTGGCATAGGTAAACACCTAAACTGCTGAGTTGCACAACAGTTTTAAAACTACAACTAAAAGTCATAACAGACACCATCTAGAACCACAGGAAAGCTGACTGAGTGGAAATTCTACAACTAGAAGGAAAAAGAAAAGCACATTGATATGGAGAGGAGTTGCAAAAGGCTGAGTTATGGAAGTGTGCAGAGAGGACTAGTGGCTGAGTGCACAGCTGACTTTCTCAAGTGGGAGGGAGACAGAAGTTCCTGACTGTACTGAACTCCAATCCTAGACAAGCCTTGGGGAACCCAGACTCATTTGGGAGGAAACTGGAATATCCGGCAGCTGGCAAAACTCGAGGGTGGCTTTATCTCAGAAATACTTGCAGCTATTACCTAGGGACACTGAGACCCAGGGGCCTCACAGGGCAGAGCTGGCAGTAAAAACGACTTTCTGCTTAGCCCTGAGACTCTGGCCCACCCAAGGCAAGCTCAGAGGCTTTTGCAATTTTGCAAGTCTTGTATCATAAGGCTGACTCCAGCACAGAAGTTCTCCCAGCTGATCCTCACAACCAATTGGCTTAAAGATCAATTCCCCGCAGTGATACCAACAACAATGAAGATTTAACTACAACAAGGCTGTACACACAGTCCTCAAAGGAGTTTACAAGAGAGCCCACCTCTGGTAACTGGGGAGAGAGAGCCACTGTCTCATATAGGACACCTAGCACACAAAGCTATCTACCAACTCAGGGGAGCAGCCAAAATGCTGAAACAAAGAAACAAATCACAACAGAAATAAATGGAGGAAAACAAATGACTGGATATAGATTTTAAAACCACCATTATAAAGTTTTCCAAGAATTTTCTAGAAAAGATAGATAAATTTAGCAAGATCCAAGAGGATATGAAAAATGACCAACTAGAAATTAAACATACACTGACTGAAATAAAAAATATTATACAGATACCTTACAGCGAATTAGAGGACCGCAAGAATCAAGTCAAATATTTGAAATACAAAGAAGTAAAAAACACCCCAAACAAAATAGCAAAAGGAAAAAAGAATCCACAAATTTGAAGACAGTGTAAGGAGCCTCTGGGACAACCTCAAGCATACCAACATCAGAATTATGGGGTTGCCAGAAGAAGAGAGAGAGCATGATATTGAAAACCTATTTGAAGAAATAATGACTGAAAACTTCCCCATTTGATGAAAGAAACAGACTTATAAGTCCAGAAAGCACATAGAACCCAAAACAAAAGGAATCCAAAGAGGACCACACCAAGACACATCATATTTAAAATCCCAAGAGCAGATGTCTGGAAGAGGAAACCAAGATGGCAGCATAGGTGAACACCTAAACTTCTGCCTCACACAACAATTTTAAAACTACAGCTAAAAGGCAAAACGGACATCATCCATAACTACAGGAAAGCTGGCTGAGTGGAAATTCTACAACTAGAAGGAGAGAGAGGGGCTCATGGATTCTCAGAGGAGCTGAAAAAAGCTGATATACAGAGACAGATGCGTGGAGAGGATGGGTGGCGGAGTGCCTGGCAGGCTTCCTCTAGCAGTAAGGAGACAGAAACTCCTGACTACACTGTACCCCAGTTTTGGGTGAGACTCATACACGAGGAGTCTGGACTGTCAAAAAAAAGGGAGGAATGCATGGAAACTCAGGGGAGCCGTGAAAGGCAGAGGTCTGGAGGTGCATATGCAAGTGCACACAGAGAATACTGACTGCTGATTGTGCCACTGGCTTTCTCTATTGGGAGGAAGACAGAACCTCCCGACTGCACTGAATTCCAGTTTCAACTGCACTGAACCCCAGTTTTGGGTGAGGCTCTGGGGATCCAGACTCATACAAGTCTCCAGAGCACATGGAAACTCAGGGCAGTTGTGAAAGGCAGAGGTATGGAGGCACACAAGCATGAGTGTACACAAAGAGAACTGTAGTGATTGCTGAGGGACACTGAGACCCAGAGGCTTCAGAGGGCAGTGCTGATGGGAAGCCAAGGCTGTATGCTCAACCCTGAGACTCCGCCTCATTCAAGCTGAGCACAGAGGCTTTTGCAATTTTGCAAATCTTGTATCATAAGGCTGACTCCAGCACAGAAGTTCTCCCAGCGTAGATACAGCTGATCCTCACAACCAATTGGCTTGAAGGTCAATTCCCCTGAGTGATACCAACAACAATCAAGACTTAACTACAACAACGCTATACATACAGTCCACAAAGGGGTGCACCAAGAGTGTCCAACTCAGGTAACTGGGGAGGCTGAACCACTGAGCCATATAGAATGGAGCATGTGAGAGCAAAAAATTTCAGTAATCACTAGAGGCTCGCCCCAATTATAGCAACCACACACTGCCTTAATCTGGCACACCCCCTCACCTGCTCCACCATCCTGCTGTGGCCTATGCCTGCCATGTTCTGAGCATGACCCCTGGAGGTCAGCACACATCTTAGCAACTGATTGTTCAGTTGTTCAGTTGTTCTGATTGTTCTGCCATTCAGTTTATTTGAATATTAGCCTTTTATTATATAGGATATACATGGCTTTGAAGGACAAATCTCTATTCTCCTCTTGCAAAAAAAACAATTGGCTATTAGAAGATATTGCATAGTGTTTTTTTTCTTATTGACCTTTCCACTATCCAAGTGCACATGTACACACACACATACACACACACACACACACACATGTATGCACATGTGAACATACACATCTCTTTACATCACACATGATGGCATGAACGACCAAATCACCCTGTAGCTAAAAACAATATTTATATAATAATATATAGAGAGTTCACTAAAACAAAACAAATTTTCCCTGACTGGTTTGGTTCAGTGGACAGAATGTTGGTCTGAGGACTGAGAGGTCCCAGGTACAATACCTTGATTTTGAGCACATCCTCAGTAGCGGGTATGCAGGAGGCAATTGATTGATGTTTCTCATCTATGTTTCTAACTATCTATTCCTCTCTCTTCCTCGCTCTGTAAAAAAAAAAATCAATAAAATCTATTTTAAAAATAAATAAATAAATAAAACTAAACAGATTTCTTAAATCCTTTCCAATGTAAGGAATTTATATCATTATTTCCTAGTTTAAAAAATGAAAAGCCTGCAAGCAGTTCAGAGTGTGCTCAATTTCAAAGCAATTCCAACATAAAATACTGCAAACTATATTCTTTTGTTTAAACTTCATTTTCATAGAAATATCGGATACCCCATACATAAAACCTGTGTGTCCCTAAAATGGTAAAATGTGTTCCTGATCACCAATTTTACCAAGCTTCCTGCAACAAAGTCAGGACCCTGATCTCATTTCAGAATAGTTTAGCATAGATTCTACTCACCAATGTTTCTGAAAAAACAGAAAAACCCTACATGCACATTCACACTTCACATCACACCCTCGAATCAGATGCTGTCAGAGGGCTTCATTTCACTTTAAAGGACTGATTTCTTACCTTAGAATTTTAGAAATTATCATAATCATTCAAGATCTATTTTTTAGCTGGAAAGGTAAATTCCCCCAAGACAATAATTTCAGAGATCACAAGGAATTTAGAACAGTTCATACATTAATTATTTCCTCTTTTGATGTACAAGTGTCCAGTGCCCACCCATGGTTCAAACACAGTTACATCTCAGAGATATACATATATCAAACTTCCCTCCTGATTTTTGTTGTTGTTTCCTTTTTTCTCTACTTTAGAGATGATCTATCTTTTGTAAGTTGTAGTTTTTCTTTTCTTTTTTTCCCCCTGCTGCCATGCTGAGCTCCAGATGAAGAAGACAGTTACTACACTGTCCTCTGTCAGCACGCTCTAGCTCCCCGAGGACCCAAGGCAAGCGCAGGGGCACTCCTCACAGGCCTTCCCTTCGTCTACCCTGACCAGAGCACACACATGCAGGAACGTGGGCTCTTCTCTTTTCCTATTATTAGAGAAAGATGGAGAGGGAAGATCAAAGAAGTATTGAAAAGTTTTGACATAGATTTTTATTACTGACAAAGATTAAGTTTTGGAGAAATAGAAATATCAACCAGTCTTTTCCAGAATGGATTAAATTATCTGATAGGTGGAAAATAAATCATTTCATTATTTATGCAGTAGTAATAGTCCAGATGTATTGGATTTGACTAAATTGTGAATATAATATTCAATGCTATTTTCATTTACTCATGATAAACATAATGAGTTCAATTATGGAGGTCCCGTCATATCTTCTTATTATTTATTAGCAAAAATACTTTATTTATAACTGTCCTCACATTGATGAAGATCAAAATCTATCTAGTGAACTCAAACTTAAGTACTGACCTTCCTAGCATTCTATCTGATTCAGAGATGTGGTTTGTCTTAGAATTCAAAGTGTAAGAATGCATAAAAGTATACTAGCTAGGAATCAGTTTGAGGTATGCTTTAGGATAGAGAATAGAGAGTTCTGAAATCCATACAGAAAAATGAAAGTAAAAACTCTCTCTAGAGTTCATGTTTTATTTAATTGGTAATAATTCAGCAGGAAAAGAAATGGTTCTGTAACTTAGCTTCTATCAATGAAAAATAAATATTTTATTTTGACAGTGTTGTATGACATATAAATGTAAAAAATCACCTGTATCCTTATTATAGTTAAGCTAAAGTTTCTGACTTTTTAAGAAGAGCCAGCAATACATTTATTCAGAAAACACACAATCTTTGATATTCATTAGCATTTTATATTTTGTATATCCTACTTGTTCAAAATTAATTCTTATGACTATGAAATTACACACTTGATTTTCTAACAAAACAGAACAGTAGAAAGCCATAGCTATCAACCAACTCTATAAAGGGTTGAGAAAAATAAATGGATGGGTATTAGTAGCAATCATAAGCGTGAGAAAAATGATATTTTACAGTGGTACCTCGAGATACGAGTGCCCTAACATATGAGCTTTTTGAGATACCAGCCTTTGAGTGAGAGATTTTTGCTTTGAAATACGAGCAACATTTGAGATAGGAGTAATCACAAGGATTGGCCAACTGCACACGACCCACCAGTTTACCGCAGCAACTCGAGCTTCTCATAGTTTCCCACGCCTCAAGGTTATGGAATGAATTAAACTCATATCTCAAGGTACCACTGTATTTGTATAAATGTTTGTAAAAGTTTTCAAATATATTTCTTTTTATTTTAAAATTAGATGAAAGGCAATAAACCAGAGTATTATTATTATTATTATTATTATTAATGTTATTAGAGCATAAAATATGAAGTCTTGTGTGATTAATCAATTTAAAATGAATTAAGTTTCTCTTAATTTAGGTCCATTCATGTTTACTGTATTTCCAGCTCTCCAAGGGAAATATTTTCTGGTCTTAAGAATTATTGGGACACCTGTTTAAAAATACAGATTCTGAAGCCCCTTCCCCTGAGATACTGACTTAGAAGGCTGAAAATGACATCGAGGTGTTGTCCTTCTGTATCTTATAAAGTTTTATACAGAACTTCTAACAAACCTCTATTCCTGTTCATATTGAGCTAAGTGGTCTTATTAAGTGAAGATGGTAAAACGTTTGTTGGGCAATAAAATTGTCAGAGCAGAAACTATCACAATAAGGGATGGGTATTGGGAGACCACAGCATTGTAAATAACCATACATATATTTTTCTTAAAACTTATACAATCATATAATGGTAGATTCATTGTACAAAACACCCAAATTATCCACTTCTTTTTTGACATGGGATGTTCTACTGTTTCTTTAAAGGGTAAATTCTGTGCCCAACTCCTAGAATCCAGAGCTGACTGGTGATTTGCATTTGCCCAGAGAAAATCATGGATATAATAGTGTGCCAAATCCAACGCAGGCTTTTGTGTCCTTCTGTTCACTTGGGATTATTTTAAATGAAAGAGGAAGGGAAGTTTATTCCAGGATAAGGGATCATAGGAAGCAGAGATTAATGGTCTCAGCTATAGGTATCCTCATCCAGCCATCCCTCAGTTGACCTGCCAACTGATTACAAATATACATAAGAGAACCATACACAGTGGTCCAATCACAGTCCATGTTAGCAGCGCCACCCACATATATGTCCAAATACACTCCTTACGATGACAAAAGGTGATTGTTCTAAGCCATTGAGTTTGGGGTAGTTTGTTACCCAGTATTACTGTATTGATAGATAAAAGTACATCTATAAAAAATATACTATTATCCTTTTCTCACTTTTAAAAATTTTAAAATTAGAACTGAGAACAATTAACTTGTTCAAGATTAATAAGTGGAAAAGCTGTTATGCCAAACCAATTTTCTACTACAGAATAGTGTATATACATTTTCATGAGCTCATCATCACACCCAACTAACAAATTATTATAAGGTACATGTTCTTCAGTAACTATGAATAAATATAAATGACCACTATTTTTATAATCTAATTCAACACTACATATATATAGTTTTTAAAAAATTGAGGAGCATTATAATATTTGATTGCTTTCACTTCAAAACAATGTATACACATCTCTTTTAAAAGTGTATATCTATTTGCATATGGGCCTAAGGAAAGACATTAGTATCAGGAATGGGAAATATATAAATATCTATAACATATGCGTGAGGTAGAAATCCTTTTTTCTCTGGTCTCTCAGCTGAAAAAGATTTATGATATTTTCAATATCTACCTTTCCTCATACAACTTGGTTTATGTGTGTGTGCATGTGTGTGTGTTGGAATTAAAACTTAGAATAATGAAAATCTTGAGGCAGAAAGATACATTGATAAATGAGTTCTTCAAATAGACGGTGTCGTATATTCATGTAGCACTGAGTATACATATAAGGCTTCTATTTCATTTAAGACACTCCCACACCAACTGGACACTTGGCTATTAAAATTTCACAATTCATACTATTTTATGTTTAAATATGGGACCCCAGACTTTATTCTACCTATCCCTGGGGATTTGCTTCGATTACTTTGGGTGGATTAGGGCTATTCTTATCTATAAGTTAGCTACATAAAAAGGAGTTTAATAGGAAGGATTAGAGACATTTTTATTATTCTCTGATTACAGAAAGGCAAACAGGAACCCTTATATTTCTGATAGGAAAAAAAGAACAAGCTGAGAAGATAGTAGTAAAACAATTTAACTAAAACAAATTCCATTAATACATTAACAGATATTTATTGAACATATATTTTGTACCATAAAGAGTAATCTGTATTAAAGACTACCAGTTAAGGAATTTAAAATAAGGAAAGAGATTATATTAACAACTAGATACTTTAAGATCTTGCAGAACCATTTCATAGTAATGCATTCTTTGTAAAATAGTTGATGCTGCTCATAATTGTGTTAAATAAACTCAAACTTGAAAATGTGTCTTTCCTTTTAAAATAGTTATTTAATTCTGAAAAGATGTTTTTTTATTAAGAATTTATCCATTAGTTTACTTGTTTTAGAGCTTTACTTTCCTAAATGTCCTACCAGAGATAATTGTTATTCTACTTTTCATGTAGAATGAGTAAAATTGAAATTGATTCCTTCCTAGGGTAAATCAACAAATAGGAGGTATTCATGACCTTCTAGAAATTTGATTGCTATAAATTGTAAAAATAAGCAGTTTTTGTCCAATGATAATCTATAGTGATTATTAAGTAACATTTGGGGAGGGGGAAAGTAACTCCTCTAGTTATCATTTCCCTTATTGCATTTATGACAGCCACATCATCATATGACATTAGAGTTCAGAGTCTCCATCATGAGAAATGCATTATTCATTTACATTACAAATGAATTTTAAAACAAAAATGTCATAAGATCGTCTTCAAGAACTGAAGAAAATATATCTAATTATACAGGAGTGAACTACTGATATATAATGCCATCTTCCACATTTTTCATACTTGATTTATTAGTTACAATAGTACTACATGTGCTTTTTTTGTTTTAAGACATCTTTTAATACAAAGAACAAGGTAGGCACTCACACCTCCGTGTACATTTGCACATGCAAGCTATATTTTTATTAATAAAATGTCTTCTGCAGAAATGTTTTAGTAATGAAAGAACATGTATTTTAATGTCTGAAAACTTCCTTGAGCATAGTCTTTCCAGTTTGATAGTAACAATTAAGTTTTAGTGGATAAGTTGCCAAATTGTGGTCGGAGTATCCTTGAGACATAAAAGAATCTTGTTAATAAGTATACTATAAGTATATAGAACTCAAGTTTCCTTAAGTCATTTAATTATCCATCTCTTTTCCCCAAAAACTTTTATTTTAATAACTTTGTGAATTTCATCTTATATGCAAATCTTATAGAATGCATGCCTATATGTATTAAACATCCTAAACCTATATAATGCTCACATATATGTTTTTAATAATAATAACAAAATTAACTCTTTTGGATCCAATATCAGCTGAAGAAATAGAACCAATAGAAAAATGGGTGAGGTCTAAATCGAAGTTCCTCAGATAGGTTTTAAGTTAAGAGGATCAATAGTTTGAATACCAGTTAGTTTGACTACTCATAAACATTATTAAATGTTGATAGGTATCATTTTTTTCAAGTTTCATTAGCTTCCAAATTTGGGGTTATTTGTAACAGTTTCTTTCTTTTTTTTAAAATATATTTTGTTGATTTTTTTTATAGAGAGGAAGGGAGAGGGATAGAGAGTTAGAAACATCGATGAGAGAGAGACATCGATCAACCGCCTCCTGCACGCCCCCTACTGGGGATGTGCCTGCAACCAGGATACATGCCCTTGACCGGAATTGAACCTGGGACCTTTCAGTCCGCAGGCCAGCGCTCTATCCACTGAGCCAAACCGTTTTCGGCTGTAACAGTTTCTTAAATGTTTAAGGATTTCTTTGGAGATCACTGGTAATAAAAAAATCTTGATAGAAGTGATAGATTTTGCTCTTTTATTCTCCCACCCCAGGCACATTTTTTCAGTGAGAAGCAGTCACCAGCAAGCACCAAGGATAGTGGAACATGTAAACAAACCAAATTCGTTTTGGAATCCAAGGGGCATAAAATAAGCGTTAGATGTGAAAGTAACACTCTCTGCCTGGCAGCTAGTGCCCTTTACCACATTTCTTTATCATCCTTACTCTATATTTCAATCTACATGCCATCTTCTTCATAAAGCTGGCTTTTGTTCTCTTCGACAGAAATCATTAGTTCCTAGACAGAAGGAATGAAGTCTAATTCATCATTGTGTTCCTTTCTGCCTTATTATTTAGGATAATTGTTCATCTGCTGAAGGATGGACTGCATGAGCTCCTGGCAGCCTAGGTTTTGAGCTTCCAGATTATAGAGTATTCATACTTTGTTTTGTTGTGGAATGCATTTATATATCTTCCTGTTCTTCTGTATCATAAATGATAATTGCATGCATATTTCTTTGCTTTCTATCTTCCCTATTACTCCGTGATTACCATGATAATAGCAGCCATGTTTTTATTATTATTATTATTATTATTATTATTATTACTACTATATATATTTTTTCACCTAACATAGCATCTTGCTGAGAGCTCAATAAATATAGTTATTTGTTAAATGGGGGAACTTAGATTTAGAATAACATCTTTCGAGGACAGAAAGAAAAAGGTAATTCCTTATAGAGCAAAATACTTAAAAAACACTAATATATTTATGTGTATATATCTACCTTCTATCATATTCAACTGAAGTAGATAACTAAATACTTTGCACATATTTTATTAAGGAATTTGTTCAAGACCATGAAATCAAGGAACCATGAGGCTCTTCCAAACTTTTATAAAAGCTAAATCGAGAAATAAGTAATAGAAAAAAGAGAGAGAGAATGCCTTTTGGACTAATAATATGGGAGTGTCATTCTGCCTGATTAGAAATAGGAGTTGGAAACAAGAGACAAACTCTCTGGTAATACTTCAGAAGTCTATACATCTATGTGAACCCCAAACCAAACCAATCTTAGGAACTTGCCTTGTCAGTTTTCACAAAGAAACAGCTCATGACTCTGGGTAAACACAGACTAGCAGTCTTCAAATTTGAGGGGCCTTATGAGTTGAATCAATAGGATATCAATAACCTTCCCTGATTTTCCATCGCTGTATTTTTTTAGTAGATCCAGGACATAGTGATAGCAACACTGATCGCTTTCCAGGTAACGCAGGGTAAGTAGTATTATCATAAACAGTACCAACAAAAACAGTATTATTAGTAGCTGAGACACATAAATTAAGTGCATACACAATTCACCATAGCTAAAATTTGGAAACAGCATAAGTGCCCATCAACAGATGAGTGGATTAAAAAACTATAGTATATCTACACAATGGAATGATAAGGCTGCGGTAAAAAAGAAGAAATTCTTACCATTTGCAACAGCATGGATGGAACTGGAGAGCATTATGCTAAGTGAAATAAGCCAGTCAGAGAAAGATAAATATTACATGATGTCACTCATTTATGGACTATACTGAACAACATAAACTGATGAACAGGGACAGATCCAGAGACAGAGAAGCATCAATCAGACTGTCAAATCTCAGAGGGAAGGAAGAATAGGGTGGGGGGAAGTGGGAAAGATCAACTGAAGGACTTACATGCCTGCATATAAGCCTAACCAATAGACATAGACAACAGGGAGGTGAGGGCATGAGTGGAAGGTTGGGGGGCAATGGAGGGATAAGGACACATATGTAATATCCAAATCAATAAAGAAATTTAAAAAATAAAAAATAAGTTGCATAAAATTATAATTTATGAGGTAAAAGAACAGGACAATATACATGGTACAATATAATGTAAGTGTTATATACTTATACTAGTAACTGTTGCCTAATCCAAGTGAATTACCATTTCAATCATTTTAAAGTTCTTTTATCTTACAAGCCACATTGCTTCCCATGAGTTTTGTTCTAAAATATTTATTTTGAAAATAATTCCTATTAACATTTACTATGATGTATATATTCTTATAGAAAATCTTAAATTTAGAACTGTGATCATTTTTGGGAGCCTTGGTTTATATTTTATCTATTTTATTAAACTTTTAATGAAAATGAGAAATATATTTTGTCACTTTGGATATATCAATCTCTTTGTGCATGTGTATAGGAGAGTCCTTATATGAACTATGGAACCTGAAATAATCACTATTAAAATAAAAACCTCCAAAAGTCATTCTCACTCAGTTCAATTTCCTTATCCTTAGATGACTTATTTGACTGTATAAAATCCTCACCTGTTTATTCTATTTAAAACATTAGTATTTCCTTTTAGTTAAAACTTCTCTATTAAGTCATGAATAACTTTTGTACTGGATAGTCTAATTTGCCCTTCAGAATCACCTCTTCTAAGTCTGTGACCCAAGGTTCTTACTCTACACGATCTTTTGTGAATCATCTGGGAAAATTTCCAAGAGTATTGAAGCACAGCCAGGAAGTTGAGGAAATGTTGAAGAGAGCTGGAGAAAAACTGCTGGGAGGGTCAGAAGAATGTCAGAAAAGGTTGAGGAATATCAAACCCAGAAAAGCTCGAACACATGCCCTCAAGTCAATATCATATCACATCAAAGCTTCAAAAAAATCAAGGTTGGAAAAAATCACTTTTCTCTACCCCTCTTCATTAATTTGATTGTCTTAACATTTACTAGTAAGGAGATAAACAGTACAGTCATAGAAGTATATTAGTGACAATATTATGGTCAGATAACCATGACTGCTTAATAAGCACAATTGCTACTAATTATTGTGTAAGCATTGTCTTGATTACTTCACATACTTAATCTCATGGAATCCACATAACAATTCTGTATTATGATCCCATTTTGCTAATTCAGAATCTGAAATTCAAAGAATGTGTGTTAACTTAGTAAAGTTATTTAGCCACTGAGTAAAATTCAGAATCAGGTGTATCTGAATAGTCCTGCTTATTGTGTTAAGACAATGACCTTTGTAATTGTGTGACACTGTGAATGTAAGTAGTTGCTAAATTTAGGTGTTGTTGTTGTTGTTTATTTTTTTCCTTTACTTTTATAAGGACAATTTAAGGACAAAAAGTAAATGTTCAACTTATTCTAGCTTACTGCAAGATTAAGTACCTATTATTTTTTATTCAACATATAACATCTTATTAGGCAGCCTTTATAGTCTCTTCATTATAATCAAGTTTATTTTTCAGGTTTATCAGAAAGAAACAGCCTTATTTCTGATATAAGCTTAAATTGTACTGTTTAAAGAGTAGAAATTTTATTTGTGTTATGATTGTTATTAAAAATATTTCAACAGTAACTAACAGTATCATCAGTAACTAACAAATAAGACCCATGAGATTCATATGGTAGAACAAGATAGCTCATCTAACTGTGTATTTATGAATAGTTTGGTTCATAGAAATTGAAATAATATGATAGAGGAGGAAACCAAGATGGTGGCATAGGTAAAACACCTGAAATTACTTTCTCTCACAACCACTTAAAAACTACAACTAGAACACAAAACGGATATCATCCAGAACCATAGGAAGGCTGGCTGAGTGGAAATTCTACAACTAGAAGGAAAGAAAGAAGCACACTGAGACTCAAAGGAGGTGCAGAAATAAAGTGTGGAGGTACAAAGGCATGCGGAAAGGGGTTGGCAACTGAGTACAAGGCTGTGTTTTTCAATTGGAAGGCATACAAAAGTTCCTGACTGCCCTGAACTCCAGTTCTAGGTGAGACTCTGGGGACTCAGACTCATATGGGGGAAACTGGACTGTCTGCCATTGGGCCATAATAAAAGAGTGGCTTTCTCTCAGAGGTGCTTCCAGTGCTTATCATGGGACACTGAAACCCTTGGACCTCTTTGGGCAGGGCTGATGGTAAGCCATTGCTGATTCCTCTGCCCTATTGATTCCCTGAGATTTTACCCCACCTATTTTACAACCTGACCCCAGCTATGTGCAGAGGCATTTGTGTATGTGTGGCCTGGCCTTTTGCAATCTAAAATTACCTAACAAACTGCAGCTGGGTTAGAGAGTCCCAGAACTTCCAAAAGAAGGCCTGAGACTCCACAGAAGCTTCCAATGCTTCACAGCTGGGCCTCATTGGACACCTCCAAACCCCAAACAAAGAAGAGGAATCTGCATAAGGGTGTCTCCAGCACAGAAATTCTCCCATTGTAGCCGAAACCGGTTTGGCTTAGTGGAGAGAGCATCCGCCTGCAGGCTGAAAGGTCTCAGGTTCGATTCCGGTCAAGGGCATGTATCCTGGTTGCGGGCACATCCCCTGTAGGGGGCGTGTAGGAGGTGGCTGATCAATGTCTCTCTCTCATTGATGTTTATAACTCTCTATCTCTCTTCCTTCCTCTCTGTAAACAATCAATAAAATATATTTAAAAAATCATGGTTATAAGGTTATTCAAGAATCTTCTAGAAACCCCCAATAAATTTAGTGAGACCCTCAAGGATATGAAAAAGGACCAACTAGAAATTAAGCATACACTGATTGAAATAAAGAATAATGCACAGAGATCCTACAGCAGAAATGGAGTACTGCAACAGTCAATTCAAATATTTGAAATACAAAAAAGCAAAAAACACCCAACTGGAAAAGAAAAAAAGAATCCAAAAGTATAAAGGTAGTGTAAGGAGCCTCTGGGACAACTTCAAGTGTACCAACATCTGAATTATGGGGGTGCCAGAAGAAGAAAGAGAGCAAGATAATAAAAATCTATTTGAAGAAATAATGACTGAAAACTTCCCCCAACTGGTGAAAGAAATAGACTTACAAGTTCACGAAGGACATAAAACCCCAAACAAAAGGAATCCAAAGAGGACCACACCAAGACACATCATCATAATTAAAATGCCAAAAGCAAAAGACAAAGAGAGGATATTAAAAGCAGCAAGAAAAAAACAGTTAGTTACCTACAAGGGAGTACCCATATGATTGTCAGCTGATTTCTCAACAGAAACTATGAAGGCCAGAAGAGAGTGGCAAGAAATATTTAAAATAATAAATAGCAAGAACCTATAACCAAGATTACTCTACCCAGCAAAGCTATCATTCAGTATTGAAGGGCAGATAAAGAGCTTCATAGATAAGAAAAAGCTAAAGGAGTTCATCATTGTCAAACCAGTATTATATGAAATGCTGATGGCTATTCTTTAAGATGAAGAAGAAAAAAAAGGTAAAGATAAAAATTATGAACAACAAACACATATCTATCAACCAGTGAATCTAAAAATCAAATGAATAAAAAATCTGATGAGCAGAGTAAACTGGTTAATATAATAGAATCAGGGACATGGAAAGGGAGTGGACTGACAATTCTCACGGGTTAGAGGGTGTCAGGTGTGGGAAGATACTGGACAGAAATCATACATCTATGTATGAGGACCTTGGGGGCGGGGGATTAAGGGCAGAGCGTGTGGTGGGAACCAGGTGGAGTCAAGCTATGGGAGGAAAAAAGTGGAAAAATTGTAATAATCTGAACAACAAGTATTTATTAAAATAAAAAAGAAATAACATGATAGAGCTATTTATTTGAGTTATAGGTTTTATGAATTAAAAATATTCTATTCTGATCTTGAGATATATTGATGTTGCTAAATAGCATGAGATCATATTAAACTAGTTGCACTTGGATTCCAAAGCATAGTTTTAAATCTGTAAGTCATTATGTTCTATCTTTAAATTATGACTATAATTATTTTAAGGCTTTATATACTGAAGTGGCAATAAAATAACATAAGATTTTCACAAGTCAATTCCTAATCAATATGATATCTCAGTTTAACTTAGTTGCACATATTCAATGTGTACTAAATTCCATATACTGTGACATTTCTAGATGAAAAGGGAAAATAATTTATGGCACTGCTTCTAAAAAAGCTTTTTTTCTTAAATGAAAGGCAGATGTTAAACACATTTTTTAATGTAATGAGTAAAAATCATATATAGTCTACAAGGATCCCTTACTGTTTTTGTTTTGTTTTTATATCTATTAACCACTGGCACTACTGATACTTGTTATTTAAGTTCATAATATTATCATCAGACCAGTCTAGAATAATAGTTTAATCTGTTCACTGCAGTAAAAAACAATAAATGTAAGATTTTATAAAATGTGAGGGGGACTATATTACCATATATGCACTACTTAAATCCTAGTACCTGTGACAGTGCCTATATAAAGTCAGTGATCAGGAGACACTCTAAATAAATAGAGGAAGGAATAAACTAAAACTATCAAAATAATAATCTCATCCCAAAATGCTTTGGAAAATATTTAGATTATAAAATACTTTTTAATATGTTGAGTTTCTTCTTATTCTTTTTATTTGTTAAGAAATCTCCTTAATATTGATATGGGTAGAGTTATATTAATATATAAAATAGTCACTGTTTTTAATAAATGACAAATTATTTGAAACACTCTCAAATGCTACAGAACTATTAACAATTTTATTTGGATAAGTTTAATATTCTAAATATCTCAAAGGACTGAAGAAAAACAGTAAATTCAGTACACATTTAAGCAAATGCTTTTCCAATATCCAGAGCCAAAGATATAATTTTAAAAGGGCATGAGCCACTTCTGGAAGTGGAAGACAATGACAAACTTAAATTTTCTTCCTTATTTCATTCTTAACATTTCAACCAGTAGAATGTAATAAATCAATAGCAATGCCTCAAATTTGAATTATAATGCTCATTTTGCTCCAGGCACACTAGTTTTTGTTTTGTTCCTCTAAGTTTCTTTTTTCCCTTACTTTTAAACCCTTGTATGTGGTTCTATAAAAAAAAATCCTCTGACACCTTTAACTAATTGAACTACACTCTTCCTCCAAATGTCAAGACAAAATAAATAAGGGAAAAATTCCCTTATCTGTATCAACTTTCTATGAGTTAAGCACTCCAAATACCATAAAATATTCAATATTCAGAGTTTCTAACTATTATATTTATTTACAATGCATGTAATTAGTATCTTCCACAAACTTAAAGTAATATGTGAACAGAGATAGAAATAAGCAAAAAAAGGTCCTAAAAGTTGTTCATGCTCTAATCCCTGCAACCTGTTAATGTGTTATATCACATGGAAAGGAGGATTAAAGTTTAGATATAATTATAGTTGCAATTAACTGACCTAAAAATAGAAATATTTTCTTGGAATATCAAGGGGTGGAGGTCGTGTGAGCTCAAATGTCCTTATAAGTGAAAAAGAAGTGGGGAGAGTCAGCATCAAAATAATTAAATGTGAGAAAAACAAGACCAACATTTCATTTATTGTTTAAAAATAGAAGGTGGCCATGAGCCAAGGAATATGGGTAGTCATTAAAAGCTAGAAAACAAGAAAATATGTTCTCCTCTAGCACCTCAGAAAACAATGCATTTTAGCCAACAAATTAATTCTAGTCCAGAGATAACATTCTGACTTCTAACCTATAGAGCTATAAGATGTATTTTGCTGTTTTAAGCTACTAAATGCATTGTGATTTGTTATAATGGTCATTGAAAGCAAATAGTAGGTGGTATTCCCAGAATCTAGTATATCTCTAGCACATGGTGTTTGATACTACCTATATATATAAAAAGCCAACAACCAGAACACTGTAACAACTAGAACAACAGTCACTATGATGCACACTGCAGCCAGCAAACTGGCCTGATCTGGAAGTGGTGCTGGCTGGCCAACCTTATGCAGCCCCTTCCTCTACCCCTGATGGACCCCGTCACCCGGATTGGCCTGCTGCTTTTCTCCCCAGCCAGCTCTGCCCCGATTGGCTGCCAACAGACCACTTGGGGTGGTGCTTAGCCTGCCAACCTTCCACGGCCCCTTCCCATGACAGCTGAACCTTTATCAAAACCCTCCTGCATTTGGGGCTGGGGCCCATCGGCCAATCACCTGTGGCCTCTCCCCTGAACTGGCCCAGCCCTGATCAGGCCCCAATGGGGTGGGCTGGCCTGCCAACCCCCCACCATCTCCTCCTTCCAACAGGCCTGGCCTAGATCCACCTCCATTGGGGCTGGCCTGGCAGGACCCTACCCCTTCACAAATTCATGCACTAGGCCTCTAATTTGTTTAATAAACAGATAGGTAATGAGCCTGAAAGATGTACTAAATAAGCTGTATGGTATTAGGTCTTAATGGTTTGTTCTCCTATTTATAAACCAATTAATCTGAGTCAAGAAACATTCTTAAAAATCCACAAAATTCTGCAATCAGTATTTTGGGGTTTGAAAGTTATAGATCACATTTTACTAAGCCTGCATGCATGGCAGATGAGTGAAAGTCTGCACCACTACCCACATTCACCAGGTTTGTTTGTCTGTTTGCTTGCAGCTTTATTCAGCCTTGCATAGTGGGGGCAGTGAGAGAATGTGGAAGGGCTACAGCTAGCCAAATATTGGAACATTATTCAGAAACCAAATGTGATACAATTTTTTGCCTCAAATTAAATTACTCCCATTATTTCTGAGTAATCATTTTACAAATTCTTATTCCATTTATGTTTTCTCATTTACAACAATGCTGTGAGCTATGTATTACTACTCTATTAATTCAGGTTTAAAGCATTTAGTGAAGGTTGAACATTGTAATAGCATATGAAAGAAGGGCAGGAGTTAAGGCAGTCACCCACCTCAGTGGAATGAGGTATTTATCATTGCTGTTTTTATAATATGATGATAATAAAATGTATACCACATTTTTTGTTGATTCAACTATCTTTAACTTCTCTACAATTCTCTCCCTCCATGGCATTATGATAAGAGATTTAAATCCAAGTTCATTGAATATCACATCTACTTTTATCACTCATATCTTGCCTTTTTTTGGGAATCAGGTTGTCTGAAATTTTTTTTTCCAAATTGAACGTTACTTGCTCTTTCTCTGCCACAGTTTCATCATCCATAAAGAGAAAAATAACAATAGTGTCTCAAATGTTTCATTAGATTTACATGATTTAATATCTATACTAATAAAAGGGTAATATGCTAATTAGACTAGATATACCAGACATCTTCCAGTCATCTAGTTCTCCTTTCAGAAAAAAATCATGGTGGCAGAGACCAAGGCAGAAGTGGTTAGAAGTGATAAGGCCAACAGCGGTGATCATTTAGGGGAAAACAGGCTGGCAGAGGAGGCAGTTAGGGGTGATCAGGCCAGGAGGCAGAGGTGGTTAGAGGTTATCAGGCAAGTAGGCAGATGAAGAGTTAGAAGCCAGCAGTCCCAGATTGTGAGAGGGATGTCCAACTGCTGGGCTAAGGGACCCCTTCCCATGCACAAATTTCATGCACCTGGCCTCTAGTCCTGCCAGACCAAGGGACCCCTTCCAAGCATGAATTCCTGCACCAGGCCTCTAGTATGAATAATAAAAGAGTAATATGCAAATTTAATATATCTCCGCTATGCCCACAAGCCACACCCACCAGCCAATCAGAGTGAGTATGCAACTTAATCCAAGCAAGATGGCTAAAGCTACAGAGAAAGCAGGAGGGAGGCTTGGGTTGACCCTGGCAATGGAGGAAGCCAAGCTTTCACAAACCCCGGTGGGCCCAGGCCTCCACTTAAGGCAACAAAGTTTCAATGGCTGCCACCACAGAGCAAGGCTTGAGTTGCCTCTGGCAATGGAGGTAGCCAAGCTTTGCACACACCCTGGCCAGCCCAGGCTTCCCCTTAAGACAAGAAAGTTTCAATGGCTGTGGGAGCAGAAGGTTTGGCTCCCCATGAGGCTACAAAGTTTCAATAGTAGAAGATAAATCCCGGATACCAGGGTCTCCACTTGAGTCACTCGGGGGTGTGGCTGGCTTGAAAACCACCACAGGCCCCTCTCCCAGGCCACACAACACCCCAAGAGAACACCCACCCAGATCTTGAACACTCTTCAGGGCAAACCAGGTTGATCCCACTCATGCAGCAGGCCTCTATCCTATTTAATAAAAGAGTAATATGCAGATTGACCATCACTCCAACACACAAGATAACTGTCCCTATGTTGTCAAAAGATCCTGCCCCCAAGTGGACACAAGATGGCCATCACACATTGTCCAGCAGGAGAGGGCATTTGGCAGGGATCAGGCCTGTAAGGAAGAGCAATTGAGGCAATCAAGTCTGCAGGGAAGGGCAGTTAGGGATGACCAGGTCTGCAGGGGTGGGCAATTAGGGGCAAACAGACTGGCAAGGGAGCAGTTAGACATCAATCAGGCTGGCAGGGGAGTGATTAGGGGGTGATTAGGCTGGCAGGCAAAAACAGTTTGGGGCAATCAGGAAGACAGTCAGGTGAGCATTTGGGAGCCACTAGTCCTGGATTATGAGAGAGATATTCAACTGCCTGTTTAGGCCCAATCCTATATGAGTGACACCCCCCCAAGTGCACAAATTTTATGCACCAGGCCTCTAATATATATATATATATATATATATATAAGCCTAAGTGACTGTTACAACTGAACAACTAGCCGGGAACTATGATGTGCACTAACATCAAGGGGCAGATGCTCAACACAGGAGCTGTCCCCTGGTGGTCAGTGTGCTTCCACAACCAACGTTCTTTGGCTAGCCAACTTCATGTAATACTTCTCCCTGGTCAGCCTGCCCCAATTGGCACTGATGGCCCCAATCACCTGCCAGACCAAGGGACCCTTCCATGCATGAATTCATGCACCAGGCCACTAGTATGAAAATAATTGCTTAGAATAACATCTGTCATATGGAAGCACTCGGTATAAGTCACATTTTATTACAAAGGCTCTGAAATATCCACTGGAAAATTTCAGAAAATTTATGGTAGGAGGCTAGAGGAAATATTTTGCTAAACATTATAAGGTGATTGATATGACAATCTATGAAGCATCTATAATAAATTTATCTAATGTCTTTTAAAAAGAATGAGTTGAATTAACTGGAAGATTTTAACTTGCTGACTAGTAAATTTCTGTTCATATTTCATGACAAAGCTTACTCATTTGAGTCAATATAACTGTTTCAATCTTCTGATAAATGATTTATTTTGCCATAACCCTTGGGTTCAATTCACATCCCTGTGAATTACTACTTGAATAAGTGGGACAAATAAGTTTACCTTTTGATGTGTCTATTATGTCATACATAAAACTAGAGGCCTAGTACATGAAATTCATGCATGGGAGCTGTGTTGCTGAGCCCAGCCTGCACTTTCTCCAATCTGGGACCCCTTGAGGGCTGTCTGACGCTTTAAGCCCGATTCCACCTGAGCAGTCGTTCATCCCTCTGACAATCCAGACTGTTGGTTCCCCACTGCTTGCCTGCCTGTCTTCCTGATTTCCCCTAACTGCTTCTGCCTGCCAGCCTAATCACCCCTAACTACTTCCCTGCTAGCCTGATCAATGCCTAACTGCTCCCCTGACAGTCTGTTTGTCCCTAACTGCCCTGAAGTCCTGGTCCACCCCAATCACTCTCCCCTGCAGGCCTGGGTCCGCCACAACTGTCCTTTCCTGCAGGCCCAGTGGCCCCCAACTTCCCTCCTCTGCCAGCCTGGTCACCCTTAACTGCCCTCCCCTTCAGGTTTGATCACCCCCAACTGCCCTGCTTTGTAGGCCTAGTTCCTCCCAACTACCCTCTCCTGCTGGCCTGATTGCCCACAACTGCCCTCCCTTGCTGGTTATCTTTTGGTAGCCATCTTGTGTCCACATGGGGCAGTCATTTTTGACCAAATCTGGGCAGCCATCTTGTGTATTGAAGTGATGATCAATTTGTATATTATTATTTTATTAGTAAGATAGAAGGCAGGTACATGGGTAGGATCTGGGTGGTTTGCCCTGAAGGGTGTTCCAGTTAAGGGTAAGGTTTCCCGTGGGGTGTGTTGTGGCTTGGGCAAGGTGCCTGTGGTGGTTTTCAGGCTTGCCACGCCCCCCCCCCACAACCTACATGGCAGCCCTGGTGTCTGGAATTTATTTATCTTCTATAATTGAAACTTTGTAGCCTTGAGCAGAGGCCAAGGCAAGCCAGGGCTGCAGAAACTTGGCTTCTTCCATTGCCAGGGGCAACTCAAGCTTCCTGATCTCTTTAGCTCTGTGGCTGCTGTCATTTTTGTTGGGATTTATTTATCTTCTATAATTGAAACTTTGTAGCTTTAAGCGGAGGCCAAGGCAGGCCAGGGCAGGTGGAAAGCTCTCTTTGTGGCCACAGCCATTTTGGCTGGGTTAATTTGCATATTTGCTCCTGATTGGCTGGTGGGCATGGCTTGTGGGTATAGTGGAGGTGCAGTCAATTTGCATATTACTCTTTTATTAGATAGAATAGGGATAATAGTAATTTGGCCATCATGGGGTTGCTGAATGTTAAATAAGTTTAAACTTTAAATATACTTAAAATAGCAACTGTGTCCTAACCAGTCTTGTTCAGTGGACAGAGTGTCTGCCTATGAAGGGTCCCAGATTTGATTATGGTCAAGGGCACATGCTCAGGTTATGGGCTCAATCCCGTGTTTGGGGTGTGCAAGAGGCAGCTGATCAACGATTCTCATTATTGATGTTTCTATCTCTCTCTCCCTCTTTGTCTCTGAAATCAATAAAAATTTATTTTTTTAAAGCAACTGTTACATAAGTGCTCTATAGTATTAGATTTTTTTTTTCATAATACCTTATAGTGGTATTTCAAATCTTAGTAATTTAAAACTAAAAGAAAATATTTTACAGTATTTTTCAATGGTTCAAATACATAAAACAGCAACAACAACAAAATAAGCGGTATATATTCTTCAGAGGCAAGGTCAGCAACCATGAAACAAATTAGAGATATACTTACTTTATATACTCACTAGCTAGTCAAGATACAAAAGGGGATTTTAAAGATTTTTTTCTTGAATTTATGAAGTTAAAACTATGGCAGTGGAATATTTGTAAAACTTTTTGTTTCATTTCCTGGTATATAATATTTTTTTTAAAGCTAAGTGGTATGTTTTTATTTGTTTCCTATCACACATTCTAAATGGTCTTTAAAAGACAGTAGCTGTTACTCAAGAATAATGAGTTGTATTATTCTCTCAATCCACATGCAAATTTCCAATTAACACTAATGGAAATTATGGCAGTAAAACCACAGAAAAATCTACTTCAGTGTCTGAAAAAAAAAGAAACTTTATTTTTGATACATACTTTTCTACCATCTAAGTGCTCTCAAGTGTAAATAAGTAAATTAATATTAAACATCAATTTGACACTTCCATTCATGCTGACATTCTGAAATACTGTCTTTAAACAATAATATATTTTAAAGCAAAGATGTGGCTTTAGATATCACTTAAGAATGTACATGTTCCTCCCTCCTCTACCATTAGCAGTGTATAAGAAATACAGAAAGGAAAAATTTTTCAAATGTGTGCCAAAACATTTTTAGAAGACAGCATTTCAGAAGATTATCTCTTTTATACACTCACAAATAGAATCCTATTATCTCTTTAAGGCAAAGTCATATATCCCTCTTTAGTAAATATTTTTAAAATTTCTGTAAGTTTAGTCTTAATCAATAGTCAAATCTTCCTAGAAGACAATGTTTAAGTAGAAAAATGAAAAATTATTACAACTACTGAGTTTAAATAGCATATTAAAAATATGTATTTTAAAGTGTTACATAACTGTAAGAAAAAGACATGGGAGCACTATTTAAATAATTATTTTTTTATCTTAGCCAGCATGGCTCAGTGGTTGAATATTGACCTATGAACTGGAGGTTGTGATTCAATTCCAGGTCAGGGCAAATGCCTTGATTGCAGGGTTCGATCCCCAGTGTCGGGTATTCAGGAGGCAGCCAATTAATGCTTCTCTTTTCTATTTCTCTCTCTTCCTCCCCTCCCCTCTAAAATCAATAAAAATATTTTAAATAATTATTTTATTAGTCCAAGTGTGTAATGATCTATCAGAACTCCAACCATAGGTCTTTGTTAGAACTTGAATCTTTAAGATATTTTTATAAAGACATTAGACTACATAAAGTGTAAATCCTTATGTAGGGAGAGCAAATAAGCCCAAGTTAATAGAATTCTATCGAAAGAATATGATACATAATACAATATAATAATGATATGAAGATACAGCCAAAGTCTGGCATTTTTTTTTCTTTAAATATATTTTATTGATTTTTTACAGAGAGGAAGAGACAGGGATAGAGTTAGAAACATCAATGCGAGAGAAACCTCAATCATCTGCCTCCTGCACACTCCCCATTGGGACTGTGCCCACAACCAAGGTACATGCTCTTGACCAAAATTGCTCTTGACCAAATTTGCTCTTGACCAAGGTACATGCTCTTGACCAAAACCCAGAACCCTTCAGTCTGCAGGCTGATGCTCTATCTATCCACTGAGCAAAACTGGCCAGGGTAAAAGCCTAATAATTTGTTATTTAACATTATTTATTTCTAAATGCCTGAATAAACATATCATTCAGAAAAATTATTTAGAACAGCTATAGCAAATAAATACTCTATCAAAGCACAGAAAAATAAATTTGCTGATTATTAAAATAGAATAATTCTCTCTAAAAAGCTTGGCTGATAAAGTAAAATGTTCCTCAAGCTGAAATATTTATTTAACATCAACTCATCTAGAAGATAATCATGTGTAAACAAGGATTATCATTCTTTTCTAGGTAAAAGAAAGTTGACATCTTAAGAAGCTAAAATATTAAACAAGAGATAGTTTTTATTTTGCATGCACACAATCCATTGACTTCTTAGTTATTAGGTTTGGAAGAATGACAGACCATAGTAGGCAACTCAGAAGTATTTTAATATTAATTAATTAATTAACTTTTCAGATATTCTATTTGACACATTAAAAAGGTATTTAGGTTTCTCCTGTAATTTTTTTCAGAGTCACGAAAGAGGTCAAGAAATACTAGTTGGTTTTATGAGGCTCAAAGTTTGCTTTAATTGACTTTAAATAGTAAGGATTGCTGGGGTGTACAAGGTGAAGTAGATCAATGGGGAAATCAGGAGACCTCTGTAATACTTTCAACAATAAAGATAAATTTAAAAACAATTAAAAAATAAAATAAGTAATGCATGTTATGGTAATTACCTTTGAATGGATTAATGTCATAGTAAAATATCAAATGCACATGAAAAGTCTTTTTTTAGATAAATCATTAAGGTTTATTTAAAATGTGTTTTTATTGATTTTAGAGAGAGGGGAAAGAAGAGGGAGAAAGATAGAAACATTGAAGGAGAAACATGCATTGGCTGCCTACTGCACATCCCCTACTAGGGAAGGAGCCTGCAACCCCAGTATGTACCCTGACTAGGAAATGAACTGGTAACCTCTTGGTGCATAGGTAGATCCTTGAACAGGCTAAACATAATAAAGCTGGCCCATTTTTATAAACAATAGTGAATTTTAGAGATGTTGTGATGATCACAGTGCAGAAGAATGTTAACTATTCACTTAAATATTTAGATTTGGTGATGTTCCTTATTAATTTCACTAGAAGCCTGGTGCACAAAATTTATGCATAGGAGTGAGAGGATATGTCCCTCAGCCCAGCCTGCATCCTCTCCAATCTGGTACCCCTCAGGGGATGGCTGACTTCCCGTTTGGCCCGATCCTACCAGGCATCCCTCTCACAATTCAGGACTGCTGGTTCCCAACTGCTCTCCTGCCTTTAACCGCTCTGTCTGCCAACCTTATTACTCCTAACCACTCCCTTGCCAGCCTGATTGATGCCTATCTGCTACCCTGTCAGCCTGATTGCCCACAACTCCCTTCCCTTTCAGGCCTGGTCCCTTCCAACTGCCCTCCCCTGCTGGTCATCTTGTGGCATTCAAATTGTGTCCACATGGGGCAGCCATCTTTGACCACATAGGGGCAGCCATTTTGTGTGTTGGAGTGATGGTCGATTTGCATATTACTCTTTTATTAGATAGGATATTTCTGCCTGCTTGCTAAGTACATCTGATCACATAGTGAGAAAAAAAATCTCAATTATTTTATTTTATTACCTTGTAGAACATTAATCAGTTTTGTTTCTAATCTAGCAAATTTACACCAAAATGTCTTCATTAATTGCTTATAAATACTTAGCACTTTATATGCTTTTAAATGCTCTCTGAACCAATTTTAATATCTGACTGGTTTCCTTACTAATTAGTTGAATAAACTTGTTGACATGTATTCATTTTATATTTATATGAGAGTCATAACAGAAAAAAAAGCACATGAATATTTGCTCCTTTTCTCCCTACAGTAAGACTAATAAGATTATTTAGCTATCCCAGTGGTTTTAATTACTGACATGTAAAAAGTTAGCCATTCATTTTTAAAAAACTATCTGATCATACTATTTTAACCAAATTTTTCTTTCAGAGTACTTTGGATGATTCACCTAGAAAAGAAATAAGAAATTATTATAAAACAGGTATACTCAATTTGAATTTTGAGTTGAAGGCAGTAGTAAAAGCATACATAATTGAAAAACAAGCTGAGACTGATTTGGCTCAGTGGATAGAGCGTCGGCCTGCGGACTGTGGGGTCCCAGGTTCGATTCTGGTCAGGGGCATGTACCTTGCTTACAGGCACAGCTCCAGTGTAGTGTGTGCAGGAGGCAGCTGATCGATGTCTCTCTCTCATCGATGTTTCTGACTTTCTGTCCCTCTCCCTTCCTCTCTGAGAAGTCAAGAAAATATATTTTAAAAAAAAGAAAGAAAGAAAAACAAAACAAAACAGAATGTACTAAAGTTTTCTGTGTTTTAGACTAGAGGTCTGGTGAACAAAATTTATTCACTGGGAGAGGTGGTCCCTCAGACAGGCCTGTGCCTTCTCACAGTCTGGAGCCCTGGGGGGATGTCTGACTGATGGACATCTTAGGCTTCCTAGGGGGAGTGGGCCTAAGCCATCAATCAGACTGGCTTAGCGCTGCCATGGAAGCGGGAGAGGCTCCAGCCACTGCTGCTACACTTGCCAGCTGTGAGCCCAGCTTCTGGCTGAGTGTCACTCCCCCTGTGGGAGCACACTGACCACCAAGGAGAAACTCCTGCATTGAGCATCTGATCCCTGATGGTCAGCACATGTTAGAGCGACCCATCATTATGTTGTTTGGTTGATTTGCATATTAGCTTTTTATTATATATTAGAAGGTAGATGCACAAAATTTGTGCATGGGGGAGGGTGTTCTTCAGCCCAGCCTACTTCCTCTCGAATCCGGGATCCCTTGAGGAATGTCTGACTCCCTGGATTGGGCCTAAACAGGCAGTGAGACATCCCTCTCACAATCCAGGACCGCTGGCTCCCCACTGTTCACCTGCCTGCCTTCCTGATTGCCCCTAACTGCTTCTGTCTGCCAGCCTGACCACCCCCTGATTGTCCCTAACTGTCCTCTCCTGCAGGCCTGGGTCCCCCCAACTGCCCTTCCCTGCAAGCTTGATGACCTCCAACTGCCCTCCCTTGCAGGCTTGGTCTCTGCCAACTGTCATCCGCTGCTGGACATCTTGTGTTGGCCATTTTGTGTCCACATGGGAGCAGTAATCTTGTGTGTTGGAGTGATGGTCAATCTGCATATTACTCTTTTATTAGAGAGAATAGAGGCCAGGTGCACAGGAGAAAAACAGATGGTTTTCCGTAAAGGGTGTCCTGGATCAGGGTAGGTGTTCCCTTGGGGTGTGGGGTGTGGGGGCCTGTGGTGGTTTTCAGGCTGGCTATGCTCCCCATTAACCCAAGACAAGGCCCTGGTATCTTGGATTTACTTTTTTCCTACAATTGAAACTTTGTAGTCTGGAGTGGAGCCAAGCCTTCTGCTCACTCTGAGGCAGCAGCCATTGAAACTTTGTTGCCTTAAGTGAAGGCCTGGGCCAGTCAGGGTTTGCAGAAAGCTTGGCTTCCTCCAAAGCCAGGGGCAAAACAAGCCTCTCTCCTCCTCTTTCTGTGGCCATAGCCATCTTGGTTGGGTTAATTTGCATATTTGCTGTGATTGGCTGGTGGGTATGGCTGGTAGGTGTAATTTGTGGGTGTGATGCAGGTACAGTCATGCTTTTATTATACAGTATGGTTATTTCTATGTATTATATTGCTTCTTGTATTCTCATAGCCCTATATGATTGTTTACATATATCCATACTTTCTCAAAGGTGACTTCCTATATTTTAATATTCATCACACACTATTGTAATTAATTTTAATATTCTATCTTTCCTGTTGAATTAAACACATCATGAGGGGAAAGAACTTTATATTTCCTGTTCATGTACGAATCCAAAAATAAAGAATTGAGTATAAAAATGTACTTTTATTCAATAAATGTTTATTTAATAACTACATAAATAGCTAGATAAATAAACACTAAAATCTGTATATAGATTAAAGGTGAAAAATATGTGCGTTTGGCTCAATTCTAAGAGAGGCCTAGAGTATTTTTTTTTCATATTACTTATTGATTTTATTTATATATTTATTTATTTTTGTGGTTCCATATAAATTTTTGGAATACTTATTCTAGTTCTGTGAAATATGCCATTGGTATCTTTTTTGTTAATTTTATTTTATTATTTAAAGCATTACAAATAGTAGTGCATGTCTCCTTTTTTTCCCTATTGACCCTTCCCGGCCTTCCTTACCTTCCAACATATGCCCTCACCCCACAACCCTCAGTGTTTTGCATCCATTGGTTATGTTTAAGTTATTCGACTGATTTCTTACCTATCCCTTACAACCTTCCCCAGCCTTCCCCCAGTAATTTGACAGTCTATTAGATGTTTCTCTGCCTCTGTATCTGTCTTTTTGTTCATCCAGTTATAATGTCTTTTATTATCCATACATGAGAGAGATCATGAGGTATTTTTCTTTCATTGACTGGCTTACATCACTTAGCATAATACTTTCCAGTTCAATCCATGCTGCTGCAAATAGTAAGAATTCCCTTTTTTTATAGCAGCATAGTATTCCATTCCATACATGTACCACAGTTTTCTAATCTACTCATCTGTTGATTGGCATTTAGGCTGTTTCCAAACCTTAGCTACTACAAATTGTGCTGCTATGAACATAAGGATGCATATATCCTTTCTGACTGGTATTTCTGTTTTCTTAGGATATACAGTGGTACCTCGAGATATGAGTTTAATTCGTTCCATAACCTTGCTCCTATATCAAGTTGCTCGTATCTCAAAGCAAATTTCCCCATTGAAATCAATTGAAATGCCTTTAATCCTTTCCAGCCCCCAAAACGCCACCCCAGTTGTTCTTGTTACATATATTTATAAATGACAAATATTGTATAAAAATATAATAAAACAGAATGTAAAGGAATAAACTGGTTTTATAAAGTATATTTACCTACTCATTACACTCTTAATACTACACTTTATCCCTAAACTGAATGTAACTTAACTAATCTTCACTGAACTTAATTGCTACTGGTCTTTGATTTTTGGCCGATTTAAAAAAAAAAAAACGTGTCCAACGAGGTTTGCCTCTTCCTCCCTTTCAGAATGTTTCTGAAATGGGTGAGGCAAGTTTCATTGAACAGCTCCTATGCACGACCAGTAGCAACTTTTTCGGGGTGTTTCTTTTCCAGGAAGAGTGACACCCTCTCCCACATTCCTAGGATCTCCTTTATCTCACTTGTAGAGATCTCCTCCACCTCTGGCTCCTCCTTGAAACTAATTTCTTGGAGAACTTCCGCATGTTGCTGAGACTGCAACTCTTGTAACTCCTCTGTGGTGAGTTCCAGAGAGTGCTCCTCCAGGAGCTCATTCACGTCTCTCTCATCCACCTCCAGGCCCATGGATTTTCCCAGAGACACTATCTCCTCCTCCACTGGCCCCTTGGGTTCAAATCCTCCGAAGGACCTTTTGGCTACAGCCTCAGGCCACAGCTTCTTCCATGCAGAGGTCAAAGTCCTCTTTGTAACACCCAGTCAGGCCTGATGAATAATTCTGAGGCCTATCACTATGTTCAAGTGGTTCTTCCAGAACTCTCGAAGGGTGAGGTTTGTGTTCTCCATGACCTCAAAGCAGCGCCAGAACAGGTGCTTGATGTACAGCTTTTTAAAATTAGAAATCACCTCCTGATCCATGGGCTGCAGGATAGGAGTAGTGTTGGGAGGTAAGTAGACAACCTTTATAAACTTGAACTCTTTGAGGAGTTCATCTTTGAGGTTCGGTGGGTGAGGAGGAGCATTGTCGAGGACAAGGAGGGCTTGCATGGTTAGGTTGTTTTCCTGTAGATATTTCTTAACAGAAGGGCCGAAAACCAGGTTTACCCACTCCACAAAGGACTGCCTGGTGACCCATGCCTTCGGGTTTGCCCTCCACATAACTTGCAGTTTATCTTTTAAAATCTTATGTGACTTAAAGACTCTGGGGTTTTCCGAATGGTATACAAGCAGAGGCTTGATCTTGCAGTCGCCACTCGCATTGGCTCACAGTGTGAGAGTTAGCCTATCCTTCATGGGTTTGTGGCCTGGCATTGCCTTCTCCTCTGCCATTATATAAGTCCTATTCAGCATCTTCTTCCAGAAAAGCCCTGCCTTGTCCCAGTTGAAGACTTGCTATGGGATATATCCTTTGGCTTCTATCAGTTCTGAAAAAGTTTTGAGGTAATCCTCAGCCTTCACATCCGAACTTGCTGCCTCACCATGCCTGATGATGTAGTGAATGCCAGACCTTTTCCTGAAGTTATTAAACCAGCCTCTACTGGCTTTAAATGAGTCTTTTGATGCTTCGTCCGTGGAAGTGCGTGGGGTCTGCTCCAGCAAATCACCGTAAATCGCTCGCGCCTTCTCGCATATGATGCCCTGTGTTAATGTATCTCCTTTAAGCTCCTTCTCCATCACCCACAGTAGATTCTCCATCTTTTCATGGAGAGAGCTACGGAGCTTAGAAATTATTGTAACAGCCTTAGCTGGCGTTATACCTTTTATCGACTCCTTCTGTTTAAGCACAGTGCATATCATTGAAGTACTACGCCTGTACTGCCTCGCCAAGTCAGCCACTCGCACATCTTGCTGATATTATTTTATGATTTCACGCTTTAATTCAATAGACATCATCCTCTTCTGAGCACTGACCTTTCCACTCGCTTTCTTTGGATCCATGGTTATAAAAAGAAATGTGATACAGTATGTAAATGCAGAAAAGATGCTTCAACAATGAAGTAAACAAGCATACTGACTGAGGCGTGGGAAACTATGAGATGCTCGAGTTGCAGTAAACTGATGCGTCATGTGCAGCTGGCCGATCAGCGTGATTACTCGTATCTCAAATGTTACTCGTATTTCAAAGCAAAAAATCACTTGCTCGACAGCTCGTATCTCAAAAATCTCGTATGTTAGGCCACTCATACTTGAGGTACCACTGTATTCCTAGGAGTAGGATCAAATGGCAGTTACATTTTTAAATTTTTGAGGAAATGCCATACTGTTTTTCCCACAGTGACTGCACCAGTCTGCAAACGCACCAGCAGTGCATGAGGATTCTTTTTCTCTGCATCCTCACTAGCACTTGACATTTGTTGATTTGTTAAAGATAGCCATTCTGACAGGTGTGAGGTGGCACTTAAGTGTTGTTTCAATTTGCATCTCTAGGATGATTAGTGACTTTGAGCATCCTGTCTAATAAAAGAGTAATATGCAAATTGACTGTACCTCTGCTACATCACAAGACACACCCACTAGCCAATCAGGAGCACATATGCAAATGAACCCCAACTAAGATGGCTGTGGACATAGAGAGAGCAGGCGGGAGGCTTGGGTTTCCCTGCCAATGGAGAAACCCAAGCTTTTCACACACCCTGGCTGGAAGGCATTCACTCAATACTACAATGTTTCAATTATAGAAGATAAATAAATTCCAACAAATATGTCAGAAGTCACTGAGCTGGAGAGAGCAGGAGCCTAGGGTTTCCCCCAGTGATGGAAGAAGCCAAGCTCTCTGCAGCCCTGGCCTGTCTTGGCATCTTCTTAAGGCTACAAAGTTTCAATTATAGAAGATAAAAAAACATCCCAACAAAAATGTATAGCTTATGGAGTGAACTGGAGGCTTGGCTTCGCTCCAGGTTAAAAAGTTTCAGTTGAAAGAAGATAAATAAATCCTAGATACCAGGGCCTCCACTTGGGTCACTGGGCTGGTGGGTTGGGTCGAGACGGGGAGGAGACGTAGCCGGCCTGCAAACCACCACGGGCCCCTCGCCAAGGCCGCCCCATGCTCCAAGGGGTACCTCCACCCTGATCTGGGACACCCTTCAGAGCAAACCAGCTGGCCCCCTCCCATGCACCAGGCCTCTATCTTATTCACCATCATTCCAACACACAAGATGACTGCCCCTATGTGGTGACAAGATCCTGCCCCCATGTGGACACAAGATGGCCACCAGATGATGGCTAGTAGAGGAAGGTAGTTGGGAGGAATCAGGCCTGCAAGTGAGGGCAGTTGGGGGCAATCAAGCCTACAGGGAAAAGCAGTTAGGGGTGACCAGGCCCACAGAGGTGGGCAGTTGGGGGAGACCCCAGCCTTCAGGAGAGAGCAGTTGGATTTGTCAAATGCTTTTTCTGCCTGTAGGGGAGGGCAATTAGGTGCAAATAGGCTGGAAGGGAAGCAGTTAGGCATCAATCAGGCTGGCAGGTGAGTGTTTAGGAGGTGATTAGGCTGTCAGACAGAAGTGGTTTGGGGCAATCAGGAAGGCAGACAGGTCAGCAGTTGGGAGCCAGCAATCCTATATTATGAGAGGGATATCTGACTGCCCATTTAGGCCTGATCCTACTGGCATCAGGCCTAAATGGGCAGTCGGATATCCTTCAAAGTGTCCCATATTAGAGAGGGTACAGGCTGGGCTGAAGGACACCCCACAGTCCCGTGTGCACAAATTCCGTGCATTGGCTCCTAGTGTTTTCATATGCCTCTTGGCTTTCTGAATTTCCTCTTTCAAAAACTGGCTATTTAGATCCTTTGCCCATTTTTTTTTTAATGGATTGTTTTTCTTCCTTTTGTTAAGTTGTATGAGTGCCCTGTAAATGTTGGTGATTGAATGCTTCTCAGAGATAACATTGACAAATATGTTCTCCCACTCAGTGGGGTTTCTTGTTGTTTTGTTGATGGTTTATTTTGCTGTGCAGAAGCTTTTTATTTTGATTTAGTGCCATTTCTTTGTTTTTCTCCTTAGTCTCTCTTGCCCTAGGATCTGTGTCTGTAAAGATTTTGCTATGACATGATGTTGATTCTACCAATCCATGAACATGGTATGTCCTTCCATTTGTTTATGACTTACTTTATCTCTTTATTCAATGTCCTGCAGTTTTCTGAATATAGGTCTTTTATGTCCTTAGTTTATTCCTATGTATCAATTATTTTGGTCAATGATAAATGAGATTTTTTTTTTCATTTCTCTTTCCGTGAGTTCATTATTGGTGTATAAGCAGGCCATAGATTCCTGGGTGTTAATTTTATATCCTGCTACATTGCGAAATTTATTTATTATATCTTGTAGTTTTTTTATGGAATCTTTGGAGCTTTCCATGTATAGTATCATGTCATCTGTGAATAAGGCGAGTTTTACTTCTTTTCCAATATGGATGGCTTTTATTTTTTCTTCTTATCTGATTGCTATGGCTAGTACTTCTAGTACTATGTTAAATAGGAGTGGTAAAAGTGGGCATCCTTATCTTGTTCCTATTCTTACAGTAAATGGTTTTAGTTTTTGCCCTGTGAGTATGATGTCAGTTCTAGGTTTGTGAAATATACTTTTATTATACTGAGGTATGATCCCTTATTCCCACATTGCTGAGAGTTTTTATCAAGAAAGAATGTTGGGTTTGTCAAATGTTTTTTCTTCATTGATTGATATGATTATGTGATTTGTGTCTCTCAGTTTGTTTATGTGATATATCACATTTATTGATTTGTGGATATTATACCATCCTTGCATCCTCAGAATAAATCCCACTTGGTCATGATATATGATCTTTCTTATGTATTGCTTTATCTAATTTGCTAGAATTTTTTGAGGATTTTGGTATCTTTGTTTATCAAGGTTATTGGCCTGTAGTTCTCTTTTTTTGTTGTGACTTTATCTGGTTTGGGGATTAGGATAATGCTGGCTTCATAGAAAGAACTTGGAAAGAACTTGAATTTTTTGGAGTAGTCTGAGGAGGATAGGTTTTAGTTCTTCTTTGAATGCTTGGTAGAACTCCCATGTATACTTACTGATTTTAGAGGGAAAGGAAAGGAGAGAAACATCAATTTGTTGTTCCACTTATTAATGCATGCATTGGTTGATTCTTGTATCTGCTCTGACTTAGGATCAAATCCACAACCTTGGCATATAGGCATGATGCTCTAACCCAGTGGTTGGCAAACCACAGCTCACAAGCCACATGCAGCTCTTTGGCTCCTTGAGTGTTCTAAGGCCACTTCTTTAAAATAGACTCACCCAGGCTGAAAACTGACTTCTGCACATGGGCCACGAAGTTTCAATTACACTGTACGTGTGTGTCCACACTTAGTATTTTGTGGAAGAGCCATACTCAAAGGACCAAAGAGCCACATGTGGCTCTCAAGCTGCGGCTTGCCAACCACTGCTCTAACCAACTGAGCTACCCAGCCACAGATTATATATTATTACTAGAGGCTCCATGTATGAAGTTTGTGCATGGGTGGGAGGTATCTCATCCTGGTCTGCACCCTCTCTAATCTTGGATCCCTCAAAGGATGTCTAACTGCATCTCACAATCTGGGACCACTGGCTCCTAACTACTCACCTGCCTGCCTTCCTGATTGCCCCTAAAGAATCTGCTTGCCTGCTTGACTGCTCATAACCACCTCTGCCTGCCTGATCACCCCTACTGATCTCTGTCTGCCTGACTAACCACCCCCAACTGTTACCCTATCATCCTGATGAACCCTAACTCTTCCCCTGATTGCCCCTAACTGCCTCTGATTACCCTTAACTGCCTCTACCCTGCCCCACATCTGGGACTAAGGATTCTCTCTTCTAGCCATTTTCAGACACCCAGGACCCAGGCTTCCCTCCCTCGACCTGACTGCAGGCACCCAGAACACAAGCTGGCTTTGCCTGGGCTGGCCACAGCCACAGGTGACCATGGGAGGGTGGCTTTACCAGGTCCACACCTGCAAATGCCCAGGACCATGGAACAGGTGCCTTGTCCCTCTCCCGGGCCACAGCGTGGCTGGTCCCCATTCTTCTCTGGCAAGTTCATTTGTGCCTGGCTCGTCCCCATTCCTCTCTCCCAATTGCTGAGTGTCTGAGCCATTATGGCATGATGGCGTGAGGGAGTGAGGACCATTTGCATATTAGCTCTTTATTATATAGGATTGTATGAATAGATACAGTTCCTGAGAGTTATAAAACATAAAATTATATTTTCCTTCATACTATTGTTTTCTATGATGCTTCCCTTTTTATCCAGCATAGCTAGCATTAGCTATCCTCCAGTGCCCATAAAAGGTTTATGCCATGGGAAGAATAAAAACTTTATTACCTCCTGGATTTAAACCTTTTTCCATCTACATCCTCCAATAGATTATTTGATAGCACTGTGTCTTAGCTTACTTTTCATCAATGTAAATATAAAATTCTGTCTTTAAGTATTATAGTCAAGAAAAAAAGTGATATTATTTGTCTATAAGTACTTAATATAGTAACTGGCATATGGGTTATCATCAAATAATAATGCTCTTCTCTATTTACAAAAGGCCCAGTGCACAAAATTTGTGCATGGGGTGGGGGTATCCCTTAGCCCAGCCTGCACCCTCTCCAATTTGGGACATCCCCCTCATAACTCAAGACTGCTGGCTCCCAACCACTTGCCTGCCTGCCTGCCTGCCTGCCTGATTGCCCCTAACCACTTCTGCCTGCCAGCCTGATCAATTCCTAAGTGCCCACCCATGCCAGCCTGATTATTGCCTAACTGCTCTGCTGTCGGCCTGGTTGCCCCTAACTGTCCTCCCCTACAGGCCTGGTCACCCCTAACTGCTCTCTCCTGATGACCTGGTCACCCCCAATTGCCCTCCTTTGGAGGCCTGGTCCCCTCCACGACTTCCCTCCCTTGCAGGCCTGGTTTCTCCCAACTGTCCTCCTCTGCAGGCCTCATCACCCCAAACTGTCTTCCCTTGCTAGCTTGACCCTTCCAACTGTCCTCTCCTGCAGACCTGGTCTCTTCCAACTGCCCTTTGCCAGCCCAGTCACCCCTAACTATTCTCCCCTCCTGGCCTGATTTTCCACAACTTGCCTCCCCTGCAGGCCATCTTGTAGAAGCCATCTTGTGTCCACATGGGATTAGCCATCTTTGACCACATAGGGGTAGCAATCTTGTGTGTTGGAGTAATGATCAATTTGCATATTACATTTTCATTAGATAAGATAATTTTTCCTTGATAACTCACAATAGTGGCCATAGTCTCTGCTTAGAAATACAACATAGCTTGCTTCCATTTATCTTTTAATTTCAGACAGATGTTTAATAACTTCAAATCTCAATTTTCTCAATTTAAAACAAAGAAAGTGGAAATATGAAATTCAAAGGCTAGCCCATGGACCAGTAACATAAGCATTATCTAAAAATGTAGTAGAAATACTAATAAAATTTATTAGTGCATGAAATTCATGCATGGTAGGATCCATAGGTCTGGCTGGTCATCGGGGACAATTTGGGCCTTCCTTTCCCCAGCTGTCAGCTTCCGGCTACAGCCGGGGCCTTTCTTCATTTCATGCTGCCCCTGGTGGTCAGCATATGTCATAGCAAGCAGTTGAACTGGTTGGTCAAACCCTTAAGGGAACAATTTGCATATTAGCCTTTTATTATATAGGATAATATTCCTCCCCACCTCTGATCTACTGAATCAAAAGTTGCATTCTTACAAGATCTTGAGGTGATTCATAAGTATATTAAATTTTAAGCAGCTTAAACTAAATTATTCTAAACCATGTTTCTGTTCCAAGTTCTGAAAATATAAAAACATTTTCAAAATAACATCCATGCTATTATATTAGCAACAATTAACACTTTAAACTTTTTAGTTATATACTATTCTAGTTATCAACTGCTAAGTTGCTAATTGCTAGGACGCTTGGTGGAATGAAGCACCAACTATTTTATTCTGTTGGTGAAGAGACATAAAAGGCTAATATGCTAAGTGTTCAACCATCCAACTGGTTGCTATGATGCACAATGACCCGCAGGGGGCAGATGCTCAATGCAGGAGCTGTAACTTGGCAGCAGTGTTTCTAGGGTGATGCACCCCAAAACCAGAAAGGAGAGAGCCCAATTCTTAGTAGGGCTGTGTGATTCCATTTTTGGACATGGGTTATGTTGTGGTTGGGGCACTGTCGGCCTTGAATCTAGTTTACTGCACACTTGCATTTGCGTTCCACATCCTGTATGACAGCAACTTTGTAGAGTGTTCTCTCGCACTCTGAGACCCCCTCGGGGGATGTTGTAGAGCCCGTTTTTGCCTGATTCCCTCCAGGCCAAGGGACAACCCAACCTGAATGACCCTGCTTACTCCATAGTCTCACCAGGGAGGGACTGTGGGAGGTTGACTCCAGGGCATATCCAGCCCATCTCATCAGTTTCACCCCTCTGGCCACCTTCTAATTAATTTCCTTCCAATGTTCAGGAATCCATGCATCAGGTCACTAGTAGAACTAGATTTCTTCTGGGCATGTCCTTACCCATAATGCATACAGAAAAACCAAGGGGGTGGGGGCTGTCAAAACCACAATGAAAATTTTATTATAATTAGGTCAGGTCTCCACTACAGTCATATTGAGGTCATGTCATTTTCCTCTGAGCTTGCACCGAGAACTGACTGGTTCCAAACCTGCTGGTTCTAAACCTACCAGCTGGCAATATGCTGGCTGCTGGGCCGCCCATAAAGAGGCAATGTTGGTCTGACCCCTGTCAGAACCCCAGGGTAGGCCCCACTCCAGCTGCTCATGCCTAACTTCCTATCTAACAGAATGTCATGATTAAGAAAGACATGCCAGGGCTCTGGATGTCACCAGAAAGATTTAAGGAATTGAGAATAAATTTGAAGCTGATGAATGCTCTTGGTGAAAGTGGCTTGGTATCTTGCTTATTCATATGGTTAATGGCAATCTTTCCAGATAAGGAACAAAGGTTGCTTTCCTGAAAGATTGCAAGGAAAGGATCTTAAGACATTTTGTGAGTAATCCATCTAAATCTATAGGCATTGCAGGCAAAGCTGGATGGTAACTGTGTGGCTTGGCTTCTATAACCTGAGGAGCTAATTAAAGCTCTACCTAAAGATTATTTGTGACTAAAATTCCAGCAAAAAGCAGATTTTTAAAAAACCAATATAATCAATTACTATTCTTATTGTGTTTATAGAAACAATCAGGAAAAATTAAAAACTGGACCTAATGGAGTCTCTTCAAGAATGAGGATGATTTCAGTCAGGACCGGAAGGAGATTATGCATCAATGGAAATCAATGCTCAGTTGTGGATGTTGGACTCTATGCAGCTGATTGTCTTTAAAAGTTTTATTTTCCCCTATATACTGAAGTGATTCCTAAATTATTCTAGTTGTTAACCCTTTAAGATAATGTTTTATTTTTCCTCTTATCCCTTGACTTGGAATTATGAAGAACTGCTGACACAAGGTCAATCATAGAGAACTTACCTGACCATCTGATGATGACAAATTGTCACTACTTGCTTTCATTCCACCAAAAGAAACCATAAGCCCACTGGACTGACATTCCTACAGACTTAGAAACTGGTTTTATAATTTGCTATATTTATTAATCTTTGCTTTTTCTTCTGTTTTCATATATGAACTCCTTATTCAATACCTGATTAGTTTTTTCCACACTACTGGTCTATCGATATTACCACCTCCTAAAGTGAGACTCCATATTGAAATGATGACACTTCAGGAGTTCCAGCTCATCCCTACTTTAGGAGAATCAATCAACAACCTGTCTATTCCAATCTCAAATCCCTTTCCCTCATCTCTCTTAAATCTAGCAGGGAGAGATACTTCCATACCCTAAGGTAGGAAGGAATTATAACCATCACCAGCAGGAAGCAGCTACTGAAGACAGACAATCCTCCTTCATCAACCCTGGAAGATTTTAGTGGTGGAAGGCTCAGAGGGGGTAATGTTATAGAATAGTAAGAAGCTAAAAAAAAATCCAGGACAAGTGGAATGGGGAAATTAAGACAGATAGTTAAACAGCAGTTTGCAGCCACCTAGTAAATTCTATCTCCCCTAAACCAAGGACACTTAAGAGTAAATGGTTTACACTTCTCCTCCCCAACCAGAGGGTAAAGAGCTTAAATCACTCTTCTTAGGGAGAAAGATAACAGAAACCCAGTGAAGTGCGATTTGCCAATTACACCCAAGGACAGACAAATTAAGAAAATAAATCTCAGAAAGCTGATGAATACTGCATTGATCCACTCCGAAGACCTCCCCTACACACCCAGTTTTTAAAACCACTGAAAACAAAGGTCCCAAGGCACTTTCCCTCCAAGGAGCACACCCATGGCATTCCCTCTCCCCTCTCCTCCCCTCTCCTCCCCTCTCCTTCCTCTCCTCACATATAAGGGACTCCATGAAACTTGTATTCAGGGAAGAAATGGGAAATATTCATTCTTTATCTGTTTATCTGAAATTAAAATTTAACTGTGAGTCTTATTTTATTAAATCTGGCAATCATAACTTTAATTTAGATGTATACCTTCTCCAGTCTTTTATTAATATCGATGCTTTAAGAAAATGTGTCATATTACCCAGTCTTCTCTTAATCTATGATTAAATATAAAGTATATGCTAGAGCACATATACCTCAATGTTGTGTGTACATTTGGTCACAAGACTAAGTAACAAATAATTAGTTCAAGCAGGTGGCAAGCTAATAGGAACAATATATTGAGATAAGCAATCTTTTTAGATCTCTCTAAATTCTAAATGTTTAACCGTAAGCCTCTAGTAAGAAATTCTAATACATTTATGTTCATGCATTTTTATAATATTATCTTCAAAGATATTACTAATTTTCAACCAGATATATAATGAAAACTTATAGACTGATCCCACTATTTTGATAAACCCTGCAGAGCTATAGTCATAAGAATCTGTGATTATTTATGATTAGCATGATTATTTATTCTACCTGTGGATCTTATATTGTCAACTAAATCCTATGCATGTCCTAGAAGTTTAATAAGTGCAACATATCCTAGTTGAAAAATTACAAGTTATATATAGACAAAGTAAAAGATAATTTCCCATATAACCTTTTGTAGCAGCCAGAAAAGTAATTTTAATAAGCATTTTTCTAATAAATGTTTTATTTTTTTAAATCAGGGTTACAATTTTTTACATTTTGCTTTTGAACCTGAACCTAAATATTGTAAATCAATGAGGTTAAGCTGTGGAAATATGACTAAAAATGTAGTTTATACACTCAACCATAGTAATTATGAATACACCTCAATGTGTCCCTTTAGAAGAATCTAAGGCATCTCAAACCTTTTCACCTCACTAAATGTAAGTGCCTAATACCTTCCATGTCTGATTTTATGCATTAAAAGCAGGTTATTCAACTGAAGCAAATCCACAGCTATGTTAATTTCTCTGAGGGGAAAAAAAAGAGTCTGTTGAAGAAGATAAATCCTTTCCTACTTTTCCTTTTCAGATCAAAGGAAAATATGCCTTTTTATTTTTGAAAGCTTTTATGAAAGGAAGAATTATAACCACATCTTGTACTAGTAAACCTCATATTCAATCCTGAACTTTTGAGAAGAAAACAATCAAACCTTCTTCACTGCTTGCATTAACATTTCCACTGTTTGTATTTGAATATTTTTGCTGATGTGTCAGAACACCTTGTGAGTTATATGTAGCAGGATATCAAAGGAATAAAAATGAGGGAATAAAACAAGAATTTCCGGAAGAGCTGACAGAAAATATTGGTACCTATTAATAGAGGAGCAAACATTTTAGTATAGACATAATATGTTATTAGCCTTATTTTCTTTTAACACAGCTCAATATATTTTCAAGGTGACTTAGACTCATGATGTGATTCTCACAGAATTCTCAGGGTTCCCATAGATGTACATGTAATTTGTTAACAATGATATGATGGTAAAAACTACCCTTGAAATTCCTACTTATCTCTGAAGTAGAATTTCTTTGTATTCCAAATTCAAAAGCATATTCTCTCAGTAATGAAAAAAAAAAGCAAAAATCCAAGGTGCCTCTTATCAGATTTTATAACATATGTGTGTTTTTTTAAATTATTGATTTGATAGAAATAAATTCAACATTATTTTAGGTCAGAAACTAAATACAAAAGAAGTGATTTGAAGGTTTATAATGCTTACATAAGATTCAAGTAAATAAAGTAATGTTTCACATTCAATAAATCACTTTTGGCAATGTAATTTCTTCTTTTTTTGTTGTTGTATTAAAGTGTACATAGAGAAACATAGTATTTTCTAATGGAAGTTGGAAATAATTAATATCATGGAAAAGATAAGAAATACTTAGTGTATAATATAGTTCAAGTATCATCCTATATAATAAAAAGCTAATATGCAAATTTATCAAACAGTGGAGTAGGAACAACCAGCTGCTATGCACACTGACCACAGAGGGAAGGCATTCAATTCAGGAGTGCCCCCTAATGGTCAGTGCACCAGAAGCTGGGCTCCCAAGGGCTCCTGGACTGCAAGAGGGCACAGGCCAAGCTGAGAAACCCCCTTCCTAGTGCACTATTTTATGCACTGGGCCTCTAGTTCTAAATACACTGTGCCAAGTGTATTTTGCTGTACACAGTGGATGCTCAATATGTTTATGAAAGGAAGGAAAGCAAAAAAGGGAGAAAGAAAAGATTTTGGTCACTGAATCTAAGTGTCATAGTAGCTTGTGTCCAAGATACTGCCATACATTCATATCCCTTAGTACCCACATGCTTTTCCTTCATCAAAGGATTTCATCTATTTCTCACCCTATTGATCTAGTCTGGAAGATGATTTCTCTGAAAAAAAAAAATCAAATATGGTGGAAGCAAGCCTAGCCAACCCAGAACCAGTCACTGAGAGGATTGGTTCATCCTCCTGGATGTTCATGGAAGAAATAAGACTATACTGACAGTGTCAAGCTTTCAGCAGCCCAACTGAAAATTAAAATAGCGTTTGTTGACAGTGAAAGGAGTACCAAGGCATCAGTTATGTAAGTAAAAATAAAAAATGACTACCAAATATCTAATCCAGTAGAGGCTTCAGTCAGTAGAGGTATCTCCAGCTCTAGGTGTTTATCTAATTGCACACACACAAGGCACTAAAGTAGAACTATATATACCCTGAGCTCAATATAAAGGTCAAAAACAAATAATTTTTATTTTGAATTAAGTTTTCATGGGATTTGTTACTGAGTAATAAATAACTAAACAAAGGCCTTGTTCATGTTCAGATACACCATGACAGTGATAAACTCCATTTAAACAGAGTCATGTGTTTGTGTCTTTGTTATAGTAGAACTATTGGTCCTGCCCCCTAAAAAGTACACTGATGATAAAGGAACACTCAGCTTCTATACTTGGGTAAACCGCCCAGAGTTAATATCCACCTCTTCGAAAATTATAGTTTACAAAGTGAAAGATTATCTCAAAAAATGTATTGAATGGGAAACATTATTTACTTGAGATAAGAAAACCTAAAAATAGTATCAATAGTAAGAGGAGGTACTCATTAAGTTGAGAACCAAACTGAAGTATATAATAATCAATTGTGAGAATGGAGTATAAAGATTCAAAAGTGTCTAAAAACTAAAATCATAGGGAGTAACTAATAAGGATAATGAATTTCCCCTAACTTCATCCCCCAAGAAGGTAAGTCTGTTTTAGAAAGGTATTAGCTATTATTTTAAGATGGAAATTGGTAGAAATAAAAGGAGAAAAGGTTGGAAAATTAAACAGTGCAAGTAGTTTTAACCCAAAAAAGAAATGTTGGGGTGAAAGCAGTCGTACAAGGTTGAAGATGAAAAGAGTGTTAGGCTACCCTGGGGAAGAATATATAAAACATTATACATAGGTTGCTTTTGTAACTCCTAAGCACTACCTGGATTTTATAACTCTCTACATTATATTCTTGGAAAAAAAAATTATGATGGACTCTAATTCTTAGTTTGGCTAAACACATTTTAGCCAGGTATCATTCTTAGCTACCCATCTGTATTATTCCATGAAAAATATTATTAATGATCCTTTGCCTTCAAATTCTTCACCATCCACATGTCTCCTGGTGATGGCCCTTTTAATTATTCCCTGATTCTTTATGTCCTATGAGTAACACAAAAATAATAAAAAAAATAATGCACACCACAATAATCGCTAACCTTTATTCAATACATATTATATTAAAATTATATTCACAGAATCATACAATTTAAAAATCTCATAAATCTATGAGGTAAATATAATAGTACTAGTGGCCAAGTGAACAAAATTTGTACATAGGGGTGGGGTGTCCCTCAGCCAGGCCTGCACCCTCTCCAATATGGGACCCCTTGGGGGATGTTCAACTACATGGACTTTTGGATTTGTATTCCACATGATCCATGTACCATATTTAATTTTATAATTTTAAAAAGTTGAGGACACTAGCCTTCATCTGGAATTTCTGCCTTAACTATACAGTCAACGTCATCACCTATGCAGATAGATGCCACATAGAGTTGCAAAATCCCCCCTGGAGCCGTACCTGCAGCGCACAGGGCTGAGGGAATCCTGGTGGAAGCCGTGTGGAGCAGCAGCTGGGACCCATCCCCCAGCGGGGCTGAAGGAACTTCAGCAAGTGCATGAAGCAACCAGCCCTGCCCCCACTGTGCATGTCACCATCTTGTGATGGCATTATGGCATGAGGGTTAAGTTGCATATTACCTCTTTATAATGTAAGATGATTTGTACTTATTTCAATACGTATTATAATAAGGGTTTTTTATAGATGAACAGCTATAAAAAAGTTAACAAGTATCTGGTCCAAATATACAGATGTTAGAATTTAAACCAAGCAATCTGATCTTGAGTATACCTCCTAGATTGTAAATACACTACATGGAACAATGAATGCTAAAGGCACAAAGTCCTGACAGAACCTAAGTGACTACTCCTATGATATTTTAAAATCTTCCATTAATAAACTCCCTACTGCTCAACAATAGGTAAGGGTATGCAACTCTGCAAAAATATGTGTGATTTTTATCAATATTACAAAATAAAAAAAGATAAGAAGTAGAAGGAAAACAAGAGAGGGAAGGGTAGCAAGAATTATGATTTATAATAAATTTAATGTGCAGCTTTCAGAGGTCATATGGTGCTAAATACCATATTCTTTTAAATTTAAGATATACTTTGTAAAATCCAATGTAATATTTGTATAAATCTTGTTCTTTTACTTAAATTTATAATTAGCATTGACCTTTTTTTGCTTATAAATGATGTTTAAAATTTGATGACATGTCTTAGTTTTAACACGACAGCTTAGATTTAATGGCATATTTGAAGTACAGAACTACAGTCAGAGCTGGCTTTGTGGATATAAATATGTGTAATCTCACATGATCCCATGTATAAAAGGGCCTCCCACTCTTGGTTTAACACTTTGGTGTCACTGTCTTAAAATTATTAATAGGCACCACAACTTAAGGAGTCAATTTTGAGTTCAATAATATTTTGCATAATTATTGATGTATGATTTAGTAACTCAGAATTTGAATTCAAATTTTTGATTTCTAGTATATGTTACTTTTGTCCTTATCTTGTTGCATTAACTCTTTCTGTATTCAGTAGTCTAGAAGTTATCATATATTATAAGAATGTTATCTATCATATTCTAGAATCCTCACAAATCGCCATGCTTCATTGAATGAAATTGACAACTAAACAGATGGAACTAGTAAAGCAAAGAACATAAGGTATCCCTCACTGCCCTTCATTATAACAGACATTCCTCATTTAAAACCTAAGATTAACTCCATTCCACACAGACCTGCTGTTATCTGACATATATTATGGTAAACTATTTACATCAAAAATGCTACATTATGAAAATATAGCTACAGAGTATTTTATTTGTGCTTAGACATTAATTATATAACTTTAAACCTCCTACATTCAACTTGCCATGTGTTCTTCATTTTGTTCTTTACCCCATATTCTTTCTACGCTTTAGTCTTGGACATGTAATAAATTTAAAGATAATATGTTAAGTATATGTTTCTGACAACATTCTACCAAATATACATGTTAACCTACAATCAAAGAAATACCACACATTCTGAAAAGAAGCTATATTATTGAAGTAGTGACAATAAAATCAGCAATTATAACAATTCTTTTCATCATAAAGTCACATGGTAGAAGAGGCAAAGGAGCTTTCTGAGGCCTTTTATAAAGACACTAGAGGTCAAGGGAACAAACCCTGGGTCATAATGACCAGTAATGACCAAGGCTCGACCAACCGGGCAGATGGGGGTGACCAGGCCTGCAGGGAAGGGCAATTGGGGAAAATCAGGCCTGCAAGGGAGGGCATTTAGGGGCAATTGGGCCAGCAGGGGAGCAGCTAGACATTGATCAGGCTAGCAGGAGAGTGACTATGGGGTGAATCGGCTGGCAGGCACAAGCAGTTGGGAGCCAGCAATCCTGGGTTGTGAGAGAGATATTCAACTGCCCATTTAGGCCTTATATCATGAGGGCAGTTGGATATCCCTTGAGGGGTCCCAGATTGGAGAGGGTGCAGGCTGGGTTGAAGGACCCCCCCACCATGCACAAATTTTGTGCACTGGGCCTCTAGTGTTCATAGAAATATATAAAGGGTTGTGTTTGTTTTAACTGTATTTTTTCCTCCTCTATTTATCTTTCTACTTCCAAAAATAAAGCCAGGCACTTTATATAGCTGTAACTCAGATAATGACTACACCACAAGACAAAAAGCAGAATTTCTCTAAAATGTGTTTTCCTCTCAATTTGATGCATGATAGGCATGGAGGGAGACCTGCAACTTCTGTAATAGACTAAGTATGACCTTAAGAATGGACACAGGAAGAGCAGAAAAAGAAAAATAAGAAGAGGAGACACCTCAAAATTAAGAATGGTAAAGAAGCCCATTTAGCATGACTCAGTGATTGAACATCAATCCATGAAGCAGGAGATTAGGGTTTGATTTCTGGTTAGGGCACATGCCCAGATTGTAGGCTTGATCGCTAGTGTGGGGCATGCAAGAGCAGCCAATCAATGACTTTCTCATTACGGATATGTCTATCTCTCTCTCCCTCTCTTTTCCTCTCTATGAAATCAATTATAAAGAAATATCAAAATATTTAAAATGAATTATTATAGCAAATTTTGCATATCTTTGTTTCTAATTTGATTCTCACCCTGTACAATATCACCTTCAGGACTGATAAATATATTGAAAAATTGTTGATTGAGAATAGATGATGGATTTTTCCAAAGCAGTTTTTACAATATTTTTAATATCATTACTGGATTCTATTTTGATTTCTTATATAATTCAGTGCTGTCAAAGCTGGTGCACACTCCCAATCTTCAAATCTATCATTACCACCACACTGATACATTTGGGCCATTTTCTTACTGAATGTGAGCAGCACATATATCATTGCTATTCTGAAGGACTTTAAATTAGCCTTTCTGCCATATTGCAAGGTGATAATTTGTTCTAGCTTTTTATTTTCTTACTGAAATTTAACTCAGTTTATGTCAAAATATTTAAATATCTGGGTAAAAAGATAATGTCTAGCAAGTATAAATTATCATAATTTTTCTTAAGAACATAAAGAACTTTAATAGATAAATAACCAGAAAATAAATTTAAAAAATAGTTAAAGATCTAACACTAAAGGCACCAGGAACACTGTGAAAATAAACTGTGGAGAGATCCAAGATGGCAGTCAATGGAAAGGTAGGATACAAGATAGTGTGTGAGTGAGAGAGCTAATGTAGAGTGTGTGAATGTACTTGTAGTGTCTGCATTTGTGAGTGAAGGACAGCTATATTCCACAGGACTGTTGGGGACAGGCTAACCAGGCTCCCCTGGCCAGGCAGCCTCTACTACTGCTGAAATCTCTCCCAGAGCAGCCAGCTCTGCCACCTTTAAGGGGAGAATGCCTGTGATCAGACTTATCTGAAGCCCAGACTTATCTTCAACCATGAATAACTTGGAAAGGTCAGAAATCGCCTAGAGAGAGGTGAGATCTGGAATCCAAGCTGGAGGGAGAAACACTCACAGTGGGGACTAGAGTCTCAGAGGAAGATTGTCTCCACCAAATCCGAGGCCCCTGGCCTCAGTGTAGCCCTCGAATGTGGAAGGGGATCTGTAGGGAGCAGCTATAGGGTTAAGCCTTGGACTGACTGTTGACAACAAGACCCAGTTTATCGGGCCCTCTGAGCATAATTAATCTTGACCTTATGATGCTCCCTACATCTTATCTGGGTAGTTAGTGGGCTGTGGAAGATGCAGCAAGTGCTACCAAAACTCGTGAAACTCATAAGAACATTGTAACTATGATGACCACTTCTTTGTTTACCTCTGGCCATAAAATAAAGGCTCAGCTTGCTGTCTGGATCTTTTTTTCTGTGGCCTTAGCCAGGCACAGGAGATTCACCTAGACCTAGATTATTCTCTTTGTAATTTCTTCAAACTTTTGCCACCCACCCTCAGGCTTGCCTAACCACTGGCTGCGGTGGTACGCCAAACGGATCCACAGGGCTGCTGGTGGAGGGGGACTCTTGATCTAAGTCCACAGCCATGGGAGACTGTGCCAAGAAAGCCAGCCTAAAATTCTATAATGGCCTCACAGTGCTGAAAAGAGAAAGATACAATTACTTTGTCTTTATAACTTCTTTACTTTTAATTGCAAAACCCCCTGCATGGGATCTTTTATTAAAAAACACTCACTGAGATGGGGAAAGTAGTTTTTATGAAAACTGGGAATCAGAATAAGGAGAGATGAGGAGGAAATCAAATCTTGGTCAGTCTATCCCTCCAACTCAGTATTAAGTGTAGCAGGGAAAGAAGAATCCAAACACTGGGTTGAGGGGCCATTTGGTCCAAGAAACTAATACAGAAACAATGCCACCCAGCGGTTGTGTCAGAAATTGACATTTGTATAAATACAACTGAAGGCAGGCAGAGAAACAAAGTGAGCAGAGAAATCCTGTCTGGTTGAAAACAAGGTTGTGGCTATGACACAGAGGAGCGGTATATCACAAGGAACTTCAACACTGTGCAGACTACCTGACAGGAAACAGATGTATCAGAAAGAATAGTAGAGAGGGTTCTGAAACCAGCCTAATATCTTATTGAAGGTCCACTGAAGTGAACAACCTTCACTACCTCACTTTTTTAGCTTTTAACTTTTACTTCAGAAACTAAAATGTTTTTCTCACTTGATTTTTTTTATTATTATATTTTATATTTTTAATTATCATTTTCTTTTTTTAGTTTTATTTTACTTTTTCTTTATTTAAGTTTTGCATTAGTGTTCTACATTCTATTTTTCTTTTTCTTTTAGCATTAATTTATCTTCCTTTTTCCTTTATGCCAACACTCTCTTTCTTACTCTTCCCCTTTTTTGTCCTGTTTCTCTTACACGGTTATTGATTTAGTTTTTCTCTAGCCTTCTTTTTTACTCCATGTTAAAAAATTGATTTTACTCACATATCTAATTTCCTCTCTCCTTTTACAAGTTCATGCACACATATCTTTCTTCAATAGCCAATTTTTTTCTTCTTTTTATTTTTCTGTCTTCTTATTTTTGTTTGTTTGATTGTTTGTTAGTTTGTTTGTTTTTTTTCTGATTAATTTTTGCATGTTTTTGCTCTCCTTGCTTGTTCCCTTCTTCTACCAATAGCTTAATTAGTTTCAATCACCAACTCAGACCTATCTACTCTCTATAAATTTTATTTTATACATATTGTACATATTTTCTCTCTCTCTCTCTCTCTCTCTCTTTTTTTTACTTTTATTCTTATACACTCATTTTCTTTCTACCTCCTTTATACTGAATTGTAACCATTTCCGCCATTCATTCAATTCCATGACCTTACCTTCTGGAAATAAGCTGTCTTTTCTTATTCATCTGGGTGTTTTTCATTTAGATGTCTATTGTTTGCATTTTTTGGATTAGTTGTTGTTCATTTTTTTGCATTATTCTCTAAGTGTTTGTTGTTTGTATTTCAGGGAATAGTTGTTTTTGCAGTTTTCTCCCCATATACATGTATTTTCCCCCTTCTTTTTTTGTTCTTTCTTTTATCTCTTATATTTTTTTTCCATTTTCTTAAAATATATTTTATTGATTTTTTACAGAGAGGTAGGGAGAGAGATAGAAAGTCAGAAACATCTATGAGAGAGAGACATCGATCAGCCGCCACCTGCATGCCCCACAGTGGAGATGTGCCTGCAAACAAGGTACATACCCCCGACCGGAATCGAACCTGGGACCTTTCAGTCTGCAAGCCGACGCTCTATTTACTGAGCCAAACTGGTCTTGGCTTTTTCCATTTTTTAATATCGTTTTTACACTCTTTTCTCTCTGCTAGTCCTCTTTTCTCTGTGGTCACCTTTATTTGGGGTTATTGGTATTGTGAACACTTTAGTTTTGGTTCCCTGTTATTATGTCTTATCATGTTGTATTTTGTGCCTTTAAGTTGATGCAGGAAAGAGAGAGCTTCATAACCAGATACCCTGAAAGGAATGAACATGGGGAACAAAGAAACAGCCACCTTCAAAAAAAAACAAAAAAACAGAATCACCAGAAAAGGAATTAAATAAAATGGCAGCAGCAAGCAATATGTCTTAGGAGGAATTCGTAGAAATGTTCATAAGGACACTGAAAAAGATGGAAGACAATATGTGTAAGAACCAGGAGGAAATCAAGAAGACCAGGAAGAAATGAAGAATGACATCACTGCAATGGATTAAATGCCCCAATCAAAAGACATAGGGTTGCTGGATGGATAAGAAAACATGATCCATATATCTGTTATCTACAGAAAACCTATCTGAGGACAAAGGTCTGACACACTGATGGTATAGGGATGAAAAAAGGTTTTTCAGGCAAATGGAAGTGAACAAAAATCTGGGCTAGCAATACTTACATTTGACAAATTAGACCTGAAAGTGAAGGCCATAACAAGATATAAGGAAGGCCACTTCATAATACTAAAGGGAGCAACTCAACAAGAAGATATAACTCTGCTAAACATATATGCACCAAATACTTGAGCATGCAAATGCATAAAAAAATTCTGGAATATATCAAGGGAGAAATTGACAGTAATATAGTCATAGTAGGGGACTTTAATACCCCACAACACCACTGAACAAATCCTCCAAACAAAAAATCAGCAAAGAAACATCAATATTAAATGACTCAGTAGATCAGAATAAATTAATTGACATCTTCAGAACATTCCACACCAAAGCCACAGCATATAAACTCTCCTAAAGTGCACAAAGGTCATTTTCAAATATAGACCACATATTGGGACATAGGCAAAGTCTCTTCAAATTCAAGAAGATAGAAATCATATCAAACATCTTCTCAGATCACAATGGCATAAAATCACAATAAAAACAATGAAATAAAATTAAACATCTGGAGGTTAAATAGCATGATATTAAACAATGATTGGTTTTCCAAAGAGATAAAAAACAAATAAATAAATAAAAAGCATCATGGCAACCAAGGACAATGACGACACAACAATCCAAAATCTATGGGACACAATGAAAGTGGTCTTCAGAGGGAAGTTCTTAGCATGCCTACCTCAAAAAACAACAAACCTTTTAATAAATGTTTCTACAACTCAAAGAGTTAGAAGGAGAGCTATAAAAAAATCCTATCATAAGCAGAAAGGAAGGAAATAATAAATATCAGAGCAAAAATAAATAACAGAGACAAAAAATATATAAAAGATCTACAAAACCAAGAACTGGTTCTTTGAAAAGAAAAAAGATTGATGAACCTCTAGTCAGGCTCACCAAAAGCAAAGAGAGAGGACCCAAATAAACAATATCAGAAATGAAAGAGTTGAAGAAACATTGATCCCACAGAAATACAAAGGATTATGAAAAAATACTATGAAAAATTCTATTATACAAAATGGACAACATTGATGATATGGACATATTCCTAAAAAAATACAAGCTCCCAAAACACAAACAGGAAGAAAAAAAACACAACTGAATAGGCTGATAACTACCGAAGAAATTGAAACAGCTATCAAAAATCTTCCAGTAAACAAAGTCCTGGGCCAGAAGGCTTCACAGGGAGTTCTACCAAGCATTCAGTGAAGAACTGAAACCTATACTCCTCAGATGATTCAAAAAAAATCAAAAGAAAGCAACACTTCCACGCTCTTACTATGAAGCCAGCATTATCATAATTCCAAAACCAGATAAAGACACCACAAAAAAAGAGAACTACAGGCCCATATCCTTGGTGAATATAGATGCTAAAATCCTCAACAAAATTTTAGCAAATTGGATTCAGCATTATATTAGAAAGACCATTCACCATGACCAAGTGGGATTTATTCTGGGGATGGAAGGATGGTACAATATTCACAAATCAATAAATGTGATACATCACATAAACAAATTGAGAGACAAAAATCACATAATCATATAAATCAATGCAGAAAAACCATTTGATAAAATCCAATAGCCCTTTTTTATAAAAAGTCTCAACAAAGTGGAATAGAGGGATCATACCTCAACATAATAAAAGCCCTATATGACAAACCTACAGCCACCATCAGACTGGTGCAGCCACTGTGGAGAACAGTATGGAGTTTCCTCAAAAAGTTAAAAATGAAACTCCTATTTGACCTAGTAATCCCACTTCTGGGAATATATCCCAAGAAAACAGAAACACCATTCACAAAGGATATCCTATGTTTATAGCAGCACAATTTTCAATAGCTGAGGTTTGAAAACAACCTAAGTGCCCATTGGCAGATGAGTGGATTAAAAAACTGTGGTACATCTACACAATAGAATTCAATGTTGCTATAAAAAAGAAGGAACTTTTACCATTTACAATAGCATGGATAGAACTGGAGAGCATTATGTTAAGTGAAATAAGCCAGCTGTAGAAAGATATATATCATATGATCTCACTCATAGGTGGGATATAATGATCAACATAGTTTGATGAACAATAATAGTTCCAGAGACAAATGGTAGGGGAAAGGTTAGGTTAGAGAACAACCAAAGGACATGTAAACATGCAGATTAGCAGAACCAATGGACACAGACACTGGGGTGGTGGGGGCTTCTCCGGGTTGGGAATAGCTAGGAACAGGGAGTCAATTGGGGGAAAAGGAGACATATGTAAAACTTTAGACAATAAACACACACACACACACACACACACACACACACACAAGAATCCCTACTGCTAAAAATAAATAAATAAATAAAATAAACTGAATTTTCCCAATAACTAAACATCAATAGAAATAACTTAAAAGAAGTGCCCTCACAAGTTTGGCTCAGTGGATTGAGCATCAGCCTGTGGACTCAAGGGTCCCATGTTCAATTATGGTCAAAGGCTTGTATCTTGGTTGAGGGCACATACCCAGTGAGTAGTTTGCAGGAGGCAGCTGATTGATGTTTCCAACTCTCTATCCTTCTCCCTTCTTCTCTGTAAAAAGTCAATAAAATATATTTAAAAAAAAAGATTAAAAGAAGCAAAAACAAAAGTGAGTTCATTTAAACAATTGATCATTCCTAGAATCTTTTGTATTTTTACAGTATTTGAGGCTTGAGCTAACCATTATACATGAATTAATCTATATAATACTTACATATCTTCTTGAAATAGTTATTATCATTACTATTAGTTGTGAGACCATGTCACATGAGAATAACTATCAGCTGCTCATAATCATAGTCAGGTAAGTAGAAAAGCAAGGGCTCAAACAAGGTGATCTGACTCAGAGACCTCTTTCTCAAGCACCTTGTTATACTGATTCTACTATAAGTATAGACAAAAGTGTGAAAATTCTCAATAAAATGGAAATGTATCTACTAAAAATGTTTACATACTGGTCAAAATTGATTATAGTAAGTATTTGATAAAGCCCAACAGCTTTTTCTGTAATAAACAGACAGAAAGTACACTAACCTACTAAAGAATAGCTCATCAAATCTCATCATTTATAGGATAAACACATCCAACATTATTCAAAACAAATCCACTGACAGATGTTTTAATTCAATTTTACTTCTCTTGAAATTATTCTTTTAATTCAACATATTTTAACAAAATTTCTATTTTTTAATTTTTAATAATATTTATTCCTGGAGAAAACAAGATGGCAGCATAAGTGAACACCTAAACTGCTGCCTCACACAACAATTTCAAAACTACAACTAAAAGACAGAACATACAGAATCCATAACCACAGGAAAGCTGGCTGAGTGAAAATTCTACAACTAAAAGGAAAGAGAGGGGCTCATGGAGACTCAGAAGGGCTGCAAAAGTTGAGGTACAGAGACTTGCACCTGGAGAGGAAGAGGCAGAGTGACTGGTTGGTTTCCTCTAGCAGGAGGAAGAAGGAAACTCCCAACTGCACTGAATCCCATTTCTGACTGCACTGAACCCCAGTTCTGGGCGAGACTAATACAGGACAGTCTGAACTGTTTTTGAAAAAGGAGGAGTGCAGGAAAACTTAGAGGAACCACAAAAGACAGAGGTCTGGAAGTGCGTGAGTGCACAAACAGAGGTCTGACTGCCCTGGCTTTCTGTATCAGGAGGAAAACAGAAGCTCCCAAGTGCACTGAAATTCAGGTAAGACTGCAATGAACCCCAGTTTCAGACTCATTCAAGTCCCCAGAGCGCACAGAAGCTCAGGAAAGCTGGAAATTCAGAGAACCAGAGGCACATGCACCTGCACACAGAGAGGACTACAGCGATTATCCAGGGACACTGAGAACCATGGGTTGATGGGAAGCCAAGGCTGTCTACTCAGTCCTCAGACTCCACCCCATCCAAGCCTAGCACAGAGGCTTTTGCAATCTTGCAAGTCTTAAGGCAGAGTCCAGCACAGAAATTCTCCCAGCATTGACACAGCTGATCCTGACAACCAATGTCTTGTAGGTTAATGTCCCCCAGTGATACCAATGACAATCAAGACTTAACCTCAACAAGGCTGTACAGTCCACAAAGGGGTGTACCAAGAGAGTCCACCTCAGGTAACTGGGGAGGCAGAGTTACTGGGCCATATAGGACACCTAGCACACAAAGCTACTCTATAAACTCAGGGAAGCAGTGAAAATGTGGAGACAAAGGAACAGATTTCAAAAAAAGAAATGGAGGAAAACAAAGGACTGGATATAGAGTTCAAAACCATGGTTAAAAGGTTTTTCAAGAATTTCCTAGAAAAAATGGATAAATTTAGTGAGACCCAAGAGGAGATGAAAAAGAACCAACTAGAGATGAAAAAGGACCACCTAAAAATTAAACATACACTGACTGAAATAAAAAATATATACAGAGACCTAACAGCAGACTAGAGGAATGCAAGAATCAAGTCAAAGATTTGAAATACAAAGAAGCAGAAAACACTCCACTGGCAAAGCAAAAAGAAAAAGTAATGCAAAAATGTGAAGATAGTGGAAGGAGCCTCTGGGACAACTTCAAGTGTACCAGCATCAGAATTATTGGGGTGCCAGAAGAAGAGATAGAGCAAGATACATAAAACCTATTTGAAAAAATAATGACTGAAAACTTCCTCCACCTGGTGAAAGAAATAGACTTACAAGTCCACGAAGCACACAAACCCCCAAACAAAAAGAATCCAAAGAGGACCACTCCAAGACACATAATAATTAAAGTACCAAGAGCAAAAGACAAAGAGAGAATATTAAAAACAGCAAGAGGAAAACAGTTAATTACCTACAAGGGAGCACCCATACGATTGTCTGCTGATTTCTCAACAGAAACTATGCAGGTCAGACTGGAATGGCAAGAAATATTCAAAATGATGAATAGCAAGAACCCATAACCAAGATTACTCTACCCAGCAAAGCTATCATTCAGAATTGAAGGGCAGATAAAGAGCTTCACAGATAAGAAAAAACTAAAGGAGTTTATCAACCCCAAACCAGTATTATATGAAATGCTGAAAGGTACTTTTTAAGAAGAGGAAGAAGAAGAAAAAGGTAAAGATAAAAATTATGAACAACAAATACTTATCTATCAACAAGTGAATCTAAAAATCAAGTCAATTAAAAATCTGATGAACAGAATAAACTGGTGAATATAATAGAATCAGGGGCAGAGAAAGGGAGTGGACTGACAATTCTCAGGGGGAAAGAGATGAGGGCAGTGCAGGGAGAGACGACAAAAATCATATACCTATGGATGAGGACAATGGAGGGAAGGTAAGGGCAGAGGGTGTTGTGGGAACTAGATGAGGGAGCAATGGGGAGAAAAAGGAGGAGTAATTATAATAATCTGAACAATAAAGATTTATTTTAAAAAAGAAAACAAAATAATAATAATATTTATTCCTTTTATAAGCTATGTATATCAAAAGAAAATAAGCAAGTGTAGATTGGAGAATTTTTCACTCAAGTACTTTATAGTTATATGATAGATTAATCAATATTATCTAACTTTGATTATGAAATATACAATGACCAATGTAAAAGCTTTATGGCCAGAAAACTTTTTAGAAAAATATAATAATTTTCATTTATGAAAAGTAAAATATTAAATAATAAATTTACATTTGTTTACTAACATTTTTAAATATCTCTAAATGCATCTAGTAAATCTATTAGACAATGTCTTCTTTGAGCTTGTATAACAGTATAACAAACTGGTTATCTTATAAACAACAGAAATTTATTTCTCATGGTTCTGGAGGCTAAATAAAATAACTATGCCCCCAAATATTTTATTAAAAAACAACAACTGGACATTTAAAATAGTTTCCAGTTATCATCTACGAGAGTTTGTGTACTATAAATGATATTTGGTTAAACAATTTTTCAAAAAGTTTGATAATATACGTTATTATATTTTTAGAAAATATCCCTAATTTTCCTAATTAAACTCAACTATCATAAACATAGATTTTTTTGAAAAGTTATATTCAAAAATATTATTAAACCAAATAGACATCTTTTAATAAATGAGGAAAATCAAAGCTTCTAAAGACAGTGAATTGATCAACCAAGTAGGCAAGATACAAGGGCAAAAGTGAATAAAAAATATCTATCAAGAATTTTGTATGCATATTATATCTATGTATAATATTATATACTAGAGGCCTGGTGCATGAATTTGCAGACTAGGTGTCTGTCTAGATCCATTTCTCACAGCCACAGGGTGGCTGCCTGGACCTGTCTCTCGCAGCCAAGGAGGCTGCTTCCATCCTGGGACTGCAGCCCTGCTTGATCCTGAAGGATGTCTAGTTTAATTAGCATATTAAGCTTTTATTATTATAGATATGCATAATGTAATTATATATATATTGTTTATTGAAATAGTATTTTAGACATATATAAAAGTGAAGGGAAGTTTATAGTAAATATATATATTTCATTTTTTAAATTTAAATTCTTTATTGTTAAAAGTATTATATGTTTCCTTTTCCCCCCATTGACCATTCCTTGCCCCCCCCATCCCACAGCCCATGCCTTTACAACCCCCCACCTTGTGTGTGTGTTGAGTTTATTATTTCAAATATAATGTGTACTACCAGCTAAGTGCTATAAAACTAGCTTCCTCTATGAGCCTATGTTTCCTTCTAGTTATGTGTCATGTTGGCCTCTCAAATTAGTAGACTATGCATGCTCTTAGATATTAGCATTTAAGGTGGCCTCAAATGGTCACCCATATATTTCTATTTCAGTTATTCCTTTTGGTTCCATCTGTGGCAATGCTAATTTGGTTATCTTTATTCATAACAGTTGTTATATACTAAAGTTGTGCATATTTTATGACAGACTGAAGGATAGGTGATAGCTACTAGTGATGAATAAGGTGTAAGACATAAAATTGAATCCTAAATGTCTTTATTTGTTGCTCTCTAAAATTCCATAAGAATGTTACATTTAAAATAAACAAAATCAATTTCTATTATCTGGGTTCCTAAAATCCCATACATGTATGGGGAAGAATGGTGAAAGGATATGTAAAAATTTCATGATAGAAAAACCATGCATGAGTTTTAGAGCAGTGAAGGGAGTATTATCTAAGTTTCACAATAGATAGAAAAATAGATTGGCTAAATGTGACATGATAGAGAACACGAGGGATATTTTTGAAGAGAATTTAAAATGAGAATATTGGAAAAGTGGTACTTGAAAGGAAGGGGTATTAAGAAAGATTAGGACTTTATTCTTAGCAGCATAGCTTTTAAGTGTCTCTTTGCATAATTGCCTTTTCATGTCTCAGTAAGTACAAGAGTAGCACTTTATTTTTTACCTGGCTTAATCACTGGGTTTTCAGAAGTTTTTTTCTAGTAATCCAATTGTCTCCTCATTAGATTTACTCCATTTGTTTTTCATTGTTTGTAACATAATAAAGGTGGTTGTGGCCTCAGTAGCTTCTGCCCACATTTATAACCTCTGTCTATAATTCTTTGTCTTTCTTTGGCAATTGTTGAACATAATTTTTGTGTTTGTTTGAAAAAGGATCCCTTATAGTTTTATTTATATATATATATCTCACCTGGTGATATCAGTCTAACTGTTCATATACAATATTTTTCTAAAGGATTTAACTATTGACAATATTGTTGCCTGTGAATTTTCATTTGGAGAAATGAAAATTTATTCTGCATTCAAAATCTCATTCTCTGTCTATACTATTATGAATCATGTCACAAAATATTCTTATTTCTTAATATATTTAATAAAATTTAATTCAGATAATAAATTTAATATAAATAACAACTCATTGTATTTAAGCTATATATTTGTCAGTGTTACTTCCGTTACCTCAGAAAATATAGACTGATTTCATTAATTGACTAATTAATTAAATGTTCAATTTTGCTGCACTAAGTATTGGAAGCAGCATATAACCTATATTATGGTCATAAAATTCCATTATTGAAAGAGGCTTATAGATCATCTTGCTTCATATCTCATATATATAAATAAGAAAGCATTTACCCGGAAATTTTGAATTATTTTTCAGGCTTTGTTAGTAGTAAAATGTGAAATGGAATCTAGTTCTTATAACTTACACTTTGTTGCCTTCAGCATCCTGAACATAACAAAAATAATAATAATTTTATATATTTGACACTTGACACATTAATGTGAAAGGGAAGATTTTAATAACTATTTCTTGATAGTGAATATTATAATGTACTCAGTAATTTTTTTCATGCAATCTGAGTTTGATGCAGCATCATAAATATATTTAACTCACTGTACAGTCTTGCTATACTTATATGTGTCCTTGAAAAGCATCCTATGTATATTTTAATATATGTAGAAGGTATGGATCTCTGATCTCAGAGTCAGCTCTACAAGATGGTTGATTTTTCATATTTCAGAACTTACTTTTCACCTAAATGCTTAATTCAATGGGGAAGAGTACAAATGGCTAAGGCACTGGGAAAGAGCCCAAGTTCTTTATAATCCATTGCTCCTACTGGCATATTTTATGGCATTTGCTGTTACAACTCATTCTGATGGTTTATTTGTGTGGCGTCTACCTCTCCTGGCATTGATGGCCTTATTGTATGCAGCCCATATAGTCCTGTAGTTTGTGGGGACTTTCAGCTGATAACCCCATATCCATGTTACAAGCTTCTTTATCAGCAAATTATTCCAGGAGAATTTAGGGATTTGCTTTGCTGATTCTTCTGAGAAAAAGAGAAAACAAGTACCTTTAGATTATTGTCTTCCATTGTCTTTATTTCCCCATCTATCCACAATCTGCCAGTTAGCTTGGAAATAAGTAGGATAGAGTCTCTTCTCAAGGATTTCCAACAAAACCTAGATCACTTGAATTTCCATCTCTCCTTTTCTACCCCAGCCTGTAGATATACACCTTAAAACCTCAAAAGCCAAGTTTGTGATACTCAGAACACTTCACAGGACAGTATTATCTCTGAAAATAATTAGCTAGTACTTCAGAAGTTTAATAGATTTTCAAGAATATTGTAAACCTTCAATCAATTTCCAGTTCCCTGCAAAATAAAATGTGTTGAGTATCCCTCCCCACTTTAATAAAGTATTATTCATGTACCATAAAATGTACCTATCATAAATGTGCGAATAAATGGTTTTTAGTAAATTTTTAGATTTGTTGAATAACACATTCCAAATTAGGACTTTTCCATTACTCCAATGAATCAGTGTATGGGTTGAGGTGTGCATTCAAGATTCAGGCACTTTTCAAGTCTTCCCAGCTTTTGTTTTGTGCATTATCCTCTTGCATCTCCACTACATATTGAGGCAGGGTCACAGAAAGCCAGTGATGTACAGATAGCTTTTCACAGACCTCTCTATGGGTTTCTCATTTCAGAAGATCTCCCTATTAAACATAATTGTCAGGATTAAAATCCAAAACTAGCTGAGTCACTCATAATCTCTGTTCATTAGCTTCTGAGATTACTGTTGTTTCAACCTCACAGGTGTTTCCTTCTCTAATCCAAACTGAATAACTGAATAAACTTTACCAGCAGCAAAGGTGCTGGTTTTTCTGGCTTATCTCACCAACCTCTCTCTCTCTCTCTCTCTCTCTCTCTCTCTCTCTCTCTCTCTCTCTCTCTCTGTATGTGTGTGTATGTGTATGTGTGGGTTGTGGGGATTTAGGCAAGGATGCTGCAGGTCCTCACTGTTCAGATGTTTAATAGATTTTCAAGTACATTATAAACCTTCAATCAATCTCCAGTGCTCTGAAATTATTATTGATTATTTTGTCCAATTTTATAATTGCTTTTTAGAGAGATTTTGCTGTGCTTCTCATTTTGTTATACTGGAAGTTCCAACTCTGAAACTCTCTTTTGAAATTCAAAAATGAGAAAATAGACTTTTTCTTATCATTATCCTTTATCTTAGTCTTTTCTAGGACATCCTACATATTATTTGGGTAGGTCAGAGGCAATGAGGTTGGGGATAGAATTCTAGAATTCTAAAAAGATTTTTAAAAAAATCTATTGTGAAGGTAACACTAAAATATATCATGTCCCTTTTGTAGTGTTGAAATTTTTTTATTCTTGCATTCTGTTCTATAAGAAGATTCACATTCAGCACCAATACATGACGGTAGCCAGATCATGACCTGAAATGGTTGCCTCTCCTACTAGATGAATATACCTTTCCAAAAGAACCCACCACACATTTGCCCAACACAAAGAAGCCTCAATAAATAGTACTAAAGGGAAAAAGTTATTTATAATATCGTATAAAATATTAGGCTAGAAAAACAGAGGCAATAAATACTTTATTTATTATAAGGTATGTGAGAGTATATTAAAGATCTTCAACAATGATTTATTTTTATGTGTAACTTTTGTATATAATGCTTTTAAAAATACCTGAAAAGTATAAAAATACATATTTAACAAAAATTAAAATTAAAGCAAAGAAGTAATACCAGTGAAGTCATAAATTAAACATCATTCAAATTTATTCTTACCCTGGCTGGTGTGGTAAAGTGGTAATCTTTACTTTCATAGTTTAATGAATCTGAACTTTGGAAAGAATTTCAGAGAAATATTTTAGAAAATAAAATTTTTCTAATATCTCATCATGTTATAAATTAGAATGGTAACACTTTTGTAGCTTTGTATCACAAAGATGTTTATTTATGACACTGCTACTAAATATTTTTAAGGATGGATAAAGATGATTGAATGTTTCCTTTTAGATTTTAAGCAATCTAATCTTATAAAATTATCTGACCCTAACATACTCTGAAACAATATTTTCCATAGTCTAAACAGGAAATGATATAGGCTTAGAAAATCCTGCTGCTAGGCAAGAAAGCTGCATTTTTTTACAAAATCTCTCAAAGATTACCAGGCAAAGTCACACAGCATCAATAGCTTGACAGATATCATTATATCATTCTTTTTGGGTAGTTTTAGATTAAGAAATTCTATCACAAAGTCCATGCTGTTTTAAATTATAGTTCATGGGGGTAAAAGAAATCCTTGATTTCTCTTTTGGTTTACCATTTATATAAGAAAATTCTGTTGTCTCTTACATACTTGGTTGCAGAGATCAGAGTGAATTTTGAATATCTTGATAGCTAGTTTTATTGAACTGTTTTCCTCACATTTTGACTTTTTAAGTATTTAAGCAGATAGCACTGCATATCATGATTAGAAGAAATTGCTCCTTAGATTTTATGTGTTAAAAAAACACACACAACAAAACCTGTTTCATGCTCATAGTATTTCATTCAAATAACAATTTAGGCCCATTTCAAACCATTTAATTAAATAAGAAAGAAAGAACCTCTTTCCATGTGAGGAACACTTTTCTTTGTTTTTTGCAATTATCTAAGCAAAATGCACAGAAAGTAAATTTTCTAAGATACAAAGAAATGGCTTTATTGTTTTGTTTTATTTTTTTTTAATAAATATCAGAAGTACCTTGACATTTGGGTTCAACAGTAATAAATCTGCATAAAGTATAATTGTGCTTTGGTCTTAAAAAGCCATAAACGTCTATCTGTCAATGTAAAGAGCAATTCTATATATATCTTCTATTATAATAAAAGCATAATATGCAAATCGACTGAACGGCTAAATAGCAAAATGACCTTCTGGAGAACCTTCTAGACTCTAGAATCTAGAGGAAGCCAGGACTGCAAAGGCCTACTCTTGCATAAATTTTGTGCATTGGGCCTCTAGTATTACACACACACACACACACACACACACACACACACACACACAATCCTATCCTGAACCAAAGGTATATTTATTTACTTTCATTCTTTCCACTAATAGTGAAGTTGCATGTGCATATGATTGTTAGACTTTATTTCTGCTATATAAAGAAGTAATTAAATAATTATTTCTATTGTAGTGCAATGGTTTCAATCACTTGGAGTATATCTAAAAACCATAGATGAACAGGCTCCACTTGCCCAAAGAATTATATTTTTTAAAAAAGTATCTCGGTGATTTTTTTTTTTAAAGTATGGACACAGGTGGAAAACAACTGGCTTTGATTTTAGGATTATTACTAATCCTATTAACATGAATACTTAATATAGGATATTAATAAGAAAAATGTGCCTTTTTATAACTATCTTTGCCTTCCTCCTACAAACTTGTTTTTCTACTCTAATAAAAGTTGTGAATAAGGTTTGGATTTTAAAAGTAGAAAAACTTGTAAGCTTCTTTATCACTTAATTTTATTCAAAGAGCTCAGCTTTCCTCATTCTCCTTCTAAACCTGGAATAAAGATGAAATTCCCATTCCCCTATTCAATCACTCTTTGAAATGCAAATAAATGACTTTAAGGGAGACAAACATGAAAATATCACTGAGTTCATTCACTATTCCAGAAAGATTCTGCATACCTGAGGAAAGTAAGTGCCTATAACTCACTTTCTTAATCTCATACTCTCTGTTTATCTGACTCTCTCCCTTTCTCTTGAGGAGAGACATTATAGTTGTATAAACTTCCATATATAAACCTCATATTTGTTGTCAGAAATAAATAAATTAGAAAGAGATAAAGAAAAAAAAGATCAATTTCATTTAAATAAGTGAATTGAGCAATACTTTTGATTATATAATCAATATACAAAATTATTTTTATTAATGTATTACATGTGTACATATCTTCTCATTACTCCCCCACCCCACTCCCATGCATGCCTTCACCCCCTAGTGTCTTGTGTCCATTGGTTTTGCTTATATAAATGCATACAAGTCCTTCAGTTGATCTCTTATCTACCCCCTCTCCCTAACCTTCCCACTGTAATTTGACAGTCTGTTTGATGCTTTACTGCCTCTATACCTATCTTTTTGTTCATCAGTTTATAATGTTCTTTATTATCCATAAATGAGTGAGATCATGTGTATTTTTCTTTCATTGACTGGCTTATTTCACTTAGCATAATGCCTTTCAGTTCCATTCAAGTTGCTACAAATGGTAAGAATTTCTTCTTTTTTATGGCAGCATAGTATTCCATTATGTAGATGTACCATAGTTTTCTGATCCACCCATCTGCTGATGGGCACCTAAGCTGTTTTCAAATAATTATTGTAAATTGTACTGCTATGAACATAGGGGTGTATATATCCTTTCTGATTGGTGTTTCTAGTTTCTTATGATATATTCACAGGAATGGGATTACGCGGTTAAATGGGACTTCTATTTTCAGCTTTTTGAGGAAACTTCATACTGTTTTCTCCAATGGCTGCACCAGTCTGCATTCCCACCAACAATGCACAAGGGTTCCTTTTTCTCCGCATCCTCACCAACACTTGTCGTTTGTTGATTTGTTGATGATTGCCATTCTGACAGGTGTGAGATAGTGTTGCATTGTCATTTTGATTTGCATCTCTCAGATAATTAATTATTTTGAGCATGTTTTCATGTGTCTTTTGGCCTTCTCTCTTCTTTCAAAAAGATTCTATTTAGGTCCGTGGCCCATTTTTTATTGGATCATTTATCTTCCTTTTATTAATTGTCCTTCTATACACCATTAATAAATAACTGGAAATTGAAAGTTTAAAAATATAGTATCAAATTTTTAAATGCCCCAAACTATATCTGATGGATTAAAAAGCTGTGGTAAATCTACACAATGGAATACTACACTGCTATAAAAAATAAAGAAATTTTACCATTCCCAAGAGCATGGATGATCGTGGAAAGCATTATGCTATGCAAAATAAGCCAGTCGTAGAAAAATAAATATCACATGATCTCACTTATTTGTGGAATGTAATACGCATCATAAACTGATAAAAAAAAGATACAGAAACAGAGAAGCGTTGAGCAAACCGTCAAACTTCAGTGACAAGGCAAAGGATTGAGGGGTGGGTAAGAGATCAACCAAAGGACTTGTATGCATGCATGTAAGCATAACCAATAGACACAGACATTAGAGTGGTGAGGGCATGTGCCAGGGAATGGGGTTGGTTTGGGGGAAATAATGGGGGGGAAAAGAGACATATATAATACTATATGTAATATCTCAATAATAAAAAAATATATATGTATACTTCCTATACTGAAGATTATAAAATATTTGTGAAAGAAATATTATAAGACCCAAATGAATGGAACTGGAATATAGCATGATCATGTTCTGAAAAACTCAATATAGTTAATATTTCAATTTCTCAGGATTAATCAACAGATTTACTGTAATCCCAGCCAAAATTTGAGAATTTTTAGTCAAATTTGATAAGTGGATTATCAAAGTTTCATGGAAATTCAGAGGGCCAAAGACTTTAGGCAATCTTGAAGATTAAGCATAAAACCAGAGTACCTTTAATATTATATATTAAGAATAAAAATCACTAAAATTGCAAAATGCAAAATAGAGAACTGCAAGGTTCTAAAAAAATAACTACAAAATTAAATATAGCTGACAGTAGAAATGAACAGTTCAGGCTCTTCAAAACAATACCCAAATTTTCAATTTAGATTCTGCTATTTACTAACTAGAGGCCTGGTGCATGGATTTGTGCACAGGCGGGGTCCCTCAGCCTGGCCTGCACTCTCTCACAATCCAGGATCCCTTGGAGGATGTCAGTCTGCTGGTTTCAGCCCAATCCCCACTAACAGAGGGACCCCACTAGTGCACAAATCTGTGCACCTGGCCTCTAGTATGCATGTAAGATCTCTGATTAATCTCTTCCACCCCTCGCCCAGTCCCCACCCCTTTGAGATTCATCAGTTCCATGTTTCCATGCCTGTGTATTGAACATCTGTCCCTGATGGTCAGTGGGCATCAAAGTTATTGGTTGCAGGTTGCTTAGGCTTTTATGATTATAGATTTTGTGACCTTCAGCCCTTGAATAGATTTCACATAAAGTGTTGCTAAAAATAATAGCAACATTAGCCCTGGCAGATTTTGCTGTCACTAGGGTGTTGGCCTGAGGACTGAAGGGTCATAGGTTCAATTCCCAATCAAGGGCATGTACCTCAGTAGCAGGTTCCCCAGCCCCTGTAGGGTCACTTGCTGGAGGAAATCAATCTATGTGTCTCTCTTATGTTGATGTTTCGCTTTCTCACCCCTCTCCTTCCCCTCCAATTTCTCTAGAAATCAATGCAAAACAAATACCCTCAGGTGAGGATTAAAATAAAATTTAAAAAAAAATTAAATAGTAGCTACTTTATTAGGTTGCTATGAGGGCTAATTAAATCACATAAAGTATTTTGAGCAGTGTCTAGATATATTTAGCACCTAATAAACATTAGATATCAATAAACATGAAAATAAGCTGCTTGGAAACTAAAGGGAATGGAGGAAAGCTAATATGATCGGAACACTGTAATCCAGAGAGAGAATGCTACAATATAATGTACAGGAAAGCAGACCCATGATAATGATTGGTTCTGTTGATCATGATGAATGTTTAGGAATTTAATAAAATTGAATACTAATTTATATACTAATGAAGAGATTTAAGCAGGGCACAGACAGAATAGAAGACACATTTCTGCAAGTTATCTGGCTTCTGTGTGAAAAACAAAATGTGGTTGTAAAAACTAGAAAAGATACTAGTTATAAAGTTGTTGTATAAGTCAATATGATAGAGGCATGGCCTACTATTTCTCAGTTGAAATGGTGAGAATTGTTTTGATACAAGCTATATTTTGGAACCAGAGGTAACAGGATTTGCTGAAAGATTGAATCTTTATAATGAGGAATAGAGAAAGATTAAGGGTCACTCACATTTTTGGTGTTACCAACCTGTCGGAATGTTGATATTGATGGAAAGAAGGGAAGAACAGGAGATTAGGCAGGAGTGGTAATTTACTATTTTAGATATACTTAATTCAAATTATGTATTTTGCATCCAAGGGGGTATGTTGAAAAGAGAGCTGGATATACAAGTCCATATATATATAACTCAGGAAGAGATAAACATTGTGTGTCATATGGATGGTACTTAAAATAATAATAGTGGCAATTATGAATATATGTTTAGGTATGTATCTTTAATTTTGACAGCTTCTGTGCCAGAAGTCTTTTATGCATTATCTCATTTATCTCTCAGAAACGACTCTAAGGAATAGCTTCTATGGAGTGCCCATTTTAAGATGAGGAAATTAAATGGGGAACTGGAACAATTTGTGTATGATCACAAATAATATATAATAGAGCTACAATTTGAACAAATGATAGTCTGACTAAAAGCTTTCTTTTCCAATTTTTTTAACTTCAATTTACTTCCTTTATGTCAGAGAATTTAAAATATGGCATTCTAACAGCAAATAACTATTTAAATTTGTCAGTATGCTGTCTCTCATACCTTTAACTTATGCCATATCATACAAAAATTATGACATAAATCTGTATTTGAATGGTTTTATATTAAGTTTCTTCCAATATAAATTTATTTTATAATATTAAATCAATATTTTAAACTTTTTAATGTAAAAATGAAACTGCATTTTTATGAAGATGTCTAATGTAAAGAGTGTCCAACCATTATCAATGGGGCTGGGATCACTTATTACACTTACTAAAAATTTTAATCTTACATTATGAAACACAAGTTCTTAGCTAGCTTTTCAATTGGTATGACTTCTCTCTTGTGAATCCATCATCTTCCCACTTTGTAGACAGTCTTCCATTTACTCCCTTTGCAGATTCTCTTTTATTTGATATACATTTTCACTTTAGCTGCATCTTGCCTTTGTTTTTTTTCCTCTGCATACCCAAACTTTATCTCAGCTCTTCCTAAATTAAAGCAATAACTATCCTATCTAATAAAAGAGTAATGTGCAAATTGACTCTACTTCCGCTGTATCTCAAGCCACACCCAGCAGCCGTACCCAGCAGCCAATCAGAGCAAGTATGCAAATTAATTCAACCAAGATGGCTACAGCCACAGAGAAGCAGGAAGGAGGTGTGGATTGTCCTAGCAATGGAGGAAGCTAAGCTTTCTGTAAACCCTGCCCCTCTAGGCCTCCATTTAAGTCAACAAAGTTTCAATGGCGAGTAGAAGGCTTGGATCCATTCCAAGCTACAAAGTTTCAATTGTAGAAAAATAAATACCAGCTACCAGGGCCTCCATTGGGTTGCTGGGGGGCATGGCCATACTTCAAACCACCACAAGCCCCTTGCCCAGGCCACCCCACACCCCATGGGAACACCCACCCTGATACAGGACACCCTTCAGAGCAAACCAGCTGGCCTCCACCCGTGCACCAGGCCTCTATCCTATCTAATAAAAGAGTAATATGCAGATTGACCATTACTCCAACACACAAGATGGCTACCCCCATGTTGACACAAGATGGCCACCACAAGATGGCCAGCAGGGAAGGGCAATTGGCAGAGACCAGGCCTGCAAGGGAGGACAGTTGTGGGCAATCAGGCTGGCAGAGGAGGGAAGTTAGGGGTGACCAAGCCTGCAGATAAGAGCAGTTGGAGGTGACTAGGCCCACAGGGGAGGGCAGTTAGAGGCAAACAGGCTGGCAGCGGAGCAGTTAGGCAGGAGAATGGTTGGGGGGGGTGATCAGGCTGGCAGGCAGAAGTGGTTAGGGCAATCAGGAAGGTAGGCAGGTGAGCAGTTGGAAGCCAGCAGTCTTCGATTGTGAGAGGAATGTCCAACTGCCCGTTTAGGTCTGATCCTACCTGGACATCCCTCATGGAGGCCCAGATTGGAGAGGGAGCAGGCTGGGCTGAAGGACACCCCTCTCCCCCCCAGCATGCACATCTTTTATGCACTGGGCCTCTAGTACTTTATACTGTCCACCAAAAATGTTGACCCACTTAATAGACTGCTAAGTATTTGGGGGAAAATAAACTTCACACAGCACACCTGAAAAACCAAAGATATTATCCTCCTTTTTGCTCCTTTATCCCCATCTTCTTTATCTTTCCTCTTGTTTATTTTTTTTTCTCTTTCTCTAGTATTCAGTAACAAACAATTACTGGTGTCTTGAAGGTGATAGCATGCAGCCAGAGCAAGACTTGGTGAATGATCAGCATTCATGCAGGGTTTTCCTGTTACTGTAAGATCCTGCTGGGAGGAGTGGAATATAAGCAGACATGATGCTGCTAACCTGGAGGAAGGATTGTAACCTGGCTACCAGGCTGCAGGCTTGTTAATAAATCCTTTAGATAAGTGTGCTGTAAAGAGAAGTAGCCAGGATATAAACCCCTGTAAACACGGTACGTTCCTTTTGAAATCTGAAGGACCCCTGAGTCTCCAGGTTTGGAAGCACCATCTAAGTGGAAGAATTTGCTTCTTTTAGGATATTTCTTAAATATTTTGACAGACCTGATACAGTTCTATATATTCCTAGTTTTATAATCTCACCATGCACTTTACTTAGATAAGATTTTTAAAATCAATTCATAGATGATTGGGGTATTTTTCAGAGAGATGGTGTGCTACAGTTTGTTAACTCTGGGAAGAAAAAATTTAAAAATCACTATCTATCTATTCGTGCCCTGGGTCAGAGTATGAAGAATCAGCACATTGTTAGGGATATAGTGCAGGCTTGTAGCTAGACATACCTGAGTTGACATGTAACTCTATCATTTTCTAACTCTATGGCTCTAAGTGAGTCCCTTAACAGCTCCTTTTCCTTAAACTCTAAATTGTATTCACATATATTTTAAATTTGGGAGATGATAGTGGTGATTGTTATAAATTAACTGTTTGTGTCCCCTCTAAGTTCATATGCTTAAACCTTTCCTAATGTGATGATATTTGTTAGTGGGGTCATTGGGTAATGAGGGCAGAGGTGAAGAACTAGGAAAGAGTCTTCAGCAAGCATTGAATTAGTCAGGGATTCAATTTTGAACTTCCCAGCCTCTGGAACTGTGAAAAATAAATGTGTGCTGTATATTAGCCACCCAATTTATAGTAATTTGTTATAAGAGCTCAAATGGACTAAAACAGAAATTGCTGCCAGAAGTGCCTAAATCTGTGGAAGCAGCTGGAAGAATCTGGAGATCCATGTTAGCAAAAGCCTAAATGGCCATAAATGGGCCATTAAGAATGATTCTGGTGAGAGCTCAGAAGGGAAAGAGGAGAGATGCAGTGAAAAGCTTCAATGTTCTTAGCACATAAGTGATCCTGAATAGAATTTTCATAGAATATGGCTAATAAAAGGTCATTCTGATGAGGTCTCAGGAGGAAATGAGGTACATGTTATTCAACAACTGAGGAAAAGTTATCCCTGTCTGACAGTGACAAAGAATTTGGATGAATCGTCATGTTTTAGTATTCTGTGAAAGTAGAACTTTTGAGTGATGAAATTAGATATTTCACTGAAGCAATTTCTAAGCAAAGTTGAAAGAGCAGCCTACTTCTTTCTGATTGCTTATTTTAATATGCGAGGGAAAAATGACTTAAAGATGGAATTGTTCATGAAAATGGCAGCAGAACTTAAAGATTTGGAAAATTCTCAGCCTATCTCTGCTATGAAAAGTGAGAATGTGGCCAAATAATCATTTGACAAGAAGATTAGTCAGCCATTTCAACTGAAGCCAGCAGGTATTGTTCAAGATAATGTCTATTGTTTATAATATACCCAATTACAGCAGTTTGTTATAGTAGCCTGAACAGACTAAAACACTAATGTAACTATTGTAAGACAGATAGCACTGATTCAATATATGGTCTCCCATTTGTCATTATTATTACTATACTAAAGGCCTGAGGGGATCAGTTGAAACTGGCTCTTCAACATCCCCCAAGGAGTTTGTGAGAGGGTGGTTCTCTGGTGATGCACCTTGGAATCAGGCTCTCTCTTCTCTAATTCCAGGTGCAGCCAAGAATCGCTGCTGCCAAGTGGCCACAACTTGGCAGTCCTGCATTGAGTGTCTGCCCCTGGTGGTCAGTGCACGTCATAGTTACCAGCTGGAGCTTCTTCCCCCTGATAGTCAGTGTGCATCATAGCTACCAGTCAGCTGGTCAGTTGGTCAGCTGGTTTCTTGGGCTTTTATATATATAGATAACCATAATTGTATTCAAGCATATATTGCCATTTAAAAACTATTATATCATGACAGGTCTCAGAATATTTTTTTAATATTTTAATTGATTTTTATAGAGAGAAGAAGGGAGAGGAAGAGAGAAAGAGAAACATCAGTAGAGACCAGTTTGGCTCAGTGGATAGAGCATTGGCCTGCAGACTGAAGGGTCCCAAGTTCGATTCCAGTCAAGGACACATACCTTGGTTGTGGGCACATTCCTAGTGGGAGGTGTGCAGGAGTCGGCTGATCAACATTTCTCTCTCATTGATTTTTCTAACTCTCTGTCCCACTCCATTCCTCTCTGTAAAAAATCAATAAAATATATTAAAAAAAAACATAAAAGAAATAGAAACATCAATGTGAGAGCAGAACATTGATTGGTTGCCTTCTATATGCCTCCTATTGGGAATGGAGCTGGCAATTCAAGGAATCAAACCAGCAACCTTTTAGTTTATAGGACAGTGCCCAACCAACTTAGCCATATTGACCAGGGTTCAGAATCTTTTTAAACTAGTTTTTGTGAGTGTGTGTGTGTTGTTTTTTTTTGGAAAAAATATATCAAAACAAATAAAATTACCATTTAACTGCCAATCTAAGAATCACAATAAGCCAGACTCTGATAAAAATTAAGTAAGCATCTGACAAATAACACTCTAAAGCCCAATAATATAGTCAGCCTGGAAGTTTAGGTTTGAGGACTTTTTCCCAAATGCACCACCACTTTGCACAGATGGATATAATATGTATTAGCATGAAATTTTTGGGCTGATAGACTTTTTTGGTTTACCTATGCCATATCTAATTTAAGCTTTGTCACTAGTAGTATTAATGGGATGAAAGGGTTTATGATCATCATTGATTTTTACTTGAGGAGCTGTAAGTGATCCAGTTTTGTTAATTTAAAACATGTGATGGTGACTAGCATTTCATGACACCACTGTTTCTTAAACCTTTGAGAACCACAAAATTCTGAAAACTGATTATATATGTAGCAATTTCATCAAGATTACATTCTATACTTGTGTTGTGCCTTTGAGATATATGCAAATCTCTTTAGGCCATATGCAATGGACTACTGTATCTTGATGGTACTACGTTAACATGCTACTTGAAATAAGTAAAAATGGGAAAAGAAAATAACATGACTTCCTAAGTAATAAGCCCCAAGTATTGTGATACTTACTTTAGGATATGGAAATTTAAGCCAAATAAGAGGTAGAAAGGGAAAATAAGGTTAAGTTTTCCATTGATCTTTAATATATAAACAATGTATATATTAAAATCTGTTGGTATGTTTTTAATAAAAACATTTTTTTGGCTAATTTTAGCAGGAGAGAAGTTGGCAATGCATCTGAAGTGTCTCATCCTTAAGGGAAATTATCATGGAATGTTGCTATAGACAAGGACTCAGTTTCTGGAGTCCCAAAGTTAACAAACTTTTCTAGAATGTTTGGTTAAAAAGAGAAACCCAACACATCTAATCTTAAGATTTTATTTTATAACTAAAAAATTATAATAATGTCAAACCAAATATTTCTAATCCAATTTGTAGTATTATGAACTGCATAAAATGTTAGGCAGTGCCTAGATACACATAAAACATAAGCCGATGTTAGCTTTAATCCCCCACATGTTCCATTCTCCTAGCATTCCCAGATGGAATGCTTTTCTTAATTTCATGGGTACCTTCCTGGTCTCTCCTTTCTCTTGTTTTTTATATCTTTTTCATCTTATGATATAAACTGAAAAAAAAACTCATGCATAAATGCATAGATATTTTCTTTACTTTTAAATATATAAACCAAAAAGGTCTAAGAGGAATTTTTAAAACCTTATTCATTGTGTGTTTCTGATTATCAGTCCTTGTGGATATGTTTAAAGACATTAGTTGATTTTTTTCTTGCAATCTTGAAATTTATCATTTGTATTTAAAAATTAAATAATAAGAATTTTCTTTTATTTTGTGTGAACTGCTTCCTTGAGTAATATTTTCCCACAGAGGTAAGACTCACAATGAAAGTAAAATGGAGAAATAATATAAATCAAGCCAAATACATCACAACAACAAAAATAAAAATATGTCTGTCTGTAAATGTTACATGATAGAGAAAATTTTATTCTCCTCACAAATTACTAAGATTTTGTTTTACTTTTTCATACATGTTCTATATGTATAAATCAGTAGCAATTAAATTCATATTCTTATATATATTAGTCAACATAAAGTATCTTCACTATTGAAATTATAATAATGTCAAACCAAATATTTCTAATAAAATTCCTTTAGAAGTGACTAAAATAGTAGTAATCTGCTCCAAACCTCCAAAATGATGCTTTTTTTCAAACACCAGTCATTTTGGACTGATTTTTTATAACTCTCTGCTCAACTGCCTTATCTTCAAATATAATTTGAAAAAAATTATGATTTTTTTTTCTTCCTGGGTCATCTACTGACCTCATGATGCTAAACAACATACTAAATCATTTATATATTATTTAGCATGTACAGATCTTTTGCTTAGCAATAATTTAGCAGTTTAGCCTGTGCAGTAATCTAACTTTAATAACTAGAATTCTGAAAAAAAAGGAGAAATAGAATCAAAACCAAATATTTTATTTGATCTTATTAAGCTTTTTAGAGAAACTAATACAATTTACTAATAATTTTAACTTATCTATCTATCATCAATATCATTGATACCATTATCATCATCTTTCCTTTTATCTATATAGTTCTTGGGAAATTACAACTTTTAACATATGCTCTTTCATTTATTCTGACAATGGCACTGAAAAAAGATGACCATTTTATTACCCAAGGCAAGCCCAAGGGAATTCAAAAGTAAAACTCCACAATATGACATAACTATCAAGTTGTATTTCAAGGTCATGTCATCTAATTTTAATGTAGAAAATATTTTCCATACTAGGTGGTAGTTTTTAAATATCTTTATATTATTATTATCTTAAATATACACATAAAGTTTCTGATGCAGAGCAGATTATTATCATTGGGTTATAGCAAATAATAGCTGTGTGATTCCTCTGTTTCCCAATTTTTACCACGGAAATGGTACAATGAAAACCAGATGTCATCCTATACATACAAGGTGAGGGACCAAATAAAAATCTGGACTTTATATAAAAAAGAGCCCATTAAAAGATAAATCTGAACATTTATATAGAAAACTCCTCCATCCCCTTCAGAGTCTTTATCCTTCAAGGGAGGTATAAAACTAGTGTCTTCAACGTTATAAGCCCAAGAATATCTCCTGTTTTCAAGTGACATTGCCTTTGACACATATTTCTAAAAAAAATAAATCTATCTTTCTTATGATCTATAGTTAATGGGTTATAAATTAACTTTTAAAGCTTGTTTTTTAGCCAGGGTCTGATGTCTCAGTAAGATTTGTTCAAAAAGTCCTAACTTTACATGAACATAAACATATTTCCTAAACAATCTCACACCAGGTTTGGATGAATGTTTTTGTAGCAAAAGTATACTGTATATCAAGAAGAACAGCAATTTTTACAGAAACTATTAGTTTCTCATACCTTGCCAAAGAAAATCTTGTACTTTAACATTTCAAATAGATCATATGCATTTCCTATTTTTAAATGTTTAGGAAATTAATGACTTGTAATTAATGTACTTTTAATATCAAACTAACAATTTGGTGTTCAATATAAGATATGACATATGTTCATTGAGAGAGAGAGAGAGAGAGAGAGAGAGAGAGAGAGAGAGAGAGAGAG
>JAAGEH010000012.1:39834730-39958661 GCA_011751065.1 Lasiurus cinereus | reverse complement strand
GAGAGAGAGAGAGAGAGAGAGAGAGAGAGAGAGAGAGAGAGAGAGAGAAACCAAGTTGAGTACTTTGCTTGGGGATTGAGTAGAACAATGGAAGTAGCCAGACCATTGTCCTTAGTATCTTGACTTGATCCAATCACTTAACTACTCAACATGTAAATCTCCTCATTTTAAAAGTTTAAATGCAATTACAAACTAATAAGATTATTGTGAAGATAAAATATATTTATACATTTAAAGAAAATTAATAGCAAAAGGAGAGAAAGCATTTCTCAGTCCATAGTACAGTGGTACCTCGAGATAGGAGTTTAATTTGTTCCGTAACCTTGAGGCGTGGGAAACTATGAGACACTCGAGTCACGGTAAACTGGTGGGCCGATCCGCACGATTACTCCTATCTCAAATGTTGCTCGTATTTCAAAGCAAAAATTGCTCACTCGATGGCTCCTATCTCAAAAATCTCGTATGTTAGGGCACTCGTATCTCGAGGTACCACTGTACAGTGATTTGCAATTAACAAAAAATTCATGAATTACTTGATATGTATCAAGGTATTCTAGAAAAGCTGGAACTGCAATACATGAATAAGTATGATCACTTTACAGTATGATGGTGGATATTTGGATGAATTTAGAAAATCTCTAACAAGCACAGTTAAGTTTGCCAAAAATCATCATAATTTCTCCTGGTGAAAAGTCATCTAGCATTATTTCTTGATAGTAATAATATGATTTCCTGCTACTGGGATTCATTTTTACATTCAGAAGATTTTACAAGTCCGCATATATTCAAATTGCATGGTTTCAGTTAATGTGACATAAGTGATTGAGGTAGGCATCTTTTCTCTTAACTGTAAACCTTTTAGTCTATGTGCATATAAACAAACAACAATAAAAAAACAGAATAACTGCTAACATTTTAAACAATCAAGAAACAAGTCATCCAAAAGTAATGTTGAAAGCATTTCAGAATGTTTGTACATTTTAAAAATTTTCTGGAAAATGCATTTTATTATGATATTTTGCTATTTTTTAAAACAATTCCTGGATTTTTATAAAACCTCTCTTGATTCCAAAGTGAATGATTCCACAATATCTATTGTTATTATATCATAGATTATTATGTTCAGAAATGCATGTTTTGTGTGTGTGTGTGTTTTTCAAATAATACTTTGATTTTTAGAAAGAGAAAAACAAACATCAATGTGAAAGAGCTGTGAGAGACAAACATCAATCAGCATCTTCCTGCATACCCACACTGGGGATGGATCCTGGAACCTAGGCATATGCCCTGAGAGGAATCAAACTGATGACCTCTGGGTGCATAAGACAACATCCAACCAACTGAGCTACACCAGCCAGGGGAAAAATACATGTTTAAAATAAGACCCTATGGGATTAATTTAAAGATCCTGTTGGAAAATTTCTAGTGTACTGAATGGAAACTACTAAAATTTGTTCATTATATTCTTTCTTTAGTTTATACTTTATATAATAAATAGTAACCTAGCGCACAAAATCGAGCTGCCCCTCCTGCCCACCACCCCACCTCTCTACCCAGAGCTCAAGTGTGTCTGGCCCCACCTTGAAGCCCACCAGCCTTCTCTGTCTGCTTCAAGCCCAACCTCAGTCCTGTGAGTCACCTCAGTCTGGTCCTGCCTTCTCTGAGTCTCTCCCCACTTCCTCCCTGTCTCCTGAGAAATGCAGCTACTCTGCCCTGCCATGCACGCAGCCTCCTGCTGAATGGTCATTACAGTGTGAGAGTGTCATAACCATTAGCTTATTAGCTCTTTATTATATAGGTTATGCCATTCATCTACTATGTGTTTTTACTTCTGTAGGGGGAACAAAAACAAATAAATCCTACTGCTTTATGTTGACTCAGGATTTCTTTTAGACTATAGTGTTTATCTAAATGGTTAGGATCTGATTTCCATAAAGGTGAAATCCATTATTGTCTTAGCTCCCAAATACTACCTATTTATTTAGTGAATACTGAATACAGATTATTTCACTTAATCTAATTATTTTTTAATGAAGTTGGAAAGTAGCAATTTACTCTTGCTAATTGAGAATGAGGTATTATCAATAGCCAAATAAATTATTAGAAAATTCAAAAAATTTCTAGCACTGGCTCTGAAGGGCACGTTGATTGTCCTGAGTAGAACTTGCAAATTTAAAAGTGGGAGTGCTTAAACAACTGTTTCATTTAAATGTTAAGAGATATCAAGCTATATTACCAAGCCACAGTTCTCAAAACTACCTGGAACTGGCACAAGAACAGACATAAAAACCCATGGGACAGAACAGAGAACCAGAGAACCCAAACCATTATGCTCAATTAATATTTGACAAAAGAAGCAAGATTAATACAATGGAGTCAAGACAGTCTCTTCAATAAATGGTGTTGGGAAATTTGGTCAGATACATGCAAAAAAATGAAACTAGATGACCAGCTTACACCATACACAAAAACAAACTCAAAATGGCTAGAGGACTTAAATGTAAGATGGGAAACTATAAAAATCCTGCAAGACTTCATAGGCAGCAAAATAGCAGACATATGTCATAGCAATATCTTTACCAACACATCAAAATAAAAAAGCTTCTGCACTGCAAAAGAAACCATTAACAAAACAATGAGAAAGGCCACTGCATGGGAGAACATATTTACCAATGCTATTTCAGGTAAGCATTTAATATCCAAAATTTACAGAGAACTCATACAACTTAACAAAAGGAAGATAAACAATCCAATAAAAAAATGGACAAAGGACCTAAATAAACACTTTTTGGAAGAGAACATACAGAAGGCCAAGATACTTATGAAAACATGCTCAAAGTCACTAATCATATGAGAGATTCAAATCAAAATATCATGAGATACCATTTCACCCCTGTCAGAATGGCTATTATCAACAAATCAATAAATAACAAGTGCTGGCAAGGATGTGTAGAAAAAGGAACCCATTCCCACTGCTAGTAGGAATGCAGACTGGTGCAGCCACTGTGAAAGACAGTATGGAGTTTCCTCAAAAGTTAAAAATGGAACTCCCATTTGACCTAATAATCCCACTGCTAGGACTATATCCCAAGAAAACAGAAACACCAATCAGAAAGGATATATGTACCCCTATGTTCATAGCAGCACAATTTACAATAGCTAAGGTTTGGAAACAACCTAAGTGCCCATCAGCATGACTTGTTCCTTCCTCTCCTCAAAATCAGCACACTGACTATTTAAAATTACACTCCCACCCATTATTCCCAGTCTCCTTGACAAGATGTGGCAAAAGCAGGTTTACAGTTGTATGTAAAACAGTTTATTGTGAAGTATAGTAATCCCTCCTTTGAAAAAGTGCTATTTAAAACTGATGTTTGAACTACTCTATTATTAGTCTCTTGTTCTATAGGTCAACTCAGTTATTTTTAGATAGTCCATTATTCTGTAAAATAACTGTTTTAGTTTGAATAATAGAAAAAGATAAAAACATAACTATCTGAACTTGCAAGCTAGCCATCTAACATAATAGACTAATTATGAGAATATTCCCATATTCTCATGCCAAATGTTTGTTCACTATGTATCCAAGGTCACAAACTGTCTGCAAAAATAACGTACAAGAGCTCTTTGTAAAATCTGCAAAGAGCTCTAAAGGAATAAATAAGGAAAACTTCCTCCATGTCTTTGCTCAGCGATTTGGGACACACCTCCCTCTGGGCCCACTGGCATTAATAAAAACTCCTAATTAATTGGCTTATTAAGGCATCTTGTAAATCGCTCACTGATTGAAAATACGACAATTGTATACTATGTATTAATGTTTATATTATTTTCCATGTGAACAACTGTATACCTATGTTATGCCCAGAATTCGGGGTCCCCAATAATCAACCACGAGGGAGCCTTTTTCCGATGCAAAAGCAAAGAGTCTTTATTCAAACCTTTGTTTGGCTCTCAGCTTCTTTCTGGCACAGCAGCGAGACGAGAGAGAGAGAAAGAGAGAGAGAGAGAGAGTGCCCTGGGAGAACAATATGTTATATAGGGTTGGTCATTTGGGTGGGCTTAGGGAAGTGATGTGGGCACTTGGGTCAGGGTTTTTCTATGGTTTAGCCTTATTAGGACCTTCGCTGTGTTCCTGGAAGGTATCTATCCTGGTCCCCACAATGTGTTCATTGGTCCATTCGGCAGTGGTCAGGGAAGTTAGGACATTGCTGGCATACCTGTGGTCACTCCCAGAAAAGGGAGGGGGTTTAAGCAGGGGGCCCAGCCCTATAGGACAAGATGGAGGAGAGTTCGTGTCTGCTTTGTCCTTTCACCTATTTTTGCCCCATCCTATATTATGCCTTATTCTTTCTCTAGAGTAGTTATCATATTTTAAAATATTATATAACTCACATATGTAGTATGTATGTTGCTGGTACTTTTCCCAGTAGACTGTAAGCTCTATGAGGGCATAGCTTTTTGTCTGTTATATCACTTTATCCTAAGTGTTCAAGAAATTATGACCATCACTCCCACCTCCAGTTATATCTCATAATATTTCTAAAGTTTTGGATGATCCTATAATACCTGACTTATAGTACCTCATAACAGAAATTATTTGGATCCCAGGAGCACATGCATCTTTTATATGAAGCATTCATTCTTATTTACTATAGTCTCCAATATCCCCTTTTGTCTCCCTGACAATGAAGCTTAGAGTTATCATTTACCACCAAACTTACACTGATCTCTCTTTTTTTTTTTTAAACACTGAAATCAAAGCATACTTTGTTGTTAACATAAAAAACCATTGAAACCTGTAAAGTATTTTTTTAAGTTTATTTGAGCCAAACTGTTGACATTGCCAGGAATCAGAACCTCAATGAATTCAGATAATGCTCCGGAGAATGGCAGGTTACATTTGTATTTATACATTGCAATCAAAGAAAAGGGACATAGGTAGGTTACATGAAATCCATTGATGACAGAAAGGTGGGAGAAAGCAAAGTGGGGAAACCCCTGGGATTAGATAAAAACTAAAATGATAGACACATAGTTAGGTGGGTGCAGGAACAATTAACATGATAATGAAGGAATCTGTGGTATCTGTCCTGGTGCCCAGCACATTAGGTTGTGCCCCAAGGGGTCCAGAAAAAGGGAAGTTACAAGTTACCCAGACATTTCAAAGGGCATGTTATCATAGATGCAAAAAGACAGGTTCAGTTAAGGTAAATGTTGACCTTGTCAGTTAAGATACTAGCCTAGGATGTAACTACCCACCGTAACTGCTTTTAGTTAAAAGTTTAATTTCAGACCATCCTTTGTGGTTATTTTAGGTCTCTGAGTTTGCAAGACTGCCATGCAGGCCTCCCCTGAGCTTGTCAGGTTAGCATGTGACCCTTTTCATCAACATTGTATAAATATATAGAAATATAAATAAGGAAAAACAGTGAAACAGAATTTTTGGACTAGAACCCGGATTCTTTGTCCACCAGAGTCAAAGAATTAATCCTTGGAGAGAGGATAGTATAGCAAAGGTGGAGATTTATTGAAGAACAAGTACAGACTCCCATCAGACCTTTTTCCCTTCCCCATGAGGGAAAGAGTCTCACAGATGGACTTCCACATGGGAAGGGGAAAAGGGTCCCACTGAGTTATTTTCCCCTAGGGCTTATAAATTCTGCAGATCCTGGTGCCTTAGAATGATTACTATAGTAACTCCTGAACTCAAAGATCAAACACTACAAGGGACATGTACTGTCCTCCTCACTCATTGTTCTTTTATTTCTGTCTGCCTTCCTTCTTCTTTATTTTGTAAATATAGACCTTTTTGGCTACTTCTAGCTCTCTTGTCTTATGTAAATGCAACTGTTGCTGCTCCTTGCACCTGGCTTCCTTGTGTTATGGAGATGTACCTTCTCTCCATCTGTGTTTTTACAAAAATTCCCTAAACCTGTCTATATTCCCCTAGCATTTCTGTTTCAAGAGGATACATAATACTTGAGGAAACTGAAAAAAACATTTTTCTTTAGCTTTAATATGCACTTGAGTCATCATTATAAAACATGCATGGAATGCTTCATTAATTATATTATTTGATAATCCTGTGAGAATTTAAATTTTATGTCTCTGAATTTCCCATATAATAAAAGCCTAATATACTAAGTGTCCATTCAACTGGTTGGCCATTCAACCAATCAAGCACAATATGCTAATGATATACTGTTCAACCCACTTGGTCTGATGTGCACTGACCACCAGAGTCAGAAGGTCTGACTAGTAGGTTAGCTTGCTGCTGGGGTCTGGCTAATGGGAACTTTGCGAGAATAGCCGGACATTCCCTGGAGCACTCTCATGGTCCCTCTCCAGTTGGCCAACCTCCTGCATCTCTCCCCAACCTCAATAGTGCACCAGTAAAGTCCCTTGGCCTGGTCTATGCCCTCCTGTAGTCTGGGACTTCCTGCAGGCCAGGCAGAGGGACCCACTGGTGCAAAAATCTGTGCACCGGGCCTCTAGTAAGGTATAAGAATAGAACACTAGAAGTTTCAATTGGCATGATAAAGACCAAAAAATAAATAAAAATAAAAATAAATAAATGGGAATACATCAAACTAAAAAGCTTCTGCACAGCAAAAGAAATAATCAACAAAATTAAAAAGCAACATATAAAATGGGAGAAAATATCTGCAAACTCTATATCTCAAAAGTAGTTAATATCCAAAATATGTATGGAACTCATGCAATAAAATAGCAATAAATAAATACATAAATAAATAAATAAATAAATAAATAAAATGCAATCAGAATTTAAAAAAATAAGCAGAAAACTTAAATGTACATTTCTCAAAAGAAGACATATAGTTACCAGTTTAATAAAAAGTGCCCAATATTACCAATCATCAGGAAAATGCAAATCTAAACTCAAATGTGATGTCACTTCACACTTGTTAGTATAGCTCTTATCCAAAAGACAAGAGATAACACATTTGCCAGAATATGGAGAAAAAGAAACTATTGTGCACATTGTGGGAATGCAAATTTGTTCAGCCAGTATGAAAAACAATATGGAAGTTCTTCAAAAACTACAAAAAGACTTACCACGTGGTTACTTTAGGTCTCTGAGTTTGCAAGACTATATTTACAAAATAAAGAAGAAGGAAGGATGACAGAAATAAATTCCACTTCTACATATATATCTGAAGGAAATAAAATCACTATCTAGAAGTTATATCTGCACTCCATATTCATTGCATCAGTGTTCACAACAGCCAAGACATGGAAACATTCTAAATGCCCATCAATAGAGCAATAGAAAGAAATGTGATATATTTACATACAATGGGATATCATTCAGCCAGTAAATAGTGGGAAATCTTGCCATTTTTTATAACATGGATAGGCCTTGAGGGCATTATGATAAGATAAATTATTCAGAGACAAAAAGACAAATACTATAGGATCTCATCGATATATGGAATCTACAGAAACTGAATTCAGATATAGAAGGTAAAATGGTGAATGCCAGAGTCTGAGGGTTAGAAGAAATGGATAGATCCTGGCTCTAGTTATAAGATGCATTAATTCTGGGAATCTAATGTACAGTATGGTGACTGTAGGGAATAATAATGTATTATATACTGGAAAGTTTCTAAGGGAGTAGATTTTTAATGTTCTCTATAAAAATAAATTAAAAAAATATATAATTATGTGAGGTGATGGATGCATTACATAACCTTACTGAGTTTGTTATTTCAGAGCACATTTGTATCAAATCACATTATATACCTTAAATTTATAATGTTATATGCAAATTATATATCAAAATGTTAGAAAAATATATCATGATATTATATCACCATTATAAACAGGAACCAGGGAGGAAACAATAATAACGGTAATGTGTAAGGTATAAAAATTAATAGAGATATTTCTGGATTTCTAGTCAAGCAATTTAATAGACCAAAATCCCCAATTATTTATATTTATTACAGGGAAGTAAATGTAAACCCAGACAAAACTTAAGATCTTAAGTGGTAAGATCTTAAGAAATGTTGATGAGCAGCTTGCCCACTCCCTTCACTTCCCAAATACTATAAGGAAATGTGCATAGAAAAACAAATAAAATTTTCTAAGACACAGCTATAGAGCCAGTTTCAATATGCTTAGTATAATTCACAGCCTCTTTATTTACAGTAGGGATTGTAATGTTTCTATAGTATGTAATTTTTAAACCAATGTTGAAATTTTTATTTTTCATTGAGGCCAATATAAAAGAGAAAATGATTAAATCAAGATTATTTTAGACCTACTGAATTATTTAACCAAAGCAAACAAATAGTAAAATTGTACTTAAAAAAATTCACAAATATACTCTTTTCCCCAAGACAAAATATTTCTCATGTTTAATAAAGTTTTGTCACTCAACACATCTATCCCCACAATGAGAGCACCCACCTCCACTCATTTATGATTAAATACCAGAATTAAGGAGTAGGAAATTAAATAAACCTAGTCTGAAAATTCAAAATTCTACTTGTTCATGGCGGGACATGATGTTTCATTTCTTTCCTTAACTATAACACCAAGGAGGGGTCAGGTTGGCCAAAAGGAGAACCAGAACATTCTAATTTTTGACTCAGCCATCCAGATGATTTTGTTTGCTTGAAAGAGTCCTAGATCTCAAGGGTAATGACTACTTAGTCCAGTACATTGCTTGTCAAGTACCTTTACAATAGGCCAAAGTGAGACCATAATGGAACTCCATAAATTTAAATTCTGTTTTTCCTGTCCTTGAACTATTCCAGGTGAAAGGTCTTCTGTAAGTAGAGATGAGTGGGAAAAGGTGAGTCTGTAACTACTGGGATGGGACCCACTGACTTTTGTGGCAAAGGAGAAAGAAACACTTCAGAGAGGTCAGAAGCTCAGGGAAGGACAGAAGTACCTTAATAATCTATTTCTTTAAGATTCACCCCAAAGCCTTCCTAAAGAAAGGAAAACACTAAAGCAACTCCGTCAAATATTGCAGGCACAGAAATGTAACTGACTGCTGGATTTCACCCTGACAGATTTCACTGACCATGATTTGATCACCATTCACCTTAATCTTACTGAGCTGTCTATCACTAACAGTGAGGCGCTGCTCCCAGCTTCTGTACTTACAAACATTGCATGTGTCAACACCTCTAGCTGTTTTTGTTTTCCCCAATTCTCATAGCTAAAGCAGAGGCAGGCTGTGAGGTGGGTGAATGCCAATGAGCTAGCTAGGGGCTTGGAAGAAAGGCAATGTCAGAGGGCCTGTAGGCTCCTGAAGGTTACCTTTCTGCAGCAGGTGCAAATCCCTCCTTCTGAATTTGGAAGTCCCTCAGGTGCACAGTATTTGGGCCAGCTCCCCTCACATATTGGAAGGTCTCTGGGTCAAGGCACTGCAGCTTGAAGATGTGACTGTGGAAAGTCCAGAAGTCCACAAACACTAGGGATGACATGCTACATGGTGTGAGCCAAAGTCCTTACAGACCTAGGGCATTAAGGTGTGGGGGCACGGGATAAGACTTACATAAGACTTGCCTCCCACATCCCATAGATTCCCCAGGATTCTGTGAGATCAGGCTTCCTCTGTGGAAGTGTGATTGTGGCTGCAGCACTTCTGGCATGATTTCATGGTTCTCTGAGCTGCTGCTATTAGACTGGAAGTTATACATGAGCGGCCAGGGTTGGGCTTGCCTTGGGGTGCCGAATGGGGTCCAGACCAAAATTGTCTTCAGACTGCCTTTCTATGGGTGCCAAGCAGCCAGAAGACTGCCAGCAGACAGATTCAGAGCCAGAGGGTTCTAGGCAAAGCTCAGAGGAAAATGACATGACTGCAATGTGACCTTGCTAGGATCCTGGACTAATTATAATAAAATTTACATTAGGTTTTAATCCCACTCCCTGTGAGTTTTTCTGTATGCATTATGGGTAAGGGAATACCCAATAAAAAGGTAGTTTCTGTCAATCATCCCTAAATGCAATTGATAGTTTCCATCCAGAAAATCCCTCTTTTAAACCCAGGAGTTGGGGATCGTGAGTGGTCTCTCAGCTGGCCTGCTCCTCATTTGGAGTGTATCTTCAATAAACCCATTTTGTTTTACTTTCATTTTCGTTGACCTTAAAATCTTTAATACTACCACTGATGGTCTGTGTGTTCCAGCCAGGCCTCTGCCTGCCCCTCAGTCATGACTGGCACTTACTTCAAAATCAAGGTCTCCACTCAAATGTTTGAAATGAACTTTCATTCTAGAATTCAGGTTAGAGGCCTTCAATCCATGCCCTTAACTGATATAAGTCACACTTGAGAAGCCCTAGCAGTTGAAAACATGATTTTTTTTTTCTCCAGTGTGATGATGTACACTCTCAGAACTGTACTTTTTTTCTGTGGAAGACAAGGTATTGACTTGCCTCTCTGTTGGGAAACATGATGATTTGCACCTTAGATGAAATTATAGATATCTTTAAGCATTTAGGTAAACACTACCAGTATGATCAGCTAGCTCTCAGGCCTGAAAAGATCTCTAAAATCAAGGTATCTTTGGCTGTTTTGGCAGTTTTCCTGGGAAGAAAACTATAGCATAGTTCATGTGATTCCCTATGTACAATTATTCTTATAACGGGGGTCAGCCAATTAAAAAGGTGTAATGGAATTTGACTCTAACTTTAGCTAAAAATTTGGCACTGGGAGACAAGTTAGTTTCAACTTATTATCCAGCATTGTTATGAATGATGGAATTGTCCTAGTCTTCATCTTTGTAGGCCAAGATAGAGTCTAGGCATTGCTAAAACAGCTTTTCAATGTACATTAATGTTTTGAGAAAGATGAAAAACAACACAGAAATTTATTGAGAAAGTTACATGGCTTTTTAAGGTAGACTCTAGTGCTCTGTGGGAATTGTTCAGTTGATTTTGTACAGGACATTGGGGAGATGGTTGAGGTCAGTGCTCAACTTGATCTCATTCTGCTAAAGGAAGACCTCTTGATAGTAGTCTCAACTAAATGTTACATGAAACAATTGGCAGATATGGTCCCAGTCTCTGTAGGACAGATTAATCAAAATTGTTGACCACGTGCATGCTCATGAAATAATGTTACATGTGTGTCTCATATTTCATGTTTATTCATTTCTTTTGAGCAAGATACTTAATTGACCCCCTTTTTTGCCATCTTTACAAGAATATTTGCATAGTGTGCAGCCTTAGAAGATACAATGTCTCACTTCAGAGGAAAAGACAAGCATGTGTACTCTCTAGCATGATAAGATGATGTCCTCCCTCAGAGAAGAGGTTTGACTAAGCTCACTATTCCTTTTCTGTAACATAGTCCAAGAAATGTGCTGGCATTATCCTCTACCCATTCACATTGCCTCTGCAGGACCTGTGGACAAGGTAAACTAATGTAAATATGTTAACACTCATGTTGATTTCTGTGTCAAAAGTAATAAAGTCCTGAGTCTCAAATTAGGAATCTCATGACTTCAGCCAACATCCATGAAAATGTGTCAGGCTAACACATTAGTTTGTAAGTAGGGTAAAATCTGAGGCCTGTTACTATTCTTGACACCCTGTGGTCACTTATAGTCTAACATATTTATCTTGAAAAATAATTTAAATTGTGTTTTTACTGAATATTTAAATATACTTCATGCTGAGAACTCTTTTAATTTGTATATATGTATATAAATAATGGTAGTGTTATCAGACTATGAGTTATAAAGTTACAAAATCCTTTAAAAATCATAGGGTCATCAATCAGCAATAACAAAAAAAAAATCAAACTTCAACACTTACATGGTGACACATATTTAGTTACCTAGTTAAGACCGATGTTAATAACAATCTTTAATGTTTCCCCAAGCAACTTTATTCAGTATTAGAAGCTTTCTCTAGTTAAAACAACTTAGTGGACATTCCCAAGAAAGGGATAAAGTTGGCGTTTATACACTACTATTAAAATGAAGGTCAGGTTTTTAGCCAGTTAAAGCTTCATTAGGAGCAGGCTGCTAGCCCCTGGAAACCTTCACTGCCCGGATCCATTATGGAACTGATTAGTAGCAGGAACTTTATGTAATGAGTCTCATTACCCCCATCTTCAGTATATCCCCCTCTTTCACCTCTCCACAATCCACAGATTTTGTTTCATAAAAATTGTAATTTCTTTCTTAGTTGACTACCGATTTGTAACAGTAAGGAAAATGTTCCAAATTAAATGCCACTACCAGGACAGGATGCCTATATTAAAGATAGTGAGTATAGACTCATAACAAAGGCATGACTTTCGAGGATTTTAATGATTAAATAATCAGAGCTGTAGCAAGGATGAAAGATAATTTTAGCCCTTCACTTATCCTAGAAGTAAAATGAAGAGAGGGTGTTTTGTTGACAAGTTTTCACTTTTCCTTAATTAATATTTCTTGGAAGAATCCAAAACACCAACATATAAAATATCCTTCTGTACTTTTAGGATTAAAGATGAAAGGTAACTTTCATATATATTTCCATAGTATCCTGTCCAGCATCTAATCGAAAGAAGAAATATTTTCCTATATTATGATAATTTATCTACTTACTGCTTAGCTGTGCTTGATAGTATTTGTCTAGGAAGCAGATAATATTCATTTTTTTGCATTTTTTTTCAATTCAAAGAGTTTGGCTAGAAACTTTAGAAATTGTTTTTAAATTAATGAAGTTTTGATTTTAGAGAGCTATGACTAACTAGTTTTATCCCCAGTTTCTGTCCACGAGGCTAGACCAGACAAAGAGAGAATCTAGAGGGAACAAATGGAGAAGTCTGAGGAGCCATGTTGAGTTGAAAGGATTTAGAAATAAGAAAGGCAGTTAGTTTAGGGTCCATGGGAAAGGAATGCATAGCTGACAGGCAGAGCCAGCTCCAAACCACCAGAATGTTTATTTTACAAGCACAGAGGGCAGCAGAATGGTATAAGAGAAAGGGAGGAGGGGGAGCATCAAGTAGGCTTTGATGCCTTGAAGCTTTGAAACTTTGAAACTGATACCAGGCATGGAAGGGGAAAATTGGTCATTTAGGAAAAAACACAAAGGGACATAAAATGAGGAAGGGTCCATTTAGAAAGTGACATGAATAAAGAAGCTGCCAACATTTATAAACCCTTAGACAAAGAAACTCACTGATTACCCATTTGGTGCCCAGGTGGGAGCATGTATATGCTTGCAGTATATTTCCATACTTTTGCTTAAAATCTTTTAGTCTGAGATTTTTATTCTTCAAACTTCGTAGGAGATGAACCCAGAATAAGAATGCCAGCTTGCTGTTTGGGATAACGGTTGGGAACTGTGTATCTCAGAAAATATGCTGTGGATACACAGCACCAAAATTGTTATCGAATTAAAGAGATTCATTTGTCTGTATCTATCAAACTCAACCAAACATGAATAGGAGTTTGCAGACAATAAATTAAAGGTTTATTTGAAGCATCCATCTTATATAAAAAACTGCTGTTTGAAATTTTAACCCTGCTATTTGACTTCTGTAAATGCTTACTTGCTTAAATAATAAGAAAAATAAAACTACTCCCACTTCAGAGAGGTCATTAAACCTTCCCCTGATGAAATCATCAATGCTGGCACCAGGCCAAGCTGTTGGTTGAGGTCTCAAGGCCCCAGCACATAGGGGCTCTTTAAAAACTTGCAAAGGGGGCTGAAAACACCCCCTATGTGGGAGACAAGAAGGTAAAAACATATAAAATAGGGAAAATTCTTCCATGTTGGGACCCAAAATTTGAGAGACATTTTCCTCTGGATCCACACATAATAAATGTAACTCCATCTCTCTAAGTATTGCTTGGTTCTTCTCCAGATTTCTGTAACATATTCATTAAGGAAATACCTGGAGTCAAAGTGGTGTCCAATTCAAAGACAGATGTCTGTCAGGGGAGGTGTTACATAAGAGATTAATTATGGTGACTAAGGGAGTTAGTGTTGTAGTTAGGTTTGTGGTCTCTGTTGATTATCAGGGCTAGGGTAGGGGATAGTTGAACAGTGCATCTGGTCCTGATATCAGCCATGATATCATTCATTCTGTTTTGCAAGGCTGTTGTCAGTGTAGTTGTTCAGATTTTCTAGGTTGAAGCTAAAACTCAACTGAGGCCTAGATGTTGTGTTTTTCTGTGGTCAATAGACCCAAGGCTTCCTAAGATTGTTTAATGCTGACCAGAGCCTCATTGTCCCAAGGACTTAATAATTAAGTGAGTGGACATTTAAGGGAGCTAACGACAGGTGAGTGAGTACACTCTTAGGCTGTACAAGATCAGTTCGATTTAAAAGGAAAAAAAGGAGTAAAGGTCAAATTAAAAAAAAAAAAAACGAGATAGTTGCATAGTTACATAACCAAAGGGAAAAACTGACAATAACTACAGCAGAAAACAAAACAAACAAACAAACAAACAAAAACACGACAAAAGCAAACTAATCAAGTAACAGAAAGAGTAAGGGACTCTTAGTATTTCTCATTTGCAGTCAACAGAGAAGCTTAAAGCCAAGAGAAACAGGAATCAAACTGAAGGACTGAAGCAATGTATGTGTTTATATTTGAGATAAAAGAGAATGGAGTTGATGTAAAGCAGTTAATATTTAACTGTTGAGCACTCAATAGCTCAATGTCCATAAAGATAAGAATAGTCCTACCCTTTAGGGGAGACTGTGTTGTTGTGGACAAAATTAACCTAACTGTCTACCAGTGAGCTGAGCCAAAGAACTAGTGGGTTAACAGTTTTCCCAGCTCATTGGACAGGGAAGACCTATCTTCCCTTTTTTCTTGACAAAGAAAATAAGGTGTGAGGAGAACTTTAACTGAAAATATGAAGTAAAACAAGACAAAGAAAATGAAATATCAACAAAGTTAAAGGTGAGGGAGAATTTAAGTAATTAAACATGGTTTATTTAAAATAGAGACATTAAGTTATAAACATTTATCTCTAGAAACAAAAATGCCTTCTGGAATTTCAATTATACACACATTAACCCTTTTTCATTATTAACAACTATGTCTAATCCTCTTTTATAATTTTTCTCTATAATTCAGTGTACTTCTTGAGCTATATTTCAGTTTTATAGGTTGTACTAGTTCTCTTTTTAAATAATATGTTAAAAACATCTATTGATATTTTAATTTTAAAGTACTTCTCAGTTCTAGAATGTACATTTGGTTGTGAAGCATAGATTCCTTTGCACTGAAGAAAATCTCAAATGAATAATTTGATTCTTTGACTATAGTGAACAGTCATCTTAACCTCAATGAAACTAGACATATTTTGGGACCTAATACAATGTTCTCACACTCCAAAGAAGATATGTATGTTTCCTTTCTGGCAGGCATCAAAGGGCACTAGCTATTCTGAATCAACTTAATGCACAAATTTAAAAGCTTTCAACATCAGCTTCAGTTCCTGCAAAGTAGTTATTTCTAGTTCCTCCTCACTTCCAGGGTATAACTTTTCAGGGTTAAAATTGTGAAAAGGGATTAACTAACTAGCTTAAAACAGGAAGGGTGGTCCAGTAAGAATGGAGGCATTTCTGATATGAACAATTAAAGTAACCATAAGTTAGATCTAAAGCAGCCCTGAGTGAGAAGGGTAATAAACCATATGCAGCCAGGAAAACTGAGAGAGGGTCATGGGAGAGAAATGCATAAATGGGAGCTCAGAGATGCCAAATTGCTTATCTCACTTGTACAGAAGATAGAAGAATATTGCAAGATAAGTGAAGAGAAATAGGGGGACCACGTGGGATTTGAGCTTTGAAACTAATACCATGTAACAGAATGACCAAATGAGGAAAGCACAGGGGTCCTAAATCAAGGAAGGGTCCAATTAGAAAGGGTCAGGTTCAGACAAAGAACCGCAGCATATATAAAGGGACATGAGACAGAGTTTTTTTGTGTTTTTTTGTTTTGTTTTGTTTTGTTTTGTTTTGTTTTAGATTGGTTTTCCTAATGGAGAGAGAGAGAGAGAGCAGACTTTTCCCATTTAAGGGCTCCTCCTCAGGAGGTCTCCTATGGGGACACCCCTGGCCAGATGGAGTTTGTATCTGCTTCCAGTAAACTTTTACATTTTTAATTAAAGAAGCCTTTCTGTCTGCAAGTTTAGTCTTCAAATTTAGTGAGAACAAGAATTCATGAGAAGAATTCTGCACCCACATTTCAATTGTAATTGTGTGAATGTGTACATGTATTTGTGGGGCAAGGGCATAAAAGTTATTAGGTATTTCTTTGGCAATCTCCTCTTATCCCAGGTTAATGGTGAAACTCTGCTCACTGTCCCAATTTCTCCTCTAAGGACGAAAGCACAGGTGGCCAAGAGTATCCTCTGCCAATAGGTTGGACTTATATGGATGATTCAAGGCACTTTGCTGAGCATAAATTACACAGGAGACAGACATGCAATGCATGGAACACAAACGGTTTATTTACCAGAGTCTTGGTGGTTTCCAGACCTCGGCAGGCCACCCAGAGATCCGCACTGAAAGACACACACACTGACGTTGGATGTTGCAGCTGTGGCTTGGCGTCTTGTAGAGGCCTCGGGCTTTCATGGCAGAGCTGGAGCAGGATATAGGAAGGCGAGTGGAGAGCAACTGTCTGTGGAGGGGCAGGCAAGTGGCTCTAATCTCCTTCGGAGCTTGCTCCCTTTTATGTGCTCAAGTGGGCATCTTCAGTGGGTCTTCAGGGTGTCTTATCAGCGGGTCCCAGGAATCCTGCTATTGGTCTTACATGTGGGGTACAAAATTCTTTGTCTATTTCTTACATGCACATCTCTTTAAAGGGTGTTTACACTTCATTTCACCCTCTAATATGTCACACTCAATTCTTATTTTATATTTATATATTATTATTATTATTATTATTATTATTATTATTATTATTATTACTATAATACTCACCACCTCCTTTTCTTAATTCCTTGATCAGGAATCTGTAGATAGGTGTAGTACAAAAATTTCCCCTAAATCAGACTTTCATTTCCCTATGAAGTTGTTTTCAAAGTTATTAGAGGGATTTTTTATTACTGATCTACTCTTTTAAGTTTTCTTCAGAATTACCTAATTTGTTACTAGCAGAAATCTTGAATTAGATTTTGAATCAAAATCTAAGAGAATAAATTGAAGAATTATAAAATTTACCCAACAGAAGTAAAAATTTTATGCAACTAATACACAAATGTTTATCGCAGCATTATTTATAATAAACAAAAAGTTAAAACAATTTATTAGATCTCTTTAATTTACCTAATATTTGATTTTTCATACTTTCTCAGGTCTGTATTTTTACACTGGTATAGTTACTATTATAATGTTTTTCCAATTTTCAAACTTAAATTAATCTTGTCTGATAATTGATCTAATGTGACAGTGTTGGATTGTTGCTGTTTTTTACCTCCCAGTTTAAACAGCACATATCACCTTCATTCATTCATTAGAGTGTCACAAGTATTTGCTGAATATCTACTATACACCAAGAACTGTAACATGTACTTAAAATAAAATAAAAAAAATCTAAGAACCATTAATTCACTTACCAGCATGTTAGGCGCATAGTAGACACCTAATGTAAATTTGTTGAATGCCTAAATGAGTAAATATACAAATATACTGCCATGTCTTCTACAGTTAGGAAAGGATTTACAAAGGAATTTAGAAGTATTACAAAAAGAAGAATATAGGATGTTTATATAGCAACAGATATTTTAATCATTCTTCTAAAACTCACAGAGCTCTTAAATATGCTATTTTACTATTTGAGACTGTTTTCCAGTTTCATTACTTTCTTACTCTTATTTTTTAGATTTCAGCCCCTACCTTATTATCTTACATAAATGTTCATATGATAATATCACTACTGAAGCCTGATCATCAGGTATTTAATAATAACATAACTGTGTGATTAAAATTTATATTTTTTATTAAAATTCACCCACATCTCTTTTTTATAACATTTCTTTGTCTTTTTTTTTAATTTCATTGTGAACAACAGAATTAAATTCCCCCTATATATGGCACATATTACATAGTATATTTCAAAATTGCATTGGCTCAGAGATAACTTCATTCTTTTTTTTTTAATTGTTTAAAGTATTACATATGTCTCCTTTTTCCCCCATTGACCCCTCCCTTGCCACTCCCACCCTTTAGGACAAGCCCCCACTGCCCCAGTGTTCATGTCCATTGGTTATGCTAATATGCATTCTTCATACAAGTCTTGATTGATCTCTTACCCCAACCCCTTCCCTCTGAGGTTTGACAGTCTATTTGGTTTTTGTCTCTGGACCTATTTTTGTTCATCAGTTTATGTTGTTTATTATATTCCACAAATGAGTGAGATCATGTTATATTTATCTTTCTATGACTGGCTTATTTCACTTAGCATAATGCTCTTTAGGTCCACCCATGTTGTTATAAATGGTAAAAGTCCCTTCTTTTTTATAGCAATGTAATATTCTATTGTGCAGATGTACCACAGTTTTCTAAACCACACATCTACTGATGTCACTTAGGCTGTTTCCAAATCTTAGCTATTGTAAATTGTGCTGCTATGAATATAGGGGTGCATATGCCCTTTCTGACTGGTGTTTCTGGTTTCTTGAGATATATTCCCAGAAGTGGGATTACTGATCGAATGGGAGTTCCATTTTTAACTTTTAAAATAAAACCTCCATATTGTCTTCCACAGTGGCTGCATCAGTCTGCATTCTCATCAGCAGTGCAGGAGGGTTCCTTTTTCTCCACATCCTCACCAGCACTTGTTCCTTGTTGATTTGTTGATGGTAGCCTCTGTACTCAGAAAACTATGGAATTGAAATAAAGAGATATAGACATAAACAAATGGAAGAACATACCGTGTTCATGGATTGATAGAACCAACATCATTAAAATGTCCATACTACCCCAAAAAATTTATAGATTCAATGAAGTCCTCATTAAAACACCAACAGCATATTTCACAGACCTAGAACAAACACTCCAAAAATTCATCTGGAATAAAGAAAGACCCAGAAAAACTACAATAATCCAGATAAAGAACAAAGTTGGAGGGATCACAATACCAGATATCAAACTATATATAAAGCCACTGTTCCCAAAACTGCCTGGTACTGGGACAAGAACAGACTTATAGACCAATGGAACCAAACAGAGAACCCAAAAATTTACCCAAGCCATTATGCTCAATTAATATTTGACAAAGGAAGCAAGAACATACAATGGAGTTAAGACAGTCTTTTTAATAAATGGTGTTGGGAAAATTGGAGAGATACATGTAAAAAAAAAAAGAAATAGACCACCAACTTAATAAACTCAAAATGAACAAAAGACTTAAATGTAAGACAGGAAACAATAAAAACAACTTTGAAGAATCCATAGGCAGCAAAATATTAGACATATGCTGTAGCAATATCTTTGCCGATATAGCTCCTAGGACAATGGAAACTAAGGAGAAAATAAACAAATGAGGCTACATCAAAATACACAGCTTCTGCACAGCAAAAGAAACCATCAACAAAACCACAAGAAAGCCCACTGCATGGGAGAACATATTTGCCAATGATATTTCAGATAAGGATTTAATCTCCAAAATTTACAGAGAACTCCTATAACTTAACAAAAGGAAGATAAACGATCTAATAAAAAAAATGGGCAAAACCTAAATAGACACTTTTTTGAAAGAGAACATACAGAAGGCCAAGAGACACATGAAAACATGTCAAAGTTACTAATCATCCAAAAAATTTAAATCAAGACAACAATTAGGTACCATTTAATACCTGTGATAATGGCTATCATCAACAGAGCTAACTTTATTCTTAATTCAAAATGCAGTTCATATATGAGGATTATGTTGGTGAAATGAGCTGCATCTTTTAATTTAGACTTTAAAAATCAAAATTAAATGCAAATTTTTTATTCACAAATTGAGCCCTAAGTTTAACAGTCAACCTATAGTACATGGTGTAGAATATATTCAACTTCAAATAATTATGCTGGCATTGTAAATTTTTGATAAGAACCTGCTAACAATAAATAATCAAATCACATTTGTTCCAAACATTGTACCATGTACTCTAATAGATAATATCATTTCATATTAACAACAATTCTTTCAGATATCATTAACTTCATTTTGCCAATCAGAAATCCTATTTTTAAGAAATTATATAACTTTTCAAAGTCACATAACAAATGTGTGGCAGAGCCAAAGGTTGATAGCTTAAACCACAATGTTACATTTGACTAGATTTAATATTTTTATTGAAGTAGATCCAGAATTGATTTTTTTTCTGTGCATATATAGCCTTATTATCGTAGCAACACAGTCAAATAAATTAAACTTAACTGAATGCCTAAAAGTACATACCACACATTTTCACCTGTTTGTTGTCTCACAATGTATGTATCTATTGGTTGATCAAAACTATTTGATGAATATCTTTTATAGATAGATCATTTAACTTCTTTTTAACATGGGAATTTGTAACCAATTATCAATATTTCTTTTGAAAAAGGTTCATGATTTTGTGGAAACTAAAGAAAGGTCATGAATGCATGTTTCCAAACATCTGTTCTTCTGCATTCACATACTGTTTAATGGATCCTTGATTATTACCTCCACCTGCAGAGAACAGTTAAAATGAGGAAGTGGTTATGAGAAACCTATTTTAGCCCTATAATCCAATGCTTCCCCATATATAACACTTGGTTATTTCAAATTTTCTATAAACTGGACTTATTTTCCATATTCATAAAAAATTAAGTTGCTTTGGATAGGATCCTTCAGTGCAGGTACTAAAGGTTTTAATTAGCATGTAAATTGCTTTAGACATTAAATAACAATGAACCAAAGGTCTTTAAAATTAACTAGAAGAGAGTGTTTATTGCTTTTAAAGAACTTTATATCACAGCAAGTGTATAGTAACTAATTGACTGTCTTAAAACTATAATTATTGTTTTCTGCTGAAGTCATCTTCATTAAAATAATCTTCAAAGGTAGAAAAAATAACCATGGTATCCAATATTTTTCTTTCTTGGTTTTGTTTTTTTATATTACAAGATAATAGAAGCAATCAAATATTACTCTATTTAATCACTAGAATAAATTTGATACTTTAATATTTTCTTTTAAGCTTTTATACTATTTTAACACCTGCATATATTTTTTTAATTATATTTTGCAGAATACTTATCATTCCACAGTATAATTTTCCATTCAACATCATGATTTGGAAATTTACTTATTCTGATAAATTTTATAAGTCACTTAAATTTTGTATATGTTTTTTGTGAAATATATTTTATTCATTATTTTTCCACTGTACTAAGATATTTAAAACTTTTATTTTACAATATTTGAATGATTGCAATTGTATGTGTTTTAGACAGGTGAATGATAATTTCTCTATAATCTTTACTACATACCCAGGTTTCAAATTTAACCCTTGATGGGGCATTCTCTCTCTACCCCTACCCCCTTGCTGTCTCTAAAAAATAAATGCATGTACTTAAATGTGGATTTAAAAAAAATAGCAACACAGCTTTCTCTTCTGGGTAAATTGTTTGCTTTTTTTTTTTGTGTGTGTTTTTTTTTGTTGTTGTTGTATTAACACTAGAGGCCCAGTGCACAAATTTGTGCACTAGTGGGGTCCCTTGGCCTGGACTGTGAGATCGGGCTGAAACCAGCTCTCTGATATCCCCCAAGAGGTCCTGGATTGGGAGAGGGTGCAAGCCAAGCCGAGGGACCACACTGGTGCACCATTGGGAGGGCTCCAGGATGTGTCTGGCCCATCTTGCTCAGTCCCATTGGCCTGTCCCCAACAACAAGCTAACCTACCGGTCAAGGAGTCTACCCCCTAGTGGTTAGTACATATCATAATGAGCAGTTGAGTTACATTAGCATATAATTAGCATATTACACTTTGATTGGTTGAATAGATGACCAGACAACCAGATAACCAGACACTTAGCATATTAAGCTTTTATTATATAGGATGTGGCAAAATAAATTGTTCCATTCCAGGCTTATAATATTATTTGGCTTATAGTCACATTTTTATAAAGAAACTAGTGCCTCAGTGCACAGAATTCATAAACATTAAAAGGGAATTAATTAAAGAAAATATTTTAATATTATTATTTACCCTTTCTCTATAATATGTCAGAGATGAAAGATAATTAGTAAAATGTGTGTGAAAATAATATATAAATTTATTAATAAGTAAACAATCACAACATGATACAACAATGAAGACATGATATAAAAACAACAAAAACATGATGTAAAAACAACACTGATATAAACAATGACTGACAAATTGATTATTCTAATATCACCCTTTATACTACATTAAAGGTGAAAACACTTTCAGGGTGCTTGACTAATTTCCCTTGTGATGAAGTACAGTGGTACCGTGAGATACGAGTTTAATTCATTCCGTAACCTTGAGGCTTGGGAAACTATGAGACGCTGGAGTCGCGGTAAACTGGTGGGTCATGTGCAGCCGGCCGATTCACGCAATTATTCCTATCTCAAATGTTGCTCGTATTTCAAAGCAAAAATCGCTCGCTCGATGGCTCGTATCTCAAAAATCTCATATGTTAGGACACTCATATCTCGAGGTACAACTGTATTTACAACTTTAACATTACACGGCCTTCGAACTTGAGAGAAAGCATCATATAACTGACCACATGCAAAAAAGGGTTTAGGTAGGAATATTCCTACTCTGTCTAGAGTTTGTTCTTATGGTTTATTAATAATCATCACAAATGCTGGCATCATGGGAAACTATCTTCAAATTAATTTAAATGGGAGGCCAGTGTCAGATGGGGACAAATCAATTTTGAAATCAGAACAACCTCTCCTCTGCAGATCCTGTTAATACTTCAGCTTCAATAATGTTAGGTTGCAATCTTTTGATAATAAATCTAGTACCACTAGAAAGACCCCATTTACTACTAAGATTTCTCAGTAGCATGATAATGGCACTCATTTCAATTTTAATTTATGACTTGACATTCTTGATGGAGTAATACTATTAAGAAATTCAATGGGAAAATTTTCCTTTTCAGCATTATCCGTTGAATCAATGGAATCATCACTCAAATATGTGTGAAAATCTCCATTGAATATATCCAAAATTTCTTCATTTAATTTTTGAACGTGCCCATTTTTTGGACAAAGAATCACATGTTTAGATATATTTTTAATATAATCTATAGATATAGTGTTTCCAAATGTAGCTTTAATAATAGATCCATTACAAATTATTTCACAGGTTATTTCAATAATAGCCATTTCTAAATGAAAACTGCTATCAAGTTTGCCATCTCCAAGTTTTACTAACCATTCACTATAAGCAGAATCCTCTGATCTCATATTTGTTTTAAGAGACAACTTTCTGAAACATTCCCAACTTTCTGAAACATCAAAAGTACTTTAATCTCGTTTGTACTATGGTCGATTGCATAGCATGTGGCACAATACTGAGACATTATTGAAAATCCCCTCTAAAAAGAACTTTCCCCCAAATGCAACATTCAAATTCATAATTTCTCTTAGTAATCTATCTATGGAACTTATAGCATGACTGGATGCCATGGTGCATTCAACCAACAATAATGAGAAGTTGGGCGTTTTTAATGGTTTTAGCAACTTTACTCTTTACATCAAGTCTAGAAATTATATTGAGAATAAAAGGTTCTTCCACTGAAAATTAAATTTGCAGTAATTCCTGTAGACACTGTGGGTAAAACAATATCAGCATAACCTCTAATATAATGTATTAAAATTTTAAAAAGATATGTTTTTCTACTAAACCTGGACCATCCAAGGAAAAGCATTTGGGATATACAGTTTGATTTTTGATGGCTGAAGTTATAGTCTGAAAGGTTGCCAACTGTTCAAGATTCAGAGAATTTATCAAAACTTTTGCCTGTTGTTGCTTATAGGATTCATCACATGTATTTACATTCATTAATAAAGGATTGTTTGGAAGTTTGAAATGTAAACATTTCATTCCATGCAATGTGAATACCTCCTGAATTTCATTAAGAGCATGCATTTCACAGTTCACACAGACACCTTCTCTTTGGTGTAATTTTCAACAAAAATCTTAAAAAAAAATTAGATTTATTCTCATCCCCAAACCTGTCTGAATCAGAAGGACATCCAAACACACATATGCAAAAAGTTGCATAGTTGTTTGGGCATATTAGGGATGATTGCATCATCAATCGTATCTTTCCAGATAGTGTCATTGATTAATAATCCTCAATGTTTAGCAGCTTCATAAAATGTATCATAATTTATGCCTCCTACAGTTCACAGATCATCAAAACTTACCGTACCTCTTACATGCATAAGCAAAAGTCTAAGGTAATATCATTCTGGTTCTCTAAAGCTCACAGTGAACAGTCTATCTAATACTTTATTCCCATCCTTTTGGTATTTTCTTCACAAAGAATTATTAAACACATAGTGCTGTGGAATCTCCCAATAATAATAAGTATGTGTGTCAGAATCTTCTAAGCCATCAAAGTAGGGTTATGTGTGTTAGCCCTGTGTACAACTTCTGCAAAGTTATCTGTGTAAAAATACAAATTTTGTCCATTTGGCAAATGAATAAGCAAGTCCCTTTCAAAAGGAGGTTATCCATCTTTGTTTCTGAATATGACAGCAACCTCAGTTACACGGGGAGAATTATATCTACCCAGATCACTGAGACTATCATTTTTAATAGCCATTGTTACTTCCGTAACATTGTTACTTTTGCTGCTGCTTCAGATTGGGCTTCCTTTTCTACCTCATGTAGCATCTTGTACAATTTTGTTAATTCATTTATTTCATGCATGAGGTTGTGATGTTGATCATGAATGAGTCTTTCTGAGCAGCCTTGGTTTTCTGGTATTGCTCATTGTTTCAGCCATATCTAAAATACAGAGTTGAGCAAATTTCTAAGAAATACCATCCAAAGGATATAAAGTTCCAATATGGTGATAAACTTGTCCTTGTATTCTAAAACAGTGTGGCCCATATCCAGTTGATGATGCAATATTTGCATCCATTGAAGCAAAAGCAAAAGAACTATTTATTGAATGAATATTTTCCATGAAATTCTTACTGTCAGAATCTTTGTTTATCACTATTTTTTAAAAATATTCTGGGTATTCTGAAAAATATATATCATTTGGACAAACTTCACCTTTGCTATAACATCAAGTAAATTTTCCATCAGATGTTTCTTCATCAGAGAAATTTAGTGATAGGCAAAATGGACATTTAACAGTCATTCCATCACAACTATGCTTGATAATTGTATCCTCATTTACTCCATTTTCGTTGTGAAAGCAGTTTCTACAAGTATTGGAAATAATTGTTGATGACTGTTCTTTAGACATATTCTGTCATCACTGCCACTTCCTTTCAACTTCAGAGGCATGTTGGTCTTCAGATATTTTCTGTCGATAACACCAGCTTCTTTTGGGTGCCAATTGTTAGTCTTCAGGTACATTCTATTGCTGATGCCAGCTTCTTTAGGCTTCAGAGAAGCCTAATCATTAGTCTTCAGATATATTCTGTTGATGTTGCCACTTTCTTTTGGCTGCAGAGATGCATTATGACAATCGTTGGTCTTCAGAAATATTCTTTGGCCAATGCCAGCTTTTTTCAGCTGCAGAGACACGTTGTGCCAATAGTTGGCCTTCAGATACATTCTGTTGCCAACAATGGCTTCTTTCGGCTTCAGAGGTACTTTGTTCCAATGGGTGATCTTTAGACGTGTTCTCTCCTCCTTGCTGTCAGGGTACAGGTTTCAGGTGAATGGGATTCTGGCTGGCTGGTCGCTGACAGCAAGCTTCCCAACAGCCAATTCCATGGGGAATGGAGCTCCCTCCTCTCTCCTGTCAGGGTCTGTGGTGCATTCAGTCATCCCTCTGATCATTTTGGATGTGATGGACCCTGGCTCTTCATATATATATATATATATATATTAATGTAGTCAAATTAATCCATTCTTCAATGAATTGTGTCTTCTTTTTACACTTCTTTTGAGTGGATAATGCAATCTCTATTTTTTAATTAGTTTCAAACATTTGATCCTCATATTTAAGGTCATCCATCTCATTCAGCCACAATCTGCTGGTTTTTACAGCTAGAAGGAGGAATGGATACTTCTTTTACTGACCCTGGAAAGCTGGGCCAGGGTTTCTGGTATGGGCTTGAGACTCCCTTGATTTTCACATGAAATGTATCCCTCCTGTTTTTGTTTCTGTTGTTTTTTAATCCTCACTCCAGGATATTTTCCCATTGATTTTTTTTAAGAGAGTGGAAGGTAGGATAGGAGGGAGAGAAAGAGGAGAGAGAGAGAGATTAATTAATTGTCTCCCAAGTGAGACCAGACTTGGGCTGAGAACGCAACCTGCAAAAGAGATACATACACTTGACCGGTAATGGAATCCTCAATCCTTCCATCCAAAGGATTGAATGCTCTAATCACTGAGCAACTGGTTTTTAAGTGCCTTATGTGGGTGTGGAATTAGCCAATTCTGTGTCTCTGCTTTCCTTATCAGTCTCAATGTGGCTTCTTTTTTATATCAATAGTTATAGATTTCAGTCAGTTCTGAATAATGGTTGTTCTGTAATTTAGATGTAATTTTGATATGGTTGTGGAAAGTTCCAACTACTGTGTTTATGCTGCCATCTTGACCAGAACTCTAATATTATATAGTTGGGTTAATTTTACTGTCATGTAGAGTGATTCAGCATAATTATAGTAATGAATTAAAATATCTTCAACTTCTATTGAGAGATATATACCAAACTATTTTGCTATACTTTAAGTATCTCAAGTTATAGAATAAATTGTGCTTACACTATCAGTACAAGTTTAGTGAGAAAACAGAAATCTAGGTTATTTTGAGTAAGAAGATATTTTATACAGATGATCAGATACTAACAAAATTGTTCAAATGTCTTACAGCTGTATCTCCAGCATAAATTCTGGAAAATTTAAATAACAGACTCACCAAGGGAACTACAACCTATGAGACTGCAACATCCATTACGAGATCAAGATCATATACCTTTAGCTGCTATCCTGAAGCTGGAATCAAGAATCTTTCCTTCTGCTGCTGTAATTGCCTCTCAGCATCCAGGTCTGCATTGGAACTCTGTAGAGAAGCTGTCATCATTTACCTGCTGGAAGAAAGGAGCTATAAAAGGACAGAATATGGCTTTCATTTAACTCTTGATTCCAAGTCTTATGTGATTGTCCATCTAAGTGGTTCATCTAGAATCCTAACTACAGAGAGTAGCATTACATTTTTAACATTCGAGCCTTTGCAGTATGTGAAGACACCTCAGAAAATGATTGGATTAAAGATCTACAAGAATATAAGTACTTATCCACTGCAGTGCAAACCGTCACAAGTGCAGAACTTTTTGGCAATTTTTTTTTTATTCTGTATCCTCAGCCTCAAGAACACTTAGTGGCCGAGACCGGTTTGCCTCAGTGGATAGAGCATCGGCTTGCGGATTGAAAGGTCCCGGGTTCGATTCCGGTTGGGGACATTTACCTTGCTTGCGGGCACATCTCCACAGTGGGGTGTGCAGGAGGCAGCTAATCGATGTCTCTCTCTCATTAATGTTTCTGACTTTCTATCTCTCTCCCTTCCTCTCTGTAAAAAAATCAATAAAATATATATTTTTTTAAAAAAGAACACTTAGTGGTTCTTTGTACAAATTTAACAAGTATTTGTTGAATTAGTATTTTGTTGAATCCCCAATGTTTATTAAATTATATGGTAAACATTTAATATTTAGTATTAATGTTACTTTTTACCATATGTATGTTACTTTCCCATAATTCATAACAAACATACACATAAACACACAAAATTTTAAATTAAAGTGCAATACAGTAAATATTTTAAGAGGTGATAAATTGAGAATATCACCTCTTACAATATTTACTGTATTGCACTTTTAACATTTATGATACCTCAAAAACAGCTTTTTATATCCCTTTTGTTTCTAATCCTTTATTCATTTATTTTCCTTCCAATGAAGTAACACCCATTGAAGTTTTAGTCTGACCTCTCCATTGTTAAACTCTCTTTTAAGAGTTCATCTTCTCTTCTAAATTCTTCTGATGTCTGATAATAACTCTTACTTTCATTTCTTTTACCTACCCTTTCAAGATACCTCTCTTATGATATATTGCTGCTTTGTACCACCTTATACTCACAAATATCTACTGAAGCTACTACCTGCAGCTTATTACTGAATCTTGACATTTCATTAAGTTGATACTGATCAAGCTATCCTATGCTCTAGGAACAGGGACCATGTGGTTACAGCCTCCTTCTGTCTATCAATAGAAGCTGACATTCCAAATACTAATTTTGTTTATTTGTTTGTTTGTTCCTTGTTAGACATAATATGCAATAGATGGTTCAGTGAATTGTTTCATCTTATAAATTCAATTGTTATATTTAGCCTAAAATATCTTGCGAATTTGGAATGTTTTTTCAGATGTCCCCTACAGTCTAGAAAGTTCTCAAGAAGCATCAGAACCATATTTCCATTTCCTGGTGCCAGAAAATCACCGATATGCTATTAAATTAAATTTTGAGATACAAATTATTAAGCATGGATTTCATTAGAGAGTGTATTATTAGGGAAATGAATGTGTAAGATAAAAAAAGAGGAAGCCCTTCTAAGCAGATGAAGAACTTAGACTGTAATGCAGTCTAAGTAAAGGACTCACACAATCCCCTAGAGAATATTACAGACAAAATACTGTTGCAGTATTGTCCTAGGCAGAGGGGGATACATATGGGTCCATTAAATAGGCTCTGTTTCTTTTGGAATACTTTTCCAAAGCACCATATTACATTTGTTAACATTGATATATTTAGCTGAGTGGATTTCCTACATTTTTCTTTTTCCCATTTTATTTAAGAATATGTAATGAATATTATTACATGCCACCTATATCTGTTAAACACCTACATCTATTGAACTTAGGTCTCTAGTTACTAGGATTGTTAGAAGACAACTCTCAGTTTTCCACCTTGCTTCTAAATTGTTTTGTTGTAGTTGTTTTATTTTTTATTTTATTGTTTAAAGTATTATAAATAGTAGCACATACTAGATGTACCAGTTAATAATGAGGATTTCTTTCAATAGGTGGAGTTACACATATGTTGATATATATGTGTGTGTGTGTGTGTGTGTCTGCATGCATGTGCATGTGTGATTTGATATGTATGCTATTTTGTTGTATTGACAGCAAACTTCAAAATTTCGTATGTCAAATTTTCTGAAGGTGTTAGCATCATAGATATTTTTACACTGAAAAATGTTGAATTTTGTGCCAGAAAAAGAGCATTTGTGGGAAGTGTTAATTCATTATTTTATTTTATAGAAAAGTGCTGCTGAAAGTTATCGTATACTTAGAAGCTTATGGTGAACATGCTCCACCTCAAGATACTTGTGGAAACCAAAATGGCTGCATAAGGTATATACCTGTACCTGCTGCCTCTCACAACCACACCAAAATTACAACTAAAAGACAAATCGACTATCCCCTAGAACCATGGGAAAGCTGGTGGAGTGGAAGTCCTGCAACTAGAAGGAAAGAAAAAAGTGCATTGAGACCTGGTAGGATGTGCACAGGCTCAAAAAGGCAGAGGTAGGGAGATGCGTGCGAATCCTGCTGGCATGTGCTGTGTTTTTTTTGTTGTTGTTATTTTTTTTCAATTGAGAGGGAGTTAAAAGTTCCTGATTGCTCTAAACTACAGTTTCTGGCAAGATTCTGGGGACCCAGACTCATACAAGGAGAAACTGGACTGTCAGCCATCAGGCCTGAAAGAGAGGGTGGCCTTCTCGCAAAGGTGTGCACAGGAATCATTGTTTACTATGCTGGGGAGTGGGATGCAGGACACAGAACAGAGAAAGCTGACTGACAGACATCACTGTTTGCCACACCCTAGCCTAGTGATTCCCTGAGACCCCACCCCACCCAATTTACAAACCCACCTAGCTGCAGTGGCTTTTGCATATGAATGGCTTGCCCTCTTGCAGCTTAACCTAACAAATTGCAACTGGGTCAGAAAACTCCAAAACTTCCAAACTCCAAGCAAAGTGGAGAAATCTGAAGATCTTCCTGCAGCTCCTGCTGAGTGGCCTCAGATAGTAGCTGATTTGCACCTTCTTGGAGATCCAGGAACCAGTGCACTTAGAGGTCAGTGTGACACAACACCAGATTTCAACTCCTCACATATATAAATGAAACACTCAAGAGGAAGATTTGGTGAGCACCAAAGCCCTACTGAAGCAAGTCTTTCCCCATAGGGGTATCTCCAGCACAGCAATTCTTCTGTTATATACACAGCTAATCCTCACAGTCAATTGGCCTGGAGGTCAATTCCTCCCAGTGTAGCAATAGCAATCAAGGCTTAACTACAACAAGACTGTGTACCCAGCCAACAAAAGGGTACACCAAGAGTGTCCACCTCAGGTGATTGGGGAGGTAAAGCTACTGGTCCATAAATAACAACTAGCACACAAAGCTTTTCCATCAACACAGGAAAGCAGTCAAAGTGTGGAGACAAAGAAACATGAAACAAATGAAAGAAATGGAGGAAAGCATACTACTGGATATAGAGTTCAAAACCACATTTATAAGGTTACTCAAGAATCTTCTACAAACCCCTGAGAAACTTAGTGGGACTTTCAAGGATTTTTTTAATATATTTTATTGATTTTTTACAGAGAGGAAGGAAAAGGGATAGAGAGTCAGAAACTTCTATGAGAGAGAGACATTGATCAGCCGCCTCCTGCACACCTCCTACTGGAGATGTGCCCGCAACCAAGATACATGTCCCCAACCAGAATCGAACCTGGGACCTTTCAGTCCACAGACCGATGCTCTATCCACTGAGCTAAACCAGTCTCGGCTAGACCTTCAAGGATCTTCATGAGAATGCCAAAAAAAAGTGGAAAAGGACCACTCAGAAATTAAGCATGCACTGTCTTAAATAAAGAATAATATACAAAAATCCAACAGCAGACTAGAGGATCCCAAGAATCAAACCAAAGATTTGAAATATGAGAGAGCAAAAAAACACCCTATCAGAAAAACAAAAAGAAAAAAAAGAGTCCAAAAATGTGAAGATAGTGTAAGGAGTCTCTGGGACAACTTCAAGCATACCAACATCAGAATTATGGGGGTGCCAGAAGAAGAGAGACAGCAAGATACTAAAAACCTATTTGAAGAAATAAAGACCAAAAACTTCCCCCACATGGTGAAGGAAATTGACTTACAAGTTTAGGAAGCACACAGAACCGCAAACAAAAGGAATCCAAAGAGGACCACACCAAGACACATCATAATTAAAATGCCGAGAACAAAAGACAAAGAGAGAATCTTAAAAGCAACAAGGGAAAAACAGTTACCTACAAGGGAATACCCATATGACTGTCAGCTGATTTCTTGACAGAAACTATGCAGACCAGAAGGGAGTGGCAGGAAATATTCAAAGTGATGAATATCAAGAACCTACAACCAAGATTACTCTACCCAACAAAGCTAGCATTTAGAATTGAAAGTCTGATAAAGAGCTTCACAGATAAGAAAAAGCTAAAGGAGTTCATCACCACCAAACCAGGATTATATGAAATGTTGAAAGGTATTCTTTAAGAAGAGGAAGAAGTAAAATATATTTTAAAAAAAGAAAAGCCGAAATTGGTATAGCTCACTGGATAGAGCATCTTCCTGCAGACTGAAGGGTCCCGGGTTCGATTCTGGTCAAGGGCATGTACCTTGGTTGTGGGCACATCCCAAGTGGGGGGCATGCAGAAGGCAGCTGATCTGTTGTCTCTCTCTCATTGATGTTTCTAGCTCTCTATTTCTCTCCCTTCCTCTCTGTAAAAAATCAATAAAATATATTAAAAAAAAAGAAGAGGAAGATGAAGTTAAAGATAAAAATTATGAACAACAAATACATATCTATCAACAAGTCAATCTAAAAGTCAAGTGAATAAACAAATCTGATGAACAGAATAGACTGATGAATATAATAAAATCAGGGGCATAGAAAGGGAGTGGACTGATAATTCTCAGGGGGAAAGGGGTGCGGGGGCAACAGAAGAGATTGGACAAAAATCGTATACCTATGAATGAGGACAGTTGAGCTGGTAAGGGCAGAGGTAGGGGTGGGAACCAGGTGGATGGGAGCTATGGGGGAAAAAAAGAGGAACAATTGTAATAACATGAAAAATAAAGATTTATTAATTTTTTTTAAAAAATACTAGTGAATGCTGTTTTAAACACTTTAAAAATGATAATTTCAAAGTAAAAAACAAAGAACATCCAGGTCAACTGAAAAAATTTGAAGACCAACAATGACAAGCATTATTGGATGAAGATGCATGCCAAACTCCAAGTTAACTTATAGAAAGATTAAACATTGCTTAGTAAAGCATTTCCAATCATTTACAAGCAGTGGGAAAAAATTTGAAAGGAAGAAAAATGGGAGGAATCCAAGATGGCGGCATAGGTAAACACCTATACTGTTGCCTCGCACAACAATTTCAAAACTACAACTAAAAGACAGAACGGACATCATCCAGAACCACAGGAAAGCTGGCCGAGTGGAAGTTCTACAGCTAGAAGGAAAGAGAGGGGCTCACAGAGACCCAGAGGAGCTGCAAAAAGCTGAGGTACGGAGACGCGTGCAAGGAGAGAGCGGGTGCCGGAGTACCTGGCTGGCCTTCTCTGTTGGGAGGGAAACGGAGACTCCCAACGGCATTGAACCCCTTATCCTATGACACTAAACCCCAGATCCAGCCGAAACTCATACGGCGGGAGTTTGGACTGTGAAAAGGGAGAGGTGCACGGAAATTTAGGGGAGTTGCAAAGGATTGGAGGTCTGGTCGCGCACGGCACCACCCGGAGGACAGATTGCTGATTGTGCCACTGGCTTTCGCGAGTGGGCGGGAGACAGACCCTCCCAACTGTGCCACTTCTGACTCCACTAAGCCCCTGTTTCGGGCGAAACCCTGGAGACCTAGATTCGTGTGGTCCTGATTCGCAGGGGAGCTGGAAAGGAAGCGGTTAGAGGCACTGCGGGTGCGCGCACGCACAAGGACCGCTCCAGCCATTACACAGTCACGTGAGACTCAGGGGCCGTGGAGGGCGGGGCCGACTGGAAGGCAAGGCGGTCCCTTAAGCCCTGAGACTCCACCCCTCCCAAGCTCAACAGAGGCTTCTGCGGCTGAATCCAGCACAGAAGTTTCCCCGGCACAGTGAAAATGCGGAGACAAGGGAAGGGATTACAAGCAAAAGAAATGGAGGAAAAAAAACGACTGGATATAGAGTTCAAAACCACGCTTATAAGGTTTTTCAAGAATATGCTAGAAAAGATGGATAAATTTAGTGAGACCCAAGAGGAGATGATAAATACATTGACTGAAATAAAAACTATTATACAGAGTACTAACAGCAGACTAGAGAAAGGCAAGGATCAAGTCAAAAATTTGAAATATAAAGAAGCAGAAAACATTCAACTGGAAAAGCAAGAAGAGAAAAGAATCCAAAAATGTGAAGATAATGTAAGGAGCCTCTGGGACAGCTTCAAGTGTACCAACATCAGAATTGTGGGGGTGCCAGAAGAAGAAAGAGAGCAAGATACTGAAAACCTGTTTAAAGAAATAATGACTGAAAACTTCCCACATCTGGTAAAAGAAATAGACTTACAAGTCCAGGAAGCACACAGAACCCCAAAGAAAAGGAATCCAAAGAGGACTACACCAAGACACATCATAATTAAAATGCCAAGAGCAAAAGAGAAAGAGAGAATATTAAAAGCAGCAAGAGAAAAACAGTTTATTACCTACAAGGGAGCACCCATACGATTGTCAGCTGATTTCTCAACAGAAACGATGCAGGCCAGAAGGGAGTGGCAAGAAATATTCAACGTGATGAACAACAAGAACCTACAACCAAGAATAATCTATCCAGCAAAGCTATCATTCAGAATTGAAGGGCAGATAAAGACCTTCACAGAGAAGAAAAAGCTAAAGGAGTTCATCAACTCCAAACCAGTATTATATGAAATGCTGAAAGGTACTCTTTTAGAAGAGGAAGAAGAAAAAGGTAAAAGACAAAAAAATTATGAACAACAAATACACATCTGTCAACAAGTGAATCTAAACATTAAGTGAATTAAAAATCTGATCAACAGAATAAACTGGTGAATATAATAGAATCAGGAGCACAGAAAGGGAGTAGACTGATAATTCTCAGGAGGACAAAAATCATAAAGCATCAAACAGACTGTGAAATTATAGCAGAAAGATTAAAGTTAGGTGAGGTAAATAATGATCAATCAAAGGACTCGTATGCATGCTTATAAACATAACCAATGATCACAGACACTGGGGGGTCGGGGTACGCCTGGGAGGGAGGGGGGGCAATGGGGAGATATGTATAAAAAATTAATAAAAATTAATTAAAAAAAAGAAAAAAAAGAAAAATGGATGAATGAAAGACAAATGGAAAACCAAAAAGTCATCAGTAAAATGTTGCTTCAACAGCACAAAAGAAAGTGTTTTTTGCATCGAATTGTCACTGGTGATGAAAAGTGGATTTATTTTGAGAATCCCAAATGCACAAAAGCATGGGTTGATCCAGGTCAACCATCAAAATTGACTGCAAGGCCAAATTTCTTTGGAAAGAAGACAATGCTCTGTATTCCGTGGTATCAGGAAGGTATGGAATATTATGAGCTTCTAAAACCAGGTGAAACCATTAATACTGATCGCTACTGACAACACATAAACAATTTGAACCATACTTTGATGGTAAAATGACAAAAATGGTCCAGAAGACATGGCAGAGTAATTTTGCTTCATGATGATGCACAATCACACACTTTAAAACCAGTTAAAGACACATTAAAACATCTTGCCTGGCAAGTATTAACCCACCCACTGTATTCACCAGACCTTGATCCTTCAGATTACCACTTGTTCTGATCAATGGCACAGGCACTTTCTGAGCAGCACTTCAAAACGTAGGAAGAAGTGGAAAATTGGGTCTCTGAATGGTTTGCCTCAATAAAAGAAGAATTCTTTTGAGACAGTATCCAAAAATTCCCTGAAAGATGGGGAAATGTGTAGCTAGCAATGGACATTACTTTGACTAAAGCACTTTGGATGTTTCTCTTGAAATTTTCTAGTTGTCTTTGATTACAAAATCCACCATTTTTAAAAAGTACACCTAGCATGTCTCCATTTTTCCCCCATTGTCCTCCCCCCCACTGGCCTCCCTTACCCCCACCTCCAGTGTCTTATGTCCATTGGTTGTGCTTTTATGCATGCATACACATCCTTTGGTTGGTATAAATTGGTTATAACTAGAAAATGCTGCCTTACCCACCTTCCTGGGATAACCTACATCTCATCTCAGTGAGAGAGTATAAAGCCTTAACTCTTGTTACAATTTAGGACACTTCTGAAGTGCCACTTCAGTTTCATTGCTCCCTGAGGGATCATCTGAGATCACTGGGAAACTAAATCACAACCCTACCTTTCCCCCACTCCATATCTCCCCATTTCCTCTTCCACAGATGTTTATCCTAACATAAATATCTTCCTAATAAAACTCCTGCACAATAATCTGTTTCTGAGTTTGTGTTCCAGTGAATTGACCTACAAAAGATCAAGCTGTTTTCCTATTTGAGAAGATCTTACCATTTGACGTGTACTTATAAATAGAAGTAGCTAGTAAATAATTATATGAAACAGGATTATTATACTATAAAAGATAATTTGAAAACAAAATAATATGTTGTAATGCTAAACATGATCATGTAAACTAAAATTGCTATTTTCTCAGAGGAGGAGAACATTTTTTAAGGCTTTCAGATTCAGAGAGATTTTTATGGAAAAGAAATATTGAGCTCAGCCTTGACAAGTGGAAAAGATTTTGGTAGTTGAAAAGAATAGAGAGCATTCCAAGTAAAGTGTGGATTGCTGCAATGAGGTGGCAAGTTTCTGCTATTCATTATTCATCATTCTGAATGTGACTTGGTGGTATTTGGAAAGGTGGAAATCAAATACTCTTACTCAGTTGTTTTAATGAAATTTTTATGGTTTTCCCCCTAAAAAGCTCTTAAGTTGATTGTATCAGTTATCACAGTTTCCAAGCTTATTGCTGGTGTAAGTAAGCTGCCACTGGAGAGCTGTCAACTTAAAATAATCTCATGTGTTCTTCTTTGAAGAATTCTCCCAGGAAATGAATGATCAAGGAAATGATTAGCCTTAAAATAAAAGTATTTAATAAAATTCTAAAGGGAGAATGTGTCCATACTCCTTTATTAGTATCATTTTCTCAGACTAGATTATGTCTTGAGCAATTAAGCTGTAGCTAAATATATTCAGATTGACATTATAACATGGATAACATGCAGAACCAGTTTTGCCACACTCTTTATGCATCTAGCTTTAGTATCTTATGGAGACCACATTTCCAAATGAAAATTGGTGAAGTTATGCCCTATCTTAAGGTACAGAAAAAAAAAAGATCTTAAGAAACAAATTTGTTTATGTTACTTATGCTTATTACAACAACTAAACAGTTATTTCAAGATTTATAAAACAACTAGAGGTCTGGTGCATGAAAATTCATGCACTGGATGGGGGCATCCCTCAACCTGGCCTGCCCCCCTCAGAGTTCAGGAGCTCTCAGGGATGGGAGGAACCTGGCAATCAGGAGAAGGCAATGTCCCAACATACCTCTGCTGCTGCCACTGCCAGCAGTGCAAGCCTCAGTCAGCACTGGGCTGCTGGACAGCTGCCATCTGAGCCTGGCCTGGACTCGGGCTGGCCCTAGGTGGCTGGTAGGCTGAGGGGACCGGGGGACTCCAGAGGCAGGCGTTGTAGACTGGCTTGACCCACCTGGGGGCAGGCCTGGTTGTGCCACACACCTGCTGCCCTGGTGGGGCTGAGGGGACTGGGTGCCACCATCTTGTGGCTGCGGGCACTGACATCTTCGAGGGTGTGGCAGTCAATTAGAATATCCCCTCCTTACTGGCTGTGGGTGCCCCCATCTAGATGAGGATGTGATGGTCAATTAGCATATCCCCTCTTTATTCGATAGGATAAGCACTATCATTCTTATTTTATTTTAGGAGATATAAACATAGACAAACTCAATTTGCGATGGTGGCTGACTATAGTAGACATTCTTAAAAAGCACATAAGAAACAAGAAGCTGCTGTGACATATATAAGGCTTTTTTTATATAAGGTTGTAAGATACAAACCACTTATTTAGTTTATCTCTTGATCAAATAGCCAAAGTAAGGCAGACAAAATACAATTAAGCCATGGTCCAAAATAAGTCATTACCATCTCAATTATTGCCAAGCAGATATCTACACTAATAAAAGGGAAATACGCAAATTGACCATTACTTTGCAATGCTCACTAGGAGTGAGTATGCAAATTAACCTACCCCCACAGCCACTTCAGGCCTCTGGGCAGCATGCAGGAAGGCACATAGCAGCCAGACGGGGCAGAATACCTGTTATGAGGGGAAGTCGGGGGGCAGAGGGAGCTACAGGAGCAGCACTCTGACTGGAAGACTGAAGGCAGCAGTGAGAGCAAAGGCCTGAGTCCCAGGTGCTGGAGGAAAACCAATGCCAATAGCCAGGGAAGGAAGGCCTATTGCACAAATCTTCATGCAACGGGCCTCTAGTATTCAACTAATTAAGAGAATCTTTTCTGCAGACTGCAATGCAAAGAATGGCAGCCATTTCTATTACATTCCTCTTTGTCAACTCCCTTGAAATAGGCTCTGTCTTTCACATCTGTTTTATTGAGGCCATGTGGATGAGTTAGGTAAATATTAGATAATTTTATTTAATATTATGCAATTCAGTCAATGGAGGGAAAATTTTAGATTCTGTATACCTTTATCAAAATGCATAAATCTACACTTACCTACTTTAAATGGAAATTTTTATTCAACTGAAATCAATGCAATGCAATAAAAAACTAGGAAGTATTCAGTGTGATTACTCTTTACACAGCATTCTCCAGATACTATGAAGAGTAAAAAGAACTAAAAACAAATGGGAATTACATTAAAAATTAGAGAGTTATGTCCTAGCCAATTTAGCTCAGTGGATAGAGCATCAGCCTATGGACTAAAAGATCCTGGGTTTGATTCCATTTAAGGGCACATACCTGGGTTAAAGCTCAATCCCCAGTGTGAGGCATGCAGGAGGCGGCCAGTCAATCAGTTTCACACATCATTGATGTTTCCATCTTGCTCTCCCTCTCCCTTCCTCTTTAAAATCAATAAAAAAATATTTTAAAAAAATTAGAGAGTCATTTTAAATTTCAACCACATAATTCCATACTCTAGGCTTTTTGAGGTAAAAATAAATAAATAAATAAATAATTGCAACTGCTTTCAAATGCATAATATTTAAGAAAAAAAAATTTATAGTAAATGGTAATAATGTAGAGAAAATATATATCATAATCATGGAAAAAACACAGATTCTGATAGGCTCTATTATTTATATTTAAATTATCATTGTGAGGTAAAAACTCTTGTTTTTCATTTTACAGGTGAGAAAAACTCTAAGAATAGAAGTTGAATCACTTTTCAAGGTAACAAAGCTAGTAAGTGTCAGACTTGGGATTCAAATGTAGGAGTTTCCAGTTCCCTAAAGTCCACGCTCATAACCTCTACTTCGTGTTGTCTTTTAATATCTCTATATCAGCACAACATAAATAAAGCTGCAATATTAAGGAGAACTACAACTGTACTGTTAAATATAATTACTCTTTTAGTACTGCTCAAAATGCCATTTTATTCAACTGGATGGAGGTAGTTCAAAATCATAACTAATGTTTTTGCTTAACAATTATTTAGTGGTCTGTTTATATTATAAATTATATGGTAAAGGAGTCAAGAGTCCATAAAATAATAAAGATTTTTTTTTAAATAAGCCAATCCACATACAAAGGATTAAGTGATTTATCAGAAACTATGATACTGATTAATAACTAAATTTTAGATCTCATAACTTAAAACCCAATGATTTCTCTAGATTTCTATTTTGTTGCTATTAATACTATATCAAGCAATAGTAATTCAAAATTATATTCCCACATGTGTAAATAGGCAATTAATAAGCTTTGTGATGATGAAAAATGATAAACAATGTTTCATGACTTCTCTAATTTGTTTCTTGGGAATCTGTTTCTCACTGCCAGAATTTTAAATAAATTTTAAATACAAATTACTGTTGCTGATGGCTTATTTTCCACTTGATTGGGTTATATTGATATGCTCAAGAAATGGGGCATCACTATGGAAATATGAGGAAAACACTTTTGATTATCTTGTCATAGTGTCCATTAATCATTTATATTAACATAAATCAGGTAACTGTGTAGTTGAATACTATGTAACTTATCATTTCAGGAATATAATGATTTCTATATTATTGGAAAATTCCCAGATAATGATCTAAGGCTATTATCATTTATTATATATGTGTTCAGAATAAAAATTATTCTTCATTGTCTAAATATCAACTTCACAAAGGGAAGGTAATCATCTATGAGTTTTCAAAATTAACTTATATTCATTTCTCTCCTTTAAAAATTAGCTCATACAAACTCTGAAAAATATTGTTATTTGACAAACCTAGAATTCTCTTGCTGCTAATTAAAATTTCAAATATCAGACATTTTCTAACTAAAATCTGTATATATTTTATAGTACTTCCTTTCTCTATCTACATCCAATCCAAAACATCTAATCTAGTTTGTCGTAAAGCATGCCACTTTTATTAGAAATAAAACTTATTTTAAATTTCAAAGGCAAAAATCATGGCACATCTTTAGTTCTTTTAAATATTGAATATAAACTATTCTCATCTTTCCTGAACAGTCACATTCCAGAAAATATAATCTGCTACATTCTCCATGTTGTCTTTTGTATTAATTCTTATATTTAAACTGAGGAGACATTAGCCTTTTAATTTAATGACAAAAGTTCTTTCTTTAATAAGTCAAAGAGTTTCATGTGCATATTTGAGTTGGGTAGATGAGCATTATTTTTGAAATTGCAGGTTGTAAAAGCACTTTGGATTAGTTTCATTCCTGACAATTTATAAAAAGAATGGTGGAAAACAAGCACCATGGGATTTTTTTAAAGATGGTAACTGATTCTCAAATTAAACTTCATGTCAAAATATCCTTCAAGAGGATGATAGATGACACATGATCTGCAAGTTACTGCTCAGCAATTTCTTTGTTTCACAGTGAAATTCCGTTATCCTTGTGCCTGCCTTGGACATAAGAAAAAACATTTCCAGTTATTCTATAAACTAGATTGTATAACATTCCTTTCTAATCTCTTAAATATTGTGCATTCTTACAAGATATTTTCTGTTTCATAAAACAACATAGAATGATTATACAAAATATATTTTTGTGGAATGTGCAGTACTCATACCAACTATATTTTCTAATATGAGGGTGTACAGTTCATTTAAGATTATTATAAAGCAACATAGAACAAAAAAGGAAACTTGCCTATTATTAGATTAAGTATATTTTTTCTATGAAATATTATTTTTATTCTAAATCAAAATCATGTTCTAAAATGAGATTTAAGGTTTATTAAATATTTCAAAATACATTATTTTACTTAAATATATTACCTTATCTAATATATGAAACATCTCATCCTCAAAATCACTGTTGTTGAAAATTGCTCTCCAAATTATTTCTAAACAAAAATATATTTTTTTAAATAGAATACATGTATTTCTTGGCCATAGCAGCTTTATTTCTTAAAATCTTGGTAAATTTTCTTTTTCTATTTTCTATATAATTCTCCCAAGTTTTGATTCAGCTTGCTTCACTTTTAAAGATAGTTTTTTTTTTTATCATTCTGATGTCATAAATATCCTTTATATTTCATGTTCATTTATAACTTCGTAGTTCTGAGTCTCTTTCATTGGCTCTTTAGATTTCAGGGTTCTAGAGCAGGTTTTTTGTTTGTTTTGCTTCTTTTTTTTTTTTCTCCAAGCCTGAGTTCATCTTTTTTTTTCTTTTTTTCTTTTTGTAAGCTTCTTGAATCTCAAATATGCCTTACAATCGATGTATCAAATAATAAATTTTCATTGCATCTTTAAATACAAATGTTTTTTTGTTTGTTTTTGTGGGTTTGTTTTGCTTTGTTTTTTTTTTTTCTTTTTGGTCATAAATGAACCACTGTGGCAAACATTCCTAGTTCTCACCAGTAATCAATGTTTGTGTACATTTCCCATACTCCATGCTTTTAGGTTGCTTCCATAAGACAGGGTTTTGGCTCATTTTATATGGGAAGGAGCAATTAAAGCCACTCCCAGGCATGACTCAAAATCATCCCATGCAATTGTCATGTCCTCAATTCCCCTGCTAAACGTATGTTGGCAGCACCGTATTCTACAGAGCATAGCTAGAAGAAAGAGGACAGGTCAAAATGCTTTAAAGTTTAATGCAGTGAAAAATATTTTTTGGGAGGAATAAAAATATAAAATTAGTTTTTTTCTTTTTTTTAATTTGTGAATACTTATATTAAAACATAAATTGGTATCAAAAGAGAGAGATGGTTATACAAAAACTCTAAAAATACAGGGTATCCCAAATATCGTATACAAACTTGTCCCAGCCAATGTGGCTCTGTGGTTGAGCACCAATCTATGAACCAGGAGATCAGAGTTCAATTCAATTCCCTGTCAGTGCACATGCTTGGGTTTCAGGCTGGATCCTCAGGAGGGGGATGTGCAGGAGGCAGCTGTTCAATGATTCTGTTTCATCATTGATGTTTCCATTTCTCCCTCTTCTTTCCTCTCTGAAATCACTAATAAAAGTATATTTTTAAAAAATGTATACAAACTTTAACAGCTGATACCTCAATTTTGAAAATAAAATGTATTTTAATAAACAATGCCTGCCTTTATAATGACTCAAAGTTTGTGTGTGTGTGTGTGTGTGTATGTGTGTGTGTGTGTGTATGTGTATATATATATATATATATATATATATATATATATATATATAATTTTTTTGGGGGGGACACCCGATATTTGTTATTTAATTAGGAGTGAGGTAGTAAGGAGTGAATCAATCAATATCAGGGGTTGTTGGAAAGACCATAACACGTATTGTGTACTGGCAACAAATTTGGTAATAGGGATAACTGCAAATGGTTTTGAGGCAGGCCACATGTTTACTTTAGAGGAAATTTTTCAAAAACATCTAGTGTATTGTCTATTACTGGCTACATTAGACAAAATTTTAATGGTAGAAATGAACCTGTTTTCAGGCAAAAAAATGCAAAAAAAAATAGCATTATACAAATTCACAATCTTGCAGATTTGAAAGAGCTGACAGCTTTTTGATAAAACTTTTAATACATTTTCAGTTAGGAAAGGTGATGAACATCAAAGACAATATTAAGGTAACCTTTCCGTATAAGACTCTGTTCTCAAGGTAACAACATCAAGATGAAAGAGAAGCAAGGGGTGTGAAAGAAATAAATGAAATGGATTTGAGAACCATATCAAGAGGGAAAACTTTGAGAATGAGTATTTACACAAGAAACTGACATGGAGTGAACAAATCAGAAGCCTACTAGAGAACAAGGTTACCAACAAAATAAGGAGGGACTTAAAAATACCTTTAACTCTTTGATCTGGAAACCATTTTTTCAGGCCACTAAACTGTGCAAGAAATGGGCTTCAAAGGCAGATTACCCAAGGAGATTTTGTTTTCCACCACCTTTTCAGAGGAGCCCAATATAAATGGTGTTAAAATAAAAATCTCTGAGAGGGTTGAGCCAGAACAATAGGGTACCCTGACAACAGCTTTTTTACAAAGAGGGAGGATTAGACTCTGCTGAAGAATTTTTTTTTTTTTTACTACAAGTCTATTTTTTTGTCTTTTTTTTTTTTATTGGGTGGAGAGAAATTTTAAGGAGTGTAGTGAGAATTATAATTACCAGTGAAAAAAATAAGATTTAAAGAAATAATTTTAAATTTTCATTTGGTTTTATGAAGTAAAAAAATATATGTATTTCCATAACTCTCTAAAAATCATAAGGGAGTAAGTAGCCATAATATGTTTAATAAAAAAAACACAAAACTTTTATTATTTCTCATTTCGGACAATTTTCAGGAAAAATCCAATTAGCTTTGGGTTTATGCTTTAACATGACCATATTTTTGTTAAATGGACTTCTAACTTTTTAAAATATATAGGCTAAATCATATATATATATATTAGAGAGAGAGAGAGAGAGAGAGAGAGAGAATATCTGTATTTAATGACAACAGGGATCAGAGATGAGAAAAGGAGTTAAATGCTACAAAAAGGTTTCTCATTATAATAACCACTTTTTAAAAGAAATATTTGTGGTGTGTGTGTTTTTTTTCTTTTTTGTTTTTTTTATGAATTTTTATTGTTGAAAGTAGTACATATGTCCACCTTTTCCCCCATTGATCCCTTCTAGCCCACTCCTGTCCCCTATCTCAGGTCTTTTGAGATGGCATTCTATATTGGTATAGTGAAAATGAAGCTTTCACTTTGGGAAAGTACAAGTAAAGATAGACACATAAAAGTATCCTCACTAATTATATTCTTCTTCCCTCTAAAATTAGGTTTACATATCAATGTTGGTGGCATCCAAAGTAACAACATGACTCAAAAGACATCTCTTAAAAACCCAGGTTCATGTATAAATTGAAAACATGCCAAAGCTGTGTGATAGACACATTTTTCTTAGACATATACAAAACACTTTGAATATTGCTGCACAAACACTAGGCCTTATTGAAGATCTTGAGAATGCAGATAATGGTGGAAAATTGGCATAACTTTATTCTTAAAGAAAGACCATCAAAGGTTGGATTTATTTTTTTTTAATACAAATGTAAGCCTTCTGAGAAGACAAGGGGTCTCAAAAAGTTCTAAATAAAATGTGTCACAATTTCATTTATGGCCTTGGAGAAGGATGGATTCAGTACCTGAGAGCCACCTAGGGGTCAGTAGTAGAAGCAAAAGAACCAGTGTCCTCTTTATTGGTTCTTTTTCCAAGATGGTACAGGTTTTGAGTTAACCTTATAATTTACATGACTTTCCATATAAATGGATAGATACCCTTGAATGTTCCTTTGCATCCTAATCAGGATCCATTGATAATGCACTGCTCAGAAACACATCTGTAATACACTGCATACAGGCAGAGAAAAAGTGGCCATCTGCTGCCAAAACACCATCGGTATTACATTATGCCAATTTATTGAATATTCTGGAGATGATATTTATGTAGAGAATAATAATTTATAGGTAGAGACTACTTGTTAAAAGTATATTCCTTCACATAAATATATATTTGGTTTTCCTTCAGATAATTGTGATATCCAAGGATTAAGTTGTTTTCCAAGTCAGTACAAGTGAAGGAGTTGCCCTGACTCACTTATGGTTGCTTTAAAAGCAGTTATTAAATCCAGCAGTTACGAAATGCAGCATTATGCACAGCTTCCAGTCATTCACTTAACAAATATTGTTTATTAATAATTTATAACCTATAATGCCAAGCAGCATTCTAGTTGCTACAGAAACATAAATGCATGATATGGACATAATTTTTGCCTTCCAACTAGTAATGAAGTCAGACAAAACTAATATAAGTCACACTAGTATTATTGAGAAAAAATATAGTCATAAGTGAGAAAAGATAAACTCTGCCATGGTTGTGGCATGCTATGTTTTAGTAGGGTAGTCAGGGAATGACTTGTCTTTAAGGTTTTATATGTGAATAGAGACATAAAAGAACTGAATGAGAGAGTCTGGTGGATCAGATACTGGGGAAGAGAGTTCCAAGCAGTAGGAATAGCAAGAGTAAAGACTGAAGATAACTGTATTTACAGATTAAGGAATGAGAGTGTGAGTACAACCAAAGAAGAATACATAAAGAAGGGGCGGGGGGTTGGGTGTGTATGAGTAAGAAATAAAGTCAGACATATGGCAGGTGTAAAACACACACCGACCCTTATAGTCATGGTTAAGCTCTGTTCTTACACTAATTGTAAGGGGAACCTGCAGGAGTTAGCTACACACAGAAACAGCACTACTAGGTTTATATTTTAAAATAATCTCTCTGGCTTGTTTGTTTGAGAATATACTAGAGAGGGACAGGAAAAATAAATAGCTAGAAACACAATTACGAGTCTATTACAGTAATTAAGCTAAAGATGTCAGTGTCTTGAACCAGGATTGTGGCAGTGCAAGTGGTGAGACATGATCAGATTCTGGATAGGTTTTGACATAGAGTTATATGATTCCTTGATAATATAAATATATATTATATTAAAATACTTCCAGAATTATATTATTTTCTCTGTAAGCTAAAATGAATCTCCATATGCTGTCTAAATTATAGTTCAGAAAAATGGGGAAATAGGAAGGTATATTATCTATGATAGAACATGTAACATATGAGATGCTAACTTCTCTAGGGTCAGCAGTGTGTGCATGAAAGAAGACAGGAGTACATGGAGGTAATATGATGTTTGACCAGAAGTTTCCAGTTTAAAGCATTAATGGATAAATTTGTATTTCTCCATCTCAGAATATAATAAGTGATTTTATTTTATTTTTTAATGTATATTTTTTATAGAGAGAAAAGGAGAGGAACAGAGAGTTAGAACCATAGATGAGAGAAAAAAAATCGATCATTTGCCTCCTGCATGCCTCCTACTAGGGATGTGCCTGCAACCAAGGTACACGCTCTTGATCAGAATCGAACCTGGGACCTTTCAGTCCATAGACCAATGCTCTATTCACTGAGCCAAACCCGTTAGGGCAATAAAAAAAGGTGATTTTTAAAAAATATTACACAATAGTTTGCATTTGTTGGCCACTCATTTGTGGGTCATGTGGATATTATAATTTCTAAATAGTATAATTCTACTATTTAATAGGTTTTCAAAAATACATTCTTGCCAAGACTGGTTTGGCTCAGTGGATAGAGCGTCAGCTTGCAGACTGAAGGGTCCCAGGTTCAATTCCAGTTGGGGGCATGTACCTTGCTTGCGGGCACATCTCCACTGTGGGGTGTGCAGGAGGTGGCTGATCGATGTCTCTCTCTCATCGATGTTTCTGACTTTCTGTCTCTCTCCCTTCCTCTCTGTAAAAAAATCAATAAAATATTGTCCCGACAGCGGGTTAAGTCAATGAGGACCCTAGAGGGGTAGTGGCAATGAAAGGGACAAGAGACACAAGGAATGGAGACAAGACACAGTTCTGATCAAGTCTTGTTTATTCAGGAGGAGTTTGGGGTAGTTATAGGGAGAAGGAGGAATGAGGAAGTTCCAGAGAATGAGGAAGTTCCAGAGGCTAAGCAACCAAATCGCAGTGAAAATTCCTAGCCCTTAAGGCGAAACACCTGGCTTACAGGAAAGAGATAGGGTTTGGAGTAATAGAAACCTAGCCCGAGGTTAGTGCTAACGTGGCTGGAGCTTACTACAAAATGGCTGTCAAACACAACAAGTTTCCCACAAAATATATTTTAAAAAAATACATTCTTGAAATCTGGTTTAACATGAATTCTATCTTGGTTTAACATGATCTCTATCTTGGAGATTCTTTTTATTTTATTTTATTTTATTGATTTTTCACAGAGAGGAAGGGAGAGGGATAGAAAGAAACATCAATGAGAGAGAGACATCGATCAGCCACCTCCTGCACGCCCCCTACTGGGGATGTGCCTGCAACCAATGTACATGCCCTTGACCGGAATCAAACCTGAGACCTTTCAGTCCGCAGGCTGATGCTCTATCCACTGTGCCAAACCGGTTTTGGCTATATTGGAGATTCTTTAATGCATCACACTTCTAAAACTTCACAAGATAGTTATACCATAAACTGTATAATCCAGGCTCCCTTATATCTATGTGTTCAGAATGCCACAGGCCAGTGGTTGTTGGGGCACTTGGACTCAGGTCACACTGACCCATTAGAAATCACAAGAGATTCCTAGATGCTTTGCTTGTGCTACAGTCAGAACTGGGTGGTGTGTGAGGGGGAGAGAGCGTGGTATATATAAAGGAGAGTTTATGATTCTTAAAGAAAAATTCCTTGAGAAATCTCAAGAGATGGCCAGGACTTAGGACATTGTAGTAGGCAGAATAGACAGGGACGTAGGTATTTATTCAAAAAGGACTTATTACACCTTTGGCTGGTTGTTTTAATTCTGTGTTTCAGAGAAACAACATTTTAAATAATACCCAAATAAAGTGTAGTTTGGTTAGAGTAAAAGTAAAATTTAGTCTTTGGATTTATCTTAGGAGTTAGGTTTCTCTCATGCTAATCCAATATGTATAGCTGTGTCGGTGCAATCTTTGAAATTAGTCAAATAGTGATGTGATTGCAATCTCTAGGAAAGTTACCTTACCTGTGCCCAGAGGAAATACCACTAACTTTAATACATATGCCTATTTCACTTAGTATAATATTCTCAATATCAGTCAGAAAAAGCTAAGATATATATGATTTCACTCATAAGTGTGATATAAAACTGAAACTTGTGAACACAAAGAGCAGTCCAGTAGTTGCCAGAAGGAAAAGGGTTGGGGGTAAGGGGATCCTAATATATGGTGACTGGAAAAGATTTGATTTTGGGTGATGGGCAAAAAGTGCAATCAATATCCAGATATTTTAGAAACCCACACATGAAACTTATATGATCATGTTAACCAATGTCACCCCAATAAATATAATTAAAAAAAAACATACACATGCCATAAATGGGGATCTTTGTGGTAAAGTTGAGTAGAACTGCAGATTTCACAAGCTTAGATCAAACATAGAAGAGTATAGGTAATAGAAACATAGCAGAAATTGTTCAGACATCACTTAATGTCACTGGAGGAAAATGAACTTTAAAAATAAAATAGAAGTGATTCAAATTAGGAACGACCAAAGGTAAATAGTTAATCTCACAGTAGGAATTCCTGTCTAATAAAAGAGTAATATGCAAATTGACCATGCCTTCGCTACACCCACAAGCCACACCTACTAGCCACACCTGCCAGCCAATCAGAGCAAGTATGCAAATTAATCTAACTGATATGGCTACAGCCATAGAGAGAGCAGGAGAGAGGCTTGAACTGCCCTGGAGATGGAAGAAGCCAAACTCTCTACACATCCTGGCCACACAGGCCTCCTCTTAAGGCAACAAAGTTTCAATGGCTGTGTGAGCAGAAGGCTTGGCTCCCCTCCGGGCTACAAAGTTTCAATTGTAGAAGATAAATAAATCTCAGATACCAGGACCTCTGCTTGGGTGGCTGGGGGGCATGGCCAACCTGCAAACCACCACAGGTTCCTTGTCCAGGCCAACCCACACCCCAAGGGAACACCCACCCTGATATAGGACACTCTTCAGGGCAAACCAGCTGGCCCGCATACATGCATGAGGCCTCTATCCTATCTAATAAGAGTAATATGCAGATTGACCATCACTCCAACACTCAAGATGGCTATCTCCATGTGGTCAAAGATCCTGCTCCAATGTGGACACAAAATGACCACCACAAGATGGCCAGAATGGCAGGGCAGTTGGCAGAGGCCAGGCCAGTAGGGGAGGACAGTTGGGAGGGACCAGGCCTGCAAGGGAGGGCAGTTAGGGGCGACCAGGCCTGCAGGGGAAGGCAGTTATGAGTGACTAGGCCCTTAGGGGAGGGCAATTAGGGGAAAAAAGGCTGGCAAGGGAGCAGTTAGGCATCAATCAGGCTGGCAGAGGAGTGGTTAGGGTGTGATCAGATTGGAAGGCAAAAGTGGTTAGAAGCAATCAGAAAGGCAGGCAGGTGAGCAGTTGGCAGCCAGCAGTCCTGGATTGTGAGAGGGATGTCAGACTGCCCATTTAGGCCTGAACCTATCTGGATCGGGTGTAAGCAGGCAGTCTGACATCCCTGAAGAGGTCCCAGATTGGAGAGGGAGCAGGCTGGACTGAACCCCCACCCTCCCCGCCCCACATCAATTCTGTGTACCAGGCTTCTAGTTAAACAAATAAAATTCAACTTGAGTCCTGCTGGGTTTAGCTGAGGGCATCGAGTATCAGCCTGTGGACTGAAGGTTCCATTCTTGTCAAGGACACATACCTTGGTTGTAGATTCAATTCCAGACCCTGTTGGGGTGCATGAGGGATGCAACCAATGAATGTATCTCTCTAAGACTGATGCTTTTCTCTCTCTGTCTCTCTTCTTCCTTTCCACTCCCTCTAAAAATCAATGGAAAGGTATCTTTGGGCAAGGATTAACAACACCAAATAATCAACTTGAGGAACTTTGGATACCACAGAAGGTAAAAATAAGCAGAATCAAAATGGTACTCACTCAAACCCACAGTGCTGTTTCAGATGCTTTAGCATTCTGAATTCAGGTATTTTTTTTTCTTGATCATTTAAATATATTCAGACAAATTTCTGATGAAAGATAGTAGAGAGAGATTGCATTACAATATGTAAATGAGAAGATTTGATTTATTGAATTAGTTATTCCCCACCATGCTTCAAAATAAAAAGGTCCTCTGTAAGATCCTTAACACTAATAACATAGACTATTTTGTCTATTAACTTGTTTGTTTTGTTTTGTTTTGTTTTGTTTTGTTCAGCTTTCAGAGAATGAACTCTCATGTTTTCACTGAATTGCTGTTTCCAGAAGAGGGTCTGTGACCACATAAATTGAACATGTTTTCCCATCTAGTCCCCATAAAAGCCCCCTCAAAATTCCCCCTAATTCCATACTTAAATCTTATTTTATTTTTATTTTTAAGATTTTTTGGGGGAGAGTATTTCTTAACCATTTCCACTCCTAGGTTTTTTCAGTCATGCTAGGTTTGTTTTCTGCCAAGTTTTTTCCAGATCATCCGAAATTTATAAAAATCTGTGTTTGTATTTAGTATGCAATGCAGTAGTAGTCTTTGGCAAGAATCTCTGTATTTAGGGAGTAACAATTTTTCTTTCTACTGTCACTGATTTTTATGACCCAGAACTACTAGCTATTATTATCTATGATTTGATACATTCACAGAATAACAAAATATAATCAGTTTTGTTTATCATTCTTATGTAAATTGATCACTTATATGCTTTGTTACCCCATGATCAGATATATATGATCATGCATATAATATATATATTAGAGAGGAAGGGAGAGGAAGAGAGAGAGAGATAGAAACATCAATGATGAGAGATAATCATTGATTGGCTGCCTTCTGCATACCCCCTACTTGGGATTGAGCCCACAGACCGGGTATGTGCCCTTGACTGGATCAAACCCTGGACCCTTCACTCAGCAGATAGATGCTATATCCACTGAGCGAAACCAGCTAGGGTACCCCAACAACTTAATTACTCTAATTACTTCATATTATTGATCTTATTTATAAGAAATATATATATTGTGTTTTAGAGACAAAAGTCATGGTTACTAGCTACTTTTATATAAAAATTGTCCATGAGTTATTTAAAAACCCATTATCAGAACTTTGTCCTCAGAGTCTGGACTTTACTTCCTGAAGAACAAATAAGCTTGCCAATTTATACTTACTTGACCTTTCTCAGTAAATCATTTCTTGGTAGAACTAAAAATTGTGGTGAGAGGCAAACAAGATGAATCATAGGCTAATCAGTATACTTGAACTCCTCCTAAAAGTAAAAAAAAAAAAAAAAAACAGAACTTGCTAAAAGGTTTTGTGATAAAGATCAAAACATTCACAGACAAGTAGTTGTGTGTTTTTTGCCTACATATTTTTCTCAACTCTAATGGCAAAGAATTGAAGCTACATGATTACTTTTTTTTTAACTGCTCTCTCTAGCCATATACATCTTGACTATTCATTTTCAGCCTCAAATTATTCATGAATTTTTTACAATGATATCAAACAGACATAGGTTATCATGTCCAGTCATTCCACAGGTACAGCTACAATAGAAATTCAATACAGAGAGGAAGGGAGAGGGATAGAGAGTTAGAAACATCGATGCGAGAGAGACATCAATCAGCCTTCTCCTGCACGCCCCTACAAGGGATGTGCCCACAACCAAGATACATGCCTTTGACCGGAATCGAACTGGGACCTTTCAGTCCACAGGCCGACGCTCTCTCCACTGAGCCAAAACCAATTTCGGCTACAATAGAAATTCTTGTCAGTCATTATTTCTCTTTGACATTTTCTCTTTTTCCACCTAGTGCAAAATGCTAAGGTGGTAAATAATGCCACCATCCACAAATCATCTTGCTCAGAAATCCAGGAATGACTATAACTTCTTCTCCTGCATCACAATAGTTAACAAAGTCTCATAATCAATGTTCCGAAGAGATTGCTAATACATTCGTTTCTCTTCATCAAGTCAGCCATCACATTTATTTAATTTCTTTTCATTGCAGGCCTTGAATTTTTCAATACTTTCTTAACTTGTCTTGCTCTTTCCATTCTCTCTAGCAGACCAATCTTTCCTGCCTCTAAACTAATTTTCTAAATGTTACATTAGCCCTTATTTTTTAAAACATATTTTACTGATTTCAGAGAAGAAGAGAGAGAGAGAAATATCAATGATGTAGAGAATCATTGATTAGCTATCTCCCCCACAGCCAAACCTGGGGATGTGCTGTGATCAAGAATGGAACCACGATCTCCTGGTTCATAGGTTGACACTCAGCCACTCAGCCACACCAGCGAGGCTGTACTAGCCTTTTTATATCCTACCATAGGAACTTTCAGGATTCTCCATATCACAACTGGGGACTGCCACTTCTATGGCTGTATAGAGTGCTTTCCAATCTGGTCACAGTCCTATCTCCCTGGGCTCAACCCCTGCCACTTGATTCCTCATAGTTTACTTTATTCATAACCAGTTATGCCATTCTCAGAATGTGCCAGGAATTTTTATGCTTCCATATTTTGTGTTTTTTATTAATTAGGTGTTCTTCCCTAATCCCTCACCACCACTATTAAGAGAAGCCCTGAAAATCATGTAAGAATACATCTCTGAAGCTCTTCAACTCTTGTTAAACAAATTAAACATTCTTGCCTTCCATCATCTCTTATAACTTGGAAAGATAATTATAACACACATCACACTCCACTAAATTTTGTCTGTCTCTAAATATTGTTCTTTGTCTGTATTCAAATGCTGTTTTTTGAAAGAAGCATGTCTCACCTATCTTTGTTTAATTTGTACCTAACATTATTACTGGCAATTTCTCAATTAACATTTCAAATAAGATGAGTGGATGGATTAATGAAAGGGTGAGAAAGTTTTTTCTATAGTTGAGTCATTGCCTTATAATCTAGTTCTAATAATTGAGCCATTATCTTTTTAAAAAAAATCTCATTTAAGTTTCTTGAAACATGTACAATTTTTATCTTATCCAACTCTGGGGCTCTCTGCCTTATAACCTGATGTTCCTTGTGAATAAAGTTATATTTTGTCTTTTGTATTCTCAGTAGCTGTGAGCAGAACCATGTTTACTTATATTTAATTTCCTGAAAATACCATTACTGGCATTGTGTTTTTCTACTGGAACTCACTGATACCCACCTATACACCTGCTTAAATCTGCCCATTGAGCCTTAACAGAAGTCATATTCACCTCTTAAAATGCAGTCAGTGCCTCAGTCATGGATTATATCACATCTAATTTTTTATAATTTATGACTTTCATTAGTCCATAAATTCAAGAGCTATCTATTACTAATTGGATTGTAAAAATGAATGTAAGTAAATAAATTGGAGTGTGTCTACACATATTTACATAAATAAAAATCCAATACTATAACCAGGTGGTTAATTATTTATTTACAAAAGTAAGTTATTGTTTTTTTTAAAGAATCTTATCTTCACTGGCAAGTTGATAGCCCTTAAATAGCAGATCATTTAACTCTAGCCAATTTTTCTCAGTGACTAGAGCATCAGCCTGTGGACAGACAGATCCCTGAGAAGTAACCAATAGATACTGTCTCTTTCTTGCTCTCTCTCCCCCTCCTCCTTCCCTTTCACTGTTTCTAAAAATCAATGTAAAAAATATCCTCAGGTGAGAATTAAGAGCTACAATAAAATAGCAGATAATTTTTTTTAATCATATTCTGTGTTAGTCATTTTAATATTATTTTAAAATATCACATATTTGTTTGATATTAGTTCACACACAAAAATTTCAACAAACAAGGTTATCAGTCTATAAAATATCACATTTTATTTCTCAAATTATGGAACATATAGAAGAATTAAACTGCTAGTTAAAAATAGTGGGCTAGAAAAAAATTGTGTAGCTACAAATTGATTATTTTTATTTATGATACTAAATTCATGATACAAAATTTATGCATGACAGGTCCCCTCAACCCAGTTTGCACACTCTCCAATCTGGGACCCCTTGGGGGATGTCCGACTGCCAGTTTAGGGACAGTCCCTCTTGCAATCTGGGATCGCTGGCTCCTTACTTCTCACTTGCCTGCCTGCCTTATCACCCATAACTGCCTCTGCCTACCAATTTGATCACCCTTAACTGCCTCTGCTTGCCTACCTGATTGCCCCTAACTGCCCTCTCCTGCTGGCCAATTTAGTGCCGATTGGTCAGTGTCTATGCCAGTCAGCTTCAGAAGCTCTGCTTCCTAGGCAGCCATTGATATTTCACAGCACCCACATTTGGTTCTTATTGGTCAGTTCCTATGCCAGTCAATGACTCTGGGCCTATCAATGGGGCCTAATCAGAAAGGTGGGGTTGATAAGAAGCCCGTGTGGACATCTGGAGAGAAATGGAGGCATGGCTGCTGGCCAGACTGGGAGAGAAAGAGAGGCAAATGCTGATCAAAAGCTGGCACAGAGGCAACAGATCAGTCCCTGCTTCTCTTTTCAGGTCTCTCTCTGGGCCTGATCTGCATCCCCCTCAGCAGTCAGTGCTGTGGCACTGCACCTGCAATTGACTGAAGGACTGACTTCTGGTGGGTTGAGCCTCTGTCATTACTAGTCGTTATGACCCAGGATTTTTATATAGTAGGACAGTTAATATGATTACACTAGCTTTTAAAATTAGTCAGTACTGATAGAAGAAGGAACAAAAAGGGAGCCAAGGGCACAAAAATGTTTACACTCTTTGGGAATGATCAGAAGTTTAATTCTCACTAGCCTCCTCAGGTTATGGAGGAAGCTACACAGAAAAACCTCTGAAGGAAAAGTGTCTGGCTCAGTTTTTGTCAGAAACCAAACCTTGTTCTTACTAAATGGATATAAACAGGAGGCCAGAAGGCTGGTCAACCTTAACTGCTCTGAAAGGTCAGAGCTAATCACTCACTGTTTAGTTGAAACATTTGTTGGCTGAAGCAACCTTTACCTGTTTGTTTCATGTTAATTTGTTTTGTTATTTCCTGCCTAAAGGCTAGGGGTGTGTCCCAAAGTCTTAATAAAAGGGAGAAAAAGGCCAGAGCAAGTGCCAGTCCTTTCCACTAGAGGAAGGCTCCCACCTGGCCCCCCAATATCGCCAAATTAATGTTTTCTAGTCTCTCATTTCGTTTGCGTGCGGCCTCCTTCAGAACCTGAACCCTGAACCGGGAACCCTGAACCAAGCGGGATGAGGAAAGAGGTTCCCACATCTGGCGCCCAACATGGGGGACGTCTGGAGGAGAAGGTATTATTTGCCTAAGAGCGAAGGAAGGAAAATTCACCAAGGAAAATGGTGAGGGAAGATTCACCTAGGAAAAGGTGAGGGGAATTCAAAGTACACAAAGCCCACGGATTAACTACAGACTTGTTATCTGTAAGTAGGGTGGGAACGTCTTTTGCAGCCAGGTTAATGGGGAAGAATTAGGTTATAAATATAAAGTAAACTTTATTATAGACTTTTGGTTTGCATGCTTAAATAATGTGGTTTCTTGTTCAAATTAAAATCTTAATTTGCATTTGGAATCTGAAATCTGTAATAAGTGAAACTCCACTGCTGAAACCTCCTCTGGTGTGGAGAAATTCAAAGGTCGCAGGAGAGGGCTAGGCTCTCTGCTCTCCTGCAATGAGATTACGGAAGGTTTCATTTAAAAAGTGTAAGAGAAATCGCAGGGAAATGCAAATCTTGGCCAAATTAGGTGTTAGTTAATTACTTCGGAAAGCGAAAAAGAAAGAAAAAATTTAAGATCTGTCTTTATCTTTTAAGCATGAAAAGAAATTCGGCCAGATTTATTACTGATGCTTTCCCCTGAAGTAAGCAGGATGTGAAGGAAGAGACACTGTGGAATCCAGTAATGAAAGTCCACTCTCCCAGTATACTAATCTAAACTCTCCTTTCTCGCCATGAAAAAGTTTTAAAAATTTAGAGATGTATTTGGAATTTCTGTACTAGTGAGGAGAGAAGCCCGGCTTACAAAGAAAAGGGCGCAATTGTCCACCTTTTTGGACATATTAGACAGGGTTTTAAGCTGGAATCTCTTTGCAAAAGCTGCAGAAAAAGAAAAACCCAAAATTTTTTAAAAAAATGGAGTAAAGGAACCAAAAGGAGAAGATTTTGTGTTATTAATCAAGATTTTCAGCTAAATGTAAATTAAATTGGGAGAAAATAAAATAAAATTTCTCTAATAATTAGGAATTCAAAATACGTTGTTGATTGGTCTAATAAAAAAGGATTAATTCTATGCTTCCCAACTGACAGTTTAAAAATATAATTGATATCTTAAGATAATTATAAAAAATATTATAATTTTAAATCATATGTGAATATATATATTTGATGGTTTTTTCCATGTTAAAATTTCAAGGCTTTAACAGAGATGATTCTTATAAAGCTCCATGGGCCCAGAGTAATACAAGAAATTTGTTCTCTCTTTTTAAAGGACATCTTCTTAAATTTAACCAATCTAATATACTTGAAATTTCATGGAAAGCTTTATCAAATGCAAATTAATAAGTATATTTTAAATGTTGTAAAGATTTTGGCCTCTAAGAAGGACACAAGGTAGCAATCTAGGGAGAGGCATAAACACTCAGCCTCTGAGAGATCCATTCTCTCAGTGTCCTAGATGTCAGGGAGGTAACCATTGGGCCAGACAGTGTAAATCAAAATTTCATAGAAATGGGCAGCCTCTAAATCAAGATACAGGGTATGGTCAACCACTGGGGAATGGCCAGAGGGATGCCCCCCAGTCTCGTGATTAATAGGGGAAACCTGCCCTGCAAGGCCCACAGTGGATTCCCTCATCTGATCGCAGGCCTGGATCTTCACAGCACTATAGCTGTCACTTTGACTCCTGATATTGCTCTGCAAGCTATTCCTACAGGAATTTGGGGTCCTATGTCACCGGGAATCCTGAACCACGCTGGACGTGGAAAGAGGTTCCCACAAGTTTTGACAGGGTGGAGATAGCACAGTTGTTGTTTTTTTTCCAAGTTATTTATTTTTCTGTGTCAGCGGCACAGAGGGAAATGTACCTCATAGAATTCCAAAAATCAGCATAAGACTATCAGGTTTTCTTTCTCAACTAAAACAATTATATAAGATTAAACGTAAGTTATATATTATAAGATCAAATGAATACAATTTTGTGATGATGTTTAAGGATATTCCTCTAGTTTAAGTATCTTCTTATAACAATTACTGTCGCAATTTTGTAGCAATTACTGTAGCAAAACTTTTTTCAAAATGTTTTCCAGATCTAAACAATTCCCCAGTTAGCTAAATGTCCTTAATTCATGTTGTTCAGATTTTGGTTCATTAGATAGTCCTGACCCTGCAGTTCACATTTTGTTATTTTCAAATCAACTTGACAAACAAAAAGAATAACAAACAACTCATTGTTTCTTCTCCAGAACCCTTCCTTGCTTGATGGTGAGTTGAGAAATTTGCTGCTGGTGGACACCTGAGATGGTGTCAGTTACAAAGATATCCCTGCCATGGTTGTTTGAGACCATGGAGTGTTCAAAAACAGAAGTTACAACACTAAAGGAGGAGACTGGGATTGAGGAAAGCTCGGTGATAGTTGTCATTTGTCATAAACACCAATAAGCCTTCAGAAATTAAAGCACAGGAGATGAGTGTCAAGCCAGCCCACGGGAGCACCTCACTCATCCAGAGGTAACAGATATTATAGACAGGAAAAGTACGCTGCCTCTTAAACAGTGATTAGCACTATTATTAGGATTAGTTTTCCTATGAAGGAAAATGCCTCTTTCTCTACGCACTGGAATGGCAAAAAGTAGTAATATTCATAAAAGTAGCCAGATGGAAGAACAAATGATGACCAGAAAAAACAGCTATATCCTTGGAGGCTTCTATCTCTTTCACAAACATGAAATAATGCATATGTACACTTTAGTTAAACAATAGAATCCACATCACAATGGCTATAAGGAAAACATCTGTGAAAGTGTAGAAGCAGCAGTAGATAAAGCTGCCTGAGATAGAGTCTCATAGAATTTACACTTGATTCTAAAGAATGTTTTTTTAAAGAAAGCAGGGAGAGATATCTAAGGATTATTTCAGGAAGTGAAAATAATGTGTTCAGGTATTGTGTGATAAAACATTTTGGGGATAGTGGGACTGTAGCAAGGGATATATAGGATGGAATGGTTTAAGCTCAGATGTGAAGGAGTGGTGGTTCCAGTTTATGAAATAACTGATTAGCTGTGCTGTGGAGTTTAAAATACATCTTACTGACGATAGGAGACAATGAAGGCAATTTAGTCGAGAAGGTAGTGTAAAGGCTACTGACTAGAGATGAAGAAGATACAGCAATAAACAACGTAGAAAGCTATTACAATTGTCTCAAATAAGAATGATGAAAACATATCAAAAGTTTAAAAAGGGCGCATAAAATGTAATAAAGAGTTACTCCAAAGCATAAACTTTGTGTTTGTAAAAGAGAGAGTGTCAATACATGTCTATACCACTGTAACCTGTCCTTTTTCATCATTTCATTTTATCCATGTCTAGCAACGTATTTACACTGAGTTTCAGTTATTGTACAATATGTGATTTGAACTCTGATATTTTGATTTTTTTTATTAAATCAAATCTGTTTTCTCCAAATCTATTGAACACATAAAACATTTATATATTTTGGCTGAGATGATAGAGTAAAACTCCCAAAGTGGTTCACTTTTCCCAAAGGGGTCCTTGTAACATTTCTGATAAATACTAATTCTCACAGATCCAGTTAGAAAGTGACTGGATTGAATAATTACTAAGATCCTTCCAGTTCTGGTGTGCTACTATTCTCTGAGGATATGATTATATCAGTGATTGATTTCTATTTTTACACAAGGTGACTATTCCCAGAAATTATATCACTCACTATGAAGTATGATAACTTACGTAAGTGGATGAAAAAAGCAATGTGTGTAATTTTCATTCTAAGTTTCTGATTACTCTCTATTGTAATTTGTCAGTGAAAACACTCAAAGTTAAAACTACGGTCACTTTATTTTACTGATTATAGAATGAGTCAAGAATTGGTGACGACAATGTATTCAAATAAGCAAATTCTGAGGAAAGAAAACTATAGTTATAAGGTCATTTTTGCAGGTAACTATTATATATCAAGACCTATTATTTATTAAAGTCTTTCCTAATTTAGTCCAAACAAAGCAGTGTTATTATTAACCACTCCCCCTTCCATAGCCAGTTCATTAGCATTGGTATTTATTAGATGTATTAGTTCAAAGGAAGACCCTATCTCCAGTAATATGGGAGAAAAACATGTCTCATCTTTCCCTGTTGCTAGTGGGAGTAGGGTGCTTGGAATATCACTGGGATAAGCATTTTCAGAGTCCCCCATGGGAGGATAAAGTGTGGTAGAAAGCTTTATATTTGTGGAATTATAACCTAGGGTTTCCAAAGTCCCATTTCCGTTAGTCCAGTCACAGAAGTGTAGCTGGGGTTTTAGTAGGGCTAAAATCAGAGTGAGTATCAAGAGTTTCCTTTCCATGTTGGAGCAGAGTACAGTCCTAGCATCAGGTTAGATGCAGTTCATTAGTCCATTGTGTGTGGGGTGCCACATGAGAGAACGCAAAGAAGTCAAGCATGAGCCATGAGTTAAGCATGTCAAGAGAAACAAAGATCATAAAAGTTCCAGCTTCTTTGTTAAGGGGATTACATATCCAAAATTTCTGTTCACTTGTAAACAGCTATGCTCATTCTGACCAACCATCTCTGTCCCCAGGTATGATGACAGACAAGTATCTTCCCTATGTCATCCCAACTTTACTGGCATGCATCTATCTTCCCTTTGTTGGATCCCCTACCCCATGTTTGGCAGGGAGCATGTCTATAATGTCTGGCCTTTCCTTTACTCCTTTACTATTCTATCTAATAAAATCCCAGAGACCATTACTGTGTAAGAACCGAACAATCAATGACCAGATGACCAGCCAGTAGCTATGATGAGCACTGACTCAGACAGCTGTTGGTGTGATCAGCCTGAAAACAACCCTCAGCCCTTCACCCAGGATGGCGACGCACTCCCCAGTGGGTACCCTCAACCCATGCGGGCATGGATGGCCCACAAACCACCACATGCCCCTCACCCAGGCTGCCTCACACACTACGGGAACTTCTACCCTGATCTGGGACACCCTTCAGGGCAAACCAGCCAGCCCCTTCCCCCCATGCACCAGGCCTCCATTCTATCTAATAAAAGAGTAATATGCAAATTGACTATCACTCCAACACACAAGATGACCACCCTCAGGTGATCAAAGATGCCCCCCCATGTGGCCTGGAGTGGAGGGCAGTTGGGGAGAACCAAGGCCTGTAGGGGAGGATAGTTGGGATGACCAGGCCTTCAGGGGAGGGCAGTTTGGGGGGGGATAGGCCTGCAGGGGAGGGCAGTTAGAGGTGCCCAAGCAGAGGAGGACAGTTGGGGGAGACCAGCCTGCAGATGAGGATAGTTAGGGGCCATCAGATTGGTAGTGAAGGGCAGTTAGGCATGACCAGGCTGCCAGGGGAAGGCAGTTAGGGGAAATCATGTGGACCAGGTAGGAGTTAGGCATCAATCAGGCTGTCAGGGATCCCAGCAGGGGTGATCAGGTTGGCAGGCAGAAGTGGTTAGGGGCAATCAGGCAGATGCTGGTAAGCAGATGGAAGTCAGCAGTCCTGGATTGTGAGATGGATGTCCTATGGTAGGATCAGGCCTAACTGGGCAGTCTGACATCCCTCGAGAGGTCCCAGATTGGAGCAGATACAGGCTGGGCTGAGGGACACCCCAACTCCTGTGCATGAATTTCATGCATTGGGCTTCTAATCTATACTAATAAAAGGGTAATATGATAATTAGACTGGGAAACCTTCCAGGAGACCTTCCGGATGTTCTTCTGAACAAAGCCATGGTGTCAGGGCCAAGGTAGAGGCGGTTAGAGGCCAAGAGGGGAGGGCAGTTGTGAGTAATCAGGCCAGGATGAAATGGCAGTTGTGGGTAATCAGACTGGTGGGGTGGGGTCATTGGGGGTAAGCAGACCAGCAAGGGGGCTAATTGGGAGTGAGTAGGCCATCAGTGGGCGTCAGTTGGAGGTGATCAGGATAACAGGGAGGTATGTTTGCAGTGAGAAGGTGAACAGCAGGGGCAATTGGAGGTGAGCAGTCCAACTGGAGGGGCAGTTGGGGCAAGCACACTGGCATGGGGGGACAGTTGGGGGTGATCAGGCTGACAGACAAAGTAGTTAGGGACAATCAGGCAGGCAGGCAGGTGAGCTGTTAGGAGCCAGCAGTCCAGATTGTGAGAAGGATATCCAACTGCCTGTTTAGGCCCAATCCCTGTAAACCAGCAGTAGGTCATCCTTTGAGGAGTCCCAGATTACAGTGGGTACAGAGCAAGCTGAGGGAGACCCACCCCCAGTACACGAATTTCGTAAACCAAGCCACTAGTAATTAATAACTAGCTAATTAAAATGATATCACCAAGTTCCACTGGACATGAAGATGTGACCCAGGATCTCTGTTAAAAGGAAGACTTATTGTCCCAACTGCCAATATAGTTTCCAGCTGTAATATAATTCAAAATTTGCCTCAGCTTCATAGAATCACTTTTACCAAGGGAGTTCCCCTCCTTGAAGGGCCTGAATCAGCTAGCATTATAAAGATGCAGGCATTTTGAGCCACTGCAGGACGACGATGACAGGCAATATTGTTAGAGTTCCTAATGGCCATCTTGTGGCAGCCATCTTGTGTGTTGGAATGATAGTCAATTTGCATATTACTCTTATTAGATAGGATACTTAGTGGCCATATTATTATGTGTTCAGAGATCATATTTATCTGACCATTCACTGTATATATATAACCATAGCACTCAGATGTTCATAAAGTTTATGCGGCCAAAATTGATTTGGCTCAATGGATTGAGCATCAGCCTGTGGACTAAAATGTCCCAGGTTTGATTCCTGTCAAGGGCATTTATCTTGGTTGTGGGCATATCCCCAATGGGGGACATGCAGAAGGCAGCTGATCAATGTTTCTCTCTCATCGATGTTTCTAACTCTCTCTTTTTTTTTTTTGGATTTTTATTATTATTATTATTTTTTTAATTAAATCTTTATTATTCAGATTATTACATTTGTTTCTCTTTTTTCCCCTCCATAGCATCCCTCCACCCAGCTCCCACCCCTCCCTCTGCCCTTAGCTCCCTCCCATTGATCTCATCCATAGGTGTATGATTTTTGTCCAGTCTCTCCCTGTACACCCCTCACCCCTTCCCCACCTAGAATTATCAGTCCACTCCCTTTCTGTGCTCCTGATTCTATTATATTCACCAATTTATTCTGTTGATCAAATTTTTAATTCACTTAATTTTTAGATTCACTTGTTGATAGATATGTATTTGTTGTTCATAATTTTTTGGCTTTTACCTTTTTCTTCTTCCTCTTCTAAAAGAGTACCTTTCAGCATTTCATATAATTCTGGTTTGGAGTTCATGAACTCCTTTAGCTTTTTCTTATCTGTGAAGCTCTTTATCTCCCCTTCAATTCTGAATGTTAGCTTTGCTGGATAGATTATTCTTGGTTGTAGGTTCTTGCTGTTCATCACGTTGAATATTTCTTGCCACTCCCGTCTGGCCTGCATCGTTTCTGTTGAGAAATCAGCTGACAGTCGTATGGGTGCTCCCTTGTAGGTAATAAACTGTTTTTCTCTTGCTGCTTTTAATATTCTCTCTTTCTTTTTTGCTCTTAGTATTTTAATTATGATGTGTCTTGGTGTGGTCCTCTTTGGATTCCTTTTATATGGTGTTCTGTGTGCTTCCTGGACTTGTAAGTCTATTTCTTTTACCAGATGTGGAAAGTTTTCAGTCATTGTTTCTTTAAATAGGTTTTCAGTATCTTGCTCTCTCTCTTCTTCCGGCACCCCAACAATTCTGATGTTGGTACGCTTAAAGCTGTCCCAGAGTCTCTTTACATTATGTTCACATTTTTGGATTCTTTTCTCTTCTTGCTTTTCCAGTTGAATGTTTTCTGCTTCTTTATATTTCAAATTTTTTACTTGATTCTTGCCTTTCTCTAGTCTGCTGTTAGGACTCTGTATAATATTTTTTATTTCAGTCAGTATATGTTTAATTTCTATTTGGTCCTTTTTCATCTCCTCTTGGGTCTCACTAAATTTATCCATCTTTTCTAGCATATTCTTGAAAAACCTTATAAGTGTGGTTTTGAACTCTATATCCAGTCGTTTTTTTTCCTCCATTTCTTTTGTTTGTGATCCCTTCCCTTGTCTCGGCATTTTTTCTATGCCGGGTAAACTTCTGTGTTGGATTCAGCCTTATGATAGCAGATGCAAAGCCGCAGAAGCCTCTGTTGAGCTTGGGAGGGGTGGAGTCTCAGGGCTTAAGGGACCGCCTTGCTTTCCCGTCGGCCCCACCCTCCACAGCCCCTGAGTCTCACGTGACTGTGTAATGGCTGGAGCGGTCCTTGTGCGCGCGCCCGCGGTACCTCTAACCACTGCCTTTCCAGCTCCCCTGCGCACCAGGACCACACGAGTCTAGGTCCCCAGGGTTTTGCCCAAAACAGGGGCCCAGTGGACTCAGAAGTGGCACAGTTGGGAGGGTCTGTCTCCCGCCCAGTCGCGAAAGCCAGCGGCACAATCAGCAGTCTGTCCTCCGCGCAGCACTGTGCGCGTGCGAGACCAGGCCTGATCTTCTGTGACTCCCCTAAATTTCCGTGCACCTCTCCCTTTTCACAGTCCAAACTCCCCCCGTATGAGTTTCGGCTGGATCTGGGGTTTAGTGTTGTAGGATAAGGGGTTCAATGCCGTTGGGAGTCTCCGTTTCCCTCCCACCAGAGAAAGCCAGCCCGGTACTCCGGCACCCACTCTCTCAGTGCGCGTGTCTCCGTACCTCAGCTTTTTGCAGCTCTTCTGGGTCTCTGTGAGCCCCTCTCTTTCCTTCTAGTTGTAGAACTTCCACTCAGCCAGCTTTCCTGTGGTTCTGGATGATGTCCGTTCTGTCTTTTAGTTGTAGTTTTGAAATTGTTGTGCGAGGCAGCAGTGTAGGTGTTTACCTATGCCGCCATCTTGGATTCCCTCTAACTCTCTATCCCTCTTCCTTCCTCTCTGTAAAAAAAAAAATAAAATATATTTTTAAAAAATGTACTCATTTCTTAGAACATAGTTAAATTTATCCCTGCAAGTCCCACATTTATGTGACTACTGAATTCTTGGTAACTTCTATTTAGTTTTATGTGGCACTGAATACTATTCATTTTAATTGATTATTTAATATTTTTTATTTTTTTCTAGTAGACTGTGAAGGTGCGATTTGATTATAATATGTTTTCAATAAAATATCTTGAATTAATGAATAAATATTTTATAAATTATTATTATAACTCACTAGAGGTTCAGTGCATGAAATTCATGCACTAGAGGTTGTTCCTCAGCCCAGCCTGCAGCCTCTCCTATCTGGGATTCTTTGGGAGATGCTCACTGCCAGTTTAGGCCTAATCCCTAAACCAGTAGTCTGACATCCCTTTCACAATCCAGGACTGCTGGCTCCTAATCACTGGCTTGCCTGGCTGCCTGATTGCCCTTAACTCTGCTTGCCAGCCAGAGAGTCTCCTAACTTATTCCCTGCTGGCCGGATTAACATCTAACTGCTCCCCTGGGGGCCTTATTGACACCTAACTGATCCCCTGTCAGCCCGATCACCCCCAACTGCTCTGCCCCACAGGCCTGGTTGCCCCCAGGCCTACTCTGCAGACCTGGTCCCCTTACACTGCCCTTCCCTGCCAACCCAATCACCCCAAACTGTACTCCCCTGCAGGCCTGATCACCCCCAACTGACCTCCCCATCTTGCCCATCTTGTAACAATGTAGAGGTGGCCATCCTTTGATGACATGGGGATGGCCATATAGTGGTGGCCATCTCATGCTGATGTGGGGGCAGCCATCTTGTGACAAATTGAGGGTGGCTATCTTGTGCTGTGAGGGCATGAGGGTCAATTTGCATATTACCTCTTTATTATAAAGAATATTATTTTTCCAAAAACTAAACAGATTATGTGCTATGGACATGAATTTTATAGTTTTAATTTTGTAACAAAAGCTTGTGTAACATAATAATAATACAATAATTTAATATGGGATTTTGTTATTATACTCTATCAGTATATCTTAATTAACAAAATTATCTTTTTTGAATATTTCATATTACCTAAAGTTAACTATACCTATATCTCAATAGATATTAATTTTGTAAATATTTTAATAATTAGTCTATCTGTTTTAATTTGGAATAATATTCAATGTTTTTTTCTAAAAGTTTCTACTAATTAAGTTAGCATACACAACACATTGTTACCATATTCATTAGGGTAGGGTAAACTGCTATAGAAAAAAGTGAACAACAAAAGTAGTGTGTTGTTTATTCACAAAACCATTTAAGGTGTGGATTTATTTATTTATTTATTTATTTATTTGCTTATTTATTTGCTTATTTATTTATTTATTTATTTATTTATACTTGCAGGTAAGTCTTTTGTCATTTGTTGAATCAAAAATCCAACTTTTTCTTTGGAGGCTTTAACTACCTCCCAGGGTATTGCTGTGGAGAGTCATTATTGAGTCTAGCTCACCACACTCAAGTTCCAGCTGGTAAAAAAATAAGAAAGAATACTTAGAAGGAAAACTTTTTCTGGACCAGTGGACACAATGAAGATCACTTCTGCTCATATTTCATTGTCAGGTATTTGATCATATGAACTTAGAAGAAACTGTCTAGAAAGTATAGCCTACAAATGAACTTAGAAGAAACTGTAAAAACAGATACTTCTATCACAAACAACCTTAGTGCTTTAAAAAAGTCTACCTTTGAAAATGTCAAGCATTTATAAAAGTAAGAGGTAGAGTATAAAAACTTAGGTCAATCTTGCTTAATTTATTCTCTGCCCATTTTTTAAACACAAATTTGATATTATCTATTTTCACTCATAATGTCTCTATATCTGTCTGTGATCATTTGCCAGAATTTCTTTTTGAAGACATCATTATCATAAAATTATCTCCCAACAAAATTAATCATAACTTATCACCAACTAATAATAAATCATATTTAAATTTATCTAATTGGGAAGACCAAAGATTGAAAAGAAGGTAATAACCATTATCTCTCTTTGAATATAGGTTATAAACTTGTTTCAGAAACTGACTTGGGATTGTGAAATTCATAAAAAGTAAATTTGCCATTTGTTTTAGACATTTAGATTTATTTTTGTGTCTTGTATTCTTATAAATACAGATGCATTGTTCAGTAAAACATTGTGAAGAGTCTCATGGGGAAACTGCAAGAGAAGCAGATTTTTGAGTTCTAATTCTGGATATTTGTTTCTATAAGTCTGAGCTGAAGTTTAGGAATAATTTTAATAAGAACTTAAGTTATTTTTAATTATATTAATTTAGGAAACAATCGTATATAATAAAAGCCTAATATTCTAAGTATCCGGTCATCTGTTTGTCTGTTCAACCAGTCAAAGCATAATATGCTACTGATATGCTAAGGACTCTCAACCATTCAATATGACATGCATTGACCACCAGGGGGCTAATATTCCAACTGGTAGGTTAGCTTGCTGCTGGACTCCACCCATTTGGGACTGAGTAAGACAGACCGGACAAGCCCCATGGACACAGATACTAGTGTGGAGAAGGTCTGTGGTGGAGATGTGGGATGGGAGCTAGAAGGGGTCAACTGGGGAAAAAAAGGAAACATCTGTAATACGTTCAACAATCAATAAAGATTACAAAAATAAAAATTAAAAAGACTCCAGTCATACATGCCTGGACTTCTGACTTCCATAACCATGTGCTCATTGAAGAGTCATCCATATGTTTGTCCTTTTGTGGTTGGTTTTTAAAAAATGTTTAATTTATGAGATATCAATCGTTTTGCTCTCAACTGCCTCTGTGTTGCACTAATCACAGTGTATTGTGATGGTTTGTTTTTGGTCAGATTCATATAACTCTGACATATGAGCAGTATGGCATTTCATTTGACGACACAACCTGGCCCCAGCACTTAGAAGAATGTCCTGTGCATATTAAGTATTTAATATAAATTTTTACTTTTGAAATACATAATGAAAGGAAGGAATTTAGAAAAAAATCTAAAGAAGTAATAAAATAATAATAGAACGCAAATAAGTGATTTAGGGAAAATTCAAGCTCCAAGGAAAATAGCATATAGTATAGTTGGAAGTTGGAAAAATTGTTTGTTTTGCTTGCTTGTGTTCAGTTACATTTAAAAAACATGTTTATGGGAGGAAGAAGGACTCATGGGAGGGTGAGACATTGAAAATAATATAAAGAAACTTACAACTGAGAAATCAACTTTGCCAAGTAGATGTAAGCAGGCATAATCAACTGCACAGACAGTGATAGTCTTTCCTTCAGATAAGCTAAACGTGAAAAAATAAAAAGAGGGAGGTTTCAATGGAAGGCCTTTATTTTTTCTGAAACAAGAAACAAGATGGTTTGCTGAGAAGAGAAAATGCTGGTGCAATCACTTGCTTTAGGAAGTGTTTTGGGAAAGACATAAATAAAAGCAAAATCTGATGATTAAGAAAAAAAAATAATGGAGCCTGAGTTTAAGACACTATCTGCAAAATTATGTGGGACAAGTTTCTACATTCTTCCTAAATCTCAGCATTTAGTCTTGGACAAATTCTTTCTGGACATGTTCCCAGATTAAGCATAATAAAATATAGTTTTCCTTATATTCTTTTTTTGAAATAAAAACTTTGCATTTCTGATATTTCTATCAAAATTTATAAAAGTTACTTAATAAATATTCTAAAATAAATAAAAATAAAATTTATTTATTTTATCTCACAAGTTTGGCTTATGTATAATCAAAAGTCTACTGTGCTGCACATACACACTCACCTTAGCATACATTTTCATTACCATATGTTACAAAATATCAATAAACTGTGCTAATTAAGATATATTAATTATAACGCTAAAGAGGCTGGAACATATTAGAAAAGTGAACCTCAGAATTACATTTATCAGTTAAGAATTGTGTATTTTTTCATAACTGTTGCCCAATGCATCATTATATAAGCTTCATTGAGTTTCCCCTAAATCCAACTCTGTAAAAAAGGTTTTTGGAAAGAATAGGGAGACAGCAAAGTGTTGGAGGGTGAGACTTGACAATCTCAAAGACTGATATTTTAATTCATGGAACATTGGTACTAATGGGTGTCACTGTTGTCTCACTGCACTAATTCAGAATATAAAAAGAATTTGAGCCCTATATGTTGATTAAATCATAATTATATTAGAATATGAGCATTATTGGGACTAGATTATGTCATTTTATGTATATTCAATCATGTTTCAACAAATTTTTCTAGTTTTTTTTTCCTGTGTGTTTGACTATCGTGGGTGTTTTTTATGCCTACTCTACAGTGATAATTATTCCCATCACAAAGAGTAGCACTTTTATCAAAACTTTGCAACAGACTCAGTGCTATAATTTCTTCATTAAAACTGCTAAGTTGCCTATACTTGTTTTATCGACAAGGATTGTAAAGCCGTTGTTTTTCACTTAAGAAACATTTTCGTTGTGAAACATCAACACTGTATTAGAATTTTAAAACGTGTATTTATTAGTTGATTGAAATAATGTTGTTACAATTGCAACTCAAAATGCTATCCATATTGATTTTAGAAAAGTAGGATTTAGCAAACCTGTCTCATACGACTGACTTTGTCATTTAGGTAATTCAAATCATATCACCAAGCTAAAAGGCTCCAAGACTGTGGAACTAAATAACACTAAAATCAGTGAGTAAATGACTGACAGTTAGGAGAAAGCAAAAAAGTAATAAATATTTTATGAAAGAATTTCAGGTATAAGAATTAAAAAAAATAAGCTATTTATTGATTTTTCAATAAATGCTTATGTAGTAAATACTCTGAAAGACAAAATATTTATTATTTCTTTCAACAAATTGTTATGCCACCATGCTGCTAGTTGTTGGGAAAACAACAATGGAAAACAAAACAAACAAATAAACAAAAAATTATCTTTGCTTTTGATGCCACAATCTCATCCCTTTTCATTTTGATGCTGGCTTCTTTTGCTGTGCAGAAGCTTTTTATTTTGATGAGGTCCCACTTGTTTATTTTCTCTTTTATTTCCCATGCCACAGAGGATGTATAGGTGAACATGTTGCTAAGAGACATGCCTGAGATTTTTGTTGTCTATGGTTTCTTTTAGAATTTTTATGGTTTAACAACTTACTTTATCCATTTATCCATTTTTAGTTTATTTTTGTGGTGTAAATTGGTGGTCTAGTTTCATTTTTTTTCTTGCATGTACCCAATTATCCCAACACCCTTTGTTGAAGAGACTGTCATTAACCCATTGTATGCTCTTGCCTCCACTGTCAAAAAGTATTTGAGCATAATGGCTTGGATCAATTTCTGTGTTCTCTGTTCATAGCAGCATTATTTAAAATAGCCCAAGTACCCGTATTTTCCGGAGTATAAGACAACTGGGCTATAAGAAGACCCTCAACTTTTTCAGTTAAAATATAGAGTTTGGGATATACTCGCCATATAAGACTACCCTCTTCCAATGCACACCAAACAAAAATTTAAAACACACACACACACACACACACATTAGATTTGATTTCACTGCAGTTCTCAGGAGCGAGATCTGAGAGGCAGAGAAGGAGGTAAGGTAAGAGGATACAAGAGCCAGATGAGTGAAAGAGGCTTGTTTTTCTGGGCACAGCGCCACTCTATCTCTTTTTTCCATATCCTGGGCATCCCGGCAGCCTGCAGCTTGCTCCACCCTTCACTTACACCTTCCCGGTGAGGCGCCCCCTCACATCGTCATCAGGACCACATTAAGTCACTTCTCTTATGAATCCTGGTGAGTGGTTTTTCTTCATATTTGTACAGTGCCATCCTTGCAGCTTTCATAAGGTTGCCGCATACAGCAGTGATGTGGCACAGCCGTTTTTGATCTCCCCCCACCATATGTGGCAACTGCAGATTCTCTAGTCCAGCTCTGAAGTTTCAGCACCCACCCTATAAGAAGACACCTGGCATATAAGACCACCCTGGACTTTTGATTTTCCTGGGTTAAAAAGTCATCTTATATGCTGAAAACTACAGTACCCATCAGTAGATGAATGGATTAAAAAATTGTGATGCATTTGCACAATGGAATATGATGCAGCTGTAAAGAAAAAGAAGGATCTCAAGTGGGTGGGTGGAGGGGATGGGTAGTGATTAACTTGGGAACTTATATGCATAGCCCATGAATACAATGGACAGGTGAAGGCCTGGGAGTAGTGGATCCAAGATGGAGACAGTCAACAGGAAAAAAAAAAATGGGGCACCTGTAATACTTTCAACAATAGTGTTAAACTTAAAAATAAAAATAATGTAAAATTAAAAAGAAAAAAGAAGGATTTCTTACCTTTTGAGACAGTAGGGTGGGACCTGAAGAGTATTATGCTAAGCGAAATAAGCCAGTCAGAGAAGAAAAAGTATCACATGATCCCAATTATATGTGGAATTTAATGAAAAAAAAAATTGATGAGCAAAAAAGATCAAGAGACCCTGAAGCATGCAATAGACTGACATTATTTCAGAGGGAAGGGGGGAAGAGAATAACCGATGAAAGTACATGAATATATGCATAGCCCATGGACAAGTGGTAGTGCAAGGAAGGCCTGGAACGTGGGAGGGAGCAGGGTAGAGGAAATGAATGGGGAAAAAGGGGAAAACACACAAACAAGTAAACGATACTTTCAACAATAAGGATACATTTTAAAAAGGATTACAAATAATAGAATCATCATGATAGTAAAGATTCTAGGCGGGAGAAAGGGGAATTAGACCCCATCAAATGTTATATACATTGCCTTCTATAGAAACCACTGTTAGCTCAAATACAGTATGCTGATGAGAAAGAGATAGCATCTGCCCAAGAGAATTGTGGGAATTGCAGTGTGGAAATATAGCACAAAGAACGAGGGTAAGAGAGTGGTTGATATGAATAGTTATTCTGTTAACAGAATCTGAATTTAGCTGACATAACTATTTCCTTTCTAACATTCCACAGTTAAAAGGATATGAGCTTTAAAAAAAAGATATTATTTTTTCATGATAAGCACTTCTCTCTTGTTAAAGCATCTATAATAAAAATCACTGAGGCAAATTCAACACTAAGACATTTGTCTAAGTTTGTAAATATCCCCTGATGTTTTAATATTCTACCTCCAGATATATTTTAGCTTCTTCCAAAATGAGGAGATCTCACAAGGGCATAATTCAAATTTAATAGAGCAAGAAAAGGCTGCATAATTTTAGGTCAGATCACCAGGCTTTGAAACAGTTTAATGTCCTTGACTTACTCTTATTTCATAACCCCTGATTGGTATCCTACTGTGCTCAATGTAAATACTCCTTGTGTAAGTGTTTGGCTTTATATTATTTAGAAAGACACCTTAAAGAACTTAATTACTGTTCAGTTCATATAGAAAAGTAGAAGACTTAGTAATTCATTATTTGTTGAGGCAGAATGAATGAAGAAGCATGGAATTTGAATTAAGAAGCTTAAATTTGGTTTAAACACAATCTGTAATGAAGTGTTTAATCTTAGTTGAGATACTTGTCTTCTCTAGGGTGAGTTGAGAACCATGATAGCATAGGCGATAAGAGCACAGACTTTTAAGCTAGACTGTGTAAGTTTATGTATTTTCCCCACAGCTAAATAATCATATAAAATTGAAAAATTGCTCCTCTTGAGCTTCAGTTTCTTTTTATATAATATTGAACTAAAAACAATAATATCTACCTTATAGAGTTAACTAGAATACTTACATATTTGTTATGAGAGACAGATCAGTTTATTCATTTAAACTGTTCTTAAAGGTGTTTTCCCATAAGCATTATGTAATATGAACAGTTATTATTAATGTAATAAAAAAGGGAGTCTTATAACTATTTATAGTTACAAGCAATATTTTCTATATAGCACAATGTAGGGAAGACATCCACCAATTTTATCACATTTTCAAAAGGCTATATGTTTAGTAGTTATTGCCGGATAACATACTATATCCAATTTAGTGGTATAAAAAAGTTTCCTAATGTTCATGGATTCTTTGGGGTAGAAATTCTAAGAGGGCACAGCAGGTAGGGCTCATGTCTGGGCCATAATGGCTGAACCTCAGCTGGGAAGATCTGACTGATTGGGACTGCTCTGGTGACTATTTCTATATAACACAGTGTCCTAGGCTTATTGTGTAAAGCAGCACAATAAGTGCACAGGTTCTGTGTACCAGAAACCTGTACACAGAACCTGTGCACTTTTTATACAGTGCACAGGTTCTGTGTAAAAGAAATTCAGAAAAGAAACTACAGCTAGAAAGACTCAGATGCCTGAAGGGTAGAAAATTAGGCTGAAAGGTCTATTTCCAAGATGTCTTTGTCACTCAGCCTGAGGTGGAGTGGCAGGAGACTGAGCCCAGCTGGCACTAGTAAACAGACAGCCAACATATGGCTTCTTCATTGGCTTATGCTTCTCACATCGTGGTGGTTGTGTTTCAGATGGACATTAGAAGAGGAGTTTATGGATAGTAAGCATCATGAAAGAACCAGGTGGCGTTGGCAGTCACATAGTATCCTTCTGGTGTACTGTATTTGGTCATAGCAATCACAAAATAGCCCAGAATCAAGGAGATGGCTATACACTCCTCTTCTCAATGAGAGAATGTCAAAATTTCAAGGGCAATTATTATTTAGAAGGCACCACATGATTTTATATGCAGCATAAGAACCATGTTTTTCCTCCCCATTTTAAAAAATTACGCATAATTGTTTATTTAGTTTATAGTAAATTTTTAACATTCAAGTTTAGAAATAATTGTATTTATTTATTTATTTTTAATCCTCACTCAAGGATATTTTCCCATTGATTTTTAGAGAGAGTGGAAGAGAGAGGGAAAAGCAGGGAGAAATATTGATGTAAGAGAAGCACATCCATTGGTTGCCTCCTGCAAGATCCCTGTCCAGGGACTGGGCCAGGGAAGAGCCTGCAACAGGGAAGAGCCTGCAACAGAGGTATGTCAATCTGCAGGCCTACACTCTATCCACTGAGCCAAAGAGCTAGGGCCAGAAATCATTTTATCACCATCTAGCATTCCTTTCACCTTAAACTCCTCTACATGTTAAAAAGTAATCTCATCAATATTTTTTTAATAATCAGCTTACTAGACATCATTTAAAAATATAATTTTATTAGGTAACTAAACTCAATGACATTCTTCACATTTTATCTAATTATTTCCCTCCATATTTATTCCATCATCAAATATTTTCAAATCTTCCTTCCTAAATTCTCCTACAAATACCTTTTTCATTCCATTCCCATTTGAAAATGGTTCAAATCTATATCATATTTTATGGGAATTATTAAATAATTTATTTCCTGTCCAGTTAGCCTTTGACTACTCCTCTTCATCAATTAACCCTTTACCTAGCAAAATTATTCTATCTAAAACAATGTGACAGAAATATTAAGCACTGATTAAAGAGGTTTGCTTTATTTCAAAGTTTACAGAATGAATTTGAGATGTCTTTTTTGTTGGGAACTTTGTGTCTAACCTTGCAAATTCTGTTATTAATATCTGATGTGAATGATTATTTGAATGTGCATTTGGGAACAGATATAGATACAGAACCAGAGAAAATACAAGCAATAGCCCCGGGCTCCTACAGAATCAAATTCACTTCCAATGATGTTTTAAGACTATACTAATGCTGACCTTGAATTAAAGGAGAAGCTACTCTCAGAAGAGCAAAATTATTGCCAGATGGAGCTCCACTGACAACAACTTCAAAACCTACCAAATTAAACTACTACATGTTCCACACAGGTCAAGATTTTCTTTACATTGTTTCTTTAAAACAAAACCTATTCAGAATCTTTATTTTCCTTATATTTGCAGCATACATAAACTCTATCTTTTCTCCTTTCCTTTTAGTAATCAGAGGTTCCTCCCTTTATGTAAACAACAGAGGTTTCTTAATCTTGGAAAGTTTATTTAAAAATGCACATATTTTAATGCCAATCCCAGATTTATTTATTCAGATATAAGATCAGAGCTAAAAATCTGTATTTTATCAATTGAGATCTGAGAATTTTATCAACCTCAGAAGTTTCTAATGAGGTTGACCATTGACAGACAGCCACTAGGAGAACATGTCCTAAAGGTAACTTAGGAGATCTCTATCCAAAAATTATCTTTAAATATCAAGTTTGTAAGAATCCCGATCTATTTTATGAAGATGAAATTGAATACTGTAGTATATCACCTTTTAAAACACTTTCTAGGACAGAACATTATAGTAAAGAGCCAGTGGTCTAGCGAAAAATCAGAAAATTTTACATCTACTTCCAGCTTGGTGTAAACCCAGGGAGATAAATTCCTTTCTGAATTTAAAAATCTGAAATATAAGAATGATGATTCCTACCTTCTTAGCCCCCTAAATATGTTGTGAACATAAGTTGAATTAATAGACTTATACACTTGAAAATATATACTTGAAAAAAATAAGAACTTTTCAGCACTAAATATATGTTACACTTATGTAGAGAATTATACTCACTCTTTTATTATTTGAACTCTGTGCTTATCTATTTGTTTGCTTATTTTTTCCAATTTGGTTTGGTTCATATTTCCCAAGGATTATAAATTCCTTAAGGAAAGGGATTTAGAGTCTTCATTCTTGATAAATTTTCCTTTTTTCCATGTACTAATTGTATGAGTTTTTAATATGACTATATAGCTGATATTTAAAAATACTAGGCCTGTTTATGTGGAATTCTTTAGATACTGGTAGACTGTGTAATCACCCTTCTTAATTCCAGTAATAATTTGCTTTTTTTTTGGGGGGGGTCTTTAATGGTATCTTTTTTATGAGACTTGTTTTTGAATTCAGAAGTAATACATACATAATTTAGCAATTCCAATAATACAGAAAAGTACAGATAAAAATGTAATATCCTTCTCACGATTCCATTCTAATTATATATTTTGGGGATAAGTGTTAAGTCTGTTGTATTTTCTCTCCTATCTTTGTCTAGGTATATATATACATATATATGTACTAATATCTCTCTATATAAAAGCCCAAATGACTGCTTGACCTGTAGCTATGATGTACACTGACCACCAAGGGGCAGATGCTCAACTAAGAAGCTGCCCCTTGGTGGTCAGTGCACTCCCACAGTGAGAGTGCCACTCAGCTAATGGGAGCCAGATACTGGGGTCATAGCTGATGAGCACAGCTGCAGTGTCACGAGCCTCTCCTGCCTCCACAGCAGCACTACAAAGTGGCACTGCAGCTGGCACAGTGGGGCTGGGATGAGCGGGAGTGGCTCAGCACCCAGCCTGGGCTTGGGTTCCTCCCTGGCAGCCTGCCACTTCCCACACTACTACATCCCTTGGGGGATGTCAGACTGCCAGTTTCCATCGGATCCCGGGGTTGGACCAAAACTGGCAGTCTGACATCCCCCAAGGAGTCCCGGATTGTGAGAGGGTGCAGGCTGATGGACCCCATAGGTGCATGAATTCATGCACTGGACCTCTAATATATGCGTGTTTGTGTGTGTGTGTGTGTGTGTGTGTGTGTGTGTGTGTGTGTATGTGTGTGTGTGATCTATACACACACAATGATGATGGGGTTGAAAAAAGTAGAATACTACACATTAGGAGCACAGAATCAAGTATCTACATAGTCAGTCAGATAACTTAAAAAATGTGAAGTAGCTCTGAGATGAGCAATGGAAGAGTTGGGGATGGGCTCACAGCCATTTCTCTCTGCCTGAAGGAAGCAGTCAACATGTACTAATACAGACCTTGATTATCAGCTCTTTCAGCTTCACAATAAACAAAATATATGAGCCAACAATTCAGCTGGATCTTTCTTTCAGAATTTATTGAAACTACCAGATTCTGGATCATCTTGCTTCTCTACTAAATTAAAAGATTTAGATATCTGAATGAACAATTATTTGAGGCTCTGTTATTGAAATATACTCATAATATTAAAATAAAAACCATTCCCGGACAGAAATTTCAACACTGATGCAACCTTACTTATTGAAAATTTAGTTATTGGTAATGGGATTAGAATTGTATTACAGGCACAACATTGATTTAATATCTTTTTTTTATGCATTATGCAACTACATGTATTCTTGGGTCCACTATTACTTTGCCATTTTAAAATTAATTTAATTTTGACAAATCTATAGACAACTGATATCAATTAAAATTTAGTACATTTTCAACTAGGAAATAAATTTAAAGTTGACTATTTCTAAAATATCATTTTGTGATTGTTAATATTTTAATAACCTAATAACAAAGAAAGTATATTGCTATTTATATATTCATTTATATAAATTTGCTAATATAAAATGGTATAATGTTTCTCTGTGATTTATTTAACAATGTCTCATAGGTAGAATTCCTGTTGCAGATAGCCTCAATCCCATTTGTTTCCGGTCCTTTACAGTGTAAAAGAATAATTGCAGAATACATTTAAAGAATTTCCATCAAGATGTCTTTGAAAGTAAAAAATAAATAAATAAATAAACACATACACTCACACCACACACAACAATTAAAAACTTCTGAAATGGTTTCCTCCCAGTTGCTTCTGTAATTCTGCTCCTCTTTATTCTGTGCTGATTTTATCTTTTCAAAGATCTCCTTTAGGCTACCTTGCAGCATGCTTTATGGATCAGTGATTCTGCTGATTGTTTTTTCTCACTAAGGTCGTTATTGGGACCCTTCTATCTCAGGCTCCAATTTTCACATAGGCTTTCATCTGTCTTACAATCCATAAACTTAATAACTGTCTATTTCCTGGGATCCTCAACTAGAGAGCCTGTATGGTTAGGGTTGATTGATTTTTTTTTTTTGCCTTAGTTTTCTTTCTTGTCGCTTATGTTAGTTCTCTATTAAAGTGAAAAATAGTCAATATTATTGAACATCTATTAAGTTCCAGAAACTAGGAAAATTTTTAATAATTGTTAATTCATTTAATTTCTCCAACAACTCAAAGGGGGGGAAATTACAATAATCTGCTCTTTATAAATGGATAATTACATATGATTCTATCCAAAGTTACAAGTTAATAAATATCAAAAATGAGATTTGAGCAAAAGTCTGATTTTATACATTAATTTCCTGGCTACTTTTAAACACTGCTTAACTTTGCTATATTATTTCTTCTATGTTAACTCTGACCCATGTAATCCAATTTTTAAAATAAATTAATCTAGCAATGGGTTTGTGTGGGAACCTTTTTCCACGTTCCGCGTGGTTCAGGTTTTCCGGTTCAGGGTTCGGGTTCTGAAGGAGGCTGCACAGAAACGAAATGAGAGACTAGAAAACATTAATTTGGCAATATCGGGGGGCCTGGCGGGAGCCTTCCTCTAGTGGAAAGGACTGCCACTTGCTCTGGCCTTTTCCTCCCTTTTATTAAGGCTTTGAGTCACACCCCTAGCCTTTATGCAGAAAATAACAAAACAGAAATTAACATGAAACAAACAGGTAGAGGTTGCTTCAGCTAACAATGTTTCAACTAAACAGTGAGTGATTAGCTCTGACCTTTCAGAGCAGTTAAGGTTGACCAGCCTTCTGGCCTCCTGTTTACATCCATTTAGTAAGAACAATGTTTGGTTTCCAACAGGTTTGCCTGCCAATAGTCTTAAAAAGGTAAAGAAACTACAGAATTCTTGAATAAGAATTCTTAAAATCAAATTTGTAAGAAAATTTTGTAAAATAGCTAATAAGAGAAGGAACTAAAAACAAATGGACTCAACAGATAACTCTATATTCATAAAACATGAATAAATTATGTTAAGGAATAGTTGGTTCCTAGGACATTATAAAGTGTTACTTTAAAATAGTTTTTACAATTTTCATCACTACCTTATAAGTTAATTTTTCTTCTCTTTATGGCAAATAAGAAAAGAAAAAACATAATTCATTTGTATATTGAACAGTCATTTGTTATGTATACCGCATGCTGTGACTACAAAGCCACAAGAAGAGGTATTATACTTTTGTAGGGATGCATTTCATCTGGAAAAGGGTGAGATCTAAACATAGAAGGAAAAATGCTCATATTAGTAGGTAAGGAGAGATGCTTCTCTCTTTTTTTGTCGTTTTAATTCTTTATCATTTAAAGTGTTACATATAGTATTACATATATCTTCTTTTTCCCATTAACCTCTCCCAGCACTCCCCATCCCCCAGCACATACCCTCATACCCCTAGTGTCTGTGTCCATTGGTTTTGCTTATGTGCATGCATACAAGTCCTTTGGTTGATCTCTACCCCTCTCTCCCTCCTCCTCCCCTATCTTCCCTCTAAAGTTTGAGGGTCTGATTGGTATTTCCCTGTCTCTGAATCTATTTTTGTTCATCAGTTTATGTTGTTCATTATATTCTACAAATGAGTGAGATCATGTGATATTTATCTTTCTCTGACTGGCTTATTTCACTTAGCATAATATTCTCCAGCTCCATCCAGCTCCATCCTGGTTTCAGGTTAGTGGAAGAAAGAAATAACCATGACACTCTGGAGCCTTTAATCTAGTGGAAAGATGGAGAAGTGTTTAGTTCACCAAAGGGACCATAAAAGGCTTTCCCAGACATGTTGATACTGAAATTTTATCATGGGGATGAGGAAAGAGTAAGAGAAGTGAGGATAAGAGAATGATTCACTCTAGAGAGAACATCTTGTGCAAAGTCACAGGAATGAGGGAGCACACAGTTTGGTCTGTTCATTTGTTGATCTAAAGATGTTGGTTAGCCTTAGTGCATGGATGCATTTGTATTCTTTCAGCACCTTTTATTTATTATTTATTTTAAGAATCTTAATCACAATTTATATTCAATATTATTTTGTACTAGTTTCAGATGTACAGCATCATGGTTAGACAATTATATAAAGTGTTTCCCCTGATATTTCTAATACCCGCCTGGCGCCATACATAACTATAAGGATATTATTGTATTTATTTCTCATGCTGTCCTTTACATCCCTGTGAATATTTTGTAATTACCAATCTGCACTTCTCAATTCCTTCACTTTTGACCTAATCCTCCAACTCCCCACCCCTCTGGCAGCCATCAGTTTCTCCTCTGTATGTCTGAGTCTTTCAAAACCTATTACACTTTACCTATTGGTAGCAGGGAGCAACAACATGATCAGCTGGCATTTACTACATTGTATCCAATAGATCCAGTTTTTAAATAGCACTATAAGAATTACCATTGCTTTACCACATGCTGCTTTATGTTTTAATATACTTAATGATATTATTTTGGCTTCACACACTGTTGTTTCAATCTCACCAAAGTAATTCAACACATTTTAGATCCTTAAAATATAGAACCATTTTGTGTGTGTATATGTAGCACTACATTTCCTACTAGGGCTCTAATTCTTCTGATTCTCCCTACAGGCTCATCAATTTGTGCATGGTTGATTAAGTTCTTCTCTGAATTGTCTTTTTAAAAAGTTGATGAGCCCAGGCTTTATAAAAGTAATATATTTGAGAAATTTTACATTCCAAAATTGCTGCACTCCCTTAACCCATTTGGCTCAAAGGAAAAAGTGTCAGCCCACAGACTGAAGGGTTTCAGATTCAATTCTGATCAAGGGCATGTACCTTGGTTGCAGGCTCTATCCTGGCCCTGGTCAGGAAGAGTGCAGAAGGCAACCAATCGATGTGTCTGTCTCACATCAATGTTTCTCTCTCTCGGTCTCCCCTCTTCCCTCCCATTCTCTATAAATTAATTAATTAATTAATTAATTAAATGGAAAAATAGCCTTGGGTGAGTTGAGGATTAACAATAACAACATAAAAAAAATGACAGAAAAACTGCTGCACTTTGAATTGAATTCACAAACTTAATCAGATTTTAATGCCATTGTAATGCCACTCTAACATTGCTTAAATATCATAAAATTGTAATAAAGACCCCAATAAATAAAAGGCCTAGTGCCAAAAGTTAAAAATTAGTGTACTCGTGTATGTATGTATATGTTATGAGTGTGAGTGTGTTTGTGCATGTTTGTTTATACTGAACCTATTGCATTAAGAAACAAAGAAATGGGGAAAAACACAAAATGTACTGCTGTATGGATGCAGTGAAACCCACGCATGAAAGCCACATGCATATATCCAGATCAGAACAAGTTTTATAGAGAATAATATGACATCATGTAATTTGGCCTGTTAATCACATATCCAGGTTTTAATCTACTAGTAAGCCTCACTTTTCTTGTTCTTATTTGAATTTTATTTTTGAGTCAGAGACAGGCAGAGTATTGCCTGGCATCTTGTCCAAAGACCACCCATATTGATCCCCTAGCCAATATTTGAGAAGACCCAAACTTTTGTTAAGTGATCAGTGCTGGAAATATTTACTGTTTCTGAAGAGTCTTTCTAGCTATAGAACCCTGGAATATTAACCTTTTTATTTTTGCCTGAAATAAATACACCTATAATAAGAAAGATATTTCAGCTTATTGAGGTACCAACTGGCAAGCACTGTGTCTAGGCATTGGTAGTGAAATGATGAATAACACATGATCACTGCTTTCAAGTCTCTTACACTAAAGGTAAGGTCTCTAGAGCTGAGGTCTGAGAACCACTTGAAAAGGGATGTAAAGTATACTATTCTGAGAGAGACGATCCATACTCATTACCACATTGCTCATTTTTTTTTCATGAAGGCCATAGATTCTTCTAAAATACATGGCCAAAGTAAAACACTATAGATTATTATATCTCCATCTGATGACTTGGAGAACGTACAAATGGGGTTCTGAAGTACAATAAAGTCTGGTAAGTCATCTGTAAAATGTCTCAAGTTTAAGAAGTTTTGTGTAATGAAGTAAAGAAATCCTGAATCTCATACTTTATTAATGTTATAAACAAATCTACCTCTACCTCTGCTGGAATAATTCACTCTAAATTATCACAAAAATAATAAGACCCCAAGATCCCAATATATATAAAGGCAAAGTTGCTTTCTGAATTATCATTTTGTGGCATAATTTTGAAAGGTGTGTAGTGAAGCATAATCCTAAAACCACCACATTCCTGCCCCCTAAACATAGACAAATTATTTTATTGTTTAAATTAAGTTTATTGGGGTGACATTGGTCAATATGAACATGTAAATTTCAATGTTGCAAGATTTATATATGACAAGCATGTGCCCACCACTCAAAGTCAACCCTTATCCCATCACAATATATTAGGACCCCCTACTCTCCTCAACCTCTTCCTTCTGGCAAGCACCACATTGCATGATTTTCAGTTTTATATCATACATATCAGTGGCATAATGTTCTCAAGGTCCATCCATGTTGCTGCAAATGGCACTATTTCATCCTTCCTTATGGCTTAGTAGTATTCCATTGTGTATATGTACCACATGTTCTTTATCCAGTCCTCTATCGCAGGACACTTTGGTTGATTCCATATCTCGGACACTGTGAATAATGCTGCAATGAACATAGGAGCTCATATATCTCTTCAAATACATGATTTTGAGGTTTTTAGTTTATACCCAGGAGAAGGATTACTGGACCATATAGTAGCTATATTCTCAAGGTTTTGAGTAATTGCAAGATTGTTTTCATAGTGGTTGTTTCAGCCTACATGAGGGTTCATATTTTTTCCATACATCTCCAACACCTGTTATTGCTTGTCCGATTAACAATGGCCACTCTAACAGGTGTGAGATGGTATCTCATTGTAATGTGATTATTTTTAAAACATCAATTTTCTCATCTAAGAAATTAGGGTAAAACTGTAATGAACATCACCTAATAAAAAATAAATTTAAGTGTTTTATATTTGTATGCAAGATAGTAAATAAGTGACATTATTTGTGTATTTGAGTTCATTTGTTTTAGATTCATGAAGTTTCTTTTATACACACACACACATACAGTTAATTTGACATGATACTCTTCACTGTTAAACAGAAAGTTAGTTCAGTTAATTTATTATATACTCACCTTTAGTGGAAAGGCTTTAATGTATGATTTTCAAACATGGTTTTGCAAACAAAGTTTTATAGATGTCATTGCCAATTCTTTCACTGCTATATCCTGTGGACTATGTGAATTGAATAATTTTTATTTTTAAAGTATTTTAGTAGCTTTAATATAACATGCAAAATAGCAATCCTATCTTTAGAAATTTTCTCTTAAATCTCCATTTTTTTAAAAAAAATCTAGTAGATTAGATATTTTCTTCCCCAATAAGTAGGCACATAAATATGAAAACACCAAAAATGAAATACTACTTTGCTTTTATACAACCATCTGTTACATATCACGTTCTGAAATGATCATTGTTTTTCTATATGCTTTAATGAAACTTCACCCAATTTTCTGTTTGACTCAATAAATAAGAGCCAAAACCGGTTTGGGTCAGTTGATAGAGCGTCGACCTGCAGACTGAAAGGTCCCAGGTTCCATTCCGATCAAGGGCATGTATCTTGGTTGTGGACACATCTCCAGTAGGTGGTGTGCAGGAGGCAACTGATCAATGTCTTTCTCTCATCGATGTTTCTAACTCTCTATCCCACTCCCTTCTTCTCTGTAAAAAATCAATAAAATATATTTTAAATAAAAAACATATAAGTAAAAAATATTTTATAAATTATAAATTTATTTTTATACTTATAGTTTTGCTATGAACTAAGATGACTTTAAATAAAAAAGCAAACAGTATGGGGGATCATTTACTATTTTAAGAAAATGCTATATTAATACAGATATAAGACATTTATTCACTATCCTTTTAGGGAAAATAAGTCTTTAAAATACTAAATGGACTCACAGAAAACACAACAAAAAACAACCAATTTAAAAATAGATAGATAGATAGATAGATGATAGATAGATAGATATTTTGTTCTGATTATTACTAGATGAGAATTTAATAATGGTAATGACTAAAAAATTACATTTGCTGAGTTTATGTCCCAAGTTCAATTAATGTATAATTTTAAACATTTAATGTAAATGCAAAGTCTTTCATTAATGCAGTGTGAAGGCTTTCAAATAACTTTACTTTTTATAAAATTGCATAAATGGAATTAGTAGCACTTATGAGCCCCACTTTGGGCAATGTTGGAAAGTGATATTAACAAGACAGTTACCTTGTCCTTGAGTATTGCATAACTTATTTATATAGCAAAATGCATGTGCAGAGAAAAGATTTACCAATAAAAATATAATTCTATATGCCAAGAGAAAAAAAACTCTCAAAAAGCTTCAGGAACTTCCAAAAAATACTCAGTTATAATATAACAGAAGTTTATTTTAAGTGTTCTGTCTCATCATTTTTTCAGATATCTTAAGAAATAAACTGATTTGAGCCAAACCCACTCTTTTTCATTTCTACTATTCTGAAAATAACAGAGGAATAAAAATAATATTTAGTGTCATGTTGTGGCTCTACTACTTATTTGTAACTATCCTGAGGAAATCAACTAAAGCTGTGATTCTGACATTCACAATCCTTAATGGGTAAATCAGCATTCTCAAAACAAACAGACAAGGGGGCTCTCTATCTATGGAGCATACCTTTCCTCACTTCCCTCCCCCAGGCACAATTGACTTGCCTCTCTCTTTCTCCTAAGTTCCAAGGCCTCTTCATTTGGCTCTATCATTGTTTCCTGAGCCCATTTCTTCTACAGCTCACTTCTAACCCTGTGATTTCCTAAATAAACTTACCCTTATAGTTTGAAAACAAACAAACAAACTCACAAAAAAAAAACAACCAATTTAAAAATAGATAGATAGATAGATAGATAGATAGATAGATAGATAGGTAGATGATAGATATTTGTTTATTGTAAGGTATTGACTCATGACTATGAAGAAGCCCCCAAATCTGCCATCTGCAAGTTGGAGACCAAGGACATCTAGAGCTATAGTTCAAAGGCTTGAGAGCTAGAAAGCTGATGGTGTTGATTTCAATATGAACCTGAAAGTCTGAGAAATAGGAGCACTAAAGTTGCACAAATATATGCCCCAGCTCAAGCATTCAGGCAAAAAAGAGTGAAACTTCCTTTTTCCACCTTTTGGTTCCATACAAGCCCTTAATGAATTGGATGATGATCAAAAACATTAAGGAGGGTGATGTGATTTATTGGTCTACTGATTCAAATCCTTTATCTCTTCTAGTAACACTGCCACAGATGCACCAAAAATAATGTTTAGTCAAATATCATCCTGTGATCCACTCAAATTTTCACACACACACACACACACAATAAGGAGGAATACTCATGGCAATCATAGTCCTCATTGCTATAGCTCATCATGTTGTTGTAATTGGTTATTGTAACTACCTTCTTTCATTACCTATTCTATAGTCCATTTGCCTTGAACAACATGTTAGCTGGTTCTGGTTTTTACCAGGTTTGGTGAACCAAATCTTTACTCTTCAGGGATCTGGGTCACTAGTAGTCTTGCTGGATTGGTTGTTGTAATTTTCAACTGACCTTAATATCAGGTTACAGTAGCACTGAGAGACACTAAGGCATCTATTTATTCAAGACATAATCTTTCTTACCTCTACTGTGGAATGGCAGTCCAATTTCACCCCTGACAAACAAGATCAATCACCCCAGCCAGCACAGTAACTCTGTAAGTAAAAGTAATTGTTTACTTTTCAGAAGCAATTCTTTATAATACTAGAGGCCCAGTGCATGAAAATTCATGCTCTGGAGGGGAGTTCCTCAGCCCACTTGCTCCCTCTCACAGTCCAGGAGCCCTCAGAGGCAAAGGCAACCCAGCAATCAAGGGAAAGTGATGCCTCCATCACACCTCTGCTGCTGCCACTGCTGGCAGCGCAAACTTTGGCAGCCCTGGGCCATGGGGCTGAAGGACTGGGCACCGCCATCTTGTGGCTATGGACACTGCCATCTTTGAGGACATGGCAGTCAATAAGCATATTTTCTCCTTATTGACTGTGAGCACTTACATTTTTGTGAGGGCATGATGGTCAATTAGCATATTCTCTCTTTATTAGGTATGATAAAAATTTTCAATAAATATCCAGATTATAATAGTATAAAAACTTATATTAAGAAAAAGCAAATAAAGTTACAAAATAATTGCATATTATGTGAAAGACAAATTACTGACCACTCTCATACATGGGGAGCCTAATGTTAGAAATTGCTTCTAGAAATTGTGAATACTTGTTTAAGCACAGGCAAGGATATGAGAATATACTATATTATTGAGCTCATTTGTAGTTGGAATTCTTGTTACAATTTTCATTCCTTTCAGGAGCTCATTAATTTTAAAATGATCACCTTCTCTAGAAGATTTTTTAATAACCTATTCTGTAACTTTAATTTCTTGATGAACATACACAGTCCATAAATAGCCTTAATTTCTGGGTAATTTAAACAGGTCTGTTTATTTTCTTCCTTCTAAAACATCTTTGACATTAGCCATCTACAGAAAGATTCCTTAACATTTGGCTGGGTAATTAGCCACTTGCCCAGGAATTAGTTTATGTATTTATCTCACTTCAGCTCATGTTCCAGGTAGTGGGAATAAAAAGTCATTTTATTTGCAATTACCTTCTTCCATCACATTTCCAGAAATGAGATGTACTAGAATATTTATATCAATCATCCTGCTAAAAACAAGTAAACATTTAAACAAATGATCTGAAAACTTTATTAAAAATATTATAATTTTATCCTGGCTGGTTTGGCTCAGTGGATAGAGCATTGGCCTGTAGACTGAAGAGTCCTGGGTTTGATTCTGGTCAAAGGCACATGCCTGGGTTGCAGGATTGATCCTCACTGGTAGGCATGCAGGAGGCCGCTGATCAATGATTCTCTCCCATCATTGATCTTTCTATTTTTTCACTCTCTCTCCCTTCTGCTCTGAAACCAATAAAATATATTTTTAAAAAGTATTATCCTATATAATAAAAAGATAATATGCAAATAGATTGAACAGCAGAACAACTGAACAACCAACCAAAGTATAATATGCTAATCATATACTAAGGCTGCTCAACTGCTCACTATGAAGTGCATTGACCTCCAAGGAGCAGACAATCGACTGGTTGACCAGTTGCTATGATTTGCACTGACCAACAGGGGGCAGATGATCCAACCAGTAGGTTAATTTGCTGCTGGGGTCTGGCTGATCAGGACTGAGAGACATGCCCTGGAGCCCTCCTGAGGTCCCTCCCCAGCCTGATAGTGCACCAATGGAGTCCCTCAGCCTGACCTGCACCCTCTCACAATCCAGGACCTTTGGGTGGATGTTGGAGAGCAGGTTTCAGCCCGATCCTGCAGGCCACACCCCTTGGGAGGTAGGGCTTATGGCTGGCAAGCACTGCTGCTGCAGCGTGAGTCTCTCCCAATCAGCACTGATTTGGCAGGAGCCCACAGCAGCTTAATGGGGATGGGATGAATGGGAATGGCAGGTAGGAGTTGCAGGCAGTGTTAGATTGTGGGTTTTGGCCTGATCCCAGCAGGCCCCCAGAGGGACCCCCACCTGTGCACAAATTAATCCACTGGGCCTCTAATAATTTTATAAAATGTAAATAAATCATAAGGTTAAAATTAAGAAGAAGCAAGGTTACTTAGAGTTAAGAGAAAGATAGAAAATCATATTTTTTCCAGGAACATTTGTTTATATTAAAGAAATCCACTACAATTTTTATGTCTTACTAGAGTAAGAAGTCTAGAAATCATAATTTAAAGACTACTAAATTGAGTAGTCTAAAGGAGATCTTTCTCATAAGTTTGGACCTCTTACAAGATATATGCTCTTGGGACAATTGGATCATTATTTACAACCTTCCCATCACACTTAGATTCTTTGCTGCTGTATAGGACAGGAAGAAGAAAAACTGTTTCTGAAAAGCATCAAATCTTTTGTCATTCACGCTGATTTAAAGTACAAACTTGCATCACTAGGGTTTTATAAGTTTCAAGATATAAATTATAAGCTAAATATGTATTGATTCACATCTTCTATAAGCATATCCATATACTCTCTTGAAGACAGTTTCTTTATCCCTGTCCTCCCTTGTATCTCATAAATAACAATTCAAAAATAATCTGTAAACATAGTAAATAATATCCTAGCAGAAACAAAAAAGTAAATTATAATTAGAGATACAACTAGAGAAAAGAGAGAGCAGAAAGAGATATATATTGTATTACACTAAAATACTAATACATAATGTATTGGTACATAAGCATATACACTTAATTTACTGACTACAAAAACAATTACATAATATTAAAGATATGGACAGAGTCCAGTGACATTTCATAAATAAAATAATTAAAATTAAAGAAAAATAATTAATAACACAGGATACATTTAATAATCTATTTGACACTGTGAAAATATAAGCTGGTGAACTGGAAAACAGATTAGAACAATTTTCCAGGATGCAGAAACAAAAATGATAAATAAATGTAAAAGAAATTAAAGGACACGAAGTAAAGTATAAGATCATATTGGAAGTCAGTAGATAGTGTAATAAACCTTTAATAATGCTGAAAGGAAACTAAAATTAGCAAAAATATTGCCCATGACTAAATAATAAATTCATATAAGCAAAAATAGAGAGTTTGAAAATAGCAAACATTTCCTAAAGTAAATTAATACAAAATAATATATTATCAAAACAACTCCAAATAGAAATAATGAGAAGAAAGAATTAATAGAATATAATAAATATATAAGTAATTATAAATTATTATCAACTATATAGAGCAGAAATTATAATCCTTAATAGTGCTAAATGAGTGAATTTATATATGCAACAATATTATGTAGAAGTAGATATAGTTAATGTGCTCATCTGGAAGAAAAGAAAGTATTGATTAGCTTTATACTTTAACTAGAGACCTGGTGTATGAAATTTGTGCATGGGGGAAGAGGGATCCCTCAATCTAGCCTGCACCCTCTCCAATCCAGGATCGCTTGCGGGATGCCCCTCTCACAATTCTGGACTGCTGGCTCCTAATCACTCAACTGCCTGCCTGCCTGGTCAGCCCTAACTGCCCCCCACACCTCACCCCCACCCACCGACGGCTAATTGCCCTTCACTGCCTCTCACAGACTACCAAACTCAAATGACAACACAGACTGTCGGGAACCTTGACTTCTGATTTAACAGAGTTTGTACTATAAAATTTACTATTTTATGCCTTTGGTGCACATGTAAACTAATTGTGTGAGTTTTTTTTTTTAATTTAATAGACTTTATATTTTAGGGCAATTTTAGTAGACAAAAACATCACACAGAAAGTACAGAGACTTCTTCCTGCACATAATTTCTCCTATTAATGTGTTGTATTGTGTATACATATTTTATAACTAATAAAACAATATCAGTATACCATCTTATATAATAAAGAGGTAATATGCACATTAACCCTCATACCCTCACAAAATGGCTGCCTATGACCAGGCCAGCAGGGGGTTTAGTGAGGGATGACCAAACAACTGAGCAGCAGGCTGCGTGGGCCAACCAGGCCAGAGGAGAGGCCATGAGGAGTGACCAGGCCAGCAAGGGGGCGAGTTAGGGGTGACCAGGCTGGTGGGGGAGTAGTGAGGGGCAACTGGGCTGACAGAGGGCAGTTAGAGGTGACCAAGTTGGTAGAGGGGGGCAATTGGGGACGACCAGGCCTACAGGGAAGGACAGTAATGGATGACAAGGCTGACAGAGGGCAGTGTTGGAGAAAAACTGTACCTTGGATCATCAGAAAAGCAAACAAGTAGATCTTAGATCAAATTAAGCCTGAAAAATTGCTGGAAGCAAAAAATAAACAAAACTGCAGCTATACTATAGTTTGGGCACATCATGTGAAAGCAGGGTTCTTTGGAAATGAGAATAATTCTTGGAAAAACAGAAGGCAGCAACAAAAGTGGGAGATCAAATATGAGCTAGTTTTAGTCCACAAAAAAGCCATGGGTAAGCGTCTAAAAGAGCATGAGTCTATAGAAATTGAGCAGGTCTGTTGGGGACAGGAGTTTGTGGACATCACATTCATAGGATCAGCAGGAGATAGAGCTGACTCATAGCATGTCACACATATGGTGAGGATATTTCCAGGTAAAATTAACATTTGACTATTTGGACTTAGTAAAGTTGATTGTCCTCTCCAATGTGGATGGGCATTATCCAATCCATTGACTGTCCAAATAGAACAAGATATAGAAAGAAAGGAATAATTTCTCCCTATTACTTCCTGCCTGTGTGTGGTAGCTGGGACATCCATCTTCTGCTCTTGGATGTGCATTTACAGCACAGGCTCCTTCTAGTTCTTAGGCCTTTAGACTGGGTCTGGAAATTACAACATTGTCTTTCTTGGACCTCCCACTAGCCGAATGTGGTTCTTCTCATCCTCGTAATCATATGGTTCAATACCTCATAATTAATTTTTTTATCTATCATCTATCTATCTATCTATCTATCTATCTATCTATCTATCTATCTATCTATCTACAGCAGTTTTTCTTTATCTGCAGTTTGTTACCCAGGTTCAACCATAATCCAAAATTATTAAGTGGAAAATTCAATAAATAATGTATATATTTTAGATTGCACATGTTCTGCAGAACATGATGAAATCTCACACCATGCTGCTCCATCCTACCTGAACATGAGTCATCCATTTGTCTGAAATATCCATGTTATATACACTACCCACTTGTTATTCACTCATTGCCATTTTGTTTATCAGATCACAATACTGTAGTGCTTGTGTTTATTAAGCCTATTTCACTTAAAATAAAAGTTATTTTACTTGGCCCCAAAGTGCAGAGTAGTGATGTTGGCAATTCAGATATGCCAAAGAGAATCTGTAGGGTGCTTTCTTTAAGTGAAAAGATACGTAGGATTGGAACAAACATAATATATATAGGGACTTATGCTATCTGCAGTTTTAAGCAACTACTGGTAGTCCTGGTACGTATCCCCTATGGATACAAGAGGACTCCTGTATTTAGCTATTTATCCTATTGATTTAGTTGTTCTGTAAAATCTTTTTTAATATTCTCATATTATTAAGTATTAGAATCTTAACAAAATGATGGCTTGTAATAACATGGAATGTGTAAAATGTGCTTAATTAACTAGGATCTCTAAAATGATATAAAAAAATAACTCCCATTACATATGCTGTTCTGAAATGTGACTTTGCCAGTCCCCTGTCAAGATAATGGATTTTGGTTTAATCTTCCTGAATCTGAACAGGCTTATAACTGCTATGAATAATCAAACATAGAAGTAGTATGTAGTAATTCTGGTTAAATTTCTATTTTTTAAACCTTTGTTCTTATAATGTTCCCTCTCTGAACACAGATGCTATGTTTTGAGAGCTCAGACACCTGGAGAGGTCATGTCATGAGTTCCAGCAAGCAGCTCCAACCAATGATAAATCAGTTACAAATATTTTCAGCAAACCATCTGGATTGTCCAGACCAACAGAGGATTAAGGGGACATGAATGCAAATTGATTGTAAGAGTCTGAGGAATCCCAGCAAGTATCACCAGCTGTGCCAAGTCAACCTCAGAATCTTTAGTGATAATAATTGTCACTTAAGACATTAAGTTTTGATGGAATTTGCTCTGCAGAATAGGGTTATCACTGCTGCCAAGGGCCCAGAGGACAGAACATAAAGCCACAGTAAACTATTCCAAAGACTAAAATCTAATGGAGCTTCCCTTGCTTAGTTGTGAACTGACTTTAGAATAGTAATCTTCTATTTCTTCCACTTCCTTTGTTTTTTAATGGAAATGCTTATGCTATTCCTGTCCCACTCTTATATTTTGAATGCAAATAATTTGCTTCTAGATTTATAAGCCCAGAAGTAGAGAGAAATTTTGCTCCAGGATGAATTATATCCAGAATATCACCTATATATATAAATTAGATTTTGAGATTTGGAATACTATATTTAGAGTTGATACTATTTAGAAAGTATTTTGGATTGAAAGTTAATGCTTTAATGGGGTAAGACATTGGGAAATGTTGAGGTGAAGTGAATGTATTTTTTGTATGAGATGGATGTGGATTTAGGGGATTGTAGGGCAGACTATAGTGGTTGACTAGTGTTCTCCAAAAATTCATGCCTACCTATTACTCAAAATTTGACCTTAAGGTGGGCCTTATGTGTAATGATTGAAGTTCTTATAAGTAGAGGAGAGAGCAATGTGAAGATAGAGCAGAGCGTGGAGGGCAACCACAAGCTAATGAATGCCAAAGGTTGCCAGGAGCTACCAGAAGCTAGAGAGAGAAAAGGAATTATTTTTCCCAAAAGCATCAGTGAGAGCATTGCCCTAATGACACTTCAATTTCAGAACTTTAGTTTCTAGAATTACTCAAGAATACATTTTGATTGTATTAAGCCACCTAGTTTGTAGTCAGTTCTTACGGCAGCCCTACTAAATAATTCAGCACCTTGTAAGTGTTGAGAAAAGTTATTTATCATGCTATTTCCACCAATTTCAGGATCAAAATATGAGGGTGATGCTTCTCTTGGATGTAGAGAATGGCAACAGGGATGTGTTGTCAGGTGCTGGAAGTTGTGTCCTTTCTCATATTGTCAGGGCAGAAGAATGCATACCACAGGGGCTTTTTTCAGATTCTGTATCTCTACAGTCAACTGCATGCATGTCCTGTTATTTCATGCTGTTCTGAGAAGATGGCTATTTGGTTCTTTATACAGTGGTACCTCAAGATACGAGTTTAATTCGTTCTGTAACCTTGAGGCGTGGGAAACTATGAGACACTCGAGTAGCAGTAAACTGGTGGGTCGTGTGCAGCCGGCTGATCCACGCGATTACTCCTATCTCAAATGTTGCTGGTATTTCAAAGCAAAAATTGCTTGCTCGATGCCGTATATATAAAAAATCTCGTATGTTAGGGCACTCATATCTCAAGGTACCACTGTACTTCCAAAGTTCACTGGTAGGGGACTTGAGTTTGAATTTTGGGACTGACTCAGCAAGTTAACCATCAATTTTTAAAATAACCTATAGCTAAATGCCAATCTCACTCTTCACATTTTAAATTGATTTTTTTGTCTAGATTCAAACTGGCATAGTTTATCAAAAATATATATAACTTATATATTTTTCAATAAATACATTTTCTGTAAAATAAAGCCTCCTTACAAAGTAGGTATATTAACTGTTGCCACAATAGCACTCATTAACAAACAACCTGAAAATTTCATTGATATCCAACATAAAACATCAAACATTATCCTCTTTTACCCTTTTCTCCATAGCTCTTCAGGTCAGCTAGTATGATTCCCCTTCAAGCAAAAAATCTGCAGGTTATCTGAAATTTTCATGAACTGAACTGGCCTCAGAACTAGCCTTCACTGATAGTGGTTGTCTGGACTATTTTTTTCAGGTTGCAATAACAGACATTCAATAGAAGCACAACAGTACTATACCCAAACAGCAACACTTATTTCATATATATGCTTTAATCTCATTTACTAAAGCAAATTACAGGGCCAAGCTGAAATTATGTGTTGCGAAAGTGGAAGTGTACTCCACTCACAATGAACCCTTGCAAACATGTGGCTTATTTTATTACCAGTGGGAATCAAACCCAATTCACCAGTGTTATTTGTAGGTGGGGCCCAAGTCACCAACAAGTTTTATTCTGAGACTCCCTAATAAGAAATCTAAGTGCCACAAATTTTTCATGTGCTATTAATGCAGTATTGTCAGCAATGTAGATGATTAGCACATTCTGAAAAATTGTACCACTACTTCACATATTTTAGATTCAAAATAGAAAAGAGCTAAAGCTACCACACACAAGTGAAAATATATTGTGCCTGGCTGTATGGTGGCTTAGTGATTTGACATCTTAGGTAAATTGGAACATATTTTCCAGAATTTCTTTCCATGAATGCTTCTGAAGTACGGTATATGATATGGAAAAATTGAACAAGATTTGGAGGAAAAAAGTAAAGCAGTAGCTATTTTTATGCTATGAAGGTCAGGGAAGGTATCATTTTGTGAGATCACAAGTTGTTGCTGGCTAATTTCCCCTTTTTTTTGGCTACATTATTTTTATTTTATTTTTTAAATAAATCTTTATTGTTAAGATTATTACAATTGTTCCTCTCCCACCCCGCATAGCTCCCCTCCCACCGCATCATCTGCCCTTAACCCCCACCTCCAATGTGCTCTTCCATAGGTGTACAATTTTTGTCCAGTCTCTTCCCACATCCTGATTATTGTCAGTCCACTCACTTTCTATGCTCTTGATTCTATTATATTCACCAGTTTATTCTGTTCATCAGATTTTTTATTCACTTGATTTTTAGATTCTTTGTTGATAGATATGTATTTGTTGGTCATAATTTTTATCTTTACCTTTTTCTTCTTCCTCTTCTTAAACAATACCTTTCAGTATTTCATATATTCCTGGTTTGGTTTGAACTTCCTTAGCTTCTTATCTGTGAAGCTCTTTAACTGGCCTTCAATTCTGAATGATAGCTTTGCTGGGTAGAGTAATCTTGCTTATAGGTTCTTGCTATTCATCATTTTGAATATTTCTTGCCACTCCCTTCTGGCCTGCACAGTTTCTGTTGAGAAATCAGATGACAATCATATAGGTGCTCCCTTATAGGTAACTAACTATTTTTCTCTTGCTGCCTTTAATATTCTCTCTTTGTCTTTTGCTCTTGGCATTTTAATTATGATGTGTCTTGGTGTGGTCCTCTTTTGTTTGGGGTTCTCTGTGCTTCCTGGACTTGTAAGTCAATTTCTTCCAACAGGTGTGGGAAGTTTTCTGTCATTATTTCTTCAAATAGGTTTTCAGTATCTGGTTCTCTCTCTGCTTCTGGCACCCTCATAATTCTGATATCAGTACACTTGAAGTTGTCCCAGAGGGTCCTTACATTATCTTCATTTATTTTTTTTATTTTTATTTTTGCTTTTGCAGTTGGATGGTATTTTGCTTCTTCGTATTTCAAGTCTTTGACTTGATTCTTGCCATCCTCTAGTCTGCTGTTGGATCTCTGTATATTATTATTTTTTTTTAATTTCAGTCAGTGTATGCTTAATTTCTAGTTTGTCCTTTTACATATGCTCAAGGGTCTCACTAAATTTATTGGTGTTTTCTAGAAAATTCTTGAAAAACCTTATAACCGTGGTTTTGAACTCTATATTCAGTCATTTGCTTTCCTCCATTTCTTTCATTTGTGACCTGTTTCTTTGTCTCCACATTTTGGCTGCTTCCCTGAATTGATAGAGTGGCTTTGTGTGCAGGTTTCCTATAGGGGCCCAGTGGCTCAGCATCCCAGTTACCTGAGGTGGACACTCTTGGTGCATCCCTTTGTGAGCTGTGTGCATAGCCTTGTAGTTAAGCATTGATTGTTGTTGGTATCACTCTGAGGAATTGACCTCTAGGCCAATTGGCTATGAGGATCAGTTGCATCTAAGCTGGGAGAATTTCTGTACTGGAGACACTCTTATGAGACAAGACTTGCTCTAGTGGGGCTTTGGTCGTCCTGGTTCTGCCCTCTGAGGATCTGAAGATTTGTTACCTAGAAGGTCCACTCTGACCTTTGGGTACACTGGCTCTTGGATCTCCAAGGAGGTTGTAATTTAGTCTCTGCTTGAGGCCACCCAGCAGGATCTGCAGATCCCTCTTCTTTGTTTGGGTTTTGGAGGTGCACAGATAAGGTCCAATTGTGAAGCAATGCAAGCTGCTGTGGGGCCTTGAGCCTTCTTTTGGATGTTCTGGGTCTCACTGAATCAGCTGCAGTTTGTTAGATAAGTTTAGAATTCAAAGGACCAGACCTTTCATATGCAAAACCCTCTGTTCTCAGTTTGGATGAAGCAGAGTCTCAGTGTGAAGCAATCAGCAATGGCTTTGTGGGGTGAGATCTCAGGGCAGAGCAGACAGCAGTGGCTTCATAGGGCAGGATCTCAGAGTGGAACAGACAGCAATGGCTCCTTGTCAGCCCTACCCTAAGAAGCCCCTGGGTCTCAGTGTTCCTTGAAAATCGCTACAAGCCCCTCAGAGAGATTGCCACCCTCATGTTTTACCTGCTGCCAGAGAGTACAGTTTCTCCCCATATGAGACTGGGTCCCCAGAATCTCACCTGGAACTGGAGTTTACAGCATTCAGGAGCTTTTGTGTCCCTCCTGCTTGAAAAAATCAGTCGTGTACTCAGTTGCCAGCCCTCTCTGTGCACATACCTTGGAACCTCTGCCTTCCGCAGCTCCTGTGAGTTTCAGTGTGCTTTTCTTTTTCCTTCTAATTATAACATTTCCACTCAACCAGCCTTCCTGTGAGTCTGGATGATGTCTATTTTGTCTTTTAGTTGTAGTTTTGAAATTGTTGTGTGAGGTAGCAGTTTAGGTGTTTACCTATGCCACTATCTTGTTTTCTCCAACATTGGTCTACATTTTATTTATATTATGTTTGCCAGCTTTTGTGTCAAAATTAGCTGCTAAATTTATATATATATTCTAGACTGGTTTATGTGGCAAAAAAATATTTGTTCTTTATTTGGTAGATTTTTAAAAACATTCTAGTCCTTGTATACTTTAGGGCTGTTTTTTGTTTTATCTTTAAAAGTTTTTTGATGGCTTTTCATATATTAAGATTTTTTTACTTGATATTTGAGTCAGTCTTTTCCCTTGGAAATTTTTCATGTGATCTAGATTTTTAGATTTATTGAAGGAAAATTTTACTTTATCTCCTAATATAATTAAAAAATAAATCTTGTCTATATCAGACATGCTGCATTCTAATTTCTTTTTTGTAATTATTTTATGCTATAAAGCTTTATTTATTATTTTTATTTTTTATTAATATATTACATGTGTACATGTCTTCCCATTGCCCCACCACCCTACTCCCATTCATGCCCTAAGCCTCAAAATCTATGGGACACAGTGAAAGCAGTCTTGAGAGGGAAGTTCATAGCTCTATAAGCCTACTGCAATAAAGCAAGAAACAATGGTAATAAATTACCTAACTCTACAACTCAATGAGCTAGAAAAAGAGCAACAAGAAAAGCCCAGTGTAAGCAGAAGGAAGGAAATAGTAAAGATTAGAGTAGAGATAAACAACATAGAGACCAAAGAAACAATTCAAAAGATCAACAAAAGCAAGAGCTGGTTCTTTGAAAGAATAAACAAGATTGATGAACCTCTACCTAGGCTCACAAACAAGCAAAGAGAGAGGATTCAAATAAACAAAATAGGAAATGAAAGAAGTGAAATAACAACAGACCCCACCAAAATACAAAGGATTGTTAAAAAGTACTATGAACAATTCTATTCCAACACACTGGACAACCTGGAAGAAATGGACATATTTCTAGAAAAATATAACCTTCCAAAACTCAATCAGGAAGAATCTAAACATCTCAATAAGCCAATAACTAGAGAAGAAATTGAAGCAGTCATCAAAAAGTTTCTAGCTAACAAAAGCCTGCGGCCAAATGACTGCTCAGGGGAGTTTTACCAAATATTCAAGGAAGAATTAAAACCTATCCTCCTCAGACTACTCCAAAAAATTCAAGAAGAAAGAATACTTCCAAGCACTTTCTGTGAAGCCAGCATCACCCTAATACCAAAACTAGATAAAGACAACACAATGAAGGAGAATTACAGGCCAATATCCCTCATGAACATAGGTGCCAAAATCCTCCACAAAATCTAGCAAATTGGATCCTGCAGGACATCAGAAAGATCATTCACCATAACCAAGTAGGTTTTATCCCAGGAATGCAAGAATGGTACAATATCTGCAAATCAATAAACATGATACATCACATAAACAAATTGAGAGATAAAAATCACATAGTCATATCAATTGATGCAAAAAAAGCATTTGACAAAATCCAACACCCTTTCTTGATAAAAACTCTCAGTAAGGCCAGAATAGAAGAATAATACCTCAACATCACAAAAGCCATATATGATAAACGCACAGCTAACAACATACTCAATAGGCAAAAACTAAAACCATTTCCCCTAAGAACAGGAACAAGACAGGGATGCCCACTCTCACCACTCCTGTTGGACATAGTACTGGAAATATTAGCCATTGCAGTTAGACAAGAAAAAGAAACAAAAGGCATCCAAATTGGAAAAGAAGAAGTAAAGCTGTCTTAATTTGCAGATGATATAATATTGTACATGAAAAAAAGAAAACAAAAAAAAACAAAAACTCCATCAAAAACTAATAGACTTAAATGAATTCAGCAATGTAGCAGGATATAAAATCAATGCCAAGAAATCTATAGTATTTCTATACACTAATAGTGGACTTACAGAAAGAGGGAGTAAAACAGAAATCCCATTTACCATTGCACAAAAAAAAATTAAGATAGCTAGGAATAAACTTAACTAAGGAGGTAAAAGACCTAAATGTGGAAAACTACAAGACACTGAAAAAAGATAGATTGGGAGAATCAACATCATTAAAATATCCATACTACCCAAAACAATCTATAGATTCAATGCACTCCACATTAAAATACTAAAGGCATATTTCACAGACCTAGAAAGAACTCTCCAGAGATTCATCTGGAACAAACAACAACAACAACAAAAAAAAAATCCTGACTAGCCACAGCAATCCTGAGAAAGAAGAATAAAATATGTGGGATCTCAATACCAAATTTCAAGCTGTATTACAAAGCTACTGTTCTCAAAACATCCTGGTACTGGCACAAGAACAGACAAATAGACTAATGGAATAGAATAGAGAATCCAGATATCCATCTAAACCACTATGCTCAATTAATATTTGACAAAGGAGGTATGAACATACAATGAAGTCAAGACACTCTCTTCAATAAATGGCTTTGGGAAAATTGGACAGATACATGCAAACAAATGAAACTAGACCAACAACTTACACCATACACAAAAATAAACTCAAAATGGATACAACATTTAAACATAAGATGGGAAACCATAAAAATACTAGAGGAATCCACAGGCAGGAAAATCTCCAAAATATGCCGAAGGAACTTTTTTACTGATACTGCTTCTAGGACAATGGAAGCTAAAGAGAAAATAAACAAATGGGACTACATAAAAATAAAAAGCTTTTGCAAAGCAAAAGAAACCACCAAAAAAACAACAAGAAAGCTCACTGTATGGGAGAACATATTTGCAAATGTTATCACTGATAAAGGTTTAATCTCCAATGTCTACAGGCAACTTATATATCTTAATAAAAGGTAGATAAATGATCCAATAAAAAAGGGGCAATAGATCTAAATAGAATCTTTTCAAAAGAAGACAGAAGGAAGGCAAAGAGACACATGAAAACATGTTCAGAGTGACTAATAATCTGAGAGATGCAAATCAAAAGGACAATGCAGTACCATCTCACACTTGTCAGAATGACTATCATCAACAAATCAACAAAGGACAAGTGTTGGTGAGGATGCAGAGAAAAAGGAACCTTTGTGCACTGTTGGTGGGCATGCAGACTGGTGTAGCCACTGTGGAGAACAGTATGAAGTTTCCTCAAAAAATGAAAAATGGAACTCCCATTTGACCCAGTAATTCCACTCCTAGGAATATATCCTAAGAAACTAGAAACACCAATCAGAAAGGATATATGCATCCCTATGTTCACAGCAGCACAATTTACAATAGCTAAGATTTGGAAATAGCCTAGGTGCCCGTCAGCAGATGACTGTATCAGAAAACAATGGTATATCTACACAATGGAATACTATGCTTCCATAAAAAGAAGGAATTCTTAGCATTTGCAGCAACCTGAATGGAACTGGAGAGCATTATGCTAAGTTAAATAAGCCAGTCAATGAAAGAAAAATACCACATGATCTCACTCATTTATGGGTAATAAAGAACATTATAAACTGATGAACAAAAAAATAGACACAGAGGCAGTAAAGTGTCAGACTGTAAAATTACAGTGGGAAGGTTAGGGAGAGGTGGGGTAGATAAGAGATCAACCAAAGAACTTGTATGCATGCATATAAGCATAACCAATGGATGCAAGACACTGGCTTATTTTCTTGACAATAACATCACTCTAGCTGTAGCTCTAGATCCCATGGATTTTCTCCTATAGCTGTGCTGAATCCTAGGCGAGGCAGCAATGCTGCTCAGTTGGTGCAAGGTGCAACCTGGGTCAGCTGCATCACTGAGGTTGGAGATGGTCAGAAGTAGAAGCGTTGTTGAATTGGCAAATATTAAGAAGTTGGCTTTCCAGAAAATAAAATATCTAATTAGAACTTGCCAGTTTCTAAAGTAAATTTTTCACCATTGTCTATTTCAACCCATCTGTGTGATGTTAGCTCTCTTTAATACATTCTTAAATTTAACACTTGGCACTCATGAGCTAATATGAAGCAGCTCCATAATTCCACTAGACAGATATGAGTTCAGTGTTTTCATGGGATTTCCCATTTTGTCTTTGAAGTTTCCATACTCTTGTGGGTTCCAATGTTCCATGATCTCTACCATTTCACATCATGACTACCAGCCTAGCTTAGACCGTGATGACTTAAACTCCAACATGGTATGCAGGGCCAACAGCCTTTTAGAAATTTCTCCATCAACTTCCACAATTGAATAAGGTTTAATATCTATAATAAATCTCTTATTTCTATATACTTGGCTAATCACCTTGATTAATTCTTACTGTTATTAATGTATATAATATTTATATATACATATTAATCAATTAGTTGAAAGTGTTCTTCAGTATTCCCTGAGTAATTTTGATAACTGAGTAAATGGAAGTTTGGTGCTTTTTACCGCCCCAATCTCTTCCTCTCCAGATATTGACCATTTGTATTGCTGGACAAAAATACAAATGAAAAATGCTCTAGATAATTCTCTATTCCTCACCTATCTACATTTTGTTTCAGTTTTTATGACTATATTTTCCTGATTGTGAACTAAATAATCAATATTTCCAGATACTACATGTTGATACAAAGGTGGCCTATGCCCTCCTGAATTTTTTTTCTGTTTTCACATACACAGGCTAAACAGAGTCCCATTTCCAGACAATGTTGTCAACACAATTTTCATTTGGATTTCCTCAATATAATATACTTGCATGATATGTTGAAGGTGGAAAAGTAGAAACCATTATTCTCCTATGGCCTGAGGGTAGGTATGTGGATTGATGATAGCCTTGAGGTTTGTAGCAGTTCCCCGAAAAGCTCTTACAAATCAGCAGGTAACCTGCTTAGGTGCAGAAGACAGTTAGATCATTGGTGAAAATTTATTGTGCTTCTGTTACTTTCTGATTTTTCAAAAGCACAATTCCTCAGACTAGAAGGTTGTGCTCTTTCTGAAGATAAATGGGAAGGTCTTTATCTAGGTTCAAAAATCAACCATAAAAATGAAGACAGGAGGAACCTGGTTTGTCTATTTCAGAGACTGTCCTGAGGGTCAGAAAATCTTGGTTGTTTTGATAATATAAATAAAGAGAAGACTCCTCCCTTGACAATCCCATACATCCTACCCAGAAACAAATATTTGTTAATAGCTTTTTGGGTTATTTATTTGTTTCTTGATAGTTTCCTGATCTTACTTTCAAAATACAGTTCATTTATACTTCTTAGGTTTCCATCTGAGGTTTATATAAAAAACACATTTTTCCCTTGAGAAAAATTTTAATGATTTCATTACAGTAATCCAGGTGAGAAGAGCAATGATAGTGGTGGTGCGGGGGTGGGGGTGGGGGAGGGGCCTCTAACCATTTTACTCTGAAAAGTTTCTTTGGTTCTTCCTGAGCTTAAGTGCTTGAATTTACTTGGTCTTATTTCTCTTCCTCCTCCTCTTCCTCTGCCTTTTTTTAGAAAGAGCTAGTTTTACACTCATTTTTCTTTGTTTTTTAGTGTTACTCAGTATGAACTTAATAATATTACGTATTTTGTTCCTCAAGTTCTCTCACATAAATTTTACAGAGGAAAACGTAGAATAGTTCTTTTGCGAATTATTAAAATTACCAATACTTTTACTAGAGGCTTCAAGCATCTATTAAGATTTCAATCCATTTTTATAGTCTCATAATTTTTTTATTGTTTAGTGGATAGAAATTATTATTAGGCATGGTTGAAGTGAATAGTTGTATTTCCTTTTGTTAAAGATGGAATGGATAACTAAATGTCACTTTAATTTTGTTGTTTAAACATTTGGATGTTCTATACAATCATTAAAGTGGGTATTTTGGCAAATTTTACAACAAATACACTTCTTAATGTAACGTAGTTTATACTTTGCTTAATTTCAAGAAATAGGCAGTTTCCATAAGTTTATCAACAACTACCTTTATAAATACTTTATGTAGGACTTTGTGGGATACCAACAGACCTGTAACATTAGAATGGATCAAAGATCTGAGGATAAATATTTCTATTCCTTACATGTGGTCCTAGAAGCATATCTGCCTGCAGACTAACATAAGGATTGGAATGTTAGAAACTGGTAAAGACCTATCAGCTCAGTCTCATTTAGTATGAAGTCATATTAAGATAAACTTAGTTTAAATATCAAAATTAATCCTACCTATATAAAAGAGTAATATACAAATTGACTGTACTTCTGCTATCCCCACAAGCTATGCCCACAAGCCAATCTTGAGTGAGTATGTGGCCACAGAGAGAACAGGAGGCTTGGGTTTCCCCAGCAATGGAGGAAGCCAAGCTTTCCACCTGCCCTGGCCTGCCTTGGCCTCCACTTAAGGCAACAAAGTTGCAATTATGCAAGATAAATAAATCCCAACAAAAATGGCAGCAGCCACAGAACTGGAGAGAGCAGAAGGCTTGAGTTGCCCCTGATGATGGAGGAAGCCAAGTTTCTGTAGCCCTGGCCTTTGCTTAAAGCTACAGAGTTTCAATTATTGAAGATAAATAAATCCCAGACACCAGGGCCACCACTTGGGGGCATGACAAGCCTGCAAACCAACACAGGCACCTCGCCCAGGCTGCCCCACACTGCAAGGGAACCCCCACCCTGATTCAGGATACCCTTCAGGGCAAACCAGCCAGCCCCTACCCATGCACCAGGCCTCTATCCTATATAATAAAATAATAATATGCAAATTGACCATCACTCCAACACACAAGATGGCTGCCCCCATGTGGTCCAAAATGACTGCCTCCATGTGGACACAAGATGGCTGCCACAAGATAGCCAGCAGGAGAGGGAAGTTAGGAGGGACCAGGTCTGCAAGGGAGGGCAGTTGGGGATGACCAGGCTGGCAGAAGAGAGAAGTTTGTGGTGACCGGGCCTGCAGAGAAAGGCAGTTGGGGGGGACTAGGACTGCAGGGGAGAGCAGTTAGAGGCAAACAGACTGACAGGGGAGTAGTTAGGCATCAATCAGGCTGGCAGGGAAGTGGTCAGGTGGTGATCAGGCTGGCTGGCAGAAACAGTTAGGGGCAATCAGGAAGGCAAACACATAAGCAGTTGGGAGCCAGAAATCCTGGATTGTGAGAGGGATTTCCGACTGCCCATTAGATATAGAAATAATTGAAGCTATAATGTGTTCCTCCCTGGATTGGGCCTAAATGGGCAATTATATATATATAATTGTGTACTCATTACTTCAAGCCAAGTCTCCTTCCATCACCAAAAAAATAATTTTAAAATCTTATTTCAAGGTTATTGTTCTTGCATTCACATCACTTTCTAAATTGTCAGAAGGTATGTTATATAAAACTATGACTATAATACTATTATACAGCCCTATATATATACTACATTTAAGCATTAGGTTGAATGGCCAAAAATAAATAAAAAATTATTAGATTAAATTATATTAATAAAGGAAGTGACCAACTTCCTTTATTTGGGAACTGATTTATTTTTGTGAGCAAAACATGCTTCAGGTAAATTCAATATCACAAAATTACTCTTCAGAAAAAAATATATTTGTTTTGTTTTGTTTAATATTAGAGGTTAGGGTTACAAGGATATATGGAAGTATTAGGGCTTCATATCAGTTATATTTTAGAAAAATAGATGAAAAGTTTACACAATTGCAACACAAAGCAATTTGTTCTGTGTTATATAAGTACTGTACATATGATACAATACAACAGAGGGGAAAGATGAGGATCAGTAAAAATTATATGAAGTATTTTGGTGAGTTTTAGATGAGAAATTTTTATAGGAGAGAACAGCACTAGAGATAAGGTAATTCAGAACGAAGAAACAATGAGGTGGGTAAAGGCACAGAGAAATAATTATCTAAGAAATATGATGTCACATAGCTTGACAGTAATGTATGTTTGGGAAAGGGAAATATTTAGAGAGAAGGAAAAAAATACTTTTTTTTTGGAAAAATAGTAAATGTCCTTAAGTACTTAGTCAAAGAAATATAGAACAAATTTGGGGATAAGGTGGTGATATGATTATTAATGAGGCTCTACAAGATTAAATTAATTATGTCACATAGGGTACTGTTGTGGCTTTACAGGTTACTAATGATGAAAGCAGGTATTGGAGCAAAGAATAAAAATAAATAGCAATAGCCATTATATGCACAGGTGCTTATTCTTTCAGGGATACTAGTAAACATGTTAAGGGGTTTACACAAGTTTTGGTTTATAATTATTAGTAGAAATTATTGTTACATCCATTTTATCATATGAGCAAATGAAGCATAGAAAGATTTAATAATGTAACTATTTTTACTTCCTTTATCAGAATCAACAGTCAGGTTATGTCTTATGCACTTATAAATCCAAAAGATGTCTATAAAATAATTTTCTGTCTTAATTATAATATAATAAATTTCCATCATTACTGTAAAAATTATTATTCTGCCTTTTTAAAATATAATTGTTGTTTTAATAGAATGTGCTTTGTGCTGTTATTGTTAAGTCCTCTGGGGGGAAAAAAATCAATGGTTCTAAAGAACACAAGAACACTTAAAACCTGGGGACAATTCAAGGTATTCAAAAATACTTATCACTTATTGCTTATAAAATAAGTGCTCATCTCATGCAATCTTTTTTTTCTAATTGTTTATTATGTATGAAAAAAACTTACAAACATATATCCACCATCATAGGATATAACTTTACAAAAAAATTCATCCACCCACATACATTTAATGTGTTTGGTTCAAAATTAGCTTTTCTAGGACCCAGACCTTTGATTAAATTGAGTACATTAAATTGAATATATATATATATATATATATATATCCTACCTTTTGAATAGCAGCTACAAATACAGTGTCTCCCAAAAATGTAGACATACTTTAACAGCTCATAGCTCAGTATTGAAAATGAAATGTATTTGAATAAACACAGCTTTTATAATTATTCAAAGTATGTGTATACATTTTTTGGGATACCTTATATTTCCTGATTTGGAGGATGGCTCCACATAATTTCAGAGGACTAATGACATATTGACCACTTCTTCCTTCCTACAATGTCTCTATTTGGTACCCTACACTGGTGATAATACATATTAATTGGAGATTTTTAGCCTAAACATGGTGGGAATAAGCAAATCCTCACATAAAGAAAACTATCTAAGTATTGTTTTGAAACTCCTATAACATAGTATAACTGCAAATACAAGAGAAATATTTTCTGTGTGTTGCTGTAGAACACGACTCCATAGAACATATATTCAAGAACAATCAAAGATATATTCTGACTTTCCATGACCCAGCACTCTTTAGTTAAAGTCCCAGAAGTTAATCTGACAGTAGCTCTTCCTGGTAATAATACTGTTCCTAACAATAAGGAAAGAGGCAGATCCTAGAAGCAAGTGTTATCAAATAGCTGAGTTTCTTTTTTGTAGATGGCAATGTAAAGACAAATACTGGTAATATTCTTCAAGCAAATTTGCAGATCATCAGCTTTAATAAATGGGGTAGACAAGAAAAAATAATTGTATTGTAAAACAAGTATCTTTCCTTTACTAACTCATTGTAAAATTTAATTCTATAATTCCCAATTTTCTCAAAGCTTACTTTAAAAACCACACATAACTTTATTTGTCTAGAGCAGTTTTATGTTTACAGCAAATTGAGAGAGAGGTATAAATATTTCCTAAATAACCCCGGTCCCCACACAAGCATAGCCTTCCCCATTATCAACTTCACTCATCAGCATGATACATTTTTTACCCAGGATGAACAAACATTGGCACAGGTTAATAATGTAAAATCTAGAGTTCATTTTAGGATCCACTCTTTGGGTTGTCTATTCTATGGTATTGTGGGAATGTATAATGATATATATACATCATTATAATTATAATTAGAGGCCCAGCACATGGAATTCTTGCACTGGTACAGTCAGTCCCTAGGCCTGGCCTGCGATCAGGGACATTTTCTCCAGCTGCTGGCAGCCGGCCCCGCCCCCCATCCACACCCACCTGCAGATTTCTTTCTGCCATCATGCATCAGAGGTGGTCCACACCCAGGATATACTTTGAGCCCGTGTAAGAGGCAGTGATTCCCTCTGCAGAGGCCCATTTGTGGGAGGTGTTTTTGTGTGGAATTTCTTTCAGGTAAGGGATGGGGTGAGGGCCCAATGCCTGAGAGAGTTCCAGGGGGCCCGTGGTGCTATCAGGGTCATTCTAGTCATGCCTGAACTTTCACTGCATTTATTCGCGGAAGGATTCTACTTGCAGGGTCCTGGGGTACGACAACCCATTCCACAAAAAGGTCCCACTAGATTTCAGGTCGCATCACCACTGAGGAAAGTCAGATCATGTGCTTTAAGCAAAGAATATGGAGTTATCAACAGAGCTAGAATTCAGCAGGATTAGGAAACAGGTTTCTCAACAGCCCACCTGATCAACACCTGCTACCTTGCTGATGGTTTCTCCTTCCCCTTCAGGGAGTAGGTGGGAAGGAGTGAGGAGCAATTGCCTGCAGCTGTGGGCAGGCTTGTGTCTCTGCTGCAGGAAAGAATGCCAGCTGTCTAGGGAAAAGAGATTGGCCTTTTTTGCTCCCTAGCCGGATCCACCCTGCAAACACCTCCCACTAGAGGTTCCCTGTTTGCTATTGGTGAATCTGAGCCTGATGGCCTGTGGGAGGGACCAAAAGTTTGACCTATCCTGCCAGCTCGCTGGCCAACTCATCACTGCTGATTGTCATCTGTGTGGGGGGTGACTGGCAGGGCAGGGGCCTTGGCCTGGTGTTGCCCATATCCGCCACCACCCACTCCCAGTTTTCTATTCCCCATCGAGGGATCAGGGCCTCCAGGAGGAGGAGAGAAACCAAGAGATTGGCCAGCAGGCCCCTATCAGGCAATTGGGGCCTGTGGACTGGGGCAGTTCTTGTGTTGAGCATCTGCCCTCTGGTGGTTAGTGTGTGTCATAGTGACTGGTTGGTCTGCCATTTGGTTGACCACACCCAGGATCCAGGCTTCCCTCCTCTGGCCACTGGCAGGCACCCAGGACCTGAGCTGCTGCCCTCCTCCGGCTTCCCGCAGGAACCCAGAACGTGAGCTGGCTTCCCTTGGCAGCCTGCAGGTACCTGAGACCCAGAATGGCTTCTCTCGGGCTGCCCAGAAGCACTGGGGACCCGGGCTGGCTTTCCTCTAGCCCTCGGCTTCATCGGGAAGGATGTCCAGAAGATGTCTGGTCTAATTAGCATGTTACCCTTTTATTATTATAGATATCAGAAAATATAGTGTATTTTCGCTGCTCTAAAAAAAGGTAAATAAAAGAAAAAGAAAACTGTGCTTGGGTTGACCATACCAACCCAATATTTACATAGCAAAGGTCACTTTGCATTATAATTTGAAAATAGATTGTATTTAAATTAAAAAAAATGTTTCTAATAAATTGTGAAAGCATTTAGTTACTTGAAAATGTCGACTAAAATTAACATATTACTAACTGTAGAAAAATAGTATTTGCATAATTAATAATTTATTAGGTAATGTTAACCCACTTTATAGCTTTTCATTTTTGTTAAAGAGTAAATTTCATCTCATGGGAAATTATTCCTATGTATTTATATTATAGTGTCATTAAAGATATTTTTAAAATAAGGAATTTTGTGACATCAGAATGTTTTTACTGCTCACATACATGTAGCAATTTTAAAGAAAGCAATTTACTTACCTCTGCAGAGGGTTATATTATTTTTTTATGCTTTACCATAACACTTTCATTAATCAAGTTTCTTTTTTAAAAAAAATGGGTACTTTTAGAACTAAGGAGTTCTCATAAATAGCTATTCATATTATTTTCATTCTAGTCAAAACTTTGCTTAAATTCAAAATTTTTACTTTATTGAAATATAAATGTGTATATTTGTTCTAATAATTTAAATAACACAGGACTACAAGAAGAGATATACATTATAGTTGTTTTTCCTCTAAAATTATTACTATCCTACCTGAGCAATAATTCTAAAGTATTGTCATATAAACTCAATTTATATACTTTTTGTGAAAGCTTTATAAATCCAGCTAGTGTAGAAGCAATTTTCTGAAAAGTCACTTGACTGTGTGTGTTTCTTTATGAAGGAAGGAAACTAATATTGAAGTAAACTAACTACAATGGGATTTGGGAGACTTTTTGTGACCAGAGTTTACTTTTCTCTCCTTTATTTAAAAAAAAAAAAAAACTAGAATAATCTACACTAATAAAAGAGAAACATTCAAATTAACCATCACTCAGCTATGCCAAGCCATGCCCACCAGCCAATCAGAGTATGCAAATTAACCCATCAAAGATGGCAGGTAAGTTTGCATACATAGTGGGGGCAGGCAGCGCCATGGCCTGCCCCTGGGGGTTTAGGTCCATTGGGCCAGGGGAGGCCTGGTGGGCAGTGCCAGACACTGCTGGCAAGGTATCAGTCCATCAGGGCCCTGGGAGGTGGGGTGGTCAGCGCCAGGTGCCACCCACAGGGTCAGGTCCATCACAGGCCCTAGGAGGGGCAGCAGCCTAACTAGCCATGCCTGCTGGGCCCTGGAAACATCACTGTAGCAGTGAGGAGCGGTTGGGCCTGCTTAGCCACTCCAGTGGGGCCTTGGGAACATGGCAGGCATGGGGTTGCTGAGACCCAGACAGGGCCTCTGGCCAGATTCATAGCTGTCCAGGGGAAAGAAATTGACTCTACCAGGCAGCCCAATGGCCATGTGGCTGGGCAACAGGGTGCCCATTCAAAATGTGACATAGAGAGGAGGTGCAAGAGGAAATTCGAAGAATGGGATTTGGGGGTTGAAGACTCACTTTGTTTGGGCTTTATCCTTCTTGGTTTTGGTTCTTTTCTTTCAGGTCTGGAGCCTAAGCACTGCAGGAGAGAGGGATGGATGTAGGCTGAAAGTAGAAGAAGAAGCATGAGGCCCGATTGGGGGGCTGCCTGAGGGGTGGCTCCAGGGAGAGTGCCACAGTTTTGGCAAAGCGGCTAGCCAAGAGGCAGGTCTTCCAAGGGGCTCTGAGCAGTGTCTTACCATCCCTCTATGAGGATACCCCATACAGGTGCTGCCTTTGCCAGCAGGTTCTGGGGGACATCTGCAAATGCTACTGCAACCGCTGACATTCTGGGCAAAGAACTGACCCTGTGCTCCTCTGGGTACTGGGCTTGCTAGGAGTGTGCTGTCACCAATGCCATAGATCAAAGGCAAAAACCTGGAGAATCTAATGATTCTCTTTCAGCACCAGAGGGGCTTGGGGCTGGGCCAGAGGATCAGCAGGCAGGGATCTGCCTTGCCTATAGAGATAGAGGTCTTGCAGTGGCCCCAACATGCAGGTGGACCCGGCCAGGGATCAAGGTGCATGGAAGGACACCATGGCAAAGGGGCAAGGACCCGCAGCCCTGAGGCAGGGGTTGAGGGGCGGTGCCACCTCAGTGAAGGGGTGTCTCACTGCAGGGTACCGGACTGACTGACGTGATTCAGAGAAGCTACCAGGGCTTAAGGGCATGTCCCAGTGCCTTCACTGAGCTTTGATGGCCAATTGAGATACATGGAAAATGAGGGAAGAAGTGAGAAAGAAAAGGAAAGGAGAACAACACAGAAGAAAGACTGGAATAAACCTGTAAATCCATTGTCACTTAAATAGGGAATATAGTCAATAGTGTTATAATGATGTGTGATGCCAGGTGGGTACTGGAAATATCAGGGAACACTTTGTAAAGTACGTGGTTGTCTAACTATTCTGTAACTAATATAAAACCTGAAACCAATACAAAATAATATTGAAGGTAAAGAAATGAAAATTGGAGTGAAATTTTTATAAATTTCAAAGTTTAAATAAAGGCTGTAAAGGAAGAAAGGAGAGAATAAAAACAGTGTTTTTTATTTTACCACTTTATTGTCTTTTCAGTACATGAAAAAGACAGTTGTCTTTATATGATGCTTTTATACTTTTCTAAGTCATTATCTCATTTTAATTTCAGGGAAACTTAAAGACAAGGTAATTATTCTCTCTACTGAATCCCCAACTACACTTCTTCTGTGACTGGACAAAGAGAAATGGGACTTTGGAAACCCAGGGGTATAATTCCACAGAAATAAAGCTTTATACCATATCTCATTCTCCTGTGTGAGCCTCAGACATTTCTCAGGTTATCGTAAGAAATCTACACCCACTAGCAACTGGGAGAGATGAGGCCCTCTCCCCTCCATTAACAAAGTTTTTCTTTTTTTTTCTTTTCTGCCTGCCTAGAAACTTTAGTCTCCAGGAACACTCACCTATTTGCCACTGCTCATATATCACTTCCCTAAAATCCTTTACAAATTAACTGCTTCCCATTATTCTTTTCTGATTTTCTTTTCTTTAACACAATGACCTTCACATTTTTCTCAACTTAACCAAAGAATAGATATACTTCTCCTTTACTCTAGGTACCTGTTCACACTTCTTAGAGAGCATTTTCTTTTGATAACTTATAATTGCAAATTCTTTTTCTGACCCTTTGAGAGATACATACATCTTTTCTATTTTTTTCTCATTTTTAAAATTATTGTTGAAAGTATTACATATATTTCCTTCCCCCCCCCCATTGATATCCCCCAGCCCACGCCCTTCCACCCCAGGACTTCAGCACCCTATGGTATGTGTTTATGGATTGTGCATATATGCATACAAGTTCATTGGTTAATCTCTTCCCACTCACCTATTTTCCCCTGTCTTCTCTCTATGGTTTGATAGTGTGTTTGATTGCTACTATGTCTCTGGATCTGTTTTTGTTCATCAGTTTATATTGTTCATTAGATTCCACATGAGTGAGATCGTGTGATACTTAACATTCTCAGACTGGCTTATATTGCTTAGCATAATGCTCGCAAGGCCTATCCATGCTGTTGCAAATGGTAAAAGTTCCTTTTTTTACAGCTGTGTAATATTCCATTGAGAACATTTCATAGAATCACTAAGAGACCTATTAATTAATGGATCCTTTTTTAGCTATCTCCCTTTGTCTAGGGGAATCTTTCTAGGACCTGTTCTATCAGCCATTGTGTACCCCTCATATTCTTTATTCTCACCCCCACATTCTGTTTGCTTTGGGGAAATTTATTAATGGTTGACCATATATTGTTTCTTTTCTATTAAGATAAATTAAAGGCACACTTAATTATTAAACAAGGCAAAAAGTCAAATAAAACAACAATCAATAGACACTCACATATATGATATTTACAAGCACACATAAATGTAAATAAGCAGAGTTCTTTTCATGGATCTTTCAGATATTTTACATTGACCAGGACTTACAGCCAGAATGTGGCCCTGATCTTAGGCTATTGTTTACAGATCTCATCATATTCTGCTATCCATAGCACTGACTGGCGTCTAAAGTTGTTTCAGCTATATATAGAATACTAGTGACCTGGTCACTCTGCAAAGTTGCTGTTGTACAGGGTGTGGAATGCAAACACAAGTGTCCAGTAAATAAGATTTGGGGCAACAGTGCCCTAGCAACAATATAACCCATGGCTGAAGATGGAGTCGTGTGGCCCTGTGAAGATTTGGGCTGCCTCCTCTCTGGTTTTGGGGTGCATCACCCGAGAACTGCTGTTGCCAAGTCACTGCAGCTCAGTAGCTCCTGCATTGAGAGTCTGGCCCCTGGTGGTCAGTGTGGATCATAATGACCAGTTGGATGGAGGGAGGGACACTTAGCATATTAGCCTTTTATAGATAGATAGATTACATAGATAGATATTATTCATGTAACTCAACAAAGCTCTTTTAATTTTCAAAAGACAAATTGCAGGCCATGAATATTTTTATTTTTCCTCAGTTATTTTCCCTGCAAAACAGGAGATTCCTCTTCAGAGATTACAGGTGACTTCCAAATTTGTCTTTGCATGTAAAGCAGTTTATGTTCTGACCATTGCCTTTCTTTAAATCTTCATCCCACTTTCAAAGTACACATTAGAGTAGCAGGCATAGTAGCTTATATTTGCCTGTGCTGAACCATCTTACTTCCCTGAAATTGCAATGTTCTTTCTCACCTGTGAGCCTTTGAGTGCAGTATCAATCTATAACCCCCTTTCTGCTCTCTAGTGACTCACATCTCTGTAATATTTCAGATGGAGAAAGATTGCCTAATGATCATCACATTTTGCTTTTCATAAACTATATGTACTGTATAATATTTGTGAATAAAAGGAAAATGTGAGAATAGCTATTGTGAACACCTAAAATAATTTTGCGTATGGCAACATGTCATAATTTTACATCTAATGTTAACTACAGATTGTTTTAAAATATAAATTATCTTACTGTGATTTTCTTCCTTAGAAAAATAATGGTTTACATATAATCATAGACAAGTCAATGTCCTTTTTATCTATGTGATTATTCTCAAACAATCTTTATGACAATGCTATAAGAATTTACATGAAAAAAATTCCATGGGCATGTGTTTGGGAAAACTGTGTCCAACATAAAGATTTTTTTATAAACTCCAGATAATTCAATATACCAATGTACATTTGGGGACCCTAACAGATATATATTAAGCAGTGTTTCCAAAACTCTTGAACATAGGACCATGTATGCAGAAATAATATCTTGAAAAAGTACTGATGTATATCTATTGATTTGTCTTTATAGGATCAGGAGCAAAATAATTCTGCCTTTGAGAAATTCCTCCCAAATAATCCCATACTAAATGTGCTAATACCTTTGGATTAAAATTTTGTTTTCTGTTACAATATCACTAAGATAGAAGCTACAATTTATGCCTTACCTGTTAAATATACTTCATGTTAAAACTATCTTTGCAAGTTAGATGGATCAGGGAAACCTTAGACATTTGATGAGATGCTGCTACTCTAACAACAATAAAAATCTGACTATAATAAAAGGGGTCAAATAGCATTTCTTCAACATTTTTCTTAGGGTCAAAATGTTACAACAGTGGAAAATTACAACTAGCTAGTCTTGTCATCAAACTTATCTAAAAAATTGCTATCTGTAATCTGTCTCAAGAATGAAGTCATTTGGAGTTAACCATTATCCACAATCTATTTACAAGTTAAGAGCTATCTAAGCCTCCAGCTATGGAATCATGACAGTATAATAGATGGTGTGTATTACCTTTGGAAAAATGAAGGTTACTTACCTAAATGCCTGTTGCTCTGACCATGTATCATTACCTATCAGCTATTAGAAGGCCACTCATCGTCCCAGAGCAGTTAACTTGCTGATTGGTTTCTGATTATTATATTTTCTTGGGCAACTGATTGATTCCTATCATTTTTTCCCTCTCTGTTGCCTACAGAAAGATTTGTGTACCACAAATAATTTGCTCAGTACCTTTTTCCAGCAGGGGGAGTTTTGTAGTTTTCTTTCAAACATTGACATTATTTAACTCTTTTGCCTGGAAGCTCAAACTGTATTCCAAAGAATACAAAGGTAATGAAGATGATGGTCCATAAGTACTAAGAATCTGTGAGTATCCTTCTAAAAGGCCTCACCTGTAGCACAATGCCAACCTCACACCATCACAGCAATATTCTGACAAATTTGGCTCTATCATTATGCTCTTGATGATAAATATAGAATGCCTTAATTATTCAGTTTAAACACAAGTATTATTAATTTATTTTCTAAGATTATTTCAGAAAATGGCTTTTTAAAAACTTAAAATCTATATCCTTTGGTCAAAATGACTAATAAGTGAGACTCATAAATTATATTTAAAATATATATTTTTATTGATTTCGTAGAAAGATAAAAAAACATTAATGATGAGGATCACCAATCAGCTGCCTCCAGCACGGCCCATGTTGGGAATCAAGTTGCCAGTCTGGGCAAGTGCCCCGACTTGGAATGGAACCATGACCTCTTGGTCAATCCTCAAGCACCGAGAAACATCAGTCAAACCTAAATTATATATATTATGTCTGATAAATTTTTAAAAAGTATAAAAATAAGGTAGGTAATTATAACTCAGAACTTGAAAGTCAGTGAAAATTCTTCTCTGCCTAATATGACTAAAGCTACCTACAAAAAGTGTGTATATTTGCCTGATTATTGCTACACTAATTTAATATCACATTGACATATCCACTTTAAAATGAATATACAAATACAAAGAATAAAAAATACTCTATCAGCCTCCTGTGATTTAGGTTATCAGACTACTTTGTTAAATGACAAATAAGTAAAATACGGGCCATTGGATATGGGATTTGAAATAAGTAACTTGTATCATAAGTCAGGGGAGATAATAATTATGTGGGTGCTGAAGTGAGGAGCTGTGTAAAATTAAAAGGACTCATGAGTGAACTGGGTTTTCATGGAGACCATGTGTTAAAATAAGACTGAATGAGAAGCAAGAAGAAAATAGACGTATTTTTCTCACCTTGCAGCTTTGTGTAATTCCAACACACTCATGGAAATTCAATTATTCACTGACAAGATACCTTTGTCATTAGTTTTCTAAATATACCAATAAAAACCTGTCATGTTTTTGTGCATTATCTTATATAATAAAGAGGTAATATGCAAATTGACTCTCATGCCCTCACACAAGATGGCTGCCCCCATGTGGTCACAAGATGACTGGCAGGGCAGGGAAGTTATGGGGGACCAGGCCAACAGGAGAGGGCAGTTACGGGTGATCAGGCCAGCAGGGAGGGCAATTGAGGGTGACCAGACATGCAGGGGAGGGCAGTTGGGGTTGACCAGGCCAGCAGGGGAGGGAAGTTGGGGACAATCGGACCAGCAGGGGAGCAGTTAGGCATCAATAACACTGGCAGGAGAGTGGTTAGGGTCTGATCAAGTTGGCAGACAGAGCAGTTAGGGACAATCAAGCAGGCAGGAAAGTGAGCTGTATGGAGCCTGTAGTACCAGATTATGAGAGGGATGTCCTACAGAGATCTGGCCTAAATGGGCAATCAGACATCCCCCAAGGGATCCCAGAATGGAGAGATGCAGGTGGGGCTGAGGGATACCCCCCCTCCAAAGCACAAATTTCATGCACCAGGCCTCTTATTGTCAATAAAGATATTTCTCTTTTCTTTTTTCAAAGTTCACCTTGCTCTTCATATTTTTAGCTGTTAAAATACATGGTACCTCTAGTCAAAAAGAATAAGTTTATAGCATAATTGAAAACTAAGAGTTATTCTTTTATCTTTAAGTATATGATTTATTGCGTAAATAAAGACTAGTATATTTTATTGTAATAGCAAGTAATAACATTTTAAATCATAGATTTAATAAAATATTTAAAGTCTCTATAATTTAATAGAAGCAAAGAATTAGTTAGACTAACTTCTATGTTAATTGGTGATCTTGATAAATTTTTAATTTGGAAAAATTAAAAGTTCATAAAAATCATGTAAAATCTATATTAGAGTGTAGTTATATAACAAAAGCCATGTGGTTTGCATTAGTGAGAGTAAGCTGAAGCACAGTAATTCCTTAAATAATTGAACTAACATTTTGAGTTATTAATATAGTGTCTGGGAGTATTATATTTTGCAGGGACAATGTAATGAACTAAGTAGATGTATTTTTTCCTTATGGAACTTACAGTCTAAAGGATGCTGGAAACCAAACATTGTTCTCACTAAATGGATGTAAACAGGAAACCAGAAGGCTGGTCAACCTTAATTGCTCTGAAAGTTCAGAGCTAATTACTCACTGTTTAGATGAAAACATTGTTACCTGAAGCAACCTCTACCTGTTTGTTTCATGTTAATTTCTGTTTTGTTATTTCCTGCCTAAAGGCTAAGGGTGTGTCCCAAAGCCTTAATAAAAGGGAGAAAAAGGCCAGAGCAAAGGGTAGTCCTTTCCACTAGAGGAAGGCTCCCACTTGGGCCCCCAACATTGACAAATTAATGTTCTCTAGTCTCTCTTTTCATTTGCTTGCAGCCTCCTCCAGAACCTGAACCCTGAACCGGGAACTCTGATCCATGCGGGATGTGGAAAGGGGATCCCACAAAAGGGGAAGACAGAAAGTAAAAAAATATATAATAATGAAGTTACTTAGTAATTAGCAAATGTAGTAAATGCCATGTTAGACAATTATGAGGTATTCCTGAAACTTATACCAAGGGACATAATCTACTCTAGGGTAATATAAAACAAGTTTAAAATGCATAACAGTGGTTTTCTAACCAGGACTTAAAAGGATTTAACTTTGGAAATTCTTCATTTGTAAAAGATATATTTACCTATTGAGTAGCTACTATATACTAGGCAATATCCTATGTGCTAGAAAACCTAAATGAACTTGATGCACCAGTCCTTCCCTTCATAGAGACTACAGTCTACTGAAGAAGAGTGAAGTGTGTATCATGGTCAACCAGGTAGTTTGTGCTTGGTTTAGAAACCATTCTTCTGTCTGAAAAGCACGTGCTTTAAAATCCCACAGTTAATTGCCTCTTTATCATCCATAAGTGAGGTACTCTGATTTGATATCAATGTGTTAAAAACTTATTTATCTGTGCTCTTCTATAGTTATCTATGAATTTTTATTGTACCCTACTGAATAGATGTGTTGTGAAGAGAGATAAATACTAACATGTGGAGGAAGAGAGAAGAGGAGGTATTTGGGTTACTCTCAATATACTAATCATAAGACTTTTTAAATATCATTAAATAGTATTTTCAGATTCCCCACTGAAAGCTTTTTGAGGCTAGATATTTTGTCTCATTTGTATTTATAGTGTTTGTACCAGGTATAATTTTATATAATTTGTTTACAATAAATATTGTTTGAATGTTTGAAGGATAAATGATGAGGAAAGGAGGCAGGAAGAGAGAAAGGAGCAATAAATATATATTTTTTTATTATTTACCTTATTTTTTCTATCATTTATTGAGCCAAATTCTTTTATTTCTCTACTAAGCTTTCTCATAGAAAACATGCTAAATTATAAACTTCTATTCAAACCGAAAGAGAAAAATGTGAGCACACTTCTTAAATTAATGATGATTAAGTTTTCCTATAAAATTTATTTTATAATAATATAGGCTTATTTAATTATAGAAACTATTTACCCCTACAATGAATTACCTCTATCTTCTACTCACCTTACATTTCTTTTTCTTTTTTTAAAATATATTTTATTAATTTTTTACAGAGGGGAAGTGAGAGGGATAGAGAGTTAGAAACATCGATGAGAGAGAAGTATTGATCAGCTGCCTCCTGCACACCTCCTACTGGGGATGCGCCAGCAACCAAGGTACATGCCCTTGACCGGAATCAAACCTTGGACCTTTCAGTTCACAGGCTGATGCTCTATCCACTGAGCCAAACCAGTTAGGATCCTTACATTTATTTTTCACCTGCTGCAACTATCTGATGTTTTATTTTCTATGTTCTATAGCATTGTCTATGTTATGATCTATCTATAACTGTTTCTTTCTTAATCAGAATTCTTTTTATAGTCTTGCTATGATGATTATGCCCCACAAGATTGAGGATGTTGGAGATGTGGGCCTTCTTGTAATCAACATTTTAGTGTTAAATGCCTAGCTCATGATTAAGGGCTAATTTATATAATAGACTGAAGTGACTAATTTTTTTTAACATATAAGATTGTTAACCCATGTTCAATATAATTAAATTTTAAATTACATTCTTTATATGCTATGAAAATCTTAAATCACAGAGTCAATGAATTAGAGAAGCTTTGTGTTGATTGAAGACAAGCTGAAATGTTAGGCAGTTAACCAAAATCAAAACAGATACTGATGCACTGTATTGCTGAAAGAACTCTCTCTCTCTCTCTTTCATAAGTTTAGAAAGTAGACATGGTTATATACTTTTACAATAAGCAGTATACTTTCTCATTATAGATAGGTTAAAAATATTTATTTTGATACCAGTGATCACACATTATATCAAAACATCAAATTATTTATTCTCATTTTTTCAAGAGATATGGAGAACAAAGATTTTTAATTATGTTTGTGTCAAAACTGAGTTATTGGACAAATTTTTATCTTATAATTAAATATTAGAGACTATTAAAACTGAAATAAAATCCAAGAAATCTTTGATTTTCACCAGACAGTCTTATATTTATTTACCTTTAGTTCTCTGGATTCTTCTTCTTCTTTTTTTTTTTTACATTTTGAACCAAAACTTTCAGTTCAAGATAGCTAATTAAAGAGTATCTAGATACTACTGAATCTATTTGTTATATTTTATCCATTAGAAAACTTTGAAAAAAGTAGAAAGAGAATATGGACAAATAAGTCCCAGAAAGCTTGTAGTCACTTGTCATGTAACTCTAGACTTGAAGCTCTGAGATAGTTTTCACCTAAGAAGGGCATCTAGACTATAAAGTAACAGCCTACTAAAATCTGAGAGTTTCTATTCTCTAAAATTATCATGTTGGTGGGATTTATTTGAATCATTTGTCACTGCCTATCTAAAACATCTGCATTTTTCCTGTTCATTTATTATGTTTGGCATTAAAAATGATAAATTTTAGTGATAGGAGCACAACTGTTAACATTTTACTTTAATGAAGATTGTGTTTCTATTATCTCAAATCTCATCCATCTATTTATTCTGAATATATTATTGAATACTGAATATGTGCCAAATTGTTGGAGGCACCTATATCAGCAATGAAAAAATCAGTAAAAATCCTTGTCCTCATAAAGTTTAATTCCAGTAGAGGGTGCAGGGAATGCACAAAAAAAATATATATATAACATACAAAAAAGCATATGGTATGATAAAGAGTATTAATTGCTGACTGTACAGTGAAAGGCAAGAGGGGAATGGGAAATATTGATGATTGAATATTTTATATTTATTACTCGTTAAAACTGGAAAGTGGGCCAAACAATGTTTCAGTACTGGAATGAGGTTTTATTATTTTGTTTATTTGTTTCACAAATTAAGTATGTTGCTTCATTTTGGTGGGTAATTCATCCAAAATGAATTTTATTAAAACAATAATAAAATAAGAACATATAAACGCACAGGAAAAAAGTAATTAAAGTACAACAATATTTTCCCCTCTAATTTGACCAGAAAATGGTTGTACATAGTGGAAAAGAGACAGTTGTCAGAAAATATGGTGTAATTTCTCATTTAAAACTGTTTTGCTATGAGCAAATTACAATCTCTTGGATCTTTAGATCCTTAGTAAGATGAAGGGATAGACTGAATATTCTTTTAAATATCTCTCTGTATAAAAACCTAAGTGACAATTATGACCTAACGACTAGTTTTTATGATGTGCACTGACCACCAGAGATCAGACACTCAATGCAGGAGCTGCTCGCTGGTGGTCAGTGTGCTCCCACAACTAGCCCCCCATAGCCCCTCCCCTGGCTGGCCGGCCCCCTGATAGGCCTCAATCACCAGCTAGGGCAAAGGACCCTACCTATGCATGAATTAATGCACCAGGCCTCTAGTAACATTATAAGATTTTTATTGTGTGGATTCTTCTTCTACTAACAATCTTCTTCTGTCATCTAATTTTGATCAACCCCCTATAAAGGCATATGACATTTGGCTGACTACAATATGAGAGACCATTTATTCCCAAGTATTATTTGGCTAATCTGACCATCTACAGAGGAATCTCTTCCCTTCTTTATATATCATATCTTAATTTCTTGATAGGAAAAACTTGCTGGAAATAGGAAATAAATTTTTTAGGTGGTGAGCATAAGGGGGAAGTCCTCCTTGAATCTCCAGGTGAATTCTCAAAGAGCATTTGTAAAAGAAGAGTCATACTTCTAAGTATTATGTAAAACTAAAGTTAAAACCCCAACAGTTTTTAAAAAATGAAATTTTATGCACAGAAAAAGGTAATGAAGAAGATATTTTAAGTAAAATAATTTTCAAATTAGATGACATTTTCAGCTGCCTACTCTGACTCCTTACAAGACCTACTCATGAATAAGGCTTGACAACAGGATTTAAGAATGCCACATTTGATTGCAGTTTCTGGAATTACCTAGAGAACAGTGAGTGATATATCAATTTACCTATTTCAAGAATTCATAAGTAAATGGAGACTTACCAAATTATCTGTTAAAATGTTTGCATGTCAAATAATTTCATCTTTAAAATCAGGATTATATATCAAATACCACAATTCCCCTTTTGGTTATGATTTCACATGCTTTTGCATAGTTACACTTAACTAAATAAAAACCAACACTATTTGATTTCATCAAATCCTGAATTTATAAGGATATGTGACTATTTAGGTCTTATTAAGGGGATGTTATGATTTCACATCTTTCACAATGCTTTTTTTTAAATATTTTTACATATGATAAATTAATTAAAAGTTATTATTTTATTTTAGTACCTAAAAAGTTTATATTACCTCAGAGAATCACATTGAACAATGAAACACAAGTAGAAATAAAGTTGCATAATCAATGCTTACTATGTTTTATTATTTTATTTTTTCTGAGGTATTCATTTATGCATTTATTATAGACTCTATATTTATGAGTCCCACAGTTATTCTTCTAGATTAGTATGCAGTGGTCAAAAACAGAAACAAGATATTGCTTAGGTTGGATTTTACATTAAAGTGGGGGAAATAGATATACAAAGAAAGAAAACCATTTAAATTATTGATAATAGATAAATAATAAATAAATAAATTCTGAAGTAAATAGTTTATTGTGATACATAGTCATAGATTAGACAGGGGAGCAGTGCAATGGTGACTATGGAAGGCTTCCATAAGAAAATAGCATTAGAGCCAAAACAAAACTGATATTTAGTCATCTAGATACGATTATACCCACAAACTCAACTGGATCTATGTGATCACATAATGTCAAACCTGATAATATTTTTAAAATGTGTTGAGTCATTTGTATTTTATGCCTGACATTCCACAAAACTGAAAAACTTTCAAACCATGTACACCACACACACACACACACACACACACCATATATATATATATATATATATAATCCTATATAATAAAGAGTCACTTTGGTAATTAGACTGGAGGTAGGAATGACCTTCCAGAAAGTCCTTCCAGAACAATCAATGGGTGGGGGCTGAGTGGCAGCCAGGGCCATGAGGACTTATGCTTGCATGAATTTTATGCATCAAGCTTCTGGTATAACATAACAGAGTATATAGCCATATAATACAGCCATAAGAGTGTAGATTCATGCTCAGGTGAAACCGGGGTAACATATATTGCAAAATAGTCCATGGATTTATTAAAACTCAAAACTATATTATAGAAGCTTTACTTAAATGTGCATATATATCCATATTAAAATATAAACAAGAACAACTGAAATTTTACTGTTTCAAATACTAAATAGAAAATTGATTTTTATCAAACCGTATCTGTATTTTATGCAGTGCAAAATATGATCTAGTTTTTGAAATTTGTATATCTTACTATATACTCACCAGACTAAGTCTAAGTAACCATTCATCAATTATAACACTACTAGAGGCCCAGCGCATGATTAAATCTTGCACGTATAGGGGCCCCTAGGCTTAGCCTGCCATCAGGGCCATGTCTGCTGCCCTGCGATGCCTTGCATGCTCTGCAGACACTGCTGCCACCTCTCCCCACTTGCTGCAATAGCTTCTACTCCTTTGGTAGTGATGTCATTAAAAAAGGCCTTTTATGATATAGATTATTTACTATATTCCCCTTTACCTTTTTCACCCATCCTTTTACCTACTTTTCTCCTGGAATCAATCAATGTATAATTTTTAATGTGTGAACTAGAAGAATGTGTTTTTTTCTTTCTAAAAGAACATATACCTGGTGACATAGTTTAATTGCTTGCACTTATTCAAACTGCTATTTTGTTTCTATTTTTTAGCTTCATTTCTCTTAAGAATGTTATGGTATACATATGTAATACTTTAAAAAATAAATAATTTAAATTAAAAATAAAGAATGTTATGCAGAAAATGGGCCTAATACTTTCTACTTTCAAACTAAAAGGCTAGCTTGTTAAAATGAAAGCTGTTCTCTTTCATATCTAAAGTAGACACATAAATCATAATTCACCTTGTTAGTACCCTAGCAAATATGCTATTTTTGTTAACCTTGACTTAAAGTTGGTTGTGTCCTACATAGGACAAAACTCTTATCCTTATAATATAATATACAAATAGAAAGAGAGCCACCACACTCCTTATTAGTATTTCAATTCAAGTTCAAATGTAACATATATTGCCTATAATGTGATATGAATAGGCTTTCAAATTTCCTTCTCAAAGAATTATACCCACCAATTTATCCTAATGCATAAAAATGTACCAGTGAATTAAAGTCATTATAATAATGATAAAAATATGTGGGGGTAGTTAATATTTACCTTAGGTATCAATGAGAACAAACCCTTGAAGAATAAGAAGAATGAAAGATAAACTAAGAATAGAAAAAGGAGATTTATTTAAAAAATTAATATTCATAAGATTCAAATATTACATTTTCCTGAATTATTGGCAATACTGTTATAATGTGATCAATAGAATGTTTGGTAAAATAAAGATAGTATTAATGACATTATATATTTGGTTTCTGCTGTATGTTGGAAACTGAGCTAATATTTTAACATGCCTAGTGTTATTTAATTCTCATAAACTGGTATGATGATTAAAGGGTTAATATATTTATATAACAGTTGTTGTTAGAAGTCTAGTCCTCTGGTAAATAAATAAGATAATACATGTAAAGTGCTTTTAAAAGTATCTGACCCATAGTAAGCTCTTAATAGAGAGAAATTATCTTCATGGAAGCAATGTAGCACAGTGATGAAAAATAATTTCTATAGTCTCTTAGCTTTGTCACTTTTTTACCCTGTGATTTGGAGTCACATGACTTCACCTATGTTTGCCTCCATTATATCACCTGAAAAAATGAATATAATAATGCTTGAAATTAATATGATTTACTTAATAATGCAATTTTTGATTACTATTAATTCTAATATTTCCTAATATTTTTCAGAATAATAATTCCCATATGTGTTAATGTGGTTTAATAATATATAAAATTTTTACATGTGATTTATCCCTTTCAAATGTTTGTATTGTGGTAAAATACATATAACAAAATTTGCCATTTTAACTATTTTGAAATGTACATTCAGTGTCATTAAGTACATCCAAATGGTTGTACAACCCTTGCCAGCATCCACATACAGAACCTTTTCCGTATTCCAAAACTGGATCAGTAACTCCCCATTTTCCACTCCTTTCACTCCCTAACAACCATCATTCTACTTTCTGTTTCTATGAGTTTGACTGCTCTTGGTACCTCATATAATTGGGATTTTTTTTTCTTTGAAGTTTTTCTTATTTATTAAGTAGATTTTGTGATTTTGGCCTACTTATTAGTTTTAAATTATTTATTATCATTTGAGATAAGTTTTAAAGAGAAATGAAAAGGACAAATGGAGTTGAGCATTCTATTCTCATTTAGAAAACATTTACTCCCCTTACATATTCTATGTTCTCTTTATAAAGAGTTCTCATCTAAATAGATATAATAAAATCCCAAAGTTGGATTAGGAAAAGTAATATCCCCAATGTTATCTCTTTGGCAACTTATCCTGTGCAAATAAGGCCAACATACTACCATAAACATATTAAAATTTAGATAACCAATAAAAGCAATTACTAGTGAACCAAAATCACTTGATGGCTTTCTCCTCTTTAATTGCCAAATAATGCATTATTATTTGATAGTTCAACATTCTAAAAAATGCGTTTAGAAAATATTATATGATTTAGCAGAGAAGACATAGGTACACTAAAACTTATGGTAAATTTTTTTCTTTGCATTTGGATTTTAGATACTGTATATGCCAGTTCCTGAAGTTTGGTAAGATCAATAAAAATATGAGTTGCTTTGAGAGAAATTAATCTGTGTATTCACAAACTCATCTTCAGGCCCCTGTCATGTCAAAGAATATTATCTGGGAAGGCAACCTTCTGAATACAGGAGCCCCGCCTAACACACATACACAAAACAAACAAACAAACAAACAAAAAACACAAAAAACAAAAACAAAAAAACAAAACTGAAATTAACTTGCTATTTTGTTCAGATTCCATAGTGTAGCTATTAAGGAAGCTGGATCTAGGTAGCAATATATTTCTCTGCTCAGGGAAGAGAGGAATTATACCAATTCAAAGTAGCACTTTATTGAAGGCTTGCTGCTAAGCAACACAGAGTATATATGGAAGAGTGTTGCTAAGCAATACACCTCATCTATTCCATTACTGATTTTTGTTAGTATAATGAAAAATAGCACAATATTCATCTCTCATAAAGCTTTTTGAAAGTATAACTAAGTTTATATCAAGCAGAATAATGGAGGCTAGGGAAAGTCAATGGGGAAAAAAGGAGTTATATGTACTACTATGTGTAATACTTTAAACAATAAAATTAAATTTAAAAAAAAGAAAATGGGAAAAGTTCTATCATCATTTTGAGACTGGCAATAATATGATTGATTGATTGATTGATTTCCATAATTGTCAAATTGACAATCATGAAAAATTCACTATAATTGATAAAGCACAATTAAAGTATGAGAAATAGAGTTGATATTCTCAATAAATAAAGACCTAGCATACACATACACAGATAGGAATCTTTAAAACTTCACCAAGTAGAAAAAAAGACACGGCAACAAGTTTCAAGCTTACTTTCAGGTCAGGTACATGCCTTGGTTTCAGGTTCTATCACTGGTTGGGTATGTATAGGAGGCAACTCATCAATGTCTCTCTCTCACAACTAACTCTCTCTCTCTCTCTCTCTCTCTCTCTCTCTCTCTCTCTCTCTCTC
>JAAGEH010000012.1:39822733-39834720 GCA_011751065.1 Lasiurus cinereus | reverse complement strand
TCTCTCTCTCTCTCTCTCTCTCTCTCTCTCTCTCTCTCTCTCTCTCTTTTCTGTTCCTCTCTAAAAATCAGTCAACATATTCTCAGCTGAGGATAAATAATTAAATAAATTAAATGAATCATTGCTTTTGTCAGAATAACATTTCAGTCCCTAAATTAGCCTATCATTTAGATGTTTTAGCTTTATATTATTTAGCTCTTGCTTATACGTGTAGGCTCTTATAGGGCTACCATCCTTCACATTCTACACTGTAAACATTCTAAATAACTTTAAGTTACTTATATCTTACTAGAGGCCGGGTGCACAGATTTGTGCACCATTAGAATCCCTCAGCATAGCCTGTGGATATCGGGCCAAAACTGGCAGTCCAACACCACCTGCTCATCTTGGCCCCACTGTGCCTGCTTGGTAGGCTCACTGCTGCTCTGCTGTAATCTCTGGGCTGCGGCCAGCTGTGAGCCCTGTGTCTAGCTCCTGTTGGTCAGTTTAATAGGGCTCCCACTGTAAAAGCACACTGACCACCAGGGGGCAGCTCCTGCATTGAACATCTACCCCCTGGTAGTCAGTGCACATCATAGCAATCAGTCAACCACTCATTCATTCTTTCGGTTGTTCGGTCATTTAGGCTTTTATATAGAGAGATTCTCATGTTGCCAAACTTTTGTAATTTGTAATGTAAAAGTCCTGTTTCTCCACTCTCTGAATTACATGTTCCCACTTTCTCCTTTTTTTGATTAATTGCTCAACTCTCAGACTGGATGTTGGGTCTCCTGGGAAGCAGTAGTGACTCTCAGAGCTTTGGCTGTGCTTCTCACATTGCCTTTTCCCATAACATCATCCAGAGGCATAGCTCTTAACAAATAATAGCTTCATGAGTATTCCTTTCTCTGTAATGTATGTTTTGAGAAAGAAAGCATCAGTTCAGTCTGTTTATTAATGCATTCCCAATACTTATTACAGTCTCAACACATGTAACAAATATTTATTAAATAAACATATTTATTTCACAAATGAAAAAAATCAGAAAGAAATAGAATAATATACAGTGGTACCTCGAGATACGAGTTTAATTCATTCTGTAACCTTGAGGTGTGGGAAACTATGAGACGCTCGAGTCATGGTAAACTGGTGGGTCGTGTGCAGCCGCCGATCCACACGATTACTCCTATCTCAAATGTTGCTCATATTTCAAAGCAAAAAATTGCTCGCTTGACGGCTCGTATCTCAAAAATCTTGTATGTTAGGGCACTTGTATCCCGAGGTACCACTGTAGTTGTGTTTAGTTATTAAATTATGAATTTACTGTTTTCCTTAGTAATTTCTTACTTTCTAGTTCTCTCTAGCATAATGAGATAGTATTAAATCATTTAGCACCACAAAACAAATATTAAAAGAAGAAAGAGAAAAATTTTTTGACATATATATATATAAAAATTTTTTAACACACACACACATATATATATATATAAAGATAAATAAATAAATATATATATATATATATATATATATATATATATAACTTTATGAAACACCTCTGAGCATAAATAGGTATTTTACTTTAAAGGAATGAGCTGTTTTGTAGGCTCCCACATCCCACTCTGAAATGCTTACAGGCCTCCTATATTTTCTTTCCCCTTGAAGATACAGGCTTGAAATTTGAACATGAACTAAAGTGACTAGTCAAATCCTTTGAACTTTGAATTAATAGAAAAAGGTAAAAATACATAATTGGACAAATTACAATCAGGTGTGCTAAGGCAGAATGTTCAGGCACTCAGTGATAATGTCTGACCAAGTTAGAGTGGCCACAGGGCATCTGGCAGCATCTTGCCTAAAAGATCCTACCAGAACCTAAACTAGGTTTTATAATCAACTATCTTCCTTTTTTATCTTTTGTCTTTCATTATCTATACTTGCTTCCCTTCTCATTCTATCAATTCTTTAACTATCTGGTCTCTAGAAATGAGTTCATCTATGCTTTGGATTTCCAGAACTTTCACCAGCAACATGAGTGACAACCTGATTTTGGTTATTTCAAACAGACATAGACCCAAATGGGATGACATACAAAAAAATTCAATCAAATGCTTAATAGTCATCTATTATAAGCAATGCAACATTTACTAAAAGCATTTTCAACAACTTGTTCATGTCATATAAATGCAATAGTAGTTATAAACAATTGTTTAACACAGAAATGTATTTCAAGATGATCAGTTGAACTGAGACAAAAACTTTCAATAATGTGTAAGTTCTAGTGTGTACTGAAAAGATGTATAATATATGTACTTAAGATTGTCTGTAAGATATAAGATGACCTAAAATATTAGACAGTCCTAATTGGCACAATTTTTCTACTCTATCTAGTAAAATTTGTACTGAAAACTGATTTTTCCTTATTTGGAAAGGCAATATAAAATAATGTCTACTATTTAATATGTGTTTTACTTATTATATCATCACATATTTATAGATATTGACCTTATAGCAATAGATTAGATATATTTCAGATCTGCAGAAGCCAAAAATAGAAATTAAATCAAGATATATGTCAAGTCAAAAAAAATCAAAAGCTACCTCAAAGGAAGAAAAGTTTTTTAACATAATATTTTAATCTAAGCAGATGTCTATTTAAATATAGATTTGCCAATCCTCCTCTACAATACATATTGCATGAATAAAAGAACTTAAATTCTGAAACCAATGTATTTCTATCTAGTTTGTGAGGTTGGGTTATCATTTTATTCTGTACTTTATCCAGTTAGCTTTATCATAGGTAAAAGTAAACTTTGACAAAGTTTGACAGATAAATGAAAGTCAAAGATATGTTAGAGGAGATAAATTAATTCATATATGCTAACTCAATCTATGAAAATATGTTAGAGAAAGAAACAAAACTACAAATTATATTGTTGATTCACATATAATGTTATCATCTTATCTATTGAAGAATAAGATAATATAAAACAAGATATTTCTTGAATTATATTAATAACCCAGATCTGAGCATTAGAATAACCAAAGCCTTTATTTAATTCAGAGTAGTGTATTAGATTTTAAAATAGTTAAAATTTTACTATTTTCAGATGGAAATTTTATTAGTATGCTAGTGGCCTGGTACACAAATTCGTTCACAGGTGTGGTGCCTTGGGCTGGCCCGCCAGTGGGGGGAAAAGGGATCATGGCTGGGTGGGGGGGTGGGGGGGAGGAACCATGGGAGGTTGGTCAGCCATGGAAGGTTGGCTGTGGGGCAACATTGACCACCAGGGGGGAGCTCCTGCATTCAGTGTCTGCCCCTGGTGGTCAGTATGTGTCATAGAAACCAGTCATTCAGTCATTTGGTCATTTAAGCTTTTATATACATAGATAAATAATAACTTTAGTCATTGTCTATTTTTAATATATTTCAAATTAAAAAATAAAATAAGTTTTTTAAAGCAGATAATTATTCTTTGATTATGAATAAAATAATTAAGACCTTAGAAGTTTTGTAATTAAGAGGAAAGACGTTTATGAAACTTCTATTGAAGACCTGCTACATAAACAATGTACCAAGTACTTTACTTCAGAATTCTCTGTATTTAACCTGATATCTTGTGAGGTAGTTGTAACAATTAAAAATGAAGAAAGTGACATTAAAAATTGTGATTTTATTTTAAGATAGGAGAATTCAGCAATTTTAAGTAATTTGAATTCAGACATGCCTGCGTATAAAAAGCTCTATTTTATCCACTGTACAAAAATGTCTCACCAGGTGCCTCCCACCCCTGAGGACTCCCAGACTATGAGAGACATCAGGCTGGACTGAGGGACCCCTGTCCAGTGCATGAATTTTTAATGCACCAGGCCTTTAGTCCTATCTAATAAAATAATAATATGCAAATTGACTGTTCCTCCACTACACCAATAAATCACGCCCACCAGTCAATCAGGAGCGAGTATGCAAATTAATCCAACCAAGATGGCTACAGCCATGGAGTGAGCAGGAAGCTTGAATTTTCCCAGCAATGGAGGAAGCCAAGCTTCCTGCAAACCCTGGCCAGCCATACACTCCACTCAAGGCTACAAAGTTTCAATTATAAAAGATAAATAAATCCCAACAAAAATGGCAGCAGCCATGGAGCTGGAGAGAGCAGGAAGCTTGGGTTTCCCTGACTATGGAGGAAGCCAAGCTTTCTGCCTGCCGTGGCTTGCCCTATACTCTGCTCAGGCTAAAATGTTTCAATTATATAAGATAAGTAAATCCTAGATATCAGGTCCTCCACTTGAGTCACTGAGGGCTGTGGCTGGCCTGAAAACCATCATAGGCCCCTTGCCCAGGCCACCCCATGCCCCAAGGGAATCCCCACCCTGATATGGCATAACCTTCAGAGCAAACCAGCCAGCCACCACCAGTGAACCAGGCCTCTATCCTATCTAATAAAAGAGTAGTATGCAAATTGACCATCACCCCAACACATAAGATGACACAAAATGGCCAATACAAGATGATCAGCAGAGAAGGGACCAGGTCTGTAAGGGAGGGCAGTTGTAGGCAATCAGGCCAGCAGAGGAGAGCAGTTGGGAGGAACCAGGCCAACAAGGGAGGGAAGTTAGGAGTGTCCAAATTGGCAGAGGAGGGAAGTTGGGGGTGACTGGGCCTGCATGAAGGGAAGTTGTGGGGGACCCAGGCCTGCAGGGGAGAGCAGTTGGGAACAATCAGGCTGGCAGGGGAGCAGTTAGGCATCAATCAAGCTGGCAAGGGAGTGGTTAGGGAGTTATCAGGCTGGCATGCAGAAAGAGTTAGGGGCAATCAGGAAGGCAGGCAGGTGAGCAGTTGTGAGCCAGAATCCTAGATTGTAGGATCGGGCCAAAATGGGCAGTCTGACATCCCTTGAGGGATCCCAGATTGAAGAGGGTGCAGGCTGGCTGAGGGACACCTGCACCATGCATGCATTTCATGCATCATACCTCTAGTAAATAATAAATAACATAATGCACATTATGTACATATGTCAAAAAGACAGAACTTAAAAAAAAAATACTGTAAATGGGAAATGGTGATGTAATCACAAAATGACGTAAGTTGAGTCTGACATAACCCCAGTACTGCCCATATAAAGATAACAATTATATTAGTAACAGCTAATACTATAATTCTATATAAGAAGAGGTATTATGCTAATTGACCATCATTCCATCACAAAGATGGCTGTACCACAGCTGAGGCCAAGTTCCCATAAGCAGCCTTAAGGAGCAATCAGCAGGGTCCTGAAGCTACACCCTTTCCTGCCCCCATGGGGCTTGACAGGGTACCTCAGGCAGCACCCCCCACCTTGGTGTCAGGCTGGGGACCTCAGATTGTAACTCCCACCTCAGTACCAGGCTAGGGGACCTGAGGCCATGCCCCACATCTGGCGGGGCATGACAGGGGACCTCAAGGTGTGCTTTCCTTCCTGGTGCTGGGCTAGGGGACCTCAGGCTGTACCCCCACCCCAGCACCAAACCAGGGGACCTGAGGCTGTGCCCCTCTGGTTGGCTGGGCTTGAGAGGGGACCTCAGGCCATGCCCCCACCCAGCATCGCTTAATGGGGAACCTCAAAGTGCACCTGCAGTGCAGGGTCGGAAGAACTTAGGCCACACTCTCGCTTGACAGGGGACCTGAGGCTGCTCCCTCTTCCAGTGCTGGGCCAGGGAGGCTTGAGGCTATGCCTCCCTTTCTAGCAGGGCTTGACAGGGGAACTCAGGCCATGTCCCCCGACCTGGCAGGGCTTGATGCAGAACCTCAAGGCACACCCCTGCCCTGATCTGGGCTGGGGAACCTCAAGCCATGCCTCCCGTCCTGGAGGTGGGCCAGGGGATCTGAGGCTATGACCCCTGCCCAGCAGAGCTTGATAAGGGTGGGACTGGCTGGGTCTGGATCTAGCCCATTTGGGGGGCTGGCCGAGTCTGAGTCTCATGTGCTTTTGAAGCGCATGTGGGTGGGCAGGGATTTGACTTTGGTTCCCCTGGTGTGCCTCAGACTCTGACAGGAGGAAGGTTTTCATATATATCTTACTAATTTTCTTTCATCTCTGACACTTCTATTATACAGAAAGTTCAAATAGCAATATTAAATTATTTCTTCTAATTAATCCCCTTTTAATGTGCAGGAATTTAGTGCATCAGGTCACTAGATAAATAAAATACAAAAATAAACTCAGTTTTGCATACTCACAATGGTAAACCAACTTTTGTATAAGGGAGAAAGCCTGCAATCAATGTTTTAGAAGACAAAAGAAGAGAAAGAATTTGCAAATGCACTATTAAGAGCATTTATTTTTAAATGTATATATTTTATATGTATTGAGAAATTTGTTTTTAGTAGTCTACTATTTAAGATGAATTATATGTATCCTTTAGGATTTAATTGTTTTATATACATACATGTTTCTGTTAAAAATATCAAAATTAATAATATCAGTTGAGTTTATTCATCCAAACTTATTTTGTCAGCTATTTGCTAGCTACCCTGTGTGGTCACTAAGGTTAGGTGGTAACAAGATAGACAAGGTTATTGCCCTATAATTACAGTTATTGAATAACACATAAACAAATCTGCTACAGAAATAATCACTGGTTCTGGTAACACAAATGACAATTTCCCTATATTCAAGTGTACAGTTAACTCAATAGAACCTGGCAGCTTAATTGACATGTATTACATGTATGCATAAAAGCTTGAAGATGGAAATGAATATAGAATAATTGGAGGATGTTGGAAATACAAACCATACCTATTTAGCCTATCTTTTAAATTCTAATAAGTATATTTACTAGAGAGTTTGCTTTCTCATATAACTCCTCAAATTAAGCTTGCAGGCATATCTTTTAATTAAAATAAATAATCCTGACAGACTATTTTTATAATTAGCACTTATATGGCAAGATTTCAGATGACACATTTTATGAAACAGTTTTAGATTTGATTCTATAAACAAACCTTCTTATCATAATAATATCTGAATAACTATTACAATAGAGTACAATTTCATATTTTAAACATGCAGACTGCACTTTACAAGTGTTACTATTATAAGATTGTGCTTTTTTAGAGAAACATGACAGGAGGTTAAATAAAATATTATTTATATGTTTTGAAATGCCAATATATTATAGAAAAATACTTTATCAAAATATAGTCTGAGCTAGAGACTCGATGCACAAAATTTGTACACTGGGGTGGGGGAAAGGTGTCCCTCAGCCCTGACTACATCTTCTCCAATATGGAGCTCCTCGAGGGATGTCTGACTGTGGGATCTGGCCTAAACCAGCAGTTGAACATCCCTCTCACAATCTGGGACTGCTATCTCACAACCACTCGCCTATTGCCAGCCTGATCACTCCCTAACTACCTCCCTGCCAATCTTATCAACACCTAACTGCTCCCCTGCCAGCCCGATTGCCCCTAACTGCCCTCCCCTACCAGCCTGGTCACCGTAACTTACCTCTCCTGCCAGCCTGGTTGCCCCTAACTGGCCTCCTCTGCAGGCCTGGTCACCCCTAACTGCCCTCCCCTGCTGGCCTGATCACCCCTAACTGGCCTCCCCTGGCAGAGAGGCAGCGGTGAATTTGAGCCTGGATGTGTAGTCTCAGGGAGCTTGTTCCCCATGACCAGACCCTGTGCTCACACAGGAAGACAGTGCTGAATTTGACCCTGGGTACATGGACACAGCGAATTTGTTTTCCACAGTGCACATCCGCATGACCAGACCTCACACTCACACTAAGGGGCAGTGTCTCCTGACTTTGATTCAGGTCAAGTGTACACAGGGCACTTGCCCTGTTTACTGCAGGGCAGAAGTGGACCTCCTATCAAAACAGTGTGAATGAGCAACTCGGTTTCCTGGGCAAATTGGTGCCACACAAGAGGCACCATTGACCACCAATGACTAGACTCTGTTCCTCATTACATGCACCTTAGATTCCTGATTCTCAGTACATTCACACTAAGAGCCAGTGATTCCAAATCTTGGTGCGTGTGTACACAGGAACATGATTCTCAGTGTGAGTTAGCACCAAGAAACAGAGACTCTGATAGTTGATTCTTGGCATGGACTCAGGGAGCCTCTGACACCTGACACACAATAGGGGACTTTGATTTTTGGCACACACCAGTGGGTTCCCTGTTTCAATGTGACACATGTGGCTTTCTTGATTCTAGGTGCACACATGAGGTCACACTAAGTGCCAGTGACTCTGACCCAGGGCAAGCATGGTTCCCAACAACCCACAGCAACTGCACATCTTAGTATCATAATTTTTCAGTGACACTTGTGGGGTGCAAAACTCCCACTGCACACAGTCCAGGCCCCTGCAACCTGACCTGAACCTTCTGGTGATAGTCAGAATGGGGACACAACAAAGCAATCCCCAGAGGAAAAAAAGGAGGAATTGCCAAGCAAGGAAATAAATGAAACGGAACCATGCAACATGAAAGAAAAAGAATTCAGAGTAATGGTCATACAGTTCATACACCAGAATAATGAGAAAATCAACAACCTATGCAAAAATCAGGAAGAAATAAAAAAGGGTATAGTTACAATCAAAAACACTATGCAAGGTTTCAACAGTAGACTAGAAGAAGCAGAGAACCGAATCAGCAAGTTAGAAGATCAGATACTGAAACAAGCCTAATCTGAACAGCAACTAGAGAAAAAAATTAAAAAGTAGGAGGAGAGCCTAAGGGATCTTATGGGCAATGCAAAATGAAATAACATACATATAATAGGGCTGCCAGAAGGACAAGAAGAGCAGTAAGGTTTAAAAAATTTATTTGAAGAAATAATGACATAAAACTTCCTTGATATGGGGAAGAAAAAAGTTACTCAAGTACAAAAAGTGCCAAGCAAGTAGAATCCCAAAAGACCCACACCAAGACACACCATAATTACAATGGCAAATGTTGTCAACAAAGAGAGAATCTTAAAAGCTGCAAGAGAAAGAGAATTACCTACAAAGGCTCTTCCATCAGATTATCAAATGATTTTTCAACAGAAACACAGAAAGCTAGAAGGGAATAGAAGGAGATATACAAAGTGATGCAAAGCAAGGGACTGAATCCAAGAATACTATATCCGGCAAGACTATCAATCAAATTTGAAGGGGAAATCAGGAGCTTCACAGACAAAAAAAAGACTAAGGGAGCTTATCACTACCAAACCAGCAAGAAATGCTAAAGGGAATGCTATAAAAAGAAGAAACAAAAAGGTAAGAAGGAACACAGCCTCAATAAATAAAAATGGCTACAAACAAGTACCTTTTAATATTAACTTTAAATGTAAACAGACTAAATGCTCCAGTCAAAAGACATTGAGTGGCTGAATAACAATAAACAACAAAACAAAACACACACACACAAACACACACAGACACACACACACACAGACACACACACACAACATGACCTATATATATGCTGTCTACAAGAGACCTACCTCAGAACAAAGGACTCACACAGACTGAAAGCAAAGGGATGAAAAAAAATATCTTTCAGGCAAATGGAAATGAAAAAAAAAAAAAAAAGCTGGGGTGGCAACATTTATACCTGACAAAATAGATCTCAAAGTAAAGGCCATAACAAGAGATAAGCAAGGCCACTTCATAATACTAAAGGGATTGATACAACAAGAGGATATAACCCTGGTAAACATATCTGCATCCAATGCAGGAGCACCCAAATACATAAAAAATCTCCTGGAAGATATCAAGAGAGAGATAGACAACAATACAATCATAGTAAGGAACTTTAATACACCACTGACATTACTGAATAAATCCTCTAGACAAAAAATCAGAAAAGAAACAACAATCCTAAATGATTAACTAGACCAGATGGACTTAATTGACATCTTCAGAACATTTCATCCCAAAGCGGCAGAATATACGTTCTTCTCAAGTGCACATGGGACATTTTCAAAAATAGACCTCCTATTAGGTCACAAGCAAAGTCTACCTAAATTCAAGGAGATTGAAATCATACCAAGCATCTTTCCAGACCACAGTGGCATAATATTAGAAATAAACTACAATAAAAACAATCCAAAACACTCAAACACTTGGAAGCTGAATACCATGTTATTAAATATTGATTGGGTTACCAATGAGATCAAAGAAAAAATTAAAAACATTCTGAAAACTAATGATGATAAAAAGAAAACAATCCAAAGGGACACAGTGAAAGCAGTCTTGAGAGGGAAGTTTATAGCTCTACAGGCCTACCGCAAAAAAACTAGAAAAAAATATAAATAAATCATCTAATGCTACATCTTAAAGAATTAGAAAGAGAGCAACAAGTAAAGCCTAGAGTGAGCAGAAGGAAGGAGATAATAAAGATTAGAGCAGAAATAAATGACATAGAGACCAAAAAAAAATATATATAAAAGATCAATGAAATCAAGAGCTGGTTCTTTGAAAGGATAAACAAGATTGATGAACCTCTAGCCAGGTTCATCAAGAAGCAAAGAGAGAGGACTCAAATAAACAAAATCAGAAATGATAGAGGTGAGATAACAGAACTCACCAAAATACAAAAGATTTTTTAAAAATACTATGAACAACTCTATTCCAACAAACTGGACACTTTGGAGGAAATGAACATATTTCCAGAAAAATACAACCTTCCAAAACTCAATGAGGAAGATTCTAAAAATCTCAATGGGAAAATACAATAACTATGGAAGAAATTGAAACAGAAATCAAAAAGCTTCCTGAAAAAAATAAAAAATATAAAAATAAAAGCCCAGGTCCAGATGGCTTCACAGGAAAGTTATACCAAACATTCAAGGAAGAATTAAAACCTATCCTCCTCACACTATTGCAAAAAATTCAAGAGGAAGGAAAACTTTCAAATACCTTCTATGAAGTCAGCATCACACTAACACCAAAACCAGATAAAGACAACACAATGAAAGAGAATTACAGGCCAATACCCCTCATGAACATAGATGCCAAAATCCTCAACAAAATCCTAGCAAATGGATCCTGCAGTACATCAGAAAGATCATACACCGCGACCAAGCAGGATTTATCTATCTCAGGGATGCAAGGATGATACAATATCTGCAAATCAATAAATGTGATACATCACATAAACAAATTGAGGGGAAAAATTACATAGTCATATCAATTGATGCAAAAAAAGCATTTGACAAAATCCAACATTGTTTTTTGATAAAAACTCTCAACAAGGTAGGAATAAAAAGATCATAGCTCAACATCATAAACCCATGTATGATAAACCCACAGCCAGCATCACACTCAATGGACAAAAACTAAAACCATTCCCTCTAAGAACAGGAACAGGACAGGGATGCCCACTCTCACCACTCCTGTTTGAGACAGTACTGGAAGTATTAGCCATTGCTATCAGACAACGAGAAGAAATAAAAGGCATTCAAATTTGAAAAGAAGAAGTATAACTGTCCTTATTCTCAGATGGCATTGATACTATACATAGAAAACCCTAAAGACTCCATCAAAAAACTAATAGATTTAATAAATGAATTCAGCAATGTAGCAGGATACAAAATTAATGCCAATAAAATCTGTGGCATTTCTATACACCAACAGTGAACTTACAAAAAAAGAGACTAAAAAAGCAATCCCATTTACTATTGTACCAAAAAATTTAAAAGATACCTAGGAATAAACCTAGCTAATGAGATAAAAGACCTACATGCAAAAACATATAGGACACTGGTAAATGAGATAGAGGATGATATAAACAAATGAAAGGACATACTGTGTTCACAGATTGATAGAATAAATATCATCAAAATATTTATTCTAGAATAATAGGAGAATCCAAGATGGCAGCATAGTGAACACCTACACTGCTGCCTCACACAACAATTTCAAAACTACAACTAAAAGACAGAACACACAGCATCCAGAACCACAGGAAAGCTGGCTGAGTAAAAATTCTACAACTAGAAGGAAAGAGAGGGGCTCACGGAGATCCAGAGGAG
>JAAGEH010000012.1:39628335-39822723 GCA_011751065.1 Lasiurus cinereus | reverse complement strand
GACTGCTGATTGTGCCGCTTGCTTTCATGAGCGGGCAAGAGATAAAGCCTCCCAACTGTGCCACTTCTAACTCCACTAAACCCCAGTTTCAGGCGAAACGCTGGGGACCCAGACTCATATGGTCCCAGTACGCAGGGGAGCCAGAAATGCAGTAGTCTAGAGTCACTATGCACACGCACAGGGACCAATCTAGTGATTATCCAGAGTAACGTGAGACTCAGGGTCTGTGGAGGGCAGGGCCAACTGGAAGGCAATGTGATCTGTTAAGCTCTGAGACTCCACTTATCCCAAGCTCAACAGAGAGGCTTTTGCAGTTTTGCAAGTCTTGTATCATAAGGCTGAATCCAACACAGAAGTTCTCCAGGCATGGTGAAAATGCGGCGGCAAAGGAAGAGATCACAAACAAAAGAAATGGAGGAAAACAAATGACTGGATATAGAGTTCAAAACTACGTTTATAAGGATTTTCAAGAATATCCTAGAAAAGATGGATAAGCGAGACCCAAGAGGAGATGAAAAAGGACCAGCTAGAGATGAAAAAGGACCAATCAGAAATTAAACATACACTGACTGAAATAAAAAATATTATACAGAGACCTAAAAGCAGACTAGAGGAAGGCAAGAATCAAGTCAAAAATTTGAAATATAAAGAATCAGAGGAGAATCCAAGATGGCGACATAGGTAAACACCTACACTGCTGCCTCACACAACAATTTCAAAACTACAACTAAAAGACAGAACGGACATCATCCAGAACCACAGGAAAGCTGGAGTGGAAGTTCTACAGCTAGAAGGAAAGAGAGGGGCTCACGGAGACCCAGAGGAGCTGCAAAAAGCTGAGGTATGAAGACGCGCACGTGGAGAGAGCGGGTGCCAGAGTACCTGGCTGGCTTTCTCTTGTGGGAGGGAAATGGAGACTCCCAACGGCATTGAACCTCTTCTCTTCCGACACTAAACCCCAGATCCAGCTGAATCTCATACAGGGGGAGTTTGGACTGTGAAAAGGGAGAAGTGCCAGAAATTTAGGGGAGTCGCAAAAGATCAGAGGGCTGGTGGCGGCGCACAGGGCACTACGCGGAGGACAGACTGCTGATTGTACCGCTGGCTTTCAGGAGTGGGCAGGAGACAGACCCTCCCAACTGCGCCATTTCTGACTCCACTAAGCCCCTGTTTCGGGCGAAACCCTGGAGACCTAGACTCGTGTGGTCCTGGTGTGCAGGGGAGCTGGAAAGGCAGTGGTTAGAGGCACTGCGGGTGCGCACACAAGGACCGCTCCAGCCATTACCCAGTCACGTGAGACTCAGGGGCCATGGAGGGCGGGGCCGACTGGAAGGCAACGCGGTCCCTTAAGCCCTGAGACTCCACCCATCCCAAGCTCAACAGAGGCTTCTGTGGCTTTGCAAGTCTGACATTATAAGGCTGAATTCAACACAGAAGTTTCCCTGGCATAGTGAAAAGGCCGGGACAAGGGAAGGGATCACAAACAAAAGAAATGGAGGAAAAAAAAAAACCACTGGATATAGAGTTCAAAACCACGCTTATAAGGTTTTTCAAGAATATGCTAGAAAAGATGGATAAATTTATCAAGTCCCAAGAGGAGATGAAAAAGGACCAACTAGAGATGCAAAAGAACCAACTAGAGATGGTAAAGGTCCAACTAAAGATGAAAAAGACCAACTAGAAATTAAACATTCACTGACTGAAATAAAAAATATTATACAGAGTCCTAACAGCAGACTAGAGAAAGGCAAGAATCAAGTCAAAAATTTGAAATATAAAGAAGCAGAAAACACTCAACTGGAAAAGCAAGAAGAGAAAAGAATCCAAAAATGTGAAGATAATGTAAGGAGATTCTGGGACAGCTTCAAACGTACCAACATCAGAATTGTGGGAGTGCCAGAAGAGAGAGAGCAAGATACTGAAAACCTATTTAAAGAAATAATGACTGAAAACTTCCCACATCTGGTGAAAGAAATAGACTTACAAGTCCAGGAAGCACACAGAACCCCATATAAAAGGAATCCAAAGAGGACCACACCAAGACACATCATAATTAAAATACCAAAAGCAAAAGACAAAGAGAGAATATTAAAAGCAGCAAGAGAAAAACAGTTCATTACCTACAAGGGAGCACCCATACGACTGTCAGCTGATTTCTCAACAGAAACGATGCAGGCCAGGCGGGAGTGACAAGAAATATTCAAAGTGATGTATAGCAAGAACCTACAACCAAGAATAATCTATCCAGCAAAGCTATCATTCAGAATTGAAGGGTAGATAAAGAGCTTCACAGAGAAGAAAAAGCTAAAGGAATTCATCAACTCCAAACCAGTATTATATGAAATGCTGAAACGTACTCTTTAAGAAGAGGAAGAAGAAAAAGATTAAAGTCAAAAAATTATGAACAACAAATACATATCTATCAACAAGTGAATCTAAAAATTAAGTGAATTAAAAATTTGATCAACAGAATAAACTGGTGAATATACTAGAATCAGGAGCATTGAAAGGGAGTGGACTGATAATTCTCAAGGGGAAAGGGGTGAGGGGTATACAGGGAGAGACTGGACAAAAATCATACACCTATGGATGAGGTCAATGGGAGGGAGGGAAGGGTGGGAGCTGGGTGGAGGGGTGCTATGGAGGGAAAAAAAGAAACACAAATGTAATAATCTGAATAATAAAGATTTAATTAAAATAAAAAAATAAAAATAAATAATCAGAAAATACTCAACTGGAAAAGCCAGAAGAGAAAAGAGTCCAAAAATGTGAAGATAATGTAAGGAGCCTCTGGGACAGCTTCATGCGTACCAATATCAGAATTGTGGGGGTGCCAGAAGAAGAGAGAGAACAAGATACTGAAAACCTATTTGAAGAAATAATGACTGAAAACTTCCTACATCTGGTGAAAGAAATAGACTTACAAGTCCTGGAAGCACACAGAACCCCATATATAGGGAATCCAAAGAGGACTACACCAAGATATGTCATAATTAAAATACCAAGAGCAAGACAAAGAGAGAATATTAAAAGCAGCAAGAGAAAAACAGTTCATTACTTACAAGGAAGCACCCACATGATTGTCAGCTGATTTCTCAACAGAAACTATGCAGGCTAAATGGGAGTGGCAAGAAATGGTTAACATGATGAATAGAAAAAAAATTAAACCAAGAATACTCTATCCAGCAAAGCTACCATTCAGAATGAAGGGCAGATAAAGAGCTTCACAGATAAGAAAAAGCTAAAGGAGTTCATCAACTCCAAACCAGTATTATATGAAATGCTGAAAGGTAGACTTTAAGAAAAGAAAGAAGAAAAAGGTAAAGGATAAAAAATTATGAACAACAAACACATATCTATCAACAAGTGAAACTAAAAATCAAGTGAATAAAAAATTTGATCAACAGAATATCTGATGAATGTAATAGAATCTGGATCACAGAAAGGGAGTGGACTGGTTAAGGGGAAAGGGGTGAAGGAGGTGCAGGGAGAGATGGGACAAAAATCATACTCCTATGGATGAGGTCAATGTGGGGGGCGTAGGTAAGGATAGAAGGAGGGATGGGAGCAGGTGGAGGAGAGCTATGAAAGGGAAAAAAAGAGAAACTAATGTAATAATCTGAATAATAAAGATTTAATTTTTTTTTTAAATGTCCATTCTACACAAAGCAATTTATAGATTCAATGCAATCCCCATGAAAATACCAATGGCATATTTCACAGACCTAAAAGAACTCTCCAAAAATTCCTCTGGAATAAAAAAATTCCCGAATAGTTGCAGCAATCCTGAGAAAGAAGAATAAAGTAGGTAGGATCACCAGATTTCAAGCTGTATTACAAAGCCACTATTCTCAAAACAGCCTGGTACTGGCACAAGAACAGGCATATAGACCAGTGGAATAGAATAGAGAATCCAGATATCTACCCAAACCACTATACTCAATTAGTATTTGACAAAGGAGGCATGAACATACAATGGAGTTAAGACAGTTTCTTCAATAAATGGTGTTGGGAAAATCGGAAAGATACATGCAAACAAATGAAACTAGACCACCAACTTACACTATGCACAGAAATAAACTCAAAATAGATAAACATAAGATGGGAAACCATAAACATACCAGAGGAATACACAGGCAGCAAAATCTCAGACATATGCCAAAGGAAGTTCTTCACTAATATTGCTGCTAGGACAATGGAAGCTAAAGAGAAAATAAACAAATGGGACTACATCAAAATAAAAAGCTATTGCACAGCAAAAGAAACTATCAAGAAAACAATAATAAACACCATTACATGGGAGAACATATTTGCCAATGTTATCACTGATAAAGGTTTAATCTTCAACATTTACAGGGAACTCATACAAATCAAGAAAAAGAAGATAACCCAATCAAGAAATGAGCAATGGTCCTAAATAGAGACTTTTCAAAAGTAGTCAGAAGTAAGGCCAAGAGACATATGAAAAAATGCTCAAGGTAAGTAATTATCTGAGAGATCCAAATCAAAATGACAATGGGGTATCCTTTCACACCTGTCAGAATGGCTAATATCAACAAGTCAACAAATGACAAATGTTGGCGAGGATGCGGAGAAAAAGGAACCCTTGTGCACTGCTGGTGGGAATGCAGACTGGTGCAGCCACTGTGGAGAACAGTATGGAGTTTCCTCAAAAAACTAAAAATGGAACTCCCATTTGACCCAGTAATACCACTTCTAGGAATATATCACAAGAAGTTTTAAACATTAATCAGAACAGATATATGCACCCCTATGTTCATAGCAGTACAATTTACCATAGCTAAGATTTGGAAATAGCCTAAGTGCCCATCAGCAGATGAGTGGATTAAAAAACTGTGGTACATGTACACAAAGGAATACTACGCTGCGCTAAAAATGAAGAAATTCCTACCATTTGCAACAACATGGATGGAACTGGAGAGCATTATGCTAAGTGAAATAAGACAGTCAGAGAAAGATAAGTATCATATAATCTCACTCATTTATGGAATATAATGAACAATATAAACTTATGAACAACAATAGTTCCAGAGACAGAGAAACATTGATCAGACTATCAAACCTTGGAGGGAAGGCAGGGAAGGTTGGCGGTAAGGGGAAGAGATAAACCAAAGGACTTGTATGCATGCATATGGGCCTAACCAATGGACACAGACAACAGAGGGTGAGTCCATGAGTGGGGGGATGGGGGCTAAGGGGGGGGAAAGGACACATATTTCACACACTAATCAATAAAGAAATTAAACAAAATAAAATAATTTTTTACCATATTTTCCTTTCTAAACCAAATATGCTCAAAATATTTTTTTCATTTTTAAGAAATAGACTCCTGCCCTAGCTAGTTGGGCTCAGTGGATTGAGTGTCAAACTGCAAACTGAAAGGTTGCAGGTTCAATTCCAGTCAAGGGCACATGCCCAGATTGTGGGCTCGATCCCCAGTGGTAGACTTTCAGGAGGCAGCTAATCCATGATTCTCTCCCTTCATGGATGTTTCTATCTCTCTTTCTCTCTACCTTCTCTTAAATCAATAAAATATATGTTTAAAAAAAGAGAAATGGACCCCTTTCTTTCTATATTCTCTTCACTACTATCATATCTCTTACCTTTCATTTTTAACTACTTGTTTTTACTTCCTTACAAACCATTCATTCATTATATAACATATATATTAGATTTTTACTTCCATCAAGTCTATAAAAAGTTCCTATGTTGAAGTTATCCATGAGCATATTGTTTTCAAATTCAATGCTCATTTAATGTTTTGGCATCATTTCACACTGTAGAGCACTTTCTTTTTAACCAATTCCATTGCCTGCTTCTTGTAGTTTCAAATTTTCCTGATTTTCTGCTTCTTTCCAAATCATCCCTTAAATGTGTATATGATTTTGCATTTTGTTTTATAACTTGATTTTAACCAGTCTAGATATTTTCTCTTGGGTATCTCATATTATTTTTTATATTAAATTCTCATCTAAAAATCCCTAATATTTTATCTATTCCTTGTCAATATAGGTCTACATGTAAAACTTCCTTGGGTTTCTCTTCATGAGGTTGCTTTAGACATTTCCAATTCAACATTTCAAATACAGATATTGTTTTTTGCTCACTTAAAGTCACACTCCACCTTATGGCTCCTATCCCTTGAGTGACACAAATCAGAAAACATGGAATGATTCCTACCTCCTTATTTAACCACTGATGAACTGTGTAGGGTCTTGGGATTTACCTTATTTCCAAGCTAACAAACTATTGGTAGAGGCTTTGTGAATCTTGAGTCAGAAAACAAACGAACAACAACAACAAAAAAAAAACTTTATTACTCAAGACAAAAACGGAGCAAACTCTACTAAAAAAAGAAAGAAGGAGGAGGAGGAAAAGGAAGAGAAGAAAGCCACTTTCACCAGAACTTCTGGCTCATAACAATTTTCCATGACCATCCAATTTCCATGGGGCAGTGATATTAGTCTGCATGGATACCTGCATATTCAGTGGATTGTGTGAGAATGGAGGAAAACTGAGTTTCACAGGGAGTGGAAAGCAAGCCTGCTCTTTGTCTCATGGGTAGGGAGGAATGTTACTTCATTTATAATGGTTGTTTTCTACATGCACAAAACTATGCACCCAAAGTGGAATGCCTTTCATAACAACCATTACCCATGTCCAATCAATCACCAAATCCAGATGACTTCAACTCCTATATATCTTTTAGATTAACCCATTGATCTTAATTCTCACTGTTACTCCCCTTCCTCAGACCATGTCATATCATCTCTCACTAGGATTACTGAAAAGCCTCTTACACATCTCCTTGCTTTCCAGGACCCTATCTCACTCTTTATTTGCTCTTCCAGGCATCCTCAATGAATCTCAAATCTGAACAAAACTGTGATTATAAAAACTAATTCCAGTCCTGCCATTTTTATTTACTATTTTCATTGCCCTTGGCAAATATTGATAGCTTCCAGCTTCCTACGTTAACTGATAATAAAGCCTTTCCTTTGGTCACTGATTATACTGTTTCTCTTTTATCATCCCCCCCACTCCTTAATAATAACCCCACACATTAACTTCTGTAACTTCCTGCTGCCAATTGCTGTACCATTTTTTTTCTTTTTTAAAAAATATATTTTATTGATTTTTTTACAGAGAGGAAGGGAAGAGATAGAAAGTTAGAAACATCGATGAGAGAGAGACATCAATCATCTGCCTCCTGCACGCCACCTAATGGGGATGTGCCCACTAGCAAGGTACATGCCCCCGACCGGAATCAAACCTGAGACCTTTCAGTCCGCAGGCTGACACTCTATCCACTGAGCCAAACCAGTTTTGGCAAATTGCTGTACTATTTTCTATATCTATCTCTTATCTCCAAACCTTTGGATGTATGTTTTCATTTACTTTATTGTGCCCCCACTCATGTCTACTTGGAGATTTTTAATTCCTATTCCTTCAAGTTTAAGGTTTGGTCCACCAATAATTTATTAATCCATTAGCAATGAGCACATGGTGCATTTTCCATAAATCCCAGTTGCAACCTGAGCTTTCCGATTAGAGTATCACACTGGTAGTATTTTCACTGGCTCATGTCCCTCACTGGTATCTGTGTGGGGATCAGGAACCACATCCTATTCTTTGATCCCTGCTATAGCATCCAAATAAAGTGAGTAACAAACTCCTTTATTAATGAAAATTTATGCAGAGTGAAGGAAATAAGTTACTAAAACACTGTGACAATTGAAGTTTCCAATACACTTGAAGATTAAAGCTCAGTGAAGGAATGCAAGAGGTCTTATTTGACCTATCTCAACAACATTAAGGGCAGTGCCTAATATATGCAATTGCTCCTCTACTTGCATGTTTTGTATTTTTTAAAAATATATATTTTATTGATTTTTACAGAGAGGAAGGGAGAGGGATAGAGAGTTAAAAACATCGATGAGAGAGAGACATGGATCAGCCGCCTCCTGCACACCCCCCACTGGGGATGTGCCTCCAACCAAGGTACATGCCCTTGACCGGAATTGAACCTGGGACCTTTCAGTCTGCAGGCCAATGCTCTATCCACTGAGCCAAACCGGTTTCGGCATATTTTGTATTTTTTTAATTCGCCTACTTGCTAAGTTATTTTAACTTCAAAATATTATTTTCAGGTCATTATAAACATTTGCATGAACAGAGCTGAAAAAGAAAAAATCAAGTCACTCCATGCACAAATCCTCATATAAAGTCAGCATAGTCATGTTTTCTTTTTGATTAAATTCTCATACTGTAAATTAGAGTCTTTTCACAGCCTATAGTGTCACATTTTGGTGCTTTTTCTTGGTGGTATTTTTTCTGTTTAAAATCGTTTCCAAGGGAGTGCTGCTTAGGTTCCCTAATAGAAGCCACCTGTGATGTTTCTTGCTGAGAAAATACCTGTGTTAGGTCACTCATACCTCCTTCAGGCATGAATTATAGTGTTGTTGTCAGTGACTTTAATGCTACTGAATTAACAATACATATTAAACAAGGTGTCTTTAAAGAGAGGCACTTATAAAACAAGGTTATGCATTGATTGGTCAATGGAAATATTGTGACCGGAAGTTCTCAGAAAACTAATCTTGCCTTTTTCCTCAGAGCAATGAACCAGTCAATATTTGCTAATTCAGTGTCTGCCATGACTTTCTGGAACATAATTATGATAATGAGAATAGACTATAACTACTTCCTCATAAGTATTTGACAATTAGTAGTTGAAGGAAATAAGCAAGGGATGTAAAAGGGAGCTACTGAAGGTGTGTTTCTGAAATTGTATTACGAGCTGTATATCTTATTCTGTATTTTCTTTAGTGATTTGGGTAAAGATCAAAACACATTTGTTAAATTGGTAGATGATACATATCTGTGAGGTATAAATGTGCAGGATTAAATATTATTACGATGAGGAAATTTACTGAAAATCAATGAGGTAGGATTTAACAGGGTTAAATTTAAAATCTACATATCCATCCATTATCTAAGAAGATAAAAATCTTAACAGTTTTATATAAACTTAATTGGAAGTTTAATTTTACTTAATCATAAGAAAGGTAAGAGTAAAATGTGTTGAAATCACATAATTCCTAAAGTTAAAAATAAGAAATAAAATTAGAAGACATAGATAGCAATTGTGGTTTAGCTTTATTGTAGCTGCTGACTATAAAATCCAGGTAAATTATTCAATTTTTTTGAGAGTATGTTTATTAAAGCTGGGTATAGTAAAACAAAAGAAGGACTTATGATAGAAGAAGCAATAGGAGAGAGCCGAGGCAGGCTGCCATGTCTCCCTACAAACCTTCTGGGAAAGAAGTGAGTGAAGGGGGTCTTGGGGACACGTTCAGGGGATGGACCCTGGAGGAGGTGTGCTCCTACCCCGTTTGTAAGTCTTATGGGGATCCCTGGTTCTCAGGAGAAAGTTCATGCTCAAGAAGGAGGTCATGGGCTTGCTCCTGAAAGTGCCTGCCTCTAGGCCTTCTAGGGCTTTAATTTTTTAAATAGATAAAAAAATGAATAGGTTCAATTAATTATCTTGCTTTTCTAAAAGGATTTATGTATTTTTTATCTTATTAACTGAAAATTGTATTGTCCATTATTACATTTTTCATCTCTATTTTCACAGTGTTAAACTTTGCAGGAAATACTTAAACTGACTACAAATGACAACTGAATTAAGAATATTCTCAATGCTGCTTCATAGACAACCCCATTGTGGAAAGTAAAATTCTGGTTCTCATGGGATTAATATTACCTTACCTACATATATGTTAGGCTAATAACTTGATTATAAAACCACAACATCTTAAAATATTCTAAACTTTTGCCATATCCCAATACCATTTTAGAGGATGGTATAAGCCATATCTTAAATAGCCAATATTATCTCTCTTCATAAAAATGATACTACATTTATTCAAATAATAGTGGTAAAATTATTGTAGCTGATTACTTGGTTTGGTAATAACAAAAAGATTGTAATGACATGTACAATTTGCCTTAAATAATTAAAACTCTTTAAGTTTATATATATTTTTTCTGATTTGTAGATTGATCCTTTGATATTAGATGTTATTACATTTTTATTACCATTCATGTGATACTTCAAAGTTGGCCCAACCCTGAAAATATTCTACTGGCTCTCCCACTTCCAGGCCTCCTGTTGGACTGTTTTAGACTTCTAAGCCTCTTTAACAAAGTTAAAACTTTAAAGTAGTTTAACTGTCTCTGAGGTCATGCTGAGAGTAGAGAAGGAATACATCCCTTTAAAATCCACCCTCTTGAGGAGCACACTTAAGAATCTTTAAAAGAAACTTGAACTTCTCTATTCTTGGACTAACCACTATATCTTATTTCAGAGAAGTCCAGACATTTCATAACTGGTAGGACTTCTTTGGAGAAAAATGGGCATGCTCTTTAAACAGCTAGATCATTTATGATTTTGAACTATAGATTATTTCTACCTCAGAGAGATTAAATAACTCTTAAAGTGATACTGTTCTTCCTTTTGAGGGTGTATAATTTAGGGAATTGTGGCCAGTATAAAAATATATGTATTTCATAACAGAATGATAAGTATTATTTACTTTCAAATACTTTTAAAGTCATCATGGAGTGCTTATGGTGAATATATCTTCTTAGAGTTTCCTTTAATGTAGATTTCATTAATATATTTTACCTATACTTATATTTGTTAAGATAAATATATCCCTCATCATCTATTATAATAAAAGCATAATATGCAAATTGACTAAATGGCTGAACAGTGGAACTACTGTCTAGATAACCTTCTGGATGACCTTCTAGATGAAGCCAGGGTCATGAGGGCCGAGGCAGCTGGAACTGTGAAGGCCTATTCTTTCACAAATTTCATGCATCAGGCCTCTAGTCTCTCTCTATAAAAGCCCAGCAACCTTTATGGTGGAAGGACTAGAACAACCAGTTGCTATGACGTGCACTGACCACCAGAAAGCAGACAACTCAATGCAGGACCTGCCGCCTGGTGGTCAGTGCGCTCCTAGAGCCAGAGTGCTGCTCAGCCAGAAGTTGGGCTCAGGGGTGGTGAGAGTAGTAACAGTGTCAGGAGCCTCTCCCACTTCAGCAACAACGCTAATGAGTGGTAAGCCAAGCAGTAAGGAGCGAGCAGGTGGGTGGTAAGGAGCAAGTTAGGGGGCAGTTAAGAGAGAGCAGGCAGGTGGTTAGGAGCAAGCAGGTGGGTGATTAAGAGCAAAGGGTCCAAAATTGTAAGAGTGATATACAGCAGTCAGACATTCCCTGAGGGATCCCAGATTACAAGAGGGCACAGGCTGGGCTAAGGGACCCATCCCATGCACAAATTTCATGCATCTGGCCTCTAGTATCCTATATAATAAAGAGCTAATTAGACTGGACAGCAGAATGACCTTCCAGAACAACCAGTTGGTGGGGGGTGGGGCCACAAGACAGCTGGAGCTATGGCCAAGAAGGCAGCTGGGGCTGCTGTGAGGACCATGCCCCTTGCATGAATTCCGTGCATTGGGTCTAATATATATATTCTATAAAGAGTATAAAGTACCAAAAATATAATTTATCTTTTTATTTTAAAATTAGTGCTTAATTTGAAAAGCCTTAGCAAAGGCTAACTAAATTTCTAGTTAAACTGTATAAGATGATTACATTGAATATTATTCTGAAAAGTTATTTGCTATATATTTAAATATTATTTTTGAGAATCTATCTGAAATTATGATTACATGATTATGATTATTTAATAAAATATTATATGTATAGTTATATTGATTTGAGAAAATGTGGTTCAGTATTAAAAGGCTTTTACATTTACATATAGAGGCATTTCAGCATTAATTTCAGTAAAGAATATGCTAAAATTTTATTGACAATATTTAATTATTTGTCCAAGTTTTGTATAATATAAAAATATCATCTGTATCACCAAATAGTTTACTAAGTATTATAGCTGCCAGACTCTGAAATGTATATATCATATACTCTTACTTTTATATGACATTAATATATCCCCATTGTCTTTCTTTTTTTTAAAGTAAAACATGACTAAAACATGACTCTGTGATTATAAAAACTGTATGTACTAACATATATCTTCTCATATTGGCTTAAGTTTTCAAGATTAAACTATTAAAAATAAGAATAATCTAAAGGTTTTTAAGATGTAAATTTATATAGAAAGATGTTGAGAGGTATGGAATTGCAAAAATAACCTTTAATAAGTTAGTGCAATGATGTTTGGGTAGATTTGTTTAAAATACCATAAAATGCCATTGAGTTACAACAATTAAAACAGGGTTGTAAAATAAGAAAATATTAAAGATAAAAAAATGCTCAATGTCACTAACAATGAGAGAGATGTAAATTAAAACCACTAGTACAGTGAGATACCACCTCACACCTGCCAGAATGGCGATCATCAATAAATGAACAAATAACATGTGCTAGTGAAGTTGTGCAGAAAAGGGGACCCTGGTATATTGTTGGTGATTCAGACAGTATGAAAACAGTATGAAGTTCTTTCAAAAAATTAAAAATAGAACTGTCATTGACCCAGCAATTTCACTTTTAGCAATATATACTAAAAATCTCAAAACACCAATCATAAAGTATATATACACCCTTATGTTCATGACAGTATTATTTACAATAGCCAAGATGTGGAAACACCCCAAGTGCCCATCAGTAGATGGATGGATAAAAAAACGGTGTTAAATTACACAATGGAATACTATGAGGCTGTAAAAAAAAAAAAAAAGGATCTCTTACCCTTTGCAATATCATGGACAAATCTTAAGATTATTACACTAAGTGAAATAAGCCAGCCAGAAAAAGACTGATATCACATGGCCTTACCTAAATGTAAAATCTAATGAACAAAATTGATCCAGAGGCATGGATTTATGAAACAGACTGACTGATCTCAGAGGGCAGGGGGCTTGGAAGACAGGAAGATATTATCCAAAAAACTTATATGCATATATGCACAGCCCATGGACACAGACAATAGTGAACACCTGGGTAGGGTAAGGCTGGGTGAATGGGGGCAAAAAGGGGGAAGAGGGGAACATCTATAATACTGTCAACAAAAAATAAATTTTAAAAAACAGTTTAAGATTTAGTCATATAGCTCAAATCTTGATTCAGATATATTCAGGTATTCAACATGTAATAAAAATAATTATTAAAAATAACAAAAGTATGAATAAGCTAATGAAAGATATAGAAGGATCTACTGTTTTGGGGAGGGATCCCCCAATTACTTTTCTATTAAATGTATTGGGTGACATTGCTTAATAAGATTATATAGGTTTCAAGTGTACAACTCTGTAACACATGATCTTCTTATTGCATTGTATGCCCACCAAAATATCTTCCGTCATCATTATTTGACCCTCTTTACACTTTACTATCCTCCACCCCTCTTCCCTCTGGTAACCACCTTACTGTTTTCTGTGTCAATGAGTTTGTTTGTTTTTTGTTTGTTTGTTTGTTTGTTTTTTGTTTGTTTGTTTTTGTTTTTCTTCTCTGGTCATTTTTTGCTTTTAATTTTATATCTCACATATGAGTCAATTCATATGGTTCTTAACCTATTATTTATAAAGGAAAGCAAAAATAAAACGATGTGGAAGAAATGAAAATTATGTAATACTAGAGCGCAGTGCATGAAATTCATGCATGAGGGGTGGGGTGGGGTTGCCTCAGCCCAACCTGCACCCTCTCACAATCCGGTACCACTGGTTCCTAACTGTTCACCTGCCTGCCTTCCTGGTAACTCCTAACTGCCCTCCCCCTGCTGGCCTGGTGGGCCCTTACTACCCCCTTGCCAGCCTAGTTGCCTCCAACTGCCCCTCTTTGCCAGCCTGGTCACCCCTTACTGCACCCCTTGCCAACCTGGTCACTTCTAACTGCCCTCCTGCCAGTCTGGTTGCCCACAACTGCCCCCCTTCTGGCCTGGTCACCTCCAACTGGTCCCCTGCCAGCCTGGTTTCCCCCAACTAAAGTATAAAAACTCAGATATTGCCGAGACCGGTTTGGCTCAGTGGATAGAGCGTCGGCCTGCGGACCAAAGGGCCCCAGGTTTGATTCCGGTTGGGGACATGTACCTTGCTTGCGGGCACATCTCCACTGTGGGGCGTGCAGGAGGCGGCTGATCGGTGTCCCTCTCTCATCGATGTTTCTGACTTTCTATCCCTCTTCCTTCCTCTCTATAGAAAATCAATAAAATATATTTTAAAAAAACAGATATCATTTGTGTTTGATACACAGAGATTTATAAAAGGGGGTTCTATTATTTTGAACTTTCCCTTTTTATCTATTTACTAATCAAAAGTAGACACTGTTGTAAAAAGTATAATTAATCTGCTATAACAACGCAAACGTAGTCATGGAAAAGAAAAAAAATATTGCAAATGCACAAAGAAGGAGGATTGCATTTTTTCTGTCAATTACCTAACACGAGGTATAAAAATTAATTTTGACAAAAATAATAAACATAAATTCTAAAATCAGATTGTCATGAGCAAAATGCTTTCAATATGCAGACATCTGAAAGTGACCTTGGAGCAATTGAAACTCCTTCTTAAATGTGTCTAGACAGAGAAAAGGAGCACTTAACCGCTGAGAGGAGGTTGCAATAGAGACAGTGGTGGAATCTGAGCTATAATCACTACCCACTACCACCATGCTAGTCTTCACTCACAGAGCATTGCATTTACAAACCACTTTTCCATATTCCTTTGGATGATTTTTATGCTCAGTTTTGGTTATTATAATGATATATTCACACTATCAGTTGAGTAAATGTGATAAAGTGCCCAGCTAATACACCACATCCTCTTAATATAATTGAAAGTACTAACATTAAAAATGTATTCCATATACATGGTTTCATTTTCTTAAATGTTTTTCAGAACTTACTGAAACAAGTAAGGAAGGGTCCTTACTGTAATATGCCGTGAGAAAATACTGCATTTCAGCCCTGACTTCCTTCAGGAATAAAACTTCACCTGTGAGGATAAACATGGGAGCAATTAGGAGTTGAAAGAGTCTTTTCCTAAGAAAGAGAACTTAAGTATGAAATTACAATACCTGGTTGTGTTTGTTTCTTTTGAACACATAGTTGTAACCTCTTTGAGCTTTTTACTCACACATAAAATACAGAAGTGGGACATATGATCTCGAATGGCCTTCCAGGAAATAAATTCAGTGAAGCTCATAGTCTTTTTATGTATCTGCATAGTGTGATGATTTTTATTCACTCTCACGATAGAGGCAGAGAATCTTTCTGAATTGATATTAACCAGAAGCTATGCATGTGTTATCCATATTTTAAAAGTCAAAAAGTCACATAAATGAAGAACCTAGAGACTCCTGCTTTCTTTACATAAAAATAATAATTATTAATTTATTTATTTGCTTTTAAGAGAAAACCATAATCAGCATCTGATTGTTCATGAGTTCTTTATCTTTTTTTTTTTCTCAATCCTTCCTACTCCCACAACCCACTCTCCCTTTAAGAGCTTACTGTTCAGTGGAGGGATTCTTACTTTGAAATAAGTCTTCAATTTCTGTGGTTTATTGTGGTATTTAAAAGGAATTGAGATAACTTCTTTAAATTGATTAAGCAAGTGACAGATTTATTCTGACTTCATAGTTGCTGCAGAACATAAAGAATCTGTTTAAATTTGGTGGGAAGCGCAGTTTGTGATGCTCCTCCTCGTTTTATGCTGTCTCTGGACCAGCCCAATCCTCCTGTACAAGTTCTGACAGCCTACTGGGTCCAACAAGTGATTTATACAAGGCACCAGGGTGGTGAGTCTCCAGTTCTTTCCATTCCATGTATTCCTCATACAGCAACGTTAACTAATTAGGAAAGCAAGTATGCCATACGGTATGCAAGAATATGGTAGGTTTTTTGTTTTGTTTTATTTTGTTTTGTTTTTTTAAATCATACTGGCTGATGTCAGGTAAAGAAGATCTGTGGGCCCCAAATGTCTCAAACATTTCTGCCTAAATTAACAAATGTGTATAAAACAATGTACACATTTTTTGTTTCCTCTTTTATTCCTTCTACATATTGACTCATTTTCTTTCTGGGATGATAGTGAAGGTTTAAATTCTATCACCAGGCCCCTCCCTGCTACAAAATTCTTTGAATGGATCCCACCAGAACATTAACATTTTCAGATTACCAGATTATTACTTTATGAACAGTAGGTTTAGTGTGTTAAGTAATCCTGATTCTCACTTGTATGTTTCTTCTTTAGAGATAACCTGAATGCTTACTGAATCTTCTCCCAACTAGAAATACAAAAAAAATTAAGCTTCAGTGATTAATTTTGTACAAGGAAACAGAACCTTGCCTTTTTTCTATCCAATTGTTTATAATTCAGTATGAAATACTTTAAATAAATTGTCTTTTTCTCAAATTTCTACTTATTTAATTATTAAACACTACAGGCCCAGTGTACAGATTTGTGCACTTTGAAAGAAAATTAATTAGAAGGTGGCTGGCAGGGCAGGACTGGGGGAGATGGTCCAGGCATGCTTTGAAGCCAACCTTCCTCAATCTCTCCCCAGCTGGTCTCACCTGGGATGGCGCTGGGGCTCAAAAGGTGTCTGTAGAGTGAGGGGGGTCCCTCTGGCAGGTGGGGTCCCTTGGCCTGGCCTGTGAGGACTGGGCAGAAACCAGCAGTCCAACATCTCCGGAGGGGTCCCAGAGTGCAAGAGGGCACTCGACAAAGTTGCTGTCACTTGGTAGCTCCTGTGTTGAGCATCCTAACCCTGTTGGTCAGTACTCATTATAGCTACTGGCAGGTCAGCCAGTTGGCCAGTCACTTAGCCTTTTATATGGATAGATTATGTTTTAGTGAGCACATTAATATATTTTGTCACTTTACTCTTTTAATTGAATTCTAAAAGTATAGTTTGTAGTGGGCTTTATGGAACAAGTTTTTGTATTGTTGAAAGCACAAGAAAAACAATACAAGTACAGTGGTACCTCGAGTTATGAGTGCCCTAACATACGAGATTTTTGAGATACGAGCCATCGAGGGAGCGATTTCTGCTTTGAAATATGAGCAACAGTTGAGATAGGAGTAATCGCGCAGATCGGCCGTCTGCACACGACCCACCAGTTTACCTCAACTCGAGCGTCTCATAGTTTCCCACGCCTCAAGGTTACGGAATGAATTAAACTCGTATCTTGAGGTACCACTGTAGTACAAAATGGCATATTCAATTTTTTTTTTGGTGCGATGGTAAATGGGATTGCTTTTTTAGTCTCTCTTTCTGTAATTTCACTATTAGTGTATAGAAATGCCACAGATTTCTTGGCATTAATTTTGTATCCTGCTACATTGCTGAATTCATTTATTAAGTCAATTAAGTTTTGGGATGGAGTCCTTTGGGGTTTTATGTACAGTGTCATGTCATCTGCAAATAAGGACAGCTTTACTTCTTCTCCAATTTAGAGCTTGAGGAAATGTCAAATAATTAGAAACATTGAAGCATCATTCCAGATAACCCCACCCTCTCCAAATGTATGATATTATTTAATATATGATCTAAATTATAAAAATTATTCAAATAGCTATAATAACATATCTTTTGAAAACAATCTCCTTTAATAAATACTATTGAATTATATAATCAACAGCAATCCCAGCTTGCACAGAATTCTTTCTTCTTGCCTAAGATGTAAAAACCATGACCCCATCATTTCAATACTGAAAAAATTAACATATTTATATGTATTAGTCTATAGGATATTTACCCCTCTTCACAATAGAATCCTACTGCTTCAAATATAGAAAATATATCCTTCTGCAAGCCACAGGACCATCAATGGAAAACTCCACTGAGTGTTTCACTGGCTGTTAGCCAATCTCTTAAAAGGAAAAAATGTTATTGATGTGCAATGTGATATTAGTTTCCTCTCTTAAGGAATATGAGAAGCTCTCTTCCAACCAGCATTGACAGCAGACCCAGACATCTCACAATCTAAACTTATAATATACTCTCTCCAGGGGCATTAGGAGACTTTATCAGAAAAACATTTGAGAATAGAGAATTAATGGTAAATTAAAAAATCAAACTAGAAATATACTAAATGCTGAAAAGAACAATAACATTTGAAAGATAAATAACTGGAAAAGTTTTAATACAAACCAGGATAGAGATACTGGGTAATACAGGTTTGGCAATTTGAATATTGAGCAGAAATAACATACATATTTCTATTTGTTCGAAGTGCCAAGCTATGTACAAAGAGAGTAAATAATTATTTTCTAAAAGTTCTGTAACAACACATATAGACAAGGGCCAAATTAATAAAGAATATTCTGTGCATTATAACTGATAGTTATGTCTTCTTTGGTCTGGGGAACAGATGGACAGATACATGCTAGTTGTCAAAAATCTTCATGTCATATTCACACTTTTCCTTGAATTTTTAAAAATCCTAAACCTGTAAAGTAAAAAACTTTATTTGATAAAACTTAGTTATGTTTGATTTATCCTATCTTTATCATGCAATGATCATTTAAGAAAAAATATTATTTTAATTTGATTTAAAATACATGAACATTATATTTAAGAATATAGAGTCTATATTATGAAACCAAACATAGTGTGTTGTTAAAAATTATCTCCTATAGCCCAGCCAGAGTGGCTCAGTGGGTTGAGTGTTGTCCTGTACACTGAAAGGTTAGTGGTTTGATTCCAGGTCAGGGCACATACTCTGTTATGGGGAACATAAGTAAGGCAACCAATTGATGTTTTTATCTCACAACGATGTTTCTCTCTCTCGCTCTTTCTTTCTTCTTCTTCTCCCCCTCCCCTCTTCCTCCTCCCCCTTCTTCTCTCTAAGCATGTACTCAGCTGAGGATTAAAAAACATTATTTCCTACAAAGTATTTTGTTTTTTAAGGTACATTATAATATGTTGGTATTAATGTTGAACAAAATAAAAGTAAGAAGGAATGGAAGGAAGAATGGTAGGAAAGAAGGAAGAAAGGAAAGAAGGAAGGAAGGAAGGAAATACTTTTGAGGTGTTTAAGAGGTAGGCTTTACCCACAAGTTTCTCAGGTAGTTAAGAACAAATAATCATTTAGTTCATTATTGTGACTCAGTTTGTTTTATGACATACCACAGAATAACAAGACACTGTGTGATCCATTTTGGCATGTATAACTTACATGTATGTTACCTGGAGTCTTTCAGAGAAGCTCACTCTAGGTTTGACTGGCTGCCATCCCATCCACATACTGTGGTAGTTCAAGGACTCCCCAGAATTTCTCAAAATTCATAAGACTTCATTTCTCTCAGCCATCTCTACCTTAGACTGCTTTCCCTGAAATCTTTTAGCTTTCAGTTATCTCACATTCTATGTACATGTCCAATTATAAGCCAAATATACCTAGACATACAATTCAATTCCTTCAACAACTGGAAGTCACTTGAAAACAATCTGGCTAAGTTGAGAACAATTAAGCTCACAACAAAACAAGCATTATGAAAAATTTCTTTTGTTAAAATATCTTTCCAGCATACCACCACCAGGGGGTTTTCACTGGTTGCTTTCTCCCTGCTACTTCCAACCTAATCTCCTATAGGTTTCTCAATCCAGGCTCTTCTTGTGTCACTCCTTACTCTCCAATGTTGTTACCAGGAACTAATTCTCCTTCCTCTCTCTTAATGTAATTGTTCAGCCTTAAAGTTATTGAAATGTTAGGTCTGTTTCCTTTTTAATATACAGAGTCATCAAGTTGCTTGCACAACAGAAAAATTCCATATAACAAGATTAACCCTTTAAGCAGGTAGTTCCAGTTGCCTTTATCACAGTTTCCTCCTTAGGTACAGTTAACACATAATTGTACCTTATAGTATAAGCAACTGAAAGAAGAGGTGAACAAAGTTATATGCATATGCCTATTGAACTTTCCAGTGATAAAAGCAGTTTTTGTATGACAGCCTCCTAAGTTTCATCCTAGTGTTTTTCTCTAGCACAGTGGTTCTCAATTGGGGACAAATTTGTCTTCTACACAGAACATTCGAAAATATCTGGAGTCATTTTTGCTTGTCACAACTGAGGTAGAGGAATGTTCTGGCACTTCTGCAAAGAAGCCAGAGCTGCTGCTAAACATGTGAAAATGCATGAGAAAGCCCCCAGAAAGAAGAATATTTGGTCCAAAATGATATTAGTGCTGACATAGAGAAACCTTGTGAAACTGCACTAGTGATCATCACAATTATATTTTAAAAATATGACACTGAAAAATTAGTTTAAAACCATAATAAATTTGGTTATATAACAAATGATAAACCTGTCTCTTGATAATTAATATTCTATTGCATAGAAATCAAAGTCTATACCTGCCAGTCTTTCAATAATATATAAGCCATTGGAATCTCACACCACACTTCCCAAATCATACCTCATATCTGAATCTCACACCACACTTCCCAAATCATACCTCATATCTGAATCCCTCTGGAGAAAATGCGGATCCTCAATCTCATGCACCCTATTAACTAGATGCCTTATCTCTTACTGCTCCCTCTAACTAAAAGATATTTTTTTTCTAACTTCCATAGCATTACAATACAAGTTATTATTTAAAATCTTGGATAAAATTATCTTTTCCAGGAAACTTCTCTAAACTTTTACTTCTCAAAAAAATACTTTTGTCTTCTATGTTCTCATCAGCATTTTTAATAGTTTAATTACAACATTTATTATTATACTAATTTTGATAGCTCTTATGCACCCCACCCATGCACAAATTCATACATTGTGCCTCTAGTACCTCCTATAATAACATTCACTAATCACTTACTCTATACCAGGAAAATGTCTAAATGTCTTACATACTTGGTAAATTTAATTTCCATGACAGTTCTACAAGACCAATACTAGATTCCTTATATATGGAAGAAGAAATTAAATAATAGGGGCTAAAAAAATTGAAAAGGGGCACATAGCTAATAATTTGTAGAGATAGTTTATCCCAGATTCTCATATGTAACTATGGATTTAATAGGGAAATAAACTTAACTAGGAAGATGCAGTAATAAGTATATTGGAAATTACAGAGATGAAAAAATGTCCTATTACAACTGAAACAATAAAGGGAGGATATGTGATTTACCAAGAAATTTGTTATTATACAAATATTGTGTAAGTTATAGCAATCATTTGTTATACAAATAATTAGGTCTCTTCCAAAAGAAGAATTACCTTTATGTTAAGGAACTGTTAAATTAGTTGTGAGGTGTGATAGCATGATAGGGTATATGTCTGTGTTCATGTTACTATATTCTGTAATAATATACAAAAAGAGAGAGGGAGAGAGAGACAGAGAGAGAGAGAGAGAGAGAGAGAGAGAGAGAGAGAGAGAAAGAGAGAGAGAGAGGGAGAGAAGACAAAAGGAAGGGGATGAAAGTGAAAAAAAAAGCTAAGATTATTTATCTTTCTGTTTTTATATGTGGAAAAACATTTCTATACATTTCTTCCAAGGAACCGAGCACAGAACTCAAGTATGTCAGAGTCACAGAACTGAACTTGGCTTCTAAGCAGATTAAACAGAACGTGCAACTTTATTGTATACATCCTAAAGTCAGGAATCATGTCATTTTGTTCACTGTTTCTAAAACCTGACTCAGTGTTTAACATTCCAAACAAGTAAATGCAAACATTAAAGCAATAAAAAGCTAGAACAAGTTTGAGATTTAGAAATATGATTATCAGCTTCTGTCTCTAAAATAATTAGATTGCAAAACAATTGGGTGCATTTTCTTATCAATGTGACCGAGAAGATATTCAACTTTTGTTAGTGTAGTCACATGCTTCTTGAGCTTCCCTCTGACATAATGCTGTATACACACACACACACACACACACACACACACACCATTTATATATAATTAAATTATTTTAAAATGTGAATGCTTTAAATATATACAGGCATTGGCAAAAAGTAGGTTTAGAGATTTTATGAGAAAAGAAATACAGGTTATAATTATTACAACAGCTTTATCAAGTCAAAAGAATGTCACAATACAATTGTAAAACTTTGCCAAACTGTATATGTATCCAAGATCAAACTCCCCTACCTAAATATATGTATTTTTATAGCTTTTAAGTGGCAAAAAATATTTCATAAAGAAGAAAACATAATATAAAGGGTATTAGTAATAAAATTATTAAGAAAATATGATGTGTAAATAGGCTTGGTTAAATTATATATGAATAACATACATCAAAAATTAAGGTCCAAAGAGAAGAGGCGAGGTAATCATTGACAGCAGTACTTTATTAAAAGGCAATAGGTTTGTGTTCAATTTCTCAAATTCTGATATGTTATTCAGTGTAACTGTTTTCCACCTTGGTTATCTTCTTAATCATTGCACATTTAAGGTTAAAATCTCAATTTTTTATATTTTCTCATTCTTAATAATTGATAGAAATTTTTGAAATAAAAATAAAATGATCTAATTCCCATAGTTGATAATTTTTACAGTTTCCTTTGCCTCTGCTTATGTCATGCCTCTTCCAGAGGCTGAACTGTGCATAGGGGGATCAAGTACAGAGAGGATCTGGAATGACAGAATAAGTCTTCTGTGGTTTGATTATATTTCTTAGTGAAGTCTGTTAGACAGTCCCTCCAGGCATGGATCATTGTATCATGAGCATCGTTGAAAGAGAAAGACAGATGGGAGAGAGAAAGAGAAGGAGCAACAGTACTTGCACTTAATGTATAATTTGGTATTTTTACAAATTGTGAATGCAATAATTTTTAAATAGGTCACACATGTTATTTCTCCTTAACTTCATTTCTTAGAAAGAAAACATATATTAAGAGATAGTCAACAGGACAATGTTAAAATTATGCTCCCTTTTTGAGAGTCCTAACTGGAAGATAAAATCTTACCTAATAATAGAGAAACTTGTAAATTGACTGTACCTCTGCTATACCCACAGCCAATCAGAGTGAGTATGCAAATTAACCCAACAAAGATAGTAGTGAATTTGCATATGTAGGCAGGAAAGGCAGCGCCATGACCCACTCCTGGGGGTCCAGGTCCATTGGGGATGGGGGAGACCAGGCAGGCAGCACCAGATACCACCCACAAGGTACCAGCCCATTGTGCCAGGGAGGTGGGGTGGACAGAAACACATGCCACCCAAGGGTTCTGGGTCCATCACAGGCCTACCAAGCCACTCCTACGGGGTCCTGGGGACATTGCCACCCCTGGGAGGGGAGATCAGCCTGCCTAGCCACTCCCGTGGGACCATGGAAACATTGCTGCCCCAGGGAGGCATGACTGGGACTGCTTAGACACTCCTATAGGGCGCTGGGAACATCACTGCCTAGGGAGGCATGGAGACCAAGGGCAGGGATTTGCCTCACCTAAAGAAAGAGAGAGGTTCTGCGGTGGCCCCAATATGAGAGTGGGCCAGGCCAGGGATTAAGGGGCATAGAAGGATGCTCAGGCAGAGGGGAAAGGTTTTGCAGCACTAAGGTGGGGTTGACGGGCAGTGCCACCTCAGTGGAGGATGATCCACTGCAGGGTACCCAACTAACTTATGTGAATCAGACAAGCTCCCAGTGCTAACTGGCCTCACCCAGGCAGCCTTCCCATGTCAGATGCGGTGACTCCTGCTCCCACCTTGACCCAAAAGCAAGCTTGCACCATTCTGCCTCAGGGCAGAGCATGCCTTGGCAGTGAGTATGAAGCCTTCCACCTCTCCAGAGGAGGGGGGGCATTAAAGAATGGGAGTGGGGGACAAGGAGAGGAAAGAATGTGGAGCATCTGCACTGAAGAGGTGCTTGAGAAAGAGGCTCAGAAGCCTGACGAGAAGATTTGTTCTGTTTGCCCAGTACATGTCCCTTAGGAAGAACAGAGTGCATGGCTCTGAGGGCTCCCTGTGCACTGAGTCAAGTTCCACAGCCAGCTAGAATTGGCCGCAGTTTCCTGGTTGTGAAAATATATTAAGCATGTCCCAGTTCCTTCACTGAGCTTTGATGGCCAATTGAGATACTACATAAGGAAAGTGAGAGAAGTGAGAAAGAAAAGGAAAGGCAAACAACACAAAAGAAAGACTGGAAGTAACCTGTGAACTCATTGTCACTTAAATAGGCAATATAGTCAGTAGTGTTGTAATGATGGATGATGCTAGGTGGGTACTGGAAATATTGGGGAACACTTTGTAAAGTATATGATTTTCTAACCACTATTCTGTAACTAATATAAAACCTGAAACCAATATGAAATAATATTTAATGTAAAGAAATTAAAATTGGAGTGAAATTTTTATAAATTTCAAAGTTTAAATAAAGGCTGTAAATGAAGAAAGGGGAAGATTTAAAATAGTGTTTTTCATTTTACCACTTTATTGTCTTTTCAGTACATGAAAAAGATAGTTATCTTCATATGGTGCTTTTATACTTTTCTAAGTCATTATCTCATTTTAATATCAGGGCAACTTATAGACAAGATAATGATCCCGTCCACTATTCAAAGAAAGGAAATCTTGGTGTCTGGTTCCAATGATTCAATCATCAAGCCCTTATTGTTAGTAAATGGTGTCAATCATGCCAGCAAGGGAGCAGTTAGGGGACAATCAGGCAGGCAGGAAAGCAGTTAGGGGCCAGTAGTCCTTGATTATGAGAGGGATGTCTGACTGCAGGGTTAAGCCCGGTCCCATAGGGAATAAACCTGCAGTCAGACATCTCCCAAGGGTTCGCCAGTTGTAGAGGGTGTAGCCTGGGCTGAGGAAACCCTCCCCAGTGCACAAATTTCATGCAACAGGCCTCTAGTATGTGTATAATGATGTAACTAAATATATATTAATCTCTCAGATTTTAACAAATTGTTCTACATTCAAAAATAAGGGATACATTAATGAATAATATATAGATTAAATTTTTCCAGTTTGTATTGTTAAATATTATTTAGTTCAGTTTTATGAAAGTTTCTACACATTTTTTGAAAATTTGAAAATATTTTCTATGGAGTGTCATATAAAGTCTAATATAAAGTTATTAGAAGTCATATAAGTAATTTCACTACTAAACTTTTTTAGAGTTGACATTTTCTAAAAGTAAGGTAAGTGAAGCATAAACAGAAGCTCAGAAATATCATATTCTACATAATAAAGAGGTAATATGCAAATTGACCATCATTCCAACACACAAGATGGCTGCCCCTATGTGGGCACAAGATGGCCACCACAAGATGGCCAGCACAGGATGACAGCTGTGGGTGATTAGGCCAGCAGAGGAGGGCATTTAGGAGCTACCAGGTCTGCAAGGGAGGGCAGTTAGGGTTGACCAGGCCAGCACAGGAGGGCATTTAGGGGCTACCAGGTCTGCAATGAAGGGTAGTTGTGGGCACCCAGGCCTACAGGGGAGGACCATTTGGAGCAACCAGGCCTGCAGGGGAGAACCATTAGGGTAGGGCAGTTAGGGGCAATTGGGCTAACTGGGGAGCAGTTAGGCATCGATCAGGTTGGCAAGGAAGTGGATAGGTGGCAATCAGGCAGGCAGACAGATGAACGGTTGGGAGCCAGCAGTCCTGGATTGTGAGAGGGATGTCCAATTGCCCATACATGCCACCAGGATCAGGCCTAACTGGGCAGTTGGACATCCCTCAAGGGGTCCCAGATTGGAGAGGGTGCAGGCTGGGCTAAGGGATACACCCTCCAACCTGTGCACAAATATTGTGCACTGGGCCTCTAGTATAAATATTAAAATATAGTGGTACCTCGAGATACGAGTGCCCTAACATACGAGATTTTTGAGATACGAGCTGTCGAGCAAGCGATTTTTGCTTTGAAAAACGAGCAACATTTGAGATAGGAGTAATCACCAGGATTGACCGGCTGCACACGACCCACCAGTTTACCGCGAATCGAGGGTCTCATAGTTTCCCACGCCTCAAGGTTACGGAACAAATTAAACTCGTATCTCGAGGTACCACTGTAAATGGTAATGTTTATTGTTATGGGCTAAAACAAAAATGAAAACTACTAAAGTCATGGAAAACTATTGCTTTATACATATATCTGCATTAGAAGAAAGCTTTTAGCAAAGCACGTGGCTTTCTGAACCTGCCAAAAACATTATTCAGAAAGTGGGAAAAAGCTATTAGCTTATGTCAGTCAGAATGAGAATAAGACAAAGAAAAACTCCAGCTGTTGTGTATATTATCTTTGTAAGGAGATAATTTGTTATGACTTATTCTTTACCACAGCAGACACCTAATTCAGACAATGGCTAATGGATGTCAGAATTCTGGTAAGAGATTCAAAGACTCAAGTGACATGAAAATTGAATTCTGTTAGTTTATTAGACTCTAAAATGATAAATGTATTTTAAAAGGCTTATGAATGATAGAGGTTACCCAAACAGTGTCAGTCTATTAATGCTTCAAGTCTTCTATAACAAAAAGCTTTAGATATATAATACTGCATTTGATACCACCTTGGATCTAAATTTGCAGAGAGAATTAGATCTAAAAATTTCAAATGCAATTGACTTAAGTGATTGAACCTAAAATGAACTTGAAATCTTTAGCTAACTGGATAATTTGTTCCACTTCCTTTCCTTTATTGCTATAAAAAATGCAACATTTTAAAATACATTAGACAGTCTTTAAAAGCTCAATTTAATAACTGTTTTCCCACAACTAAGATGACAGTCTAGAGGATTCAAATGTGAAGTTCAGAAATTTGAGTATAAAAGATACAAAGAATCATTTTGTGTGCAATAAGAGAGAAATAACTATAAATAACAGACTTAACATACAAAATTCTTGTACATTAATTGTGAAAAAATATTACTATATTACCAGAATAATTTTTTGTGTACTAATGCATATTAAAAATGCTTTTTCCCGTGCTCTCAGGATAATTTTGTTGGTTTTAAAATACCAAACTTAAATATTTGTGCAATAAATGAGTAAATAAAACTTAAAATCTTTTGATTAATTAAATTTATGACTTTGTTAATAGTTTTAGAAATAAGCATTTGAATTAAATACTCCATAATTCTTACATGATAAGCTCCATAAGAAGCTGACCATAGAATTATCTATAGTAAATATATAGCTCTGTAATAAAAATTTTAAAAGGAAAAATTGCTATAAATATTGAAAGTAAAGGCACAATTATTACTCATATATCTTAATATGTCTAATAAGCATTTCTACTATAACTCATTTTATAACAAAATTTTTAAAAATATATTATGCAAATTTACCTTTTAAAAATGTGAGGGTTAATGAGTAAAATGGGTTTGGAATAGTACATCCAATATCTATGTGATTTTATAACCATAACACTATTTTTTAATATATTTTATTGATTTTTCACAGAGAGGAAGGAAGAGGGATAGAGAGTTAGAAACATCGATGAAAGAGAGACATTGATCAGCTGCCTCCTGCACATCCCTTACTGGGGATGTACATGCAACTAAGATACATGCCCTTCACTGGAATCTAACTGGAGACCTTTCAGTCCACAGGCCAACGCTCTATCCACTGAGCCAAACCGGCTTCAGCAACCATAACACTATTAATAATTACCCTAAAAATACTACCATAATTTTGCAGAAACCAGTTTGGCTCAGTGGATAGAGCGTCGGCCTGCAGACTAAAAGGTCCCAGGTTCGATTCAGGTCAAGGGCACGTATCTTGGTTGCTAGCGTATCCCCAGTAGGACATGTGCAGGAGGCGGCTGATCAATGACTATCTCTCATAGATGTTTCTAACTCTCTATCCCTCTCCCTTCCTCTCTGTAAAAAATCAATATAATATATTTAAATAAATAAATACATAAATAATACTACCATAGTTTAAATATATTAAGATTCTAGTAAAAATATTAATAAAAATAGCATTTAAAACATTTTAAAGGTAAGTAACTATGATAAAGAATATAAGTTAATGTGCACAAGCCTGTTTCACGTAGTAGATAGAGTATCTCAGGTTCAATTTTGGTCAAGGGCACATAGCTCAGTCCGGACCCTGGTCAGGGTGCATGCAGGAGGCAACCCATCCATGTGCTTCTTGCACATAGATGTTTCTCTCTTTCCCTCTCTCTTCCACTCTCTCTAAAAATCAATGGGAAAAATGTCCTTGGGTGGGAATTAAAAAAAAAAAAGTAAGCTAATGTATTATGGAAACAAAGTCAAAATACACAAAAAAAGAGGTCGATCTCAAGAATAAACATTCTATATTACCACAAAGTGGCCAAACAGAATTCCCAGAAATGACTTTGTGTATGTGGTGCAGCCTACTTCACTACCTTCACCACTATTTGGTGATGCAAAATATTAATGTGTGGGGAGAAAGAGTATGTGAACAAAGATGATACCTTCACCTTAGCTAGTTTGGCTCAGTGAATAAAGTGTCAACCTATGGACTGAAGGGTCCGGGGTTCAATTTGGTCAAGGGTACACAACTGGGTTGTGGGCTAGATCCTCAGTGTGGGGCCTGCAGAAGTCAACCTATTAATGATTCTTTCTCAACAATGATGTTTCTATCTCTCTCTCCTTCATCATTCCTTATAAAAGTAATAAAAATATGTAAAAAAATAAAAATGACACCTTCATTACCTTAAATATCTACCTTGTTCACAGTTTATATATAAACTACTCAGGATTATGGATTATACCATAATATCAGCATGTAATTTATTTTTAAAGCATATGGATTCATGTACATTTGCAGATTTTTCTCTGTTAAATATAGTCTTTTGATAGAAACAAGCATGTATTTAGCCATTAAATGGAGGAAACTTTGTTTCACCAAAAAGCAAAACATGAATTTAATTTTGTTGATATATCAATCTTAATAATAATAAATATTCTGATATGCCCATCTTTAGAAAAGACTTGGAGATTACTGAACTGAGTAATATAAAATTATAATTTTTAATGTTATGCTTAGGTTATAATGTTATTTTTCTATTAAAATCATAAGCAAATAAAAGTAATAAGATTCTGGGATGGTTATTTGGTTTTTAAAGATATTTCATATTCATCTGAAAAGACACTAGAATAAAGAATGACATAAGCATGGCCTTCAATAACAGATACTTAGTTAACTCTGAAAAGGAAAAGGAAAGATTCTTAGAAAAGACTGACATAATTTATTTTGGATTTTATAACATCAGGTTTTTTAAAACTTTTTCCCTCTGTTACTAACCTATAAAAACTTCTGATTTTTATTACATAGTCAATCATTGTAGGTATTCTATTTGCCAGTCCCATAGGATTTCTAACTCACTGTCTTACACTCTCAGTTTATAAGTTTATTGCTTATTACTGAATGTGTATTTGAAGAGCAGGTCTAGGAACACATTTTCAATTAAACCTGAATGGTAGAAAAAAAAACAAAAATCTAAACTTTTCATTATATGAAATATAACCTCTAAATTTAAAAATAGTAATTACTATTAATTATTTAACTTTAATTTTTTTTCAATTACTTTCTCATTCAATGTTATTATTTTAATTGTACAGCATAGTGGCTAGACAATGTTATATTTTACAATGTTTTTCCTTTCATATTTCCAGTAAATAACTGGCACTATACATAATTATTACAATACTAGAGGCCTGGTGCACAAATTTGTGTACCAGTGGGGTCCCTCAGGCTGGCCTGAGGGATTGGGTTGAACCAGCTCTCCAACATCCTCCAAGGAATCCTAGATTACAAGAGGGTGCAGGCCATGCCGAGGGACCCCACTGGTGCATGATCAGGGCCAGAAAGAGATGCAGGAGATTGGCTAGCCAGGGAGGGACCATACGAGGGCTCCAGGGCATGTCCAGCCCTTCTTGCTCAGTCCCGATCAGTCAAACCCTAGCTGCAAGCTAACCTACCAGTTGGAGCATCTGCCCCTGGCGGTCAGTGTGTGTCATAACAAGCAGTGGAGCAGCCTTATCTTATCATTAACATATTATGCTTTGATTGGTTGAATGGCAGATCGGCCAACTGGACAACTGGACACTTAGCATATTAGGCTGTATTATATAGGATTATTGACTATATTTCCAATGCTGTACTTTATAACCCCCTTGCTATTTTGTAACTACCAATTTGTATTTCTCAATCCCTTCACATTTTTCACCCAGTGCCCAACCTCCCTTTTCTCTGGAAACCTTTAGTCTATTCTCTCTATCTATGTGTCTGCTTCTGTTTTGTTTTGAACATGATTTTTTTTTTCTATTTGTTCAATATTTATTGAATTTAAGGATACTTGTGAGGTATTGGGGAGCAACTGCACAGACCCAACATAATAAACATACTGCATGAATGCAAATGCTACTAACAAAATGTCATTTTACATAATTTATTTACTTACTTATTTTGTTTATTTATTTTTATGTTTTATCTTTTTATTTTTGAACATAAACTCTTAACTGGGCAATATTTTGTTAAAGTTCATTCTCAGATTTTATAAGTTTTTGCCATTTTTTATTTTGTAAAAAAATATTTTTGTTTACTATGGAAAATCTTTGTTGTAATTTTTTTATTTATAATTTTTAATAATATTAGAGCACTTGTAGTAAATGTTCCATACATCAAATGTTTTATATGATTTAACAAATATATGGGTGAGGAAAACAGATTTACCACATATTTATACAATGAATTTCTTTATACACTTATTTCATGCTACAAAAATGCTTTATTCTTTCCTTCATTATTTTTCACCCCAGCTCTATTATATTTTAGTTGATAAACATTTATAAATGTAATATAGAGCCAAATAGGTTTCCAAAGAAATATGTGTATTTGCATTTGCTTCATCTTTAATATGTTTGGAATTACTTTTATTCATCTACTTATGTATCAGTAAATAGATGTTTTTCTATAGTTGGAATTTGACCTAAAAAGTAAATGTATAAGCAGAAGTCATAGTATAATCTGATCTGTAATTCTCTTCATTAAGAATATATGTGTTAGGAATAATTAACAGCAGAGCATCTAGAAAAGTTCAAGTTGTGAAATCAAAGAAAGTATGGAAATCAACCAATTCCATACTTTCTAAAGCTAGTCAATTTCAAAGAATTTTGGTGCAGTGGCTTTAGTTGTTCAACTTCTTTGAAAAATATAAGTTTTATTGGGCAGCATATTCAGAGGCAAAGCCAAAGAAAGTGTCAATTGATTTCACAAGAAACACTATGGAGAGTGTTATAACTTCAGTTGAAGGTTAGTCAATACAGATGAAGCAAGTGTTTGGAGGTTGAAAGGCTTGTATGTGATGATAGAGGAGGAACTAAAACTTTAATTTTTGTTATAAAAGTCTCTCTGAGATTATTTGGTTCTGTTTATTTCTTAAACACATAGTATAAAATAAAGTGACAAAATGCATTAAATGTATTTGTTTCCCTCAAGTTTCTTTTTAGTAAATGTGTTAGTAAATTCCTATGTCAAAAGGTAATTTGACCAAATATGTAAATAAATCCTAGCTATTAATAAATGGCAATCAAATAAACAGGTGATCATTTTACAACTTCATTTCATGAACAAGGATTTTAGATTCCTATAATCTGATTTCAAACATATGTTTTACATATGACTATTTTTTAAAAACATTTAATCACCTTTATTTATTTATTTTGTTTGCTTGTTTTTGTTAATCCTCACTTGAGGATATTTTTTCCATTGATTTTTAGAGAGAATGGGAAAGAGAGGGAAAGACAGAGAGAAACATTAATGTGAGATAAACACATAGATCGATTGTCTCCTGCAGGAGCCCTGACCAGGGCCCTGGCTGGGGAGGAGACTGCAACCACTGTACATGCCCTTGACCAGAATTGAACATGGGACCCTGTGGTCCACAGGCTGATGCTCTATTTACTGAGCCAAACCATGTAGGGCCATCATATGACCACTTAAATTTGGATCAGGTACTTAATCTCTTTGAGAGCCTAAACTTTCTTATTAGGACAATAATAACAATAGTATCAATAGAAGAGTGATAATAATAATTACCATATATTTTCTTTTCAGAATAAAATAACTTTGTAATAAGTTACAAAGTATTTGCCAATAGGCAGGTACTCTTTCTTTCCCCAGTGTACAAATATTCAGATTAATAAATAGAACTTTCCCAATCTCAAACAGCTTGCATTTGAAGAGACAGGAAGTATATATAAAAGGCTATCTCCAGAGTCTGTTGAGTTTCCCACAGGAATACTAATTTTACAAAGGATCTTGCCTAGGCCTGGCACGTCTTAAATGCTTAGTGAATGCTGATTTAATGATCAGGATAACACAGAGGCCTGGTGCATTTTTGTTTCTCTGTTTGCATCTTCAATCCATTTTTCTTTTCTGACTGAAAGGAAGTCAGGGGCCCTCAGGAAGCTGTATGTATGAAAGAACTGGGTTCTGGAGGATTTTTGTGTCAACATAATTGGTCTATGGTTCTACTCAGTGTGCTCAGCAGTTAAAACAGCAAAGCTGCTGATTATGATAAAGGCTTGACCATCAGAGATTTGTGCCTTCCCAGGTAATATCATGATTATTATTATTATTATAATGCAAGTTGTTTTTACGTTATTCACAGTTTTATTTTACTGGGTTTATATTTATTTGTTCTAATTTTTACCTGTTGGAGTTACTTATATTGTTTGCAATTTTACTTAATTGACTTACTGGGGCTCACTCAAGTCTGATGGATGTTGTTTGGCTGGGGGGGGGGATGGTAAAAAACAAATTGTCTCTATATCTGTGCCAAAGATGGTTATTGATCAGTCCCTTCTGAACCTTAGGAAGCCTTCTTAATCTTTTAATACCTGATGTGTAGATAGCCATCCACCTCAGGAATTGGGACAATTCAACTTCTTTCAGATCTTGGGGTTAGGGAAACCAGAACACATACACACAAAAACTTTATAAAAAAATTGATGATAATGATGATGATGATGATGATGATGATGATGATGGTGATGATGATAATATCACTCTGAGATATTAAATTCTGCACAAAATAATATTTCTGCAAGTAAATAATGTGATTTATCAATTAAATAATTATATGCATAAATGATGAAAGGTATGCACTATTGAATTCAACATCAAAAATATTTCAAAGAATTCACAGAAAATTCAGAAAGATGGAAGTTACAAAGAAAAATATAAGACATACTCATTAAACACATTCCATTAGAAATTTATCTAGACTGAGGGATCTGCAAGTTAAAAAGACTCAATGAATTTAAAGGTAAAAAGTATAAAAGGATCAGGGAAAATTTCTAAATTTTAAGTATTATAATTCAATACCAAAAAAAAAGCAACCTATAAAGAAAAGAACATCAGAAGGCATTAGATTAACATGCATAAAACAAAATGGAAAGTGGTGAGATTATGTATTCAGACAACAGGGAGAATTTTATCTTCATCTAAAATACCATTCATTTGCCATAGCAAGAGCAAGCTATTTGAGGATATGAATAACTCAGAGAAAATCACACATAAGTATTCCACTAGAGGAAAATATAGCTACATTTAACTATCTGAATCTGTTTGTTCTTAAGTTAGGAAAATGAGTAAAGCTGCACTACAAGTACATTTGGTTCCTGGGTTTTGCATGTTAATTAGCCAGAGTTCTCTTCTTTGAGCACTGGCCTAACACCTGGGACCTGTGAATAGGTTTCAAATTTAAATGGGATTTTAAAGATCTTGAGGTGGAGAGATAATGTAGAATTATCTGAATGAGTCCAAAATAATTACACGCATCTTACAAGTAAAAAAAAGGGAGAAAGGAGAATTAGAGGAAGAGATGTGGAAATTAAAACAGAGATTGGAGTGAGGAAACTGATGGCTTTACAGATAGAAGGGGCCACAAGTCAAGGAATGTGAGCAACCACTGGCAGTTAGAAGAGTATTCTTCCCAGAAGACTCCAAAAGGAATGTAACCCTGCCCATACCTAGATTTTAGCCCAGTGATTCTGTTTTGAACTTCTGACCTCTAGAACTATAAGATAATCAATTTGTGTTACTTGAAGCCACTAACTTGGTGGTAATTTTTTATAACAGCTACAAATCTTAATACAGGGGCTATCTCAAGTGGGAGTGTAAAGTCATATGGAAATTATGGAAAACAGTATAGCAGTTCTTCAAAATATGAAGAAAAGAGTTTACATATGACCAAGCAATACTTTTTCTGGGTATCTACCTGAAAATTTTAAAAACTTTATTTGCAAAGATATATGCACACCTATATTCATTGCAGCATTACTCATGGTGGCCAAGACATGGAGGCAACTAAAGCATCCATCAACAAATGATTATATAAAGAAGATGTGGCACATATATACAGTGGAATATTACTCAACCATAAGAAAAGATGAAATAGAATAATGTGGTTAGTACCTACCTACAAAGTATGCCAGGAACTTTGTAAGTGCTAGTAAGTAGAAGTGAAAAATGAAGTCAAGATAGACAGACATGTCCTGAACGTTGTCCAGGAGCAGATAGAATGAACAGCTAAAAAGAGTAACATCCACCCCGAATTGGCTAAGGAGAATCAACTGGTGAGACAGTTTGCATTCGGGAAGGGCAGAGGACCTTTGGAGAGAGGTAAAATCAAGGTTCTGAGCTGGAAAGATCTGCCAGACCTCCATGCCCGGAGGGACAGAGGGAAACTGCATGGCACCGAGCCATGTCCTTTAGGACAGGCACAACATCTGACTGTGGAAAGGAGGTTCGCAGGACTGCTGGTGGCAGGGGATTCTAGATCTGGATCCAAAGTCAGGAAAGAAGGGGCAGCCTGAAGGGCTGACCAGACCATGCAATGCCAACAGGAGAGGGGCTCCCAGAGGTGCAGTCTTTCCCCTTTCTGTGGCCTGTGCTTTTCTTCACTGAACCTATTTCATAGAATTTTTCAGATATGGACACTCACTTGTGGCTGAGGTGCAGAAGAAGGTGTGGACTTGTGGAATCTGGGGAGAGGAGAGCAAGTGGCAGGGAGTCTGATGTTGAGTCATACCCGACCCTCAAGAACTGGGCAGCCATTTCTCTTCTGAAGAGATAGCCCCTCCCTCCAGTCTCCAGGCAATCAATACAATGTAATTACAAGCACCTTACAAGTGAAAAAGGGAGGAAGTACCAGTAACAGGAAACTGAGAAACTGCAGACAATACAGAAGACTGGGATCTTAAGCCAGCCAAAGGAGGAGCATTTCACTTTTTTATTTTATTATTATTTTGTTATCTCTTTTTTTTTCTGTTTTCTTTATTTTCCTTTGGTTCTTTATTTTCTATTTCTTTTTGCGTTATTTTTTCATCATTCTATTTTATTGTATTTGTTATTTTATACCTTTTTTAAATCAATTTTTTGGTATATTTATTATTATTATTTTCTTCTTATTCTCTTTCTTCATATACACTCATCCCTTTTCTACTTCCTCTATTCTGAACTGAGGTTCTCCCCATATTCATCCAGTTCTTAACCTTATTTTATGTATATAAGCTCAGGCTCTACAGATTCTGCCCCCACCCTCTTTTCTGGGTGTTTAGTGCTTGTATTTTCTTGGTTTATCTGTTTGTCATGTGGTATTTTCTCCGTGTGTGTGTGTGTGTGTGTGTGTGTGTGTGTGTGTGTGTATGTGTGTGTACATACATATATATTTGTGTATATAGATATTCCTTTTTATTCCTTTTTCTTTTCTCTTACCATTTTTTCTCTCTTTGATATCATTTGTGCCCATTTTATCTCCCCTAATTCTCTTTTGTCTGGTGGTCATTTATGTTGGGATTATCAGTGTCATGAGTACATTTGTGTTTTGCTCCCTTTTTGTCATGTCTTGTTATGGTGAATTATATTCTATCCAACCAATGTGCTAGAGAGAGAGCCACATAACCAGACATTCAGAGAGGAAACTCAATCCATGAACAGGTCAATAACACCCAGACCCAATTACAGAGTCAGGAAGAAGGCAGCAGTGAGAGAGAGAGCATGAGTGAGTGAGGGAGCAAAGGAGGGGTGTATGGTCATGTGGTATGTATGTGGGTGGATGTGTGTGTGTGAGTTGAGACACAGTTAGATCCAGCAAGACCTTTGGAGGCAGGCTAACCAGGCAGCCTCTGCTACCATTTCAAACATTAGCAAGAGGCCGGCATATCCTCAGAGGCCTAGCCTTTTTGAAGGTCAGAGCTACTGTAACTGGGATCCCAGCCTCATCTCCACCCAGAGTGCCTTCAGATAACACCTGAGACCTTACGTCCACCCCAGCCAGGGTCCTGCTATCTTGGCTGTGGTCACATGGTCACCAAGACTGCAGCCACTCCTAGCACAGGATCCTGTGAGTTCTGAAGCATGGTCCCCTTTGACTGACCCAATTCTTTACCCAGAACACTGTGACCATGAGAGCTGCACACACATAGCAGCCATTCCTGAACAAGGGGCAGCAGCCCCATGAGCAGCCTGACCCAGGCTGAAAAGCAGCAGCCTCACATGGCCTACACCTGTCCATGGAGCAGCAGCTCTGTGAGCAGACCAACCCTCCATCTGAGGAGCAGCAACCATGCAATCAGCTTGCCCCCACACAAGGGGCAACAGCTGTACTAACAGCCCACTTACAATTGAGGAATGGCATCCCCGTGTAGCCTGCCCCTGTCCAAGGAGCAACAGCTGTGCACAGCCCATACTTGCACCCATCTAAGGAGCAGAGCTGTGCAAGCAGACTGCACCAGTTTGAGGAGCAGCAGCCACACAATCAGCCTGCCCCCATTCGAGGAGCAGCAGCTGCCTGAGCCACCCTCCCTGGTCCAAGGACCAGCAATCACATGAGCAGACCACTAACATCCAAGGAGCAGTAGCTCTACACAGCCTGCACCCGTCCGATGAGCAGCAGCCAGGTGAGCGGCCCGTCCCTATTTGTTGAGCAGCAGCCGCACATGCAACCCACCCTCATACGAGGAACAGCAGCTTCATAAGCAGCTCACCACCATATGAGGAGCAGCAGCCCTGTGAGCAACCTGACCCTGTCCAAGGAGCAGCAGCATCATAAGAAGTCTGCCCTATCCAAATAACAGCAGCCATGCACAGCCAGCCCCCATCCAAAGAGCAGCAGACACATGAGCAGTCCACCCCTATCTGAGGAGCAGCAGCCACATGAGCAGCACACCCCTGTCCAAGAAGCATCAGCTGTGCAAGCAGCATCCCCCCACCAGCCAGAAGAGCCACCACTGCTGCGAACAGAGGAGCCATTGCCAACTGAGGAGCAGCTACTGCTATGACTGCCTGGGGAATAACTGCAGCCCAAGGAGCCACTGCCACCCAAGGAGCAGCCCCTGAATGACTCAACATCTAGATCCATCAGTGAAATAAAAAATGGGTAGACAAAGAAACCTCAAATGAAAGAAAAGGAGGAATTGCCAGAAAAGCAGCTAAGTGAAACAGAAGCATGAAATATGTCAGAAAAAGAATTTGGACATAAAAAAATGATTAGACTTAATAAATGAATTTGGCAATGTAGCAGGATACAAAATTAATGCCAAGCAATCTATAGCATTTCTGTGCACCAATAGTGAACTTACAGAAAGAGTGACTAAAAAAGCTATCCCATTTACCATCACACCAAAATAAATACATAAATACATAAATACATAAATACATACATACATACATAAATAAATAAATAAATAAATAAATAAATAAATAAATAAAGTATCTAGGAATAAACTAAACTAAGGAGGTAAAAGACCTGAACACTGAAAAATCTGGACTCTGAAAAAAGAAATAGAGGAATACATAAACAGATGGAAGAACATACCATTTTCATGGGTTGGTAGAAGCAACATCGTTAAAATGTCTGTCCATACTACCCAAAGTAATCTATAGATTCAATTCACTCCCCATTGAAATACCAATGGCATATTTTACAGACCTAAAACAAACATTCCAAAAATTCATCTGGAATAAAAAAAAAAAGACCCCAAATAGTTGCAGCAATCCCGAGAAAGAAGAACAAAGTAGGTGGGATCTCAATGCCAGATATCAAGCTGTATTACAAAGCCACTGTTCTCAAAACAGCCTGGTACTGGCACAAGGACAGACATATAGATCAATGGAATAGAATAGGGAATCCATAAATAGACCCAAACCACTATGCTCAATTAATAATTGACATAGGAGGCAAGAATATAAAATTGTGTCAAGACAGCCTCTTTAATAAATGGTGATGGGAAAATTGGAGAGATACATGCAAAAAAAAAGAAAGAAAGAAAGAAAGAAACTAGACCACCAATTTGCACCATACACAAAAATAAACTCAAAATAGATAAAGAACTTAAACATAAGATAGGAAACCATAAAAGTACTAGAATTAGTCATGTATTAGTTAAACCAGAGCATGGTGACTGTGCTATATAATAAAAGAGTAATTTGCAAATTGCCACTAATGGCAGAATGACCAGGAATAACTGCTTGTTATGATGCACATTGACCAGCAGGGGGCAGATGCTCAATGCAGGAGCTGCCCCCTAGTGGTCAGTGCACTTCCACAGGGGAAGTGCCTCTCAGTCAGAAGCAAGTTCATGGTTGGCCAGCACAATGGTAGTGGCAGAGCCTCTCCCACCTTCATGGAAGTGCTAAGGATGTCTGACTAATGGCTTAAGCCCACTCTCTGTGGACATCCTCCAAGGGCTCCCGGGCTGCCAGCAGGATGTCTGACTGGCAGCTAAGGCCCAATCCCATGGGGAGCAGACCTAAGCCAACAGGTGGATCAACCTGAGGGGTCCCGGACTGCGAGAGGGCACAAGCCAGGCTGAGGGACCTCTCGTTAGTGCAAGAATTTTCACTGAGCCTCTAGTATTTAATAATAATGTATTATACATATATTGGAAAGTTTCTAAAAAGATCTTAAAAGTTCTCATACATAAAAAATAATTATAGCTATATGCAGTGATGGATGTTAACTAGACTTACTGTGGTGATTATTTTGCAATATATATGAATATCAGATCATTAGTTGAACACCTAAAATTAATATAATGTTATATGTCAATTATATTTCAATTACAAAAATTCATAAATAAATAAAGAGTAATGTAAGAAAACTAGAAGAATGAACACCCAGTAATTTTCACATTTCTGAATACAAGACTACATCAAAGGCAATGTGGAAAATGATCAAATAGAATAATTAAAACAATATAACTAAAATTAATAACTTCAGGTATTAGTCTTTTTATCCTACCTTTTAAAAACTAAATTTCTAAATATGAAGGACATTGTACAACTTATTGATTTAAATATAAAACAATAGGTAAATATAAATTCTAAAAACTAATAATTTTAAATAAAATAATCTTGGTAAAACTTCATCCTTATGTATTGAAACTTTTATTAAGAAATCTGTTTCCTAAAGATAATAAATTTTCATACAAATGATAATTGAAAAATCACCTTTTCTTCTTAATACAGCAATAAAACTTTTCAATAAAGATGCTCTTTGTTTTCAAATTAATTATTCATGTTAAAAATATCAGTTATCCATCAACAACTTTAACATAGATTTAGTGTTTTAGAAAAGGTATTTTTCCAAACTACAGTATCTAACTAACAAGTGCATTATAGTCATTACTTTTGATTACAATTGCTTTTGTTAAAAATGATCAATCATAATTAACTTTTATTATTTTAATGTAATACTAACCTCGACAATCATCCCATTACCATCATAACTAAAAAACAGGCTATTTCAAAACTGTGCTATTTCACTAAGTTTTATTTTGTCTTATATTTCCCAAACATTTCTTCACAAGGGTATTACTATTTTTAAGATGCAAGTATGGAAACACAAACATGTGACCTAACCTTTAGAGTAGCTGAGATTAGCAGCCAAATTTTTGATCTCTGATCTTTTTTTTTTCTTCTTCTTCAGCCACTTCAGAAGACACTGTTAAGTCATATAAGATATTTTAAATCTTGGTATACTTTATATATAGTTAGATTTCAAAGACTTGAAATCAAGGACATTTTTCCTATTTCTTCTTTAGTCTTCTTTTGACAGTTGACTGATGTAATGCAGTGAAAATAGAACTGGCCAAGTAATACTGATATGCCTGCAGGTCACTATCCTCATTATGTCACAGATATATTTCAAACATTGATTTTATTGAAGCCCAGAACACTTTTAAAAAATATGTGCTATTATAACTGATATTTTGGCTTACCTAAGTCATTAAATACTTCAACGATAAAATATGAAAAAATCCTTTTAATTTTTTGCCTACTTAGGTTTATTTTTACAGTGATTTTGATATCATTGTATCAATCCAACATAAAAAGTTACTCTATCTCTATTTTATTTCCTGTTTCTTCAAACTAAAATCCATCGTTCACTTGTAATTATTAGATTTTTCCACCAGAGCCAAATATACTTGAGACCTAGACCACTTTTTTTTCCTCCTTTTCTATCTCTCCTATCTTTTGATGCACCATACAATTTGTGATTGAATAACAAACCTTACAAATGCCATTGGTATTAAATTTACAAATAGTCCAAGATGGAATCACAGTCTATTCATTATTATTATTATTTTTTTTTTTAGGTAACATTGATGTATAACATCATATACATTTCTGGCGTGCAACATTATAATTTGGCTAGAGGCCCAGTGCATGAAATTCATCCACAGGGGAAGGGGGGATTTCCCTCAGCTCAGCCTGCACCCTCTCCAATCTGGAACTCCTTGAGGCAGTGGTTCTCAACCTTTGCAATGCTACTTCATAACAGTAATTTTGCTACTGTTAATGACTTGTAATTTAAATATCTGTGTTTCCCAATGGTCTTAGGTGACCCTGCAAGCAGTTTTTAACCTGTGGGTTATGACTCACAAGTTGAGAACCCTGGCTGTAGAGCCTAAGGGTCCTGGCATTACAAAGGTTGAGAACCACTGCATTGGGGGATGTCTAACTGCTGGGATTGGGCCCAAACCGGCAATTGGACATCCCTCTCACAATCCGGGACCACTGTCTTCTAAATGCTCACCTGCCCGCCTTCTTGATCACCACTAACTTCACCCCCTCTGATGGTCAGGTTGCCCCAAACTGCCCCCCAATGGCCTAGATGCCCCTTTCTGACCCTTATTGCTCCCCCCTCACTGGCCTGATAAACCTAACTGGCCCCATGCTGACCTGGTCATCCCGTGCAGCCCATTCAGTTGTCTGTTCATTTGTTTTGGTTGTGATGGTCACTTAGATTTTATATATATTGATATCTATACATAAGCATAACATTCACCCCAAAAATGAGTTTCCATTTCTAACCATACAGTTGATCCATTTTACTTCTATTTCTCTCCCTTCACTTCTCTTTCCCTGAGGCTACCACCAAATTCATTGTCTGCATCAATGAGTTAGTTTAGTTTAGTTTTTATTTTATTTTATTTCATTTATATTCTATATCTGAGTGAAATCATATGGTATTTTTATTTTTCACCTTGACATTTCACAGCATTATAAACTCAAGTTTCATCCATATTGATCAAATGGGAGGACTTTACCTTTTTATGACTGAGTAGTATTCCATTTTGTGTGTGTATGTGTGTGTGTGTGTGCATCACTTCTTTTTTATTTTTTTTAATTTAATAAATATTTATTGTTCAGACTATTACAATTATTCCTCTTTTCCCCCCCATAGCTCCCCTCCACCTGGCTCCCACCCCTCCCTGCTCTTACTGCCCACATTGTCCCCATCAATAGATGTATGATTTCTTTTGTCCAGTCTCTCCCTGAACCCGCTTCACCCCCTTCCGCCTGAGATTTGTCAGTCCATTCCCTTTCTTTGGCCCTGATTCTATGATATACACCATTTTTTTCTGTTCATCAGATTTTTTATTCACTTGATTTTTAGATTCACTTGTTGATAGATATGTATTTGTTGTTCATAATTTTTATCTTTACCTTTTTCTTCCTCTTCTTCTTAAAGAGTACCTTTCAACATTTCATATAATGCTGCTTTGGTGTTGATGAACTCCTTTAGCTTTTTCTTATCTGTGAAGCTCTTTATCTGCCCTTCAATTCTGAATGATAGCTTTACTGGGTAATCTTTGTTGTAGGTTCTTGCTATTCATCACTTTGAATATTTCCCATCTGGCCTGAATAGTTTCTGTTGAGAAATCAGCTGACAATCATATAGGTGCTCCCTTATAGGTAATTAACTGTTTTTCTCTTGTTTCTTTTAATATTCTCTCTTTGTCTTTTGCTCTTGGTATTTTTATTATGATGTGTCTTAGTATGGTATTCTTTGGATTCCTTTTGTTTGGAGTTCTGTGTGCTTCCTGGACTTATAAGGCTATTTATTTCACCAGGTGGGGGAAGTTTTCAGTCATTACTTCTTCAAATGGATTTTCAGTATCTTACTCTCTCTCTTCTTTTGGCACTGCCATAATTCTGATTTTGGTATGCTTGAAGTTGTCCTAGAGGGTCCTTACACTATCTTCATATTTTTAGACATTTTTTTTCTTTTTGCTTTTGTAGTTGAGTGTTTTCTGCTTCTTTGTATTTCAAATCTTTGACTTGATTCTTGCATTTCTCTAATCTGCTGTTAGGGCTCTGTATATATATATATATTTTTTTTCAGTCAGTGTATGTTTAATTTCTAGTTGGTCCTTTTTCATCTCTCCTTAGTCTTTTTTTTCATCTCCTATTGGGTCTCGCTAAATTTATCCATCTTTTCTAGGAAATTCTTGAAAAACCTTATAACTGTGGTTTTAAACTCTATATCCAGTCATTTGTTTTCCTACATTTTTTTCCTTTGTGATATGTTCCTTTGTCTTTGCATTTTTACTGCTTCCCTGAGTTGGTAGAATAGTTTTGTGTGCTAGGTGTTCTATATGGCCCAGTAGCTCCACGTCCCAAGTTACCTGAGGTGGACTCTCTTGCTGCACCCCTTTGTGGACAATGTATACAGCCTTGTTGTAGTTAAGTCCTGATTTTTGCTGGTATCACTGGGGGGGAAATGACCTCCAAGCCAAACAGTTGAAAGAATGAGCTATGTCTACATGGAGAGAACTTCTGTGCTGGAGTCAGCCTTATGATACAAGACTTGAACAGTTGCAAAAGCATCTGTGTTAAGCTTGGATGGAGCAGAGTCTCAGGGCTGAGCAGACAGACAGCCTTGGTGTCCAGTCAGACCCATCCTACGTAGGCCCTTGGTCTCAGTGTCCCTCAGTAAGTGCTACAGTCCTCTGCACACTTGTGCTCATGCACGTACAGGCCTCTGCCTTTCTGGCCCCCTGAGTCCATGCACTCCAGGGACCCATACAAGTCTGGGTCCTCAGGATATCACCTGAAACTGGGGTTCAGTGTAGTCAGTGCTGGATTTCAGCTCAGTTGGGAGGTTCTGTCTTCCTCCCACTAAAGAAAGCCTGTGGCACAATCAGCAGTCCGTCCTCTGTGTGTGCACTCATTCTTGTGTGCCTCCAGACCTCTGTATTTCATGGCTCCCCTAAATCCTCCATTTTCACAATAGTCCAGAACCCCCCCACCCCCCATGAGTCTCGCCCGGAACTGGTGTTCAGTGCCATCGGAACTGGGGTTTTGTGCAGTTAGGAATTTCCATCTCCTTTCCACTAGAGGAAGCCAGCCAGGCACTCTGCCGCCCATCCTCTCTACACACATGTCTGTACCTCAGCTTTTTGCAGTTTCTCTGAGTCTCTGCTAGCCCCTCTCTTTCCTTCTAGTTGTAGAATTTCCATTCAGCCAGTTTTCCTGTGGTTTTGAATGATGTTCTTTCTGTCTTTTAGTTGTAGTTTTGAAATTGTTGTGCGAGACAGCAGTTTAGGTGTTCACCCATGCCACCATCTTGGTTTCTCCTCTGTGTGCCACTTCTTTATCTGTTCATCCATTGATAGACACTAGGTTGTTTCCATATCATGGCTATTATACATAATGTGGTAGTGAACAAAGGTCTGCACATATTTTATTTGAATTGATGTCTTGATATTCTCCAAATAACATGAATAGAATAGTTAGACCATATGGTAGTTTTTAATTCTTAAATATTGGAGAATTTCCAAACTGTTTCTACAGTGGCTATACTAATTTGCTTTACCACTTGCAGTTTATATGGGTTTCCTTTTTCCTGTAAATTCTCTAACAGTCATTGTTTCTTTTATTTCTGATGATCACTATTCAACTAAGTGTGAGGTTACATTGAATGGTGATTTACTAGGTGTGAGGTAACACTGAATGGTGATTTTGACTTGCATTTTTCTAATAGTATGTAAACATCTTTTCATGTGCATTTTTACCATCTGTATAACTTCCTCCAAAAAAATGCCTATTCAGATCCTCTGCCCATTTATAAAATCATTTCTTTTGAGATGTACAAGTTTTTTGTATATTTTGAATATGAGCCTCTTACTTATGCATGGTTTGAAAGTGTCTTTTACCATTGCCTTTTCATTTTGTTGATGATTTCCTTTGCTGTACAGAAACATTTTAGTTTAATGAAATCCCATTTGTTTCCCTTATTGTTGAAGTTAAATCCACAAAAATATTTCTAAGACTAATGTCAGGAAGCTTACCACTTATATTTTCTTCTATATGTTTTATGGTTTCCGGTCTTATATTCAAATATTAATCCATTTTGAATTAATTTTGGAGTATGGTCTAAGGTCGTGGTCTAGTTTCATTCTTTTGCACGTGGTAAATACCTTTACCTCTACTTAAGAAAATAATTAATTATAATTAACCAGTAATTGCTGCTTGAGAGATTTCCTATTTTTTAAATGGTTGAAGCAATATTGGATATTCTTTTATTATTTTAGAAGAACAATATAGAAGTACAATTTCATCTACAATCATCTCCCAAAGTGACCTGCTTTCCTTTGTACTCTATGTGATTGACAGTGAAGACCTGGAATTATACTTTTCTTTTTCCTTTGGTATTCTGAGATGACTTTCTTTACCTGCTAACAGAAATACTACAAACTGGAAAAAAGGAAAACTTGTCAAGATATATTGCAACATGAAAAGTATAAATTAGCCCATAAGTTATTTCCTCCTCCCTCCCATCCCCCACACAGTTATAATTATAAAAATGATTGCATGGAATTAGAACAACCTCTTCCTTACCAATGACCTTTCAGAGTAAAGGTCATTAAGCCCATCTGGTCAGATGAAGAACATATTCTCAAGTGGCAAATGTCTAGCCTCCGTGACCAAGTGTGGCAGAGTTACTAGTATTCAAAGTTTTCTAGGCACCTCATTTTATCTTTAATGTGTCTCCCCAACACATTCAGATCAAAATTCTATTTTATAAAGACTGAAAATCTTGGAAAATGTCAAAGAAATGCTTTATGAATATTCACATATGATAAATTTAGTTGTCCATATTTGGCTCTTTTATCATATATCTCTGCCCAAGCTGGCCTTTATTGTCTTCTGCCTAACCAAAATAATTCAGCTACAATTGTATTGGGCTTCCTTGAAATCTGATGGTGTACAGTACAGCACACTGCACTGCAGTATTTTCTAAACCTGTTCCTCAGAGGCCTTGATACCCACAGAAGTGAATCAAGGGTTCCAGCACATTGATTTGTAATATTAACATTTGGTAGTATGGTAATTAAAGAAAACACTTAAATGTGCTGTCACATTTTAACACATTGGAGACCACTGATGTGTTAACTTAAATTGCAAGGTTAATTTGCTTTTGTACAGTCCTTGATAAAGTTGCCTCGGCAGTCTGTATAAATATATTTGAAGGTCTTACAATGTGTACTGATTAGTGAAGTTGAAGCTCTGCCCTCATCTTTTAATGTTTTTAATTCTTGTGTGAGCATTCCAACACCTTTAAAATTAACCAGCAAGTCCTTCATTAAAGTGTTCACCTATTGCACCCAATTAAGTAATAAATAAAGATAAGAGACATAACCTCATTGCTTACTCTTTTCAACAGGTAATGGTCAGTTATAGAATAGCCACCAAATGGGAACAGGGTAGTTTCTAATGCATGCAAATTATATGTGCAGTTTTATCTTTTAGTGAGAAGGAAACTGAAAAAACTGGGAGTGGAAGGTTTTGATCTCCCTTTTACATCACTGTTTTTGTGGGCTTCGGAAGTCATGTTTTTAGGGAAGAAGAGACGTAATCTGGCCTTGCTATTTAGACATTAAAGGTCTGGAGTTATTTGAAGCTATTCTAGAATCAGGTTATTCATTTAATTCTGAATGAGGCAATATGAGAAAATTTATTTTAAATATCAAATTGCAGTACTTGAATATAATTTTAATTCTATTGTCTTTGAAAGACCCCCAAATTTCTTTATGTAGACTGAATCAAATTTTGGTATTTAAACAACTGTAGCTGTGGAGGACAAACTTCAAGATTCCTAGTAAAGCACACATTTTTCCTAATTGACAGATGGCTAGATTAAGAAAAATTTTACTTTTGAGAAGACCTTAGAGTATAATATGGGAGGTGACTTACTAGGAGAAAAAATGTATGAGTGCCCTGGCAGTTATCAAGGAATTGATTTTGGCTTTTTGGCAATTTTCTATACCTCCTTGCCCTGTCTTAAGCTAAAAAAATGATTATTTGATGAAGAAAAAATTGGGGTGGATTATGAAATATAATGTTAAAAGGCCATAAGATTCTTGATAAAATGATTGTGAATATTTGAAATAGGCATTTGATATAGCTATGTAGGTTTATATTATTTGTCTCATGTGTGACCCTTTGACAGCAAAGTGATGATAAAGTCTTCCATGTTGCTCCCAGATACCTTGATGTAGTCACAATATATAAAAGGTTAAAAAATTCTCACTAAGTCATTCTATCTACTGAACAAATTAGTTTTTTTACTAGTAATCAGTTGATCTCTAATGGACTTTTAAAAAATATTTTTATTATTGAAAGTACTATTTATGACCCCTTTTTAACCCATTGACCCCTTCTGCTCCACACCAGCCCCACACCTTCACCACATTATTGTCTGTGTCCATGGGTTATCCATATATGTATGTAAGTTCTTCATTGATCTCTTCCTACCATCTTCCCCTGCCTTCCCTTGAGATTCCACAGTCTGTTCCATGCTTCTAAATCTCTGGATCTGTTTTGTTCATCAGTTTATTTCATTCATTAAATTCCACATATGACTGAGACCATGTTATACTTGCCTTTCTCTGACTGGCTTATTTCGCTTAGCATAATACTTAGGGGTCCCACCATGCTGTCTCAAAGGATAAGAGATCCTTCTTTTTCACTGCTGCATAATATTCCAAGTACTGATAGGGGTGCATATATCCTTTCTGATTGATGTTTCAGATTTCTTAAGATATATTCCTAGAAGTAGGATCACTGGGTCAAATGGCAGTTCCATATTTAATTTTTTTGAGGAAATTTCATACTGTTTTCAATAATGGCTGCATCAGACTGCATTCCCACCAGCAGTGGGAATTCTCTTTTCTCCACATTCTCACCAGCACTTGTCATTTGTTGACTTGTTGATAGCAGTGATTCTGACAGCTGTTAGGTGATCTAATTGATTTTTGTACTTTAATTTCATACTAACTAACAATTAAGGCTATCATTCTAAATCAAAGAACATATTATCAGGAATATTTCAGAAATTAATATTTTTACTATAAGTTTATATTTCAATCAAATATAAATTACTCTGTATAATTGAACATTGAAAAATATTGCAAAATTTAAAATGATGGACTATTATGATAAATATTTATATTGAAATAAACCATAATTTTATCTTCTGGTTTCTATGAGGGTTTTCTTTCTTCTCAATACCAAATTATGAATATTTATGATTCATATCTAACTTTTTCACTGCCAACATCCTTCACATTTATTTATTTTTAATTTATTGATTTAAGAGAGAGAGATGTTTTTTGTTTGTTTGTTTTGTTTTTCCCCAACTTATTTGTGCATTATTTAGTTGATTCTTGTATGTGCCCTGATCAAACTCACCACCTGGAGATAATCAGGACTACATTCCTAAGCAACTGAGCTACTTAGCCATGGTCCCCCTTCCCCTTTAAATACTGGTCAAGAAATCCTTACAATAAAAGTTCCTAAAATAGGAATAGTCATTAGAGTAAAATACATCAACAGCATTCATATAAAATGCAAAATTTTTTCAAATATCATGAACATGACTCAACTTTAAACACTTGCCATCTTGATACAATGCTAGCAGAATACATCTCTTTCAGCTACTGTTTCTTTTCTGGGATCAAGTCCATACCAATTTTCTGTCTTTTGGAATTCCAATATCATGTCCCTTAAGTGGTTCCTTTGCCAGGATGTATAATGACCCAAGCCTTGACCCCCATGTGTTCTCTCTATAGATTTTCTTGAGCACCAAACAACCTTCTCATTTTCCCATGGTCCACTATTTATCAACAAAGTTTGTGAGTTTTGAACAGTGTTTTTGATAACTTCCTTTGATTTTTCCAGAGGGTTGTCTATATTAGAACTCATTGGATTTGCCTTTTCAGAGCGTGATGGTATTTTTAGATCTTGTTCCATTTTAAGGCTTTTTGAACAAATCCTGTATGTTCTACAAGAAGATCTGGAGACTGATTCTTCATCTCTTCCCACATAAAAAAAATGCTTGAGGCACCAGTGTGGGGTGTTTTTGTGTTGCAGTCCCTAGCATTCCATAAGGTGTAACATCTAAAGATCAAGATTTCAGAGGAAGTATTAGAGGTCTTTGTTGTGTCATAATAGCTACACTGGGTCATTTAATCTATTCTTATTAGTAATAATTTTACTTAAAAAAAATCTTTGTTGTTGAAAGTATTACATATGTCCCCATTGACATCTTCTAGCCTGTCCTTGCTCTCCTCCCCAGGCCTTCACCACTCTATTGCCTGTGTCCAAAGATTATGCACATATGCATACAAGTTCTTCGGTTGATCTCTTCCCATTCTCCCCTGGCTTCCCTCTGAGATTCCACAGTCTTCCCCATGCTTCTATAGCTCTGGATCTATTTTGCTCATCAGTATATTTTGTTCATTAGATTCTACATATGAGTGAGATCATATATTACTTGCCTTTCTCTGTCTGGCTTATTTTAATTAGCATCATACTCTCTGGGTCCCTCCATTCTGCCTCAACAGATAAGAGATCCTTCCTTTTTAATGCTTCACAAAATTCCATTGTGTAAATGTACTATAGTTGTTTTTTATCCACTCAGCTACTGATGGCCACTTGGGCTGTTTCCAGATATTAGCTATTGTTTATTGCACTGCTATAAACATAGGGGTGCATACATTGTTTATGATTGGTGTTTCTTAGGATATATCCCTAGCAGTGGGACCACTGGGTCAAATTGCAGTTCCATATTTAATTTTTTTGGGGAACCCCATACTGTTTTCCACAGTGGCTACACCAGTCTGCATGTCTACCAACAGGGTACTAGGATTCCTTTTTCTCCACATATTCATTTGTTGATGGTGTGAGATGTTACTAAATTGCCATTTTAATTTGCATCTCTCTTATGATCAGTGACTTTGAGCATCTTATCTAATAAAAGAGCAATATGCAAATTGACCATCATTCCAATACACAAGATGGTCACCCCCATGTGGAAACAAGATGGCTGCCACTAAATGGCCAACAAGGAAGGGCAGTTGTGGGTGATCAGACCAGCAGGGCAGGACAGTTAGGGTTGACCAGACCAGCAGAAAAGGGCAGTTGTTGGGGGAACAGGCCTGCAGAAGAGGGCAGTTGTGGAAACCAGGACTGCAGGGGAGGGCAGTTGCAGGGGGTGGGCAAGCAGAGGAGGGCAGTTGGGGTGGACTAGGCCTGAAAGGGAGATCAATTGGAGGAACCAGGCCTGCAGGGGAGGGCAGTTAGAGTTCATTGGTCCAGCAGGAGTGGGTAGTTGGGGAGAACCAGGCCTGCAGGGGAGGGCATTGAGGGTGACCAAGCCAGCGGGGGAGAGCAGTTAGGGGTGACCAGACCGGAAGGGGAAAGAACTTAGAGATGATTGGTCCAGTAGTGGAGGGCAGTTAAGGGTGACCAGGCCTGCAGGGGAGGGCACTTGAGGGTGACCAGGCTGGCAAGAGAGGGCAGTTGGGGGCAACCAGGCCTATTAGGGTGAATAGTTAGGGGCAATTGGGCTGGCAGGGGAACAGTTAGTCATCGATCAGGCTGGCAGAGGACTGGTTATGGGGTGATCAGGCTGGCAGGCAGAAGTGGTTTGGGGCAATCAGGCAGGCAGGCAGGTGAGCAGTTGGTAACCAGCAGTTCTGGATTGTGAGAGGGAGGTCCGACTGCCCGTTTAGGCCCAATTGTGCGATTGGGCCTAAACAGGCAGTCGAACATCCCTCCAGGGGTCCCAGATTGGAGAGGGCACAGGCTAGGCTAAGGGACTACCCCCCATGCATAAATTTCATGCATTGGGCCCTCTAATTTTTTCATATGTCTCTTAGCCATCTGTATGTCCACTTTGTAGAAATATCTATTTAGGTCTTTTGCAAATAATCTTTAAATCTCTATTTGCTATTTTGCTTTTTTTTTTTTTGCTCTTTACTCAAAGTATTCTGAGTCATTTCACTTACTAATTAACACAGCTGATTTTGTAAATAGAAGAAACTCAATTAAAACCAGCTATTTCTCTCCTTATAACAAATCTACGTTCTGATTTTATACATTAGAACTTGAAATTAGCAAAGGAAAAATAGCATTCAAAGTTAATACAAAATCTTTTTTTCTGTTTACCTCCTTCCTCCCTTAATTTTTTCTTTGATTTTAGCCTGATATTTTAAAAGTAACTTGACAGTATTTTCAAGTTTTCTAGACTAAGTCCTGACTAGATTTACCTAAACTTCTAAGATTGCCAAAGGCTAAAATTTAAATAGTGTACTGAATATGTTATACATATATAACAAATATATATGTATACCTATTTATATGTATACTAGAGGCCCAGTGCACGAAATTCATGCACTGGGGAGAGTGTCTCTCAGACCAGCCTACACCCTCTCCATTCTGGAACCCCTCTCACAATCCAGGACCACTGGCTCCTAACTGCTTACCTGGCTGCCTGATTGCTCCCTAACTGCTCCCTTGCCAGCCTGATTGACACTTAACTGCTCTTCTGCCAACCTGATTGCCCCCAACTATTCTCTCCTGGTGGCCTTATCACCCCCAAGGCTTTTATCAGTATAGATATGACCCTTCACAGAAAATTTTACTAAACCTACTTTACAATAATGGCTTGATGATTGAATCATTGGGACCAGACACCTAGATTTCCTTTCTTTGAATAGTGGAGGGAATAATTATCTTGTCTTTAAGTTGCCCTGAAATTAAAATAAGATAATGTCTTAGAAAAGTATAAAAGCACCATATAAAGATAACTGTCTTTTTCATGTACTGAAAAGACAATAAAGTGGTAAAATGAAAAACACTATTTTAATCTCCCCCTTCCTTCCTTTATAGCCTTTATTTAAACTTTGAAAATTCACTCCAATTTTCATTTCTTTACATTCAGTATTATTTCGTATTGGTTTCAGGTTTTATATTAGTTACAGAATAGTGGTTGGACAATCATTTACTTTACAAAATTTTTCCCAATATTTCCAGTACCCATCTGGCATCATATTTCATTATAGCACTATTGACTATATTTCCTATTTAAGTGACAATGGGTTTACAGGTTCCTTCCAGTCTTTCTTTTGTGTTGTTCACCTTTCCTTCTCAGTTCTTCCCTCACTTTCCTTATATAGTATCTCAATTGGCCATCAAAGCTCAGTGAAGGAACTGGGACATGCTTAATCCATTTTCCCAACCAGGAAACTGCGACCAGTTCCAGCTGGCTGTGGAACTTGACTCAGTGCACAGACAGCCCTCAGAGCCATGCACTCTGCCCTTCCTAAGGGACATCTACTGGGCAAACAGAACAAACCTTCTCTTCGGGCTTCTGAGCCTCCTTCTCAAGTACCTCTTCACTGCGGATGCTCCACATACCTTCCTTTCCCCTGTCCTCTTCCTCCATGGTTTACTGACCCCCTTCTCTGGAGCAGGTGGAAGGCTTCACACTCACCGCCAAGGCATGCTCTGCTGAGGGGCAGGGCGGCGAGGGCTTGCTTTTGGGTAAAGGCAGGAGCAGGAGTCGCCGCCTCTGAAGTAAGAAGGTTGCCTGGGTGAGGCCGGTGAGCACTGGGAGCTTGTCTGAATCACGTCAGTCAGTCCGGTACCCTGCAGTGCGGCACCCCTCCACTGAGGTGACGCCACCTCTCGACCCCTTCCTCAAGGCTGCGAGTCTCTTGCCCCTCTGCTTGAGCATCCTTCCATGTCCTTTAATCCCTGGCCTTGCCCACCCACGTCTTGGAGCCACTGCAGAACCTCTCTCTCTCTTCAGGTGAGGCAGATCCCTGCCCTTGGTCTCCTGGAAGCTGTGAAACTGTGGCCAGAGGCCCGGTCTGGTTCTCAGCAACCCCACGCCTGCAATGTTCCAGGGCACGGAGCGACTCCAGGGACAGCAATGTTCCTGGGGCCCCAGGCGTGAAGGTAGGTGGCAGGCTGTACCTTCTCAGGGCAGTGATGTACCTGGGCCATCCTGGAGTGGCTAAGTAGCCCAGCTGCTCCTCCCCAGTGCTGTGATGTTCCCGGGCCCCATGGAGTGGCTAGGTGGCTGGCATCCTCTCCCCAGGGCGGCGATGTTCCCAGGGCCCTGTAGGAGTAGATAGGGGGGCCGCTGCCCCTCCTGGGGCCTGAGATGGACCTGGAATCCTTGGGAGACATCTGGTGCTACTCACTCCACCTCCCTGGCCGGATGGACTGGTACCTTGTGGGTGGTGTCTGGCAATGGACCTGGACCCAGGAGCGGGCCATGGTGCTGCCTGCCCTGCCTGCTTATGCAAATTACCTTCGTCTTTGTTGGGTTAATTTGCATACTCACTCTGATTGGCTGTGGATGTAGCAGAAGTATGGTCAAGTTACATGTTTCTCTATTATTAGGTAAGATACTATAATTAGTATGAAAGAAAGAATCCTTGTTAATATTTTCAATATATATGTATATGTAGAAACAGTGTGACTCTGAAACAAGCAGATCAACATCATATGTTTCTCATGGGTGAGAATTTCAGTATTTTGCCACAACAGAAAGTATGTCATAACTTATGGCATTTATCTAGTATGGCATTTTACAAAATGCTGTATCCAAAGAACTATGTTTTAATAAACTTACAATTAAAGCTAGATAAATGTTAGGATTTTCAAAAGTTGATACTGCATCCTTATAAATGGCTGACCTTCTTGATGCTTATGTGGAATAAAATGCACCTAATAATCTCTTGCTTATTCATAAATCTCAAAATCTTGTCACTGTAGAAAAAGAGTATGCACTGTTTCAATCAATATTTTGTGCCAGTGTGATCCACAGTGACATTCACTTATACATAGCAGAAAAAAAAATTAATGAGCTTGACTTGAAATAACATCTTACTACTTTATTAACAGCCAGTATCTCTAAGATGTTTTATATCTTAACAATGTGTCTTTAGCACTTTCTAGAAAATATAAGACACACACACACTCAAAATCAAATTCACTTCTACAAAAAAGGTCTAAAATAGGCATTAAAAGATCTAACAGCAATTTTATTTCACACAAGGAAGACCCTTTAAAAGATAACATAGTAAAAAGCATCAGCATCGCATATCCCAGGTTTGAAACTTCTTGTTGATATATCATAAGGTTTATAAAGTCTCTCACTATGACTTGAACATTTTTAGAAAGTGGAGCAAGAGTTGCACTAGTAAATAATAAAAATACATTGGACCATGTCATCTCTAACCTAAAATTTTCATAAATGACTAGTGTTAACCCTTATTTAACACTAAAAATGTATTTAATGATGTGACTAGACTCAAGGCAGAGACCCAGTCTTTCTGACTCTTAAGACTGTGCTCTCCACTATCTAATTCTTACAAAAAGTCAGCAAATCCAAGGGGGAACTGGTGGTATTTATGTCAATTGTATTATTATTTCCAGATTTTCTTCATTAGCATTGACATATAATTTATTCAACTATTTCCCTTCCATCTTTTCTTTCAGACACAATGTCCTTGGCAAATAAAACATCCATAAGTACATGTGGGTCTATCTTTGGAGTTTCTGGCAATTGACATTTAATGATAAGCATGTAAATAAAGGGAGATGGCATCAGGGCAAGATATCTTGGCAATATTTTAATTTTTATCTCTTATATAGGACCATGGCTTCATCTGAGGAAGAGCTACTATAATACAAAGGTTGGAGTAATTATGAAAGTCTTATTTTTAGTAATTACAAATGATACTTCAAAAAATAATTCTATATTTTATCCTCTATATATATGTAGAGGAGAAATAATTTGGCTTGAAATAATTTGTAAAAAAATAATCACAAAATTGCATTAAATATGTAAAGATAGTTTAACAGAGTGTTTGTTGTCTAGTAGAAAAACCTAATATGGCAACAATAAAAAATAACTTTAAAATGCATGCCAGTGTATTACATAAATAATGGTGGGCAATATATGTGTTCTGTTTATTACTTTCATACAAAAGCATACATCTTAAGTGCTAATAGGATCTTTATTTCTTTCATTCTTTTCTCCCTCTTTTATAAATTCCTCTTTTTTAAAAGAGACAAAATACATTACTAATGTTTTAAAATGAGTACAAATGTCTAGGTACCAAATATAGCTTCAGATTATCGAGTTCCCTCAGATTTTATGCTGATGAGAGTGGTAAAATAGAATAAATTGGTAGTGGTGAAGATTTGCACAAAAAGCAGTTTGACTTTATCTCCAAGTATCTCATGACATATTAAATAAAATGTGAACATTTTCTTCCTTTCCAATAATGAAAATTTATTAGAACTTGGCTTAGCTAAAACTTCTCTAGATAAGTTACTATTTTTGAAATAGAAAAGAGCAATTTACCATATTTTTCCATGTATAAGATGCCCCCATGTATAAAACATTCCCCACTTTTCCAACCAAAACTTAAGAAATCAATATTTTAAACATTTGTCTGGTTTTTCTCTTAAAGTTATTTTTTCTTTTTTGCCATCATAAGGAATTGTTCTTCCTGTTTTCTCCACTGTCTAATCAGACACTCATTGGGAGCATGTCCAAACTGTCTCCCTGCAGCTCTATTTCCATGCTCTTTTGCATTGCTGATTACATTCAGTTTGAATTTTGCAGCATAAAACAATTGCTTACCAGTATTTATCTTTTTATTTTTTGACATCTTTATGGCTCAGAACACTGTGGTCCTTGTTGCACCTGCTCACTCTCCATCTCCACCTCTAATTATGGCATCAGCTGATGTCTGTAACAATATGGCTCTGTATGGGCAGCTATGCACCTGTGTGGTTCCCTCCTTGACTGACTTGCATGTATAAGATGGTCCTTGATTTTCAGTTTGATGATACATGGAAAAATAAGGTAAATTCATGAAAGCTTTTATTTTTTTCCCCCTGCAGACTTTATTCTTCACGGATGCAAACCTACATCATTAGCTTTAAAGTCCAGATTCCTAGAGTAGACAATTATATGTCTACTTTTCAGAAAGATTATTCCAAAAACATGAAATTAATCTTAACTACAACTTTGCATTCTACTTGAAACTGGGTAAAGACAAGAAAATTGTTTTGCTCAGTTGTTTCTTCCAAATTACCAACCTGAAACAATGATTCATCCTAACAGTGAAAGTACCTAATCTCTACTCCTTTCACCAAGTGCATAAATTATATGAGAGCAGAAGAGAAAAACTATGTAGCAGGATTAACAATCCAATGATTACAAAGAAATACTTTCTTAAAAAATAAGTTTATATTTGTTAATGGTTTCTTCCTTATGAATTCCACTACTTAAGATAGTTAAGCATAAAAGACAAAATTATACTTAGATCTAATCAGTAACTTTAGTTCAACCTAATATTTTCTCCAGTATCTCTTATAGCTCACTTTGTGTTTGAATAAATTATGCAAAATTCTTATATTTTCAGAGTTCTAGCCACACCTGCTACTGCTCCTAACCAAAATAGTGACTGGCTGGCTATTCTGTGGATATGAATCACATATGTATGTCTTGGTGAAGAGCAAAAGAAATTAGGTATACAAATTCATATCTTCTGGAATCTTTTTGTGATTCAAAATGGTATATCTCATTCTGAGCAGGAAAAAATATGCTTTGATCCAAAGCTAACATATGAGATGCTAGGTACTTGTCTCTCTGTCCTTGATATTCCCATATGCAGTGGTTTCTTCACTATGACCACAAACCTTTCCTCTACCTCCCTGTTCCTTTAAGGCATATTGCAAAATCTAGGTTCCCTGCATACCACATGCTGGTGTTGAAGAACAAACATTATCTATTTTTTTTTTCCTGAGTCACTCAACAATTTTTCTGCACACTATTGAAAATAAACTTTTTGGGAATTTCCCCCAAAAGTTTACAAATAGTGTTTACCATTATCTTCTCTACAGCTAAGTTTTCTTGCCTTGGTCATTCATACTTTTCTACAATAAACTAAGGTGAAAGAATTGTGATTTATAATTTTCATATATTTCTGATAATGTCTTCTTTATTCATTTCCTGGATATACAATAAAACTCCAATATGCCAGTTGACCAGGATAGATACAGCAATTTGAAAATCCTTTATTTCTCAAAGAAATCTGACTTTCAAGTTTCTTGTCTATTGTTTGGAAAATCAAAAACTAAATAATTTATTTTTGTGTGTTTGAATTTTTGCTCTAGCTCTTATAACTTTCCACTATTTATTAACACCCTCTCCACTCAGAGAATGACTAAGAAAAGGGCATGAACACTAAAGTCAAAGAAAAGATAAATAAGAATATATTTAAACTAATTGTCTTAATACATATTTTACTACTAAGTGCATAATTTCATTAGCTAAATATTAACATTATATACATTTTAATGTTTCTTTGAAATTGTATTGCTTAGAATATTGCAGATAGTAATCTATGACCTATTTCATCTCTATAAGAAAGCTTTAAATGTGAAGAGAAATATAAACCAATTAAATGTAGTGGAGAAACATTTAAGAAAAAAAGAACTAAGAAAATTGAAACCGAATACAGAATACGGGCCATATAGATTCAAGAAACTGTACATCAGGTTTTAATTGTAATCCAATATTGAATAAATTGGCACAAATCACCTCTTTGTTTTCACCATACTACTGCTCTAGAGCAGACATAAATGTCTGCTTTCCTGTACTAAGTATCATACTTCATATCCCAAATCCCAGGCTCTGTCTTTATGACCATTTTTTCTCCCCTGGAAACATTCATGCTTATTTTTTCCCAAACTCAATTCTATGCTTAAATTACAGAAGTACCATTTCTTTCTCTCTAATGAATTCTAAGTGTGTTTTTTTCTGACATTAAAGCCTGATTGGCATTCAAAATTGCTATGCCTTCATTGTTCTAATTATTCCAATGCTATGCTTATTTTTATTATGTTATCCTATATTCCATATTCATCAGTCTGCTGTTCTCAGAAAGTTACACTGTTCTCTCTCTTCTCTTTTTATTTTTTTCACAATTATAACCATCTTTCTACCAATAACTCATAACTTGTTATCTCCATCCAATCCACTGGGCAACCTCTGTCATGTAACCAACTACAAGCTATGTCCATACTTCAAAACAAAGAATTCCAAAAGTAAACGAATCTCCCCCCAACATCGGCATGTTCTCCTGTATTACTTTAGCTCCATTAATGGCATCATGATACACATAGTTTCAGTCAATAAGGCCATATAATATATTTATGTTAGTTCTAACTCCATTCTCGTTTTCATAAATATTTTCCTTTCTTTAGCTTTATTAAGATATAATTGAAAAATAAAATTGTAATACATTTCCGAGAGAAAAAAAAATTACGGTTTAGTAAATGACACAATAGTTTTGTGAGGTAAGGACTCTAAGGCAAATTTTCTTTAACTGTTTTTATAAACTATTAGTGAAATGTTTATACAGAAGTGCAAACTACCATCATGATTAGGCACATGATTTCCCAGATAAGCAAATTGTTTATATGAGTAAAAATGGTTTCCAATTATTTCTTGTGCAGTTATTAATGATTTATAGCCTGACTTCTTAGACAAGAAAATTTTTGAGCAAGCAGTTGTTTTGATACATTTGTTCTGAAATCTGAGTCTGAACAGGTATGATGATGCCAATAGGCTCAATTCTCAGTTCCTGCCTTGTGTTATTATCTAATCTAAGCAGACTCAATTTTTATTCATCTATAAACTGAGATCCAAGAGTGCCCAAATGTTACCAATAGAAAAGATTCTATCCCAATATGAAGCGAATGCAGAACCATATAAAGGATATCATCCAAATGACCTAATTTAAGTATTTGCTTTTCTGGATCTTTTTTATTATTGGCGATCACAGTAACATTTAGGTACATATGTCCTACAGCACCATTTTCCTAAGATAGCACTTGCTCCTTCCTAAGAAGACATATTGTGTCTAGGGATGTTCACTTGTGGTCAACTGTGTGTATAATGTAATGAATTTCTAGGGCAATTAGCTATCTGGCCTTAATGATACTGTCTGGCTTATAAATCATGATTTGTATCACAGAATAAAGAATTTCCTGCCAAAACCGGTTTGGCTCATTGGTTAGAGCGTCGGCCTAAGGACTGAAAAGTCCAGGTTTGATTCCTGTCAAGGGCATGTATCTTGGTTTTGGGCACATCCCCAGTAGGGGTCGTGCAGGAGGCGGCTGATCAATGTCGCTCTCTCATTGATGTTTCTAACTCTCTACCTCTCCCTTTCTCTATATAAAAAAATCAATTATATATATATATATATATAATAATTTTCTCCTTTTTTTTTGCCCCTGATAAAGTGTGAAAGAAGAAATTCTTACCATTTGCAGCAACCTGAATGGAATTGAAGAGCATTATGCTAAGTGAAATAAGCCAGACAGTGAAAGAAAAATACCACATGATCTCACTCATTTGTGGATAATAAAGAATATATAAACTGATGAACAAAAAGATAAATACAGAAGCAGTAAAGCATCAAACAGAATCTCAAATTACAGCAGGAAGATTAGGGAGAGGTGAGGGAGATAAGAGATCAACTAAAGAACTTTTATGCATGCATATAAGCATAATAACGGACACAAGACACTGGGGGCGGTGAGAGCATGTAGAAGAGTGGGAGAGGGAATCATGGGAAGATATATACACATGTAATGCCTTAACAAAATAATTGAAAAAAATAAAGCAAATACTAAGAAAAAATAAAAATAAAATAAAATAAGAAAAGAGAGTTGAAGATAGCCCTGAATTATTTGTGTGATTGTGTGTGTGTGTGTGTGTGTGTGTGTGTGTGTATGTGTGTGTGGTGGTTAAGTTTTAGAGTTGCAGATCAAGGGCTAGATATTTTCATTAATAATCTCCCTATTTTTTGATAGGAGAAATCAATATGAAAAAATGGACCCTAGGTCCATTTGAATATAAGACTTTTAGAAAGTCTGGCAACAGTCAACAAAGATAAGTTTGCCCAGTTTGCATGCAGTAACCTGAAGGCTTTGTTTCTACAAATTAAATCCCAGTTGTTGAGGACCCTCTAATTACCTGACTTTAGCAAACATACCATTAAAGGTAGCTGAATTATAGTGTACATTTTCAAAGTAATTGAAAATAGCAGTAAGATCAGACAGTTACCGATCATCTATTAAAGATATGAGTCAGAAAATTCATCCAGTGAGCCCTTTGATTAAGTGTATAAAAGCAGAAAAACTTTAATATATATGAACTATCTTTCATAGTGTCTCCCCACTATGAAAGTTTGGTTACAAACAAAACACCTACAGAAAAGCCCCAGATTTGTTTTCTCTGTGGACTGTTAGAGGAATTTTTATATGCTTAGCAAGCTTTTCTGTAACATTTGCGTTTAAAATTGTTTACTAGTTGAGAACATTAAACCTGAAGCTATTTGTTTCACAATGTAGTAGAATGACACTCATACAAAGATACATACACAGACCAAAAAGTTGACTGAATTTTAGTCGTGAAGCATCCATCGTATATAAAAACTGCTATTTGAAATTTTAACCCTGTTATTTGGCTTCTGTAGATGCTTGCTTGCTTAAATATTAAGGAAAATAAGACTACTCCCACTTCAGAGAGGCCATTAAACCTTCCCCAGACAAAATTTTCAGTGCTGGCAACAAGCCAAGCCTTTGGTTGAGGTCTCAAGGCCCCAGCACATAGGGGCTCTTTAAGAATTTGTAAAGGGGGCTGGAAACACCCCATATTTGGGAGACAAAGAAGGTAAAAACATATAAATAGGAAAAATTCCTCCATGTTGGGGCCCAGAATTTGAGACATTTTCCTCTGGTCTCATATATAATAAATATAACTCCATTTCTCTAAGAATTGCTTGGTTCTCCAGTTTTCTCTAACAATTGTAGATATTAGACTTATACCAAGGAGAAACTATGAATGTGACAAACAATTTTAAGAAAAAGGGTTTTGTGGGCATCTTAGTTAAGAACTAATTAGTGTCTATTGAAATCAAAATCTTAAACCTACAAGGAATAAATAAAATAGTTATAAAAATGAAACAATAGCATGACATTCAGCTTCTTCAGGATTGTGTTCTCTGGCTCTTTGGAGAAACTTCAGCTTTATAAAGTTATCTATGTGAGAGTGCAGGTGTCAACTTCTGGATAATGTTTAAGAATTCTCAGGTTAAAGTCTATAGCCAGTCATCCTCCCACTGATATAAGGATAGCTTATGTAAATTAAGCAAATAGTTGCAATTTCAACAATCAACCTTTTTCAGTTTTACTCATAAGCTGGCAATGTATTCTAATATGAGTTTGCAAGCTGTATGTCTTTGATTTCTCTCTAAGATATTAGGTCTCTAGGAATTAATCATGGAAGAGTTGTCAAAACAATGTTAAGAAAGTTTCAATTGCATGTCCTGATAAGAGTATTTTGTACATGTTCTTTGCAGTATTTGGGAAAGCTTATGTGCAATGCAAATGGTATCTATAGATGGAGGGTTGACCTATTACAGAATAATAAGGAGTAGATAAGTCACAGAAGTTAATTTATTTAACATTAAAACCAATAACAAATCTTAGGCCATGGAAGACCAAGATTTATTAAATGTTTTTCAAATTTTAGTTTTCAAATTGTATGTTTATTTCTAACTTTCCTGAAGATTGAGTATAATTTTAAGCATGGTATTGAAACAGGAATTTTGGGAGTAAAATAGGACAGGTTTAGGAAATATTAGAAATTTGGAAATTAGGAGGATCATGAAGGAAGCACAGGGCTGCAGAACAGCAGAAGTTATATTTCTATGGAATGAGGGAGCTGGAAAGCTGAAACAGGTACATTTCCATAGAATGAGGAAGCTGGGAACAGCAAAAGGTCTATATTTACAAAATAAAGAGAAGAAAGCCCTTCATTCAGAAGGAGAGGAAGAAAGCCCAAATGGGATATCAAACAATATGGAAGGAATTACTATAGTAACCAGTCTAAGGGAATAGTGACCTATCAGAGGGATATCAAGGCACCAGGATTTGCAGCCTTCATAAGCCATAGGGAAAAGGAACTCAGTGGGACCCTTTTCACCCTATCTACTTGGGAGTACATTCTGTGAGACTCTTTCCTTCTCCCCATGTCAGGATCTGTACTTATTCCTCAATAAATCTCCATCTTTGGTATATCACTTTTTGTCCATGGATTCATTCTTTGATCCTGGCGGACAAAGAATATGGTTCCAATCCAAAAATTCCATTTCAGGATTTCTGAGTAATGGTGTAGCATGGCTTTGCAATTTTCAATAACTATAAATTGGTGTATTTTTCATGGGAGAGATAGATTTGAAATCCACACATTTGTGATGAATCACTATTTTTTAAAATATACTTTATTGATTTTTTTACAGAGAGGAAGGGAGAGAGATAGAAAGTTAGAAACATTGATGAGAGAGAAACATCTATCAGCTGCCTCCTGCACATTCCCTACTGGGGAAGTGCCTGCAACCAAGGTACATGTCCTTGACCAGAATCAAACCTAGGATCCTTCAGTCCGCAGGCCGATGCTCTATCCACTGAGCCAAACCAGTTAGGCATGAATCAATATTTTTGTTAGCATTACACTAGTAGCTCCCAGCAAGCAAAAACTTCAATCCAAAGTAAGCAAAAAATGACAAAGACATATTTACAATTTATTGCAGAGAATAATATATTAGGTTTATTGAAATGTATTCAAATGTACCCTGAGACCATTTGTTCAAATCCCATCTTTACAGAATAATGATAATGATAAATGAAATACAAAGCAGAAATTCTTCAACCATTAAGCCAAACCTTCATAATAATAATGATTGAGTATTATATTCTAATTGTTCTTCTGATGGTAGAAAATTCAGTGTAGAATTATCCTATTTTTTTAGGGGTGGGGGCAAGCAAATGGCTGATCAGAAAGTGCTAAAGATTATTTTCAAGCAATATATAGCATTTTTTCTTTCCGTATGTGTTTTCTAATTGTGGGACCAGTTACCTGCATTTCATAATTGCTTCTTTGTACTTCTTTAAGTAATTGAAATTTGTAGTGTGTGAAAGGAGCCAAAATCTTAATTAAAGCTCCTGCTTTCAAAACAATTACCTAAAACATTTACCTTCACCTTTAAGTTATCCTTTTGTTTGCAAACTCCTATTATATAATGACTGTATTCTTCAAAAGTATCAGAGCATAAATACATCTTTAAGGCAGAAGGATTGGAAGATGATGAAAGGGTAGGTGGATCTTTTTCTCACCTGCCCCCAGAATTTAATGAATGGAACTAAATTGGGGAACATTCACCCTAAAATATCACCTATAAACTGTCTGAAGAGAGGACTATTTTATTATTTTTATTTTTTTAATATATTTTATTGATTTTTCACAGAGAAGAAGGGAGAGGGATAAAAAGTTAGAAACATCGATGTGAGAGAGACATCCATCAGCTGCCTCCTGCATGCCCCATATTGGGGATGTGCCTGCAACCAATGTACATGCCCTTGACTGGAATCAAACCTGGGACCGTTCAGTACACAGGCCAATGCTCTATCCACTGAGCCAAACTGGTTTCAGCAAGAGAAGACTATTTTAAACAAGGAAGGAAAGAAACTACCTCAAGAGTACACATGTACAACAGCTCCCACGACATGGTTAGAGTCAAACATCATAATCATCCCAAGATCCCACTGATGAAAGGGACATAAACAATCAAGACCCAAATAAAATAGGAGAGTCCAAATAATTCACAAAAGTGTCAGTCCTAGAGCATTTAGCCCAGGAGCTCAAGGAGACTGTACCACTGGGTCCCACAGGACATTTGCTACAAAAGGACATCCCATAAGGTCTGGGAATCATAGCAGGTGTACCTAACACATTGAAACAAACAAAATGAGACAACCAAAATGAAGAGAGAAAAAAACAACAGCCAAATGCAAAAAAAAAAAAAAAAGAGGAATCTCCAGAAAAAAATGCCAGGAGATAGAGGTAAGCAATTTATCAGACATAGACTTCTGAGTAAAAATGCTCAAGGAACTTAGTTATAACTACAAGGAACAAATAGAAACTACAAAGGACTTAGCAGAAACTACATCAACATAAAAACGACATAGAAATCATGAATAAGAACCAGTCAGAAATGATGAATAGTGTATCTGACATTAAGAATACACTAGAAGAAAATAAAGCAGGCTTGATGAAGCGCAGAATTGAAACAGCGATTTGGAAGATAACATAGGAAAAAAACATTCAGGTGGAGTAGCCAAAAGGAAAAAGAATAAGTGTGAGGAAAGTTTAATAGGACCTTGGGACAACATGAACCATAATAACATCTGAAATACCAAATGGAAAGAAAAAAAAACAAACGTGAGCAATGTTTAGAGAACTTATTTTAAGAAATAATAAGAGAAAATTGATTTAACCTGGTGAAGAAAATATTCACGCAACTTCAGAAAGCACAGAGAATCCCATCAAGATGAACACAGAGACCCGCAGCAAAACTCAACATAATTAAAATGGCAAATGTTAAGGACAAAAAGAAAATCTTAAGGGCAGAATAAGAGAAAGACATTTACCTACAAGGGAACTCTCATAAGCCAGTCAACTGATTTCTCAACAAAAACACTTGGAGTACTTTAAGAAAGAGATTGACAGCAATACAGATATACTTGGGGACTTCAACACCACACTGACTTCACTGGATAGATCTTCAGACAAAAATTCAATAAGAAAACAGTGACCCTAAGTAACAAAATGAATCAAATGAATTTAATTGACATTTACAGAACATTTCACCACAAAACTGTAGAATGCACATTTAAGTGCATATAGGACCTTCTCAAAGATAGACCATCTATTATGACACAAAAGAAGCATCTACAAGTTCAAGATTTCAAACCTATCAAGTGTTTTTTTTCATATGACAATGGCATAAAACTATAAATCAACTGCAATAAAACACATAGAGGCTAAGTAGCATGTTATTCAATGATGAATGGGTTTATAATGAGATCAAGGAATACATCAAAAACTTCCTGGAGACAAATGAAAGTGAATACTCAAAAACCCAAAATCATGGAAACCAGTTTGGCTCAGTGAATAAAGTGTCAACCTGCAGACTGAAAGGTCCCAGGTTCTATTCCAGTTAAGGGCATGTACCTTGGTTGTGGGCACAACCCCAGTAAGGAGTGTGCAGGAGGCAGCTGATTGATGTTTCTCTCTCATCGATGTTTCTAACTTTCTATCTCTTTCCTTCCTCTATGTAAAAAATCAATAAAATATATTTAAAACAAAACAAAACAAAATCTCTGGGACACAGAAAAGCAATCCTGAGTGGGAATTTCATAACATTACACATCTACCGTAAGAAGCAAGAAAACTCTTTAATAAACTAAAACTATAACACAAATAATTAGAAGTAAAACAACAAGAAAAGCCCAGAGTAAGTAGAAGAAATGAAATAACAAGGATCAGAGTGGAAATAAATGACAGAGATTAAAACAAAAAAAAACAAAAGGATAATAAATCCAAGAGGTGGTTCTTTGAAAAAATACACAAAGTTTATGAAACATTAACCAGATTCATCAAAAAACAAAGAGGACCCAAATAAATAAAATCAGAAACAGAAGCAGAGAAGTAACAACTGACACCATAGAAATACAAAAATATAAAGTATAAGAAAATATTACAGATTTGCTGTGGGAATCCTGAAGATAAATCTCATAATATTGGGGAAGACTGAGGGGCATGACTGGGTCTCCCTGAAGTTTTTAATTCTCAGCACTTTCTGCCCTGACCCCCTGGTAGTTCATCCATTCCAGTTCAGGTTTTCCTACCAGGCATTGATTCCCATGATGGTCCACACCCACTCTCCTTTGACAAACAACATTTGATAGAATTTGTTGCCACCAGCCCTGCACTATAGGAAAACTAAAAGAGGCTCCTTAGTGTGAAGAAAAATGAGGCCAGATAGAAAATTGAATTTGCATAAGGAATGAAGGTGCCTGGAATGAGAGGAAGGGAGAGGGATATAGAATTAGAAACATCAATGAGACCCAGAACACACAGACTCAGAGGAGATCCACAGGGCACATGGAAAGGTCAGATTTCACCTGGGATAAGTGCCTTGTGTGTTGTACCTGGTTGTATTGTAGTTTGTGCCTTTGAATCAGCGTAGGAGAGAGAACTACATAACCAGACACTGGAGAAGAAAGACCATGGGCAGAAAAAGAAACAGCCTGCATAAGACAGAAAGGCAGGTATCACCAGAAAAGGAAGTAAACAAAATAGAAGCAGAAATAAGCCTGCCAGAGAAAGAGTTCAAAGAAATGACCATAAAGTGGATGAAAAGAATGGAAGACAAAATTGACAATGTGAATAAGAGCCAAGAGGAAATGAAGAAGACTCAAGAGAAAATGAGGAAGAAGGAAGAAGAAATGCAGAAGAACCTAGAAGAAATGTAGAACAATCAAGAAGAAATGAAAAATGACATCACTGCTATAAAGAACTCAATAGAAAGCATCAAAAGTAGACTAGAAGAAGCAGAGGACCACATCAGTGAGCTAGAAGACCCAGTAGGAAAAAATACCAAAGTACAGCAGCTTCCAGAAAAAAATAAAATAAAATGAAAAACAAGAGGAGAGCCTAAGGGAACTTTGGGATAACATGAAACAAAACAACATCCACATAATTGGGGTTCCAGAAAGAGTGGAAACTGAGCAAGGATTAGAGAACCTGTTTGAAGAAATAATGACAGAAAATTTCCCCAATATAGGAAAGAAAAAACCCACACAAATCCAAGAAGCTCACAGAGTCCCAAGCAAAATGAACCCCAACAAACTGACACCAAGGCACATTATAATTAAATTGGCAAACACCAATGACAGAGTAAGAATCTTAAAAGCAGCCAGAGAGAAAAAGAATGTTACCTACAAAGGAACCTCCATAAGACTAGCTACTGATTTCTCAACAGAAACTCATCAGGCCAGAAGGGAATGGAATGAAATATACAAAGTCATTCTTGTAAGGCTTTCGATCAAAATTGAAGGTGAAATCAGAAGCTTCACAGACAAAAAAGGACTAAGGGAATATATTACCACCAAACCAGCAATGCAAGAAATGTTAAAGGGTCTGCTGTAATAAAAAGAAATAGGAAGCGAAAAAGGAACTCAGGGGTAAAAACTAAAAATGGTGACAGATAGGTACTTATCAATAATAACTTTGCATGTAAACGGATTAAACACTCCAATCAAAAGACATAGGGTAATGGATTGGGTAAGAAAACATGATCCATATATCTGCTGTCTGCAAGAAACCCACCTCAGGAAAACAGATTGAGGGTGAAGGGATAGATGGTATTTCAGGCAAATGAAAATGAAAAAAAAAAAAAACCTGGGGTTGCAATACTTTTATCTGACAAATTAGACCTTAAAGTGAAGGACATAGCAAGAGATAAAGAAGGCCACTTCATAATACTAAAGGGAACAATCCAACAAGAAGAAATAACTCTGATAAACATATACACACCCAATATAGGAGCACCTAAATACATAAAAAAACTCCTGGAGGATATTAAGGGAGAGATTGACAGCAATACAATCATACTAGGAAACTTTAATACCCCACTGTCACCACTGGACAAATCCTCTAAACAAAAAATCAGCAAAGAAACATCGATCCTAAATGACTCACTAGACCAGATGGAATTAATTGACATCTTCAGAACATTTCACCCCAAAGCCCAAGAATATAATTTCTTCTCTTGTGCACATGGGCATTTTCAAAGATAGATCATATGTTGTTTCATAAGAAAAGTCTCTTCATATTCAAGAAGATAGAAATCATATCAAGCATTTTCTCAGATCACAGTGGCATAAAACTGGAAACCAACTATAATAAAAACAACAGAAAGAAATCAGACACATGGAGACTAAACAGCATGCTATTAAACAATGCCTGGGTAACCAAAGAGATCAAGGAAGAAATAAAAAATCATCATGGCAACAAATGACAATGACAACACAAATACAAAATTTATGGGACACAGTGAAAGCAGTCTTGAGAGGGAAGTTCATAGCCCTACAAGCCTACTGCAAAAAAACAGAAAACAATGGTAATAAATTACCTAACCCTACAACTCAAAGAGCTAGAAAGAGAATAATAAGAAAAGCCCAGTGTAAGCAGAAGGAAGGAAATAGTAAAGATCAGAGCGGAGATAAACAACATGGAGACCAAAGAAACAATTCAAAAGGTCAACAAAACCAAGAGCTGGTTCTTTGAAAGGATAAACAAGATTTATGGACCTCTAGCCAGGCTCACCAAGAAGCAAAGAGAGAAGACCCAAATAAACAAAATCAGAAATGAAAGAGGAGAAATAACAACAGACCCCGCAGAAATAAAAAGGATTGTTAAAAAATACTATGGCAGAGACCGGTTTGGCTCAGTGGTTAGAGCATTGGCTTGTGGACTAAATGGTCCCGGGTTCAATTCCAGTTGGGAGCATGTACCTTGCTTGTGGGCACATATCCACAGTGGGGTGTGCAGGAGGCGGCTGATCGATGTCTCTCTCTCATCGATGTTTCTGACTTTCTATCTCTCTCCCTTCCTCTCTGTAAAAAATCAATAAAATATATTTTTTAAAAAATGGACAAATTCCTAGAAAATACAATCTTCTAAAACTAAATTTTAAAAAAAGTCACAAAAAACAGAAAATCTGAGAAAGCTACTAACAAGTAATGAATCTGAAGCAATAATAAAAAATTCCCAGCAAACCAAAGTCCTGGACTAGACAAATTCACAGGGGAGTTTTACCAAGCTTTCAAAGAACTATCACCTATCCTCCTCACACTATTCCCCCCCAAAAAAAAAATGCAAGAGGAAGAAGAACTTCAAAGCTCTTTTTATAAAGACAGCATTATCCTAATTCCAAAATTAGATAAAGACACTATACAGAAAGAAAATTATAAGTCAATATTCCTGATGAACATAGTAGAGTCTTCAAAATATTAGCAAATCAGATACAGAAGTATATTAAAAATATTACCCAACATGACCAAATAGAATTTATTCCAGAAATGCAAGGCTGGTACAATATTCACAAATCAATAAATATGATACATCACTAAAACATAGTGAAATTAAAAATTATATTATCATATTAATAGATGCAGAAAAAAACATTTGACAAAATTCAGCACATATTTTTGAGAAAAATCTTCAGCAAAGTTGGAATAGAGAGATCAGACTTCAATCTAATAAAATATATATATGACAAACATACAGCAAACATCATACTCAATGGACCAAACCTAAAATTGTTTCCCTTAAAAACAGGAATTAGACAGGGATATCTAATTTTATTACTGTTATTCAACATAAAAAATGGAAATCTTAGCTATGCAGATCAGATAAGAAGAAAATATAAAAGCATCCAAATTGGAAAGAAGAAAGTAAAACTCATTATTGGCAGATAGGATTGTACATAGAAAACCCTAAAGACTCCACCAAAAATCTACTAGATTTAATAAATGACTTCAGAAAACTAATAAGATTCAAAAACATACAGAATTCAATGGCATTTTCATACACCAATAATGTACTCTCATAAAGAAACACTTAAAAAATTTCCATTTATCACTGGAAAAAAAAAGATATCTTGGAATAAACTTAATCAAGGAGGTAAAAGATCTGGACTCAGAAAACAATAGGATACTGAAAAATAAATAAATGAATATACAAACAAATCAAGAATATACCATTTTCATGGATTAGAAGAATTAACATCATTAAAATGTTCATACTACCCAAAGCAATCTATAGATTCAATGCAATCCCTATTAAAATGTCAATGGTATATTTCACAGATAAAAAAAATATTGTAAAAATGTATATGGAAGCAAAAATGGCCCCTAATAGTCACAGCAATATTGATAAAGAAGGACAAGGAAGGAGGGATCCAAATACCGGATATTGAATTATACTACAAAGCCACTGCAATCAAAACATCCTTGAACTGGCACACAAACAGGAATAGAGATAAGTGTAACAGAAGAGGGAATCCAGAAAAGGACCCAAGCCATCAGGTTCAATTAATATTTGACAAAGGAGGCAAGACCATACAATAGAGTAAAGACTGTCTCTTCAATAAATGGTGTTGGAAAAATTGGACAAGTACATGAAAAAAAAAGAAAAAGAAAAAGAAAATAAACTAGAGCATCAACTTGCATCATATATAATAATAAGCTCAAAATGGATAAAATACTTAAATGTCAGTTGTGAAACCATTACAATCCTAGAAGAAACCATAGGCAGCAAAATCTTAGACATCTCTCATATAAATGTTTGCAATACATCTCCTTGGGCATGGAAAACAAGGAAGAAAAACAAATGGGACTACATAAAAATAAAAAGTTTTTTTTTATATATATTTTTTTGATTTTTTACCGAGAGGAAGGGAGAGAGATAGAAAGTCAGAAACATCGATGAGAGAGAGATATCAATCAGCCATCTCCTGCACGCCCCACAGTGGAAACGTGCCCGCAAGCAAGGTACATGACCCCAACCAGAATCAAACCCAGGACCTCTCAGTCTGCAAGCCTATGCTCCATCCACAGAGCCAAACTGGTCTCGGCAAAAATAAAAAGTTTTTGCACAGCAAAAGAAACCATCAACAAAATGAAAAGAGATCACACTGTATGGGAATGATATCATATATAATAAAGAGATAATATACAAAACTGATCCTCATGCCTTTGCATTACAAGATGGCTACCTCCACATTGTCACAAGATGGCCGTACTCATATCATCACAAGATGGGAGCTCCCATATCATCACAAGATGATTGCCCCATGTCGTCACAAAATGACCACCACAAGATGCCCACCCCCACATCATCACAAGATGGCCACCACCACATTGTCACAAGATGGCTGGCAAGGGAAGGCAGTTACGGGCCACCAGGCTGCAGGGGAGGGCAGTTGGGGGGGGGTGGACCAGGCCTGCAAGGGAGGGCAATTGGGGGCAACCTGGTCTGCAGGGGAGTAGTGTGCAACTAGGCCGACAGCGGAAGGCAGTTGGAGGTAATCAGGCCATCAGGGGAGTAGTTAGATGTCAATCATGTCAGCAGGGGAGCAGTTAGGCATCAATCAGGCTGGCAGGCAGAAGCGGTTAGGGTCAATCAGGTAGGCAGGCAAACTGTTAGGATCCAGCAGTCCAAGATTGTGAGAGGGATGTCCCAGATTGGAGAGGGTGCAGGCTGGCCTGAGAGCAAGAATTTGTTGTACCAGGCCTCTACTACCTGATAAAGAGTTATCCAAAATATATAAGGAACTCATAGAAATTATCAACAGACAACAAACAATCCAATTAAAAATATTGGCAAAAGACCTAAAGAAATACTTCTCCAAAGTGGACATACAGATGGCCAAGAGACATGGAAAAATGCTAAAGGTTACTAATCATCAGAGAGATTCAAATGAAACCTGCCAGAATGGCTGCCATCATCAAATGACAAGTACTGGTGAGGATGTGGAAAAAAGGAAACCCTCCTACACTATTGTTGGTATGTAGACTGGTGCAGCTACTTTGGAAAGCAGTATGGATGTTCCTCAAAAAATTAAAAATATGGAACTTCCATTTGACCTAGTGATCCCACTTTTAGATATTTCTTAAGAATCTTGAAATACCAATCATAAAGAATGTATGCACTCCTCTGTTAATAGCAGCATTATTTATGACTAGAGACCCTTTGCATGAATTTGTGCATGTTGGGGTCCCTCAATCTGGCCTGGGACCCCTCAGGAGATACTGGGGAGCAGTTTCATCCTGACCCCCACAGCTCCGATCCAGACAGGAAGGAGCCCAATCCTGTGCATTGAGTGTCTGTCCCCTAGTGTTTAGTGTATGTCATAGCAACTGGTCAACCAGTCATTCAAAAGTTTAGGCTTTTAGATAGATTAGATAGATAGATAAATAGATAGATACATAGATAGATACATAGATAGATAGATAGATAGATAGATAGATAGATAGATAGATGATATAGACAGATATATAGATAGATAGATAGATGATAGATAGATAGATAGATAGATAAATAGATAGATAGAGGATATAGACATAGATAGATAGATGATAGATAGATAGATAGATAGATAGATAGATAGACAGATAGATAGACAGATAGAGATAGATAGATATAGATATATAGCTATGATCTGGAAACAGCCCAAGTGTCCATCAGTAGATGAATGTATTAAAACAACCAACCAACCAAACAAACAAAAAAACCTGTGGTAATGGAATACTATGCAGCTATAAAAAAATTAGGATATCTTACCCTTTGAAACAGCATAGATGAACCTGGAGATTATTATACTAAGTGAAATAAGCCAGTCAGAGAAATAAAAATATCACATTACCTTACTTATGTGTGGAATCTAATGAACAAAATAAATTGATGACCAAAAAATGTCCAGAGACATGGAGATATGGGAGAGAAAGGTGTCAGAGGGAAGGGAGGATGAGTAAGAAGAGATTAAACAAAGAACTTATATAAATACTAAAGGCTTGATGCATGAAATTCATACCTGGTAGAGTTCCTAGGCCTGGCCAGCAATCAGAGCTGATCTGTGGGGTGACCAAGAAGGCAATCCTTGGGTCGCTGCTTACACCTGCCTTGGCTGGCCTGGGGTCTGAGAGCTGGGGGCAGCTCCTGCATTGAGCATTTGCCCCCTGGTGGTCAGTGCATGTTATAGTTGCTACTCCTTTCAATTGATTTGCATATAAGGCTTTTATTATTTAGGGTATGCATAGTCCATGAACACAGACAATAGTCTAGAGAAGCGTTGGAGTTCGGTGGGGGTGAACCAAGAAGGATATCTAATAAAATAAATTATAAAAAAGAATACTGTCATCTATTAGATATTCTGAATTGGAATTTCTTATAATATCATGATTGCTTGCCTCTTCCAAAGCATCACAAAGTAACATACTATATACAAACATGTCTGCTACTATAATAAATGTTCGCTTTCAAATGTTGTAACTGTTTGCTAAGATTTAAGTGTCCACTGTGTTCTGATTTATTTTCTTATATGGGGTCATATACTATGGGTAAGTTGAATGCTTTTTGATAGAGCTTGAAAATGTTTGTTCTGATTAACAAACTCATTAACAAACAATATTATATCTAAACTAGTAGCCTTGCCCATGAATCTGTGTTCCAGTAGCTCGCCAATAGCTCACTGCTGCCTTCCAGTAGCTCTTTGCCCATTTTCCTGCCCTGCTGTAGTTTCCCCTGCTCCCACTTCCCTGCCTTCACCCCCCTTATAGCTTGCTGCCCTGCCCTTTCCTGTAGCTCTCCACCATCCACTTATAGCCAGTAGTTTGGTGTCACTCTCCTGTAGCTCTCCACCCACTACCCTTCCTCCTGTAGCTCTCTCTGCCTCCTGACCCCCCTCATAGCTTGCTGCCCTACCCCTTCCTGTAGCTCTCTGCTGCCTGCTTGTAACTCACTGCCCCACCCTCTTGCTGATCTGTGATATGGTTGTTACACATTCGGTTGTTGCGCTTTACAGGGTAATGACCATTTGCATATTACATCTTTACTATATAGGATTTTCTAGAGGCATTTAATAAATAAATATGTTTGGGGCATAGATGATCATCCTTGTTTGAAGTCAGTCAGTTATCCGTATCCCCCTATTCTGATTATGAAAATAAAGTTCCATGGTCTAAATAATTGCATTAATGTTTTGAAATATATGAGGGATTAATAGAATTTTATAGAAGATAACCTACCTGTTGGTAAATATTGAGTTTTTAAATAAACAGTAAAAATTACTCAGCATGAGGAACTATCAAGTTTAAAAGAAAATCTAAATTCCAATTTCCAAAAGCTTCCATTATTTTAACTAAAGTCATTATTGATGCAAAACATGGTGGGTAAGATTTTTTAAAAATAGTAAAAGAAATGTTATAATAAACTATTAGTGTCTGATGGTATCCAGGAAGTTAATTCAGAACATCATGGGCTTGCCCAGATTACTCATTCATGAATGCATGGAAAGTTATTAAAGTGTTCATTTTAAATCATGACATGTTGATTTCTGCTTTGGTGTTCAATCTCTGAAAACATGGCTATATTATACATATACATAATGATTTCAGAAATCACATTATTTATTTGGGTCAGTGAGACCAAGGCATCTTCTTATTATTTTTTGATCAGAATGAAAAAATAAAGTTAATGTTATAAAATATATCATATTAAATTATTTTCTTTCTTGGAATATAGTATGTTTTGGGATGCCATATCTTTGGATTTAATAAAGTATAACTTTTTCTTAAAAGGATTATATTCTTTTTGAGCTAATTATATATGTAATCAATCTTAGGTATCACATTATTAATAAAACTAGAGGCCTGGTGTATGGATTCATGCACCGGTGAGGTCCCTCAGCTAGGCCTGAGGGCATTGGGCTGAAACCACCTCTCTGTCATCTCCGAGGGAACCTGGAGTATGTATAAGATTTTTGATTAATCTCTTCCTGCCCTCCCCCCTTCACTCTCCCTCCTTCTCTCTGAGATTCATCAGTCTGTTCCATGTTTTTTATGTCTGCGGTTTCCACTCCTGCATTGAGCATCTTCTCCCTGACAGTCAGTATGCATTATAGCTTTTGGTTAGCCCAGTTGAATAGCTGGCTGGTGGGACAGTCACTTAGGCATATATATATATATATATATATATATATATATATATATATATAAGCTTTGATGTACACTGACCACCAGGGGACAGAATACACAGGAGCTATAGAGCTGTGGTGACTAGCCAGTGGCAGTTCTCAGGTGACACATCCCAGAACCAAAGAGGAGGGACCCCACTTGCCAGAGGGACCCAGCTCACTCTGCAGATACCATTCAAGCTGCAGCACCACCCCAGGTGCGGCTGGCTGGGGAGGGACTGTGGGAGGTTGGTTTCAAGGCAGGTTTGGCTTGTCTTGCCCAGTTCCGCCCCACCAGCCATCTTCTTCTTCTTCTTTTTCAAATATATTTTATTGATTTTTTACAGAGAGGAAAGGAGAGGGATAGAGAGTTAGAAACATCAATGAGAGAGAAACATCAATCAGCTGTCTCTTACACACCCCCGACGGGGGATGTGCCTGCAACCAAGGTACATGCTCTTGACAGGAATCGAACCTGGGACCTTTCAATCTGCAGGCTAATGCTCTATCCACTGAGTCAAACCGGTTTGGCAGCCATTTTCTAATTAAATTCCTTTCAGTGTGCATGAATCTTTGTACAGGCCACCAATAAAATGTAAGAGGTGAACTATATATTAGATAAGAGAATTATAGGGACATTGAAGTTGATTAAGGTCTTGGTTAGAGACTTATACAAAATAGAAAGTGTCTTAGTCAACCTCTGAGGCATAATCCTACCTGTGCATTTTAGACCTTTCTAGAGAAAGACAATATGTAAGTAATTTAATGAAGAGGCCTTTAAAAATTAAAGCAGAGTTCTAAAAAGCAATTGTAAAATGTGTAGGCTTAGATGACATTGAACATGAAATACTACTTGGGTTCAAAATCATGGAAAGCTAGGGATTACTATCTTCCTTTTATTGTCCTGGAATATTAATCAAATCAATATATTTTCTTGTGTTTTGTAGGGTGAGCATTACAATGAGTGGCACATTTTTTCTATCATGTTGTAAATGATTGTTTTGGACATTTTTGTCTTCTTCTTGAGAAAAATATGCAAGTTGGGTAAATGTGTGCATGAGAAAATCTAAACATTAATGTATTAAAACACTTATAAATTTGTTATAACCCATGGACACAGACAATAGTGCTGTGAAGGCCTGAGGAGGAGGTGAGAGCAGAGTAGAGAGGAGTCAATGGTGAAAGAAAGAGGAAATCGGTAATGCTTTCAACAATAAAGATAAATTTTTAAAAAGTATGTCAGCAGAATATTTGGACCATTAAATACCCCTGAGTTCTTAACGATCTTCAATTGAAGCTTAATTTAGACAGCAGAATAGTAGGTCAAGATTTGAATTACAGTCATGTTCAGCGTAACAAAGTTTTGTTAATAGAGGCCATACATACAAGGTAAAAGTATCTTTGTCTCCCCTAGCTGTTAGTGAAGGTGGAGTTTTTACAATATTGTGAGAAAAAAAATTTTTCTGAGACTTGCATGGGGGAATGAATTATTTTTATTAACATGGGATTCAATCTCTGACTGTCCTAAGTCTCATTTCCCTTAGTCCAGTCATGGAAGACATGCAGCTGGAGCTTCTCTAGAAGAAAATCATAATCATTATCCAGAGTTTCCTGCAGGGTCCAGGTCAGCATCAGGTTGGCTCAGCTTCTGTTTTATGCTGCAGTCCTTTAGTTCATTGTGTCTGGGGTCTTCTTGGCCATGGGCCATAGGGGACAATGCAAGAAAACATTGCAATTTTGGTACATTTTTTGTCATTTTGATAGATAGTTGACTGAAGGGAAAGTTTTTCCAATAAGGATGCCAGTACGACAAACCTGTGAGAATTGTTTGCCCTTGGAATAGATAACATTTATTGTATCTATTCTCATATTCTTGTCTATGAACTTCCTCTTATAAACTCAACAAAAAGTGCAAAAAGCAGTATAAGAGATAAATGATGCAATTAGTAAAAGGACACATTTTTACTAACTTAAGACCAAGAAAAAGCTTTATTAAATTGATGAGATAAGCAGATTACTTTTAAAGGTTTCTGTTATTTCACTCACATGTGAGACATAGATTTGAAAGCAACAAATGAACAAACCAAACAAACAAAAATCTTAGAAAGACAACATTATGATGGTTATTAAAGTGAAAGGGGAGTACAGGCAGTCCTCGGATTATGTCAGACTCAACATATGTCGTTTAATGCTTACGTCACCATCTCCCATCTATACTAATTAAAGGATAATATGCTAATTAGACCAGGAGACCTTCTGGATGTCCTTCTGGACAAAGCCATGGTGGTGGGGCTGAGGCAGAGGTGATTAGGGACGATCAGGCCGACAAGGGGGGGCAGTGGGGAATGAGCGGGTCAGTGGGTGGGGCTGTGAGGGGTGATCAAGCCAGAAAGGGGGAAAGGGGAGTTGGATGCAAGCAGGCTGGCAGGAGAGGCAGTTGAGGGTAAACAGGTCAGTGGGTGAGCAGTTAGGGGTGATCAGGCTGGAAGGGAGGGGCAGTCGGAGGCAATCAGGCAGGCAGGTAGAGTGGTTAGGGGCAATCAGGCAGGAAGTCAGGTGAGTGGTTAGTCCCAAATTGCAAGAGGGATGTCCGAGATTGGAGAGAATGAAGGTCAGGCTGAGGGACACTCCCCATTCTCCCCACCCCCCCGCACAAATTTCATGTGCTGGGCCACTAGTTTATTTATTTAAAAAAAATTTCCGTCATTTCAACATATGTACATATGTGCTTTATGTTTTTTATTATTTATTTACCACAAGTAAAGTTCTGGAAACATTATCTTTCTTTTAAATTATTTTTTACTGTTTCATTTTATTACTGCTGTATGTGTTCCATCTATACTTTAATTAGTATAGATGGGACATAGGTGCTTATATAGGTGGGTTCTGACCTACAGAGAAACTTGCGTAATGTCACGCCATAGAAATGAATCTCAAAAGTAACCTGAGGACCTACTATTTACAGAAAGTAGTAAAGGGTAAATAGGGTCAAATTTATGGTGACAGAATATTTTACTTTGGCTGCTAAACATACAATGTAATACACACATGATATATTATAGAGCTGTACACTTGAAACCTATATAATTAACAAATGTCAAATCAATAAATCTTTAATGAGAAATGATAAAATTAAAACAATGAAAAATGTTAGTTTGTTCAATGAGCAGTAACAACATGTAGTTATCTGGGGTTCATGAAGAGATTGGTGGGTTTTTTTAAATTTATTTTATTTTTTGTTTGTTTGGCAGTGGTTCTCAACCTTTCTAATGCTATGACCCTTTAATAAAGTTCCTCATGTTGTGGTGACCCCTAAACATAGAATTATTTTCATTGTTACTTCATAACTGTAATTTTGCTACTGTTATGAATCGTAATGTAAATATCTGTATTTTCCAATGGTCTTAGCTCTACAGCAGTGGTTCTCAACCTCTGGGTCGTGACACACAGGTTGAGAACCACTAGCAAGGTCGCCACTGAAGTTTGACAGTTTGTTCAATGCTTCTTTGTTTCTGTATCTATTTTGTTCATCAGTTTCTGATGTTCATTATATTCCACAAATAAATGAGATCATGTAATGCTTATCTTTCTCTGACTGGCTTATTTTGCTTAGCACAATGTTCTCCATTTGCATCCATGCTGTTGCAAATGATAAGAATCCTTTCTTTTTTACAGCAGCATAGTATTCCATTGTGTAGATATTCCATTGTTTTCAAATCCACTCATCTGCTGATAGGCACTTACAGTTTCCAAATCTTTGCTTTTATAAATTGTGCTGCTATGAACATAGGGGTGCATATATCCTTTCTGATTGGTGTTTCTATTTTCTTGAGATGTATTCCTAGAAGTGGGATTACTGGGTCAAATGGAAGTTCCATTTTTAATTTTTTGAGGAAATGTCATACTGTTTTCCACAGTGGCTGCACCAGTCTGCATTCCCACCAGCAGTGCAAGAGGGTTTCTTTTTCTCCACATCTTCCCCAATACTGTTGTTTGTTGATGATAGCCATTCTGACAGGTATGAGATGGTACCACATTGTCATTTTGATTTGCATCTTTCAGATGATTAGTGACTTTGAGCATGTTTTCATGTCTCTTGGCCTTCTTTATGTCCTCTTTTAAAAAGTATCTATTCAGGTCCTTGTCCCATTTTTTGATTGGGTTGTTTATTTCCTTTTGTTAAGTTATATGAATTCCCTATAAATTTTGGAGATTAAACCCTTATTGGAGATAACATTGGCAAATATGTTCTCCCATGCAGTGGGCTTTCTTATTGTTTTGTGGATGGTTTCTTTTGCTGTGCAGAAGCTTTTTATTTTGATGTAGTTCCATTTGTCTATTTTCTCCTTATTTCCCATTGCCCTAGGAGCTGTATCAGTAAAGATATTTCTACTACATATGTCTGCTATTTTGCTGCCTATTGTTTCTTCTAAGATTTGTATGGTTTCTCACCTTAAATTTAAGTCCTTTATCCACTTTGAGTTTATTTTTGTGTATGGTGAAAGTTGGTGATACAATCACAGATTTGTTTGGAAGGGAAATTTAATCATGGTAATTCTGTATCATCTTAATGAAGAAAGCTTTTATTTACTTCACTTGGAGAAAATTAAAATAATTTAAAAACTTATTTCATTGTCTTTGAATTTTCCACTATTTTTTATGAATTCTCATGGAAGTGGGAAAGATTTTTAATTGAATTGTTGCCCAAAGTACTAGATTTGTTCATTGCTTCTTTTTCTAGTTAAGATCTTTTCTTGCCCATTCTCTTAAGAAAACAATTATTTTTTTTCTCAGTTACAATGTGTGGAAGCTACTTTTCTATAGAGAATAACAATAACAACAAAATGTGATAAAATTTAATGAAAGATTTTTTTTAAATTCCATGGTGAATAAAGGAATAGTAGATTCTTTTTAACATACATTTGTTAAATAATGTATTAATGCTAACATTTTATTTTACATGAGTTTAGCCATTCAAGCATGATTCCTTGAAACTTTGTAAAAGTAAGATATGATAAAATATCAATTTTTGTAACCTGGCTCTAATATACATATTTCTTAATAAGAAAACATCTATTGTGTGATCCAAAGAATTTACTATTATCAACTAGATAATTATAATCAATTTCTACTAAAATTTCCTCTTTATTTTAGCATCAGCTAAGAATCAATTTTTGTTTTATCTTTCATATGACATTTTCATGGAATAGAATAGTTGTTACTTCTTAATAATCTTTGACATCATTCATCTTTCTTCTATTTTTTTAAAGGACACCTAATATATTCTCTATTTCTTGTATTCAAAATGAAAATACATTTTAGTATACATAAAAACTTTATATTTCATATTTTATATTATTAAAAATACATCTTACTTTTTGTGTAACTTAATAATTGTAGTTTAGTCAATACCTGAGAAAAGACCCAAATAATATTTGAATAAATTATACTGTGCCCTGTTCTTGTAGCCCACATCTCTCTACTGATTCAAACACTGATATACTTCTCTTAACTCTCACACTGTTGGCATTTCAGATTTCCATGCAATTAATATTTCACAAGATATTTGAGAGTAAATAAAAAGTTAAATATTCACAGCAAACATTTAAAGTAATTTATCTACATTGTAATGGCTCATTACTGCACTTCTGAAGGCATCAAAGTCAATATGATTTTATTTGATTACTTATATAAACTATATGCTTTCACTGCTGTTTGGTTTCCTTGAAAAATACTCTGAAATTATATATTTCTTAAAATATAGTTTTATTGATTTTTTTACAGAGAGGAAGGAAGAGGGATAGAGAGTTTAGAAACATCGATGAGAAAGAAACTTCATTCAGCTGCCTCTTGCACACCTGCCACTGGGGATGTGCCCGCAACCAAGGCACATGCCCTTGACGGAAATCAAACCTGGGACCTTTCAGTCCTCAGGCCAACCCTCTATCCACTGAGCCAAACCAGTTTCGGCATAAAATTATATTTTAAAAAACCTACACAACATACAAATCTGTGAGTATTGTATATTTAAAGAGTCTATTATTTACCATCTGTATGATAAAAATGTAAGAAAACAAAACTTTAAGTTATGTTTGCCCATTTGATTTATAATAGTCTTGAAAAAGTATAACATCTTTTAGCTGCTATATTTAATATAAGCAACAGTTACAAATAAAACAAATGCTATTTTAAATATTAACTGAATATTTAAAATTATTTCAATGAATATGTCATGATAAAATGTAATTTTTATTTTTCTTATAATAGGATTCTTCCAATAAAATAGATACATCTGGCTGAAGCAAAAAAAAAAAAATGCTTCTGGAAAAACGTCTTTTTGCTGTTTTTTGCTTTATGCTTGTAATCCCATGGCTTTTTAAAAATGAAAGTGATAAATTACTATCAGTCTATGACAGCTTTTTGATGTGTCCCTTTGTACATGAAAAACTAAGTTGAGACCACCTGAACTCATTTCTTTTGGGATTGTGAACAACTATAAAAAATGGTTTTGTTTTGGACTTGGTAGGGCTCTGAAATGAAAATGCCATTATGTCGAGGACAGCACATCAATCTAATTTGCTACCTAGATCTCCAATATCATCCTTTCACATTTGAGACTTTTTTATAATATGCAAGGTAATACCAATCTTAATTCACACTTTAGTAATATTTTTAAGTAACTTTGTATTTATATTAACAGGCGTGGATCATAACAGAGTCTTACTAATTTCAATTGTTACTAATGAATTTATTGGAAATTATGAAAAAAGGAGGACTGAAGTATGTGGGTGCTGTGAGTGCCAAGATTACACCAAGAATAACTCTTAAAAGGCAAGTGAGTAGATGTACTAATATGCATTATGCTAAGCGAAATGAGCCAGTCAGAGAAAGATACATATCACATGATCTTACTCATTTGTGGAATATAATGAACAACATAGACTGATTAACAAAAAGAGATCCAGAGGCAGAGAAACATCAATCAGACCATCAAACCTCAGAGGAAAGGTAGGGGAGGATGGGGATAATGGGAAGAGATCAACCGAAGGACTTGTATGCATGCATATAATCCTAACCAATGGACACAGACAACAGGGGGGTGATGGCATGAGTCTTGGGATGGGGGGGGGCAAATGGGAAATAAGGACACATATGTAATACCTTAATCAATAAAGAGAGAAAAAAATAAAAAAAATCAATGCAAAAAAAAAAAACAAACACTAATATGTTTTGTTTAAAAGCAAAAAAGGAAAATCTAATCATATAGCAATTTTATGCAAAGGTGGAACCAAAAGCATTGTTCTCTTAATGTTTATTGTATTACTATGATTAAAGATTTATTTGATACTTCAGAGGAAAGGGGAAATATCTATACAACAAAACCCTGTATCATTTTATCATCCTAAAAAGAGAACTTGAGAAATATATTACATTAATTTAATAATAATTGCAACTTTGAGAAATGGACACATAAAATTCTTATTAAAAAAGAAATTTCAGAGTAGTCAAGTGTATCATGACATCTTTTTCATTTCTCTGGAGAATTTGTGTCTATTATGCATGCATTTAAGTGTTTATTTTAATATATTTATTTAAACATGTAATGTGACTGATGGGATTAAAGGTGTATATGTATGTTAAAGTATATTACTCTGACAGCATTTTTTCCTACTGGATTAAATGTTATATCTAGATAAGACTTCTGTTTAATCTGAAATACCTAAAGCCTTCAGGGTTTGATATAAAAATCTGTGTGTGTGTGTGTTGTTTAAAAGATACATAATTATCATCTTACAAAATCCGAAAAGTCTCAAAACTAGCAATCTCTAAAGTAATTTTATTACTCTGGAGCCATCTTTATTAAAATTATTCAGTTGACCTGGCTGTATGGATTAGTTGCTTGGAACACCATCCCATACAAAAAAAGGCTTCAAATTCTATTCCAGGTCAGGGCACATACCTAGATTGCAGGTTTGTTTCTCCAGTCAGGATGCATACAAGAGACAACCAATGTATGTTTCTCTCTCCTCCTCCTCTTTCTTCTCCTTCTCCTCTTCCGTCTCTTCCTTGTCCTCCTCCTCTCCTTATTCTTTCTAAAATCAATAAACATATCCTCAGGTGAGGATTAAAAATTTTACTCAGCTATCCATTTTAGAATATGAATACAAGCAGAAATTGACTGAAGTATGCACTGGCACCTTTGAGCAGTATATCTGGAAGCAGAATGCAAGGACAACATGCCTCTCAGGTTTTTATATACACTCACCATGTATTTTCAAAAGCCTTAAGGAAGTAACTATTTACAGTGTTGTAGATGGAAGTAAGTTGTTTCATAGGACATTTCAAACCATTGAGGGACTAATAACAGCTGGAAAATAATTTCAACACCGAATCCCATGTGAATTTAGTCACCTGTCGGAAGCTACAGGTCTAGAGGGATGCAGCCTCTTTCAGAACCACATGAAAGCAGAGTTGTAAGGGGCTTCATCACCTAAACTCATTTTTTTTCTTCATCTGTCATCCTGATAGAGGTCTTCATTGATGGAAGCCAACCAGAGGCAAGGGAATTCTAGATAATGCTGTCTGTGCAACACTCAGTCTTCTAGGGCTCAGAGCAACAGAGAAAAGGATGGAACAAATGAGTCAAAAGGCCAACAGAGACTAACCAGCACACGATACTGTTTTTTGGCACTGATGAAATTGTTTCAAAAATAAATATTCAATCAAAATTTCTGAAATTAGAATCCACATATTACAAACAGCACCAAGGTGAATTTCTGCACATCAAAGTTTATAAACCCATGGAAAATCACCTGAAATACTCTTAGCAAAAGAACTAAACTTCATATATCTTTGTTTATCAAAATATTTTAATAATTTAGCCAAATAATGAGATCCTCTATTCCGAACATGAATTCTATGGTTCTTCTTAGAGAATGTGCTCATACATACTGCTGGCAGTTTGAAAAATAGCAGAGTTTCCTTTTTCTTATATAACCTGTACAGGATAATTCCTCTTAGTACCTTTGTTAAACCACCTCACTGCTCAGTGTACATTTCTACTAAAAAACAGCCATTATTTTGCTTATAACATGACTATAAAGTTAGATAAAATACTAATATCAGCAATGATTGTATTGGAAGTATCTTTTCTTACATATAATTTAAGAAAAGGTAATACATTTCATGCAAATGTATGTAATAAAGATATGTCAATGATTTTACTTCACTCATTAATTAATGAGGGTACCAATAAGATATTAAAAGTGGTTCAAATGATATTTGATATTTATTTAGCTAGTTAGTTAGTTAATCCTCATTGGAGGATTTTTTCCCATTGAGTTTTAGAAAGAGTGGGAGAGAAAGAGGAAGGGGGAGAGGAAGAGAAAGAGGGAAACATAGATGTGACATGGGTTGGTTGCTTCCCACACATGCCTAACTAGGTCCAGGAATCAAAACTACAAACCAGGTATGTACCATTGACTGAGAAACGAACCTGCAACTCTTTATTACACAGGCCGGTGCTGTGACTACTGTGCAACCCTGTCCAGGGTGAAGAATTGACACTTAAGGCAATTTAACAAGAAACTATTAGGAAAATACTTTTTTTATTATTATTTACAACACTAGTTAGTGTCTAACAAGGCCATAAAACACAAACTTTATTGTTATTGGTCCCAATGGATAAAAAAATACTTCTATCTCTGCTGGCTAAAAACCTACTAGTTAACCTCTGCCTCTATAGAGTTGTAAAATAGACAATAACACATCAGTTCTAATACTGTGCTGACAAGACAGTTAGTATTTTCCTTTGCCTATTTGGAACTTAGAATACATTTTCAGACACTAGTAACCATTCCTAACATATATGTCAAGTCAATAGCATCTATACCATTTTGGAGTGTAGATACTTTATCATTACCTAAATACTGTGACTGATTTAAAACTCCACTGGATGAGATTAAAATGTAGAAGTTAGATATATTTAAGATATGCAGATGATCTTTAATGGAGTTGCATCCCTATAAACCCACAATAATTGACAATATAATGCATTTAAATACAAAAATGAGTTTAATACCCTAAATTACCATTAATCATAGATTGGTCTAGCCTATCTGAAATCTGATCAGAACACTTACATTAGCTGGCACTTGAGCAATGATCAACTTGAGATTCATCTCAAGATTAATGGCCTTCCTCTTCTTTTTCTTATCAGATGGGCATTTTGTAGACATGATGGAATGTGAAAATACAAAATGCAATTTCCAAAAAGAATGCTGGCAACACAGTCACAGTGACTGGGAGCTATGGCTCAGTGTCACTGGCCATCGCCATGTTCACAGTCTGGGAAAAAGAAAAACAAACTGACAGTTCTACTGAATAACTACCATCCCCCACCTTTGTAAATCAGGACAATCACAAATTGAACCAAATTAAGTTGGAGAATTTCTTATTTAATTAAGATAAATATATCCAACTCTTCTTGTGTTAAAAGTTAGAATGAAGGAAGTCACAAGCAGGACAAGATGAAATTTTAATAACATAATATTAAATATATAAAATTAAGATCTTTTGATTATAAAAGCGTGTGAAACACTGAGTAAAAGCAGGATCAGCAGTTTGGCTACAAAAAAAAGTATAAAAAATAACAGTTTTCTCAATAATCTCATAATACACATAATTGTTTAAGGAAATCCTGTTCACCCAAGGTGAGTAAGTAACCCAGAAAAACAAATATCATGTGGCAAATTAATGTCATAGCATATAACAAAACAATAAAGGCAGTTCATAATGGAAAAGCCAGTAAGACTTTTTGAATCAAGTAAAATGTGAAATGAGACTTGTAGGAGAATAAAATCTAGATTAAAAGAGGAAATCTCAAAGGTAGAACAAAGGGACAAATTATTTTCATCTGCATTAATTCTCAAATATTAATAAAGTATTGATTCTACATCCTGTATTGACTTGCAATAGAAAATGTAATGATGAGCAAAATGGATCTATTTCTTGCTTTAATGAGACTTTCATTATAATGTGTATCAACAGTTAACAAATTTTTAACTTTTATTTTTAAGTTTTTTTTCAAAACTTCAATGTATAAGTAACTATTACTAGACCATCTATTGATAAAGAAAAGCTCTTTTTGTTACAATTCACTATAGTACAACTATAGGGAGTACAACTTTGACAGAATCTTAATAGTGTCTTGGAAGAGAGAAGTAGGTTGAGGATATATTGAAAAAATTGGGTGCTGAGATCAAAAGTATTAAGACAGTTTGTCATGTTAAAAAATTGTTGGGATAGTTTAGAATTGGTTAAACTGCAGAAAGAGGGTCTTGAAGGATCCTTGATTGTTAAAATGATCCTTACAAAGAAATGTTCACCTAGCTGAGTAGAAATTGTTACAGATAACTTAATCTGCAAGAATTTCTAGAAGCAATACCTGATATTACTAATTGTATATATTATCTTTATCAATTTTTTACAATAACCATAAATGGTATTAGTTCTCAGTCTTAATAACAAATATATATATATACACATACTATGTATATGTACATATACATATATACCTATATGAAATATCTCTATTATATATAGACTAAGGCCCAGTGCATGAAATTTGTGCATGGGGGGTGGAGGTGTCCTTCAGCCCAGCCTGCTCTCTCCAATCTGGCATTCCTTGAGGGATGTTGGACTGCCTGTTTAGGCCTGATCTAGGAAGGATTAAGCTTAAACAGGCAGTCAGACATCCCTCTCACAATCCAGGACTGCTGGCTCCCAACTGATCACCAGCCTGCCTTCCTGATTGTCCCTAACTGCTTGCGCCTGCCAGCCTGATCACCCCATAACCATTCCCCTGCCAGCCTGTTTGCCTGTAACTGCCCTACCCTATGGGCTTGGTCACCCCTAACTGCCCTTTTCTGCAGATCTGGTCACCCCCAACTTCCTTCTTCTGCCAGCCTGGTGCCTCCCAACTATTCTCCGCTGCTGTCCTGATTGCCCACAACTGCCCTCCCTTGCAGGCCTGGTCTCTCACAACTGCCCTTCCCTGCTGGCCATCTTGTAGTGGCCATCTTGTGTCCACCTGGGGGCAAGATCTTTTGAGTACATGGGGGCAGTCATCTTGTGTGTTGGAGTGATGGTCAATCTACATATTACTCTTTTATTAGATAGGATAGAGGCCTGCTACATGGGTAGGCGCCAGCTGATTTGCCATGAAGGGTATCCTGGATCAGAGTGGGTGTTCCCTTGGGGTATGAGGTGGCTTGGGGGAGGGGCCTGTGGTGGTTTGCAGGTGACCACGCTCCCAGGAGCCCAAGCAGAGGCCCTGTTATCTGGAATTTATTTATCTTCTGCAATTGAAACTTCGCAGCCTGGAGCAGAGCCAAGCCTTCTGCTCACACAGCCATTGAAACTTAGTTGTCTTAAACAAAGGCCTCCGCCCTCCAGGCTTTGCTGAAAACTTAGCTTCCTCCATTGACAGGGGCAACCCAAACCTCTCTCCTGCTCTCTCTGTGGCTGTAGCCATCTTGGTTGGGTAAATTTGCATAGCCACTCTGATTGGCTGGTTGGTGTGGCTGATGGGTGTGGCTTGTGGATGTAGTGGAGGTACAGTCAATTTGCATATTATTCTTTTATTAGATAGAATATATTGTGTCATATTAATATTAATGGTTTTAGTAAGGACACATACGTATGTATATCATATACATTCAGTTGTACTATGTCCTGATTAGGATTGCATTCTACTTAAATTATTAAGTAGTATCTTAGAAATACTCCATAAAAAGGAATAACAATCTTTTTACTCAGCTACATGTATTTTTTATCAACAGGAAGTACTTTAGTAATAAACAAATCAATGTTAAAAATAAATTATTGTTCTCAGGGGAGAAACCAAGAAGGCCGCATAGATGAACACCTAAACTGCTGCATCGCACAACAATTTCAAAACTATAGCTATAGGATAGAACAGACATCATCTAAAACCACAGGAAAGCTGGCTGAGTAGAAATTATACAACTAGAAAGAAAGAGAGGGGCTCATGGAGACTCAGAGGAGCTGCAAAATGCTGAGGTATGGAGGGATATGCATGGATAGAAAGGGCAGCTGAGGGCCTGGCTGGCTTCCTCTAGCGAGAGGGAGATGGAAACTCCCGACTGCACTGAACCCCACCTCCGATGGCACTGAACCCCAATTTTGGGTGAGATTCATACAGGGGGGAGCTTGGACTGTCGTGAATAGGGAGGAGTGCATGAAAACTTGGGGGAGCTGTGAAAGGCAGAGATCTGAAGCTGCGCAAGCGCAAGTGCACACTCAGAGAGCTGACTGCTGATTGTGCTGATGGCTTTCTCTAGCAGGAGGAAGACAGAACCTTCCAACTGTGTTGAAACCCACTTCCGACTCCACTGAACCCCAATTTCAGGTGAGACCCTGGGGACCCAAACTCATACACGTCTCCAAAGCAGATGGAAACTCATGGGAACCAGAAAGGCAGAGGTCTGGAGGCATGTGAGTGTGAGTGCATGCAAACAGGGCTGCAGCAATTACCAAGAGACACTGAGACCCAGGGCCGCTTAGGGCCTGGTTGATGGGAATCCAAGGCTGTCTGCTCAGCCCTGAGACTCCACATCATCCAAGCTTAACACAGAGGCTTTTGCAATCTTTCAAGTCTTGTATCATAAGGCTGACTACAGCACAGAAGTTTTCCCAACGTAGGCACAGCTGATCTTCACAACCAATTGCCTTGGAGGTCCCCAGTGATATCAACAACAATCAAGACTTAACTACAACAAGGCTGTACACACACTCCACAAAGAAGTGCACCAAGAGAGTCCACCTCAGGTAACTGGAAAGGTGGAGCTACTGGGACATGTAGGACACTGAGCACACAAAGCTACTCTACCAACTCAGGGAAGCAGAAAAGAATGTGGAGGCAAAGGCACAGATCACAAACAAAAGAAATGGAGGAAAACAAATGACTGGATATAGAGTTCAAAATCATGGTTATAAGGTTTTTCAAGAATTTCTAGAAAAGATGGATAAATTTAGTGAGACCCAAGAGGAGATGAAAAATGACCAACTGGAGATGAAAAAGGACCAACTAGAAATTAAATACACACGGATTGAAATAAAAGGAATATTATACAGAAACTTAATAGCAGCCTAGAGGAATGCAAGAATTAAGTCATAGATTTAAAATACAAAGAAGCAGAAAATACTCAACTAGAAAAGCAAAAAAGAAAAAGGAATACAAAAATTAGAAGATAGTGTAAGGGAGCCTTTGGGACAACTTCAAGTGTACCTACATTAGAATTATGGGGGTGCCAGAAGAAGATAAAGAGCAAAATATGGAAACTTTTTGAAGAAATAATGACTAAAAATTCCCCCCACCTGGTGAAAGAAATAGACTTACAAGTCCAGGAAGTGCACAGACCCCAAACAAAAGGAAACCAAAGAGGACCACATCAAGACACATCAAAATTAAAATACCAAGAGCAAAAGACAAAGAGAGAATATTAAAAGCAGCAAGAGAAAAACAGTTAATTACCTACAAGGCAGCACCAATAGGATTGTCAGCTGATTTTTCAACAGAAACTATGCAGGCCAGATGGGAGTGGCAAGAAATATTCAAAGTGATGAATAGCAAGAACCTACAACCAAGATTACCCAGTTAAGCTATCATTCAGAATTGAAGGGCAGATAAAGAGCTTCACAGATAAGAAAAAAACTAAAGGAGTTCATCAACACCAAACCAGTATTATATGAAATGCTTAAAGGTACCCTTTAAGAAGAAGAAGAAAAAAGTAAAGATAAAAATTAGGAACAACAAATGCATAACTATCAACAAGTGAATTTAAAAATTAAGTGAATTAAAAATCTGATGAACAGAATAAACTGGTAAATATGATAGAATCAGGGATATAGAAAGGGAGTGGACTGACAATTCTCAGGGGGAGAGGGGTGAGGAAGGTGCAGGGGGAGACTGGACAAAAATCATAGACCTATATAGATGAGGACAATAAAGGAGATGTAAGGGCAGAGGGTGGGTGGGAGCTGAATAGATGGGAGCTATGGGGGGGCGGGTAAAAGAGAAACAATTGTAATAATCTGAACAATAAAATGTATTAAATAAAAAAAGTTTGCATAAAAATAAATAAATTATTATTAATGTAATAATATTTGAAATGAATGTTTTAATTAAAAATGTAATATTGACACATCTATCCTTACCTGGACAGTGCATTAGGATCTTATGAGCCCAGCTGTCTATATTTGAATGGACACTTGTATTTAAATTTAAAAAAAAACTGAATTTACCACTGATCTATATAGTGTTTAATTTGATTCTAAAAAAAGCACAGAATTTTGCAAAGGGATGTTAAGTTTATTTGGATTTTTTGTTTGCTCACTTTTTTATTTCTTGAGTGTATGGCAGAATTTGATTTGAGGCTTGTTTTCATTGTTACCTATGAAGTTAGGATGAAATATATATCCCTCATTCTCTCTAACTAGGAAAATATATAGATATTTATGAAAAACTGCAAGTTAGTGCCTCTTATGTCAGTTTACAACGGAATAAAACAATATATTAGCAGGGTTTACTAAAAACCCTATAATGCAGATAAGGTGATGAGGGAAGTTCTTTCTAAGTTGTTGACATTTAAGTAGAATGATAAGAATGAATCTATAGCACTATAAATATATTTGGGAATAGAAATAAATTATATTCTGTACTCAGAGAGAATATAAGAGCAGATGTATTGTAAAAAGCTTGAAGCAGGAAAGAAACCTGAGATAATCCAGAGAATATAAGAGGGCTTTTAAGACAAGAACAAATCAAAAGAACGGAGATTAATGTAAGAGGCACTGGATGAATTTGGAAGTTTGAAATCACCTGGTCTTTTCAAGCTTGGTAAAAAATAAGGCATGAAATTACCTATTGTTCTAAGTAAAATGATATATCCTGTAAAGATTCAAGAAGGGCATTTTATGATCTGTTTCAAATATAAAAGGACCACTCAAGTTCATCTGTGCAGAATTAATGGATTGAAAGGGGGAAAGCAAATTTGAGGACTCAGTTCAATGGCTAACTTTGATAGTCACTTAGGGTGCTTGAGAGCGGAGGGTGGATACAAATATATCATTAACCTATACCTTGATTTTGCCAAGAATAATGACAATAGAAGTTTAAAGGAATGTTGTGAACCAAGAATTACTATTTCAGAAAAGGATAGCAGCTCTTGTGCCTCTTTTCCTAAAATTATGTAGTGTTAGAGAAGAAAGCATTTTTTGCTTTTGTGTATCACTGGGAAATAGTATTATCAAGGAATAGACATGTATCAGTTAAACAAAGGAGTTAGGAGAATGTGTGAGAACAGTGTGAATAATCTTGGAAATTTCTAACTACTAAGGGTGGATTCAGGGGATAGAACTGAAATTTTGTATGGAACCCAGTACTAGCAAGTTTTCTCAGGTTAGTGAAAATAGTAAATCACTTGTGGATAATAACTGATTATAAAGGAGACTTGTACTTTAAGTGATCCCTAAAGTAAACAATACTTAATAAATTTGGTCTTAATGGAGATGTAGAATGTAAGTTCCCTTCAAGAGCTTCCTTCTGAGTTAACATTAAATATTTAATGGAAAGTTCATATAAACATACTTTGAGAAAGATAACAGAGGATGTTGAATGCTGAGGTAAAGTATTTGCTTTAATCTGATGGATTGCATTGCATATATGAATATAAAGATGATTGTCTCTAAAATAGAACTGAAGTTCCCCTAGAAACTAGTGGATGACCTTGAGTATGATATTAAGTATTTGTTAGTTTAACTCTATAATTTGTATGACAACTGATTTCATACCTGTTTGATACTATTGTTTAGAGATAAACATAAAATTGTAATTATTTACAACATATATATTATAAAAACATGTAGCTATTTATTGTTTGTTTATCTACTTCTTCAGTTTTAGGTATTGCTGGACATTTAAGTCAAGTACTGCTTTCTACAAATTTTATTAGCAACATAAAAACAGAGACAGAGAGATGAGGAGAGAGAGAGAGAGAGAGAGAGAGAGAGAGAGAGAGAGAGAGAGAGGCAGACAGGTGTGGGGGAAGAAAGAAGAGTCCTTTTCTGGTACTGAAATATGGAACTTGTAAGCTTTTGTTTTCCAAAGACAGAATAATGAAGCAGACACACTGGATTTAAGCAATGGTGGCAAGTGAGATTTACAGTATATCTGCAGTCCTTGATTTTGTTCCTAAGGCCCAGCTCTATTACTAGCCTTGCATCTTGTGAAATATCTCTACCGTTATTTTCATTAAATTTCTTATTTTTTCCTAAAAGTTGTTCAAATTGGACTTCTATAATCTGGAATCAAAATAATCCTAATTCCAAAAGTATCACATTGCACTTAGAATAAAAGACAAAGCCTTTACCATGGCCTCCAGACACCAAACAGTCCTTTTTTCCTTTCCCCTCTCTTCTTTTCCCAGCCTCCTCCTCCTCACTCTCCTTGGCAGAACAGATCATCTTTGTTTTCCAGACCCTCAGAGTTTGTTTTTCTTCTACAGTATCTACACTGTCTTTTTTTTTTTTACTTTATCCAGAAAACTCTGCTTCCAAATAATTTCCCTGCTAATTCTCCTACCTAGATGAATTAACTAGAGAGTCAGCAGCTAAGAAGACTTTTTTTTTCTGAAAACCTCTATAGTTTTCACATTATCATTCTCCATCACATTAGTTTATATACTTTTAAAATTATAATTTAAGCTCCATGATACTAGAGACATTTTATATTTTATATGCTACTGTTACCATGTGGCCTAAAGTAGAGAATAGACCATAATAAGCATCAAATGTTTATTTCAATAAATCACTAATAAAAATGTAAAATATCCTAGTCATTTTAAGAAGTCATAAAATTTGTAGTGTTTAAAATATATTATATTGTAGATGAATCAAAGCCAGAGGCATTAAAAATTGTTGCAATAATTAAAGCCTTAAATGATGATGGTTCTATAGGAAGCCAATCATTAGAGGCAGATTTAAAAAAAGTGATACGTTTCCAAGAAAGAGATTACTGACCATGGAAACACACATATATGTTTGTGTGGAATAAAATAATTGTTTAACTTGTTACTAGAAAGAATTTGGATTCTTAATGTATAAGAATTTCTGAATTTAATAGACTGTTTATTCTATGTACTCCTAAATAAGAGCTTATATGTCCTGGTGCCAGGTGGCGAGAAGATGAGGAAAGCATTTTATGTGTGCCTCCATAATGTAAAACAATGGTATGCTATGTGTTGTTCTCATAGAAAACCTATAGAGTTACAACAAAATTTCAAGCCTGTATACTTTTGCTTTGAATTGTGCAGACATCAGATGTGCACTGATTTTATAAGTCATTTTTTTTTAATTGGAAAGGTAAACCAGATGGTTTGTGGGCAGGCATGTAAGGAAAATGTAGAAAGTGTAAAATTTATTAAAATTAAAGAGTTCAAGGAACTGCAAAACCATTTTGTGGTATAAATTAACATTGAGAAAATCAAAATCTATGAATAAGTTTATTCAGGGGACCATGGAAAAAGTTTTCATGGGATTTTGGAGTGTTCTGGTGGCTAGTAAAAGTGATCAATCAAACCTTTTTTATTGCTGTGTATTATTCCTTTGGGTCAATGTACCACACCTTTTTATCCACTGAACTACTTATGAGCACTTGAGCTATTTCCAGATCTTGACTATTGTAAATAGCACTGCTATGATATTTCAGCAAAGAATTACATCTTTCTGACTGATGTTTTAAGATCCTTAGGATATATTCCCTGAAGTGGGATCACTAGATCCAGAGGCAGTTCCATTTTTAATTTTTCGAGGAAATATTTTTTAGCAATTTGTGTTCAGACAGCTGAGCTGGTCCAATCTGATTCCTTGTCTTCTGTTTTCATCCTTGCAGTAGACCGCTAGACTCATCCAGCTTGTCTCACTTTTAGTAAAGTTCATCACACCTCTTATTCCTAACTCTCTTTATTACAGCTAGACTTTATGTTGTCAACAAAGAAACTCACTCTCAGAGTCTCACAGAAAAGATGACACCAGGTATTTTAACTAATAGCATCTCAATAAGTTTATTTATTAGCACAAGTGTCAGACATCTCCTAAACTGAAATCACCTACACCGCCATAAAAGTGTACCGGACACAGATGTCAGAATTTCAAGTATTCTGTTCCAGAAGCAGGCAGCTATATGATAGCTGATTGATAGCAGACTCGAAGAAACACGAATCATTTATGAATGACCCAATGAAGACATTTAATTGTTATTTGTTTTGAAATAGTATTGTTATCATGTTTTGATGTTTCAATTTCTCATGTTTATGTGAGTAGCGCCATCTTTCTGATTAGCTATTCTTGAACTCTCAATTAGTAGACTATCATTTTATAAACATAGTAAACATTTTAAATGAATCTAGTTCTCACTAAAATTCAGAATTCTGAATCAAATAACTTCAATGAATCTTTGAATTTTTATGACAATGTAGTTATTTTAATAGGAAAAATAAGAAACCTGCAGACCATCACTTGGGCAATAAAGGTTACTCCATGTGGTATATTTGAGAAGTATTTATTCACCTATAATTATGTTTGATAAGTTCACCATTAAGGAACAAATTTCAAACTTATAATGTGGAGTCAATGCATAGAGACACTTTCAGGAAAAGTTACCTGACACCTAATTATGTATATGTATGTGTGTGTGTGTATATATATATGCCTAAGTCTGATAAATAATAATATTAATAATTTTCTGGCAAGCTAGGGACTGTAAGAAATTTGAGGAAAAACCCTAGCTGGTGTGGCTCAGTGATTGTGTGTTGTTGACCTATGAACTGAGACATCAAGGTTCCATTCCCAGTCAGGGCACATGCCCTGAATGCAGGCTTGATCCTTAGTGTGGGGCATACGGAAGCAGCAGATTAATGGTTCTCTCTCATTATTGATGCTTCTATCTCTCATTCCCTCTCCCCTCCTTTCTGAAATCAATAACAACATATTTAAAAAAAAGAAACTTGAGGAAGAAAATAGAAGAATTCAACAAAATCTATAGGCACTGTAATATACATCTCTAAAGAGAAATTCTTGGACTTGGCTTTTTAACAATAGGAAGAACAAATCATAGTTTTTTTTTAAATGTATAATTCTATATTCCTTATTGAAAAAATGTTAATCTTTGACCTCAGCAGTTGTTCATACTGTATATTCAAGAGAGGCTTAACCGTTTAATTTATTAAACTGATTTACCAAGACTAATTTTAAAATATTATCATTAGAATTGGGAAATTATTAATAAAAACAATAACCCAAAACACCAATTAGAAAGAATGTATGCACATCTATGTTTATAACAGCACAATTTACAATAGCTAAGAATTAAATTTTGTTTGAGAATATGTTTATATACTTTCAGAAAAAAAAAAAAAACAAGACCAAGTGTACTCCTGCAACAGAGAGAAATTGACAGGTCTGCTCCAACCACAAAGACAAGAGGAGAAACAGTCCAGAGATGGAAGACGCTGATGATGCCTTGCCATGTTAGCAGTTAGCAGCTATGCGTCGCTGCAGGTTGCCTAGGACCAAACCAGAGAGTGTCGGACCTGCATTGCCACCATTTGTCCACCATCCATATGCCATTGCTGATGTGTACACATAAGGAACTGTTTGACATTGAAACTGGAACTCAGAAGTATTGGACATTGAAATTGGGACTCAAACATTTTTTATTCTTATATGTTTATTTCTAGCTTGCAGAGGCAAGATGTTTTTTAAAAAAAGAATCAGGTGTGTGTCAGGGGGAGATGAGGCAAAGAAGCAATGAATGGACTGCAATACTGCAAAAGGAAGGCAGGGGAGTTGGGAGGAGCGGGCTGTAGGAGCTCAACCAAAGGACTTGTATACATGTGTATAGGCATAACCAATGGATATGGGACACTGAGGAGGGGGGCAAGTGAGGGCATATATTGGGAAGTATAGAGGTTCCAGGGGGAGGTCAATAGGGGAGGAAAAAATGAGACATATGTACTACTATTTGTAATACTTTAAACAATAAAAGAAAGAAAGAAAGAAAGAAAGAAAGAAAGAAAGAAAGAAAGAAAGAAAGAAAGAAAGAAAGGAGGAAGGAAGGAAGGAAGGAAGGAAGGAAGGAAGGAAGGAAGGAAGGAAGGAAAGGAAAGGAAAGGAAAGGAAAGAAAAGAAAAGAAAAGAAAAGAAAAGAAAAGAAAAGAAAAGAAAAGAAAAGAAAAGAAAATGGAATCAGCCAAAGTGCCCATCAGCAGATGAGTGGATAAAAAAGTTGTGGTACATTTATATCATGGAATACTATGCAGCAGTAAAAAAGGAGCCTTGCCCTCTGAGACATCATGGGGTGGGGGGATTGGGAGAATATTATGCTAAGCAAAATAAGCCAGTCAGAGAAAGACAAGTATCACATGATCTCTCTCATATGTGGAATTTAATGAACAAAATAAACTGACGAACAAAAATAGATCCAGAAGCATGGAACAGAGTGTCGAATCTCAGAAGAAAGGGTGGGGTGGATGGGTAGGTAGGTGGGAAGAGATCAACCAAAGAATGTGTATGTATACATGCATAACCCATGGATACAGGCAATAGGGTGCTAAAGGCCTGGGGAAGGGGGAGGTCTAGAAGGTGGAAAACTGGGGGCATATGTAATACTTTCAATAATGAAGATTAAAAATAATAAATATGATTATCTAAAACTTGGATATAGGCAAGGGGAACACATTATGATTTTCCAATGCCCTGCATGGTTCCTATTACAGGAAAACTTGATGATTATTTCATTTTGGGGGTAAACCTATGTTTTATGTCACCATTTACTATTAATTAAGGGCACAGAAAGTCATGTTTACTTAAAGACCTAGACAAGGGGAAATTGAAATCATTTCTGTCTAGTAAAAAGGAATTCTAAGGTATCAGTTTTATTGCTCCATAGGATATTATCAACCATTTTATTTCTAATCCTAATATATAAAAAGTCAGGGGCCACCACAACAGAAACAACAAAACGGATGCCTGAGCAGCAGCTGCATGGGGCAACCAGGGTGGCAGAGGGGCAGTTGGGGGTCACCAGGCCAGCAGGGGAGGCAGTTGGAGGTGACCAGGCTGGCAAGGGAGGCAGTTGGGGGTCCAGGCCAGCAGGCGGGAGGGGGGCAGTTAGGGACAATCAGGATGGCAGGCAGAAGCAGTTAGAAAAATTAACTCAACAATTTATTGTGGATTCATATTCAACAATGGAGACCAATTAGATAAGTTTCATTAAACCAATCTAAGCTGAGAGTTGAAAAATATAGTGGTTGGATGGATTATCTTACATGTAGATCTGAAAATTACAATGTTCCAATTGGTAAAATGATAATACTTCCATAATCTTTTGAGGGTAGTCCCAGAAATATGCAGCAGTGATATCAGGATGCTATGGCAATTGTAACAAAATATGACAAGCCCAATTTATTCATAACCATGACTTACAACAAATGGGCAGATATTACAAACAATTTACAATGCTGGCAAAAAGTTGAAAACAGACCTGACTTAGTAGCCAGAGTTTTTAATATTAAGCTGAATGCCCTTTAATATGATATATGTAAATTCATTTATTTGGCAAAATAATAGCTATAATTCATGTCATTGAATTTCCGAAACGTGGCTTGCCTCATGCTCACATATTATTGATATTAGATAGTGCACCCAAATTAAGAACGGAAGAAGACATTCAATGTATAGTTAAGGCAGAAATTCTGGATGAAGACCAGTGTCCTTGACTTTTCAAATTATAAAATCAAAAAAGGTACATGGACCATGTGGAATACAAATTCCAAATAGTCCATGTTTTTGGACATTCTCTGAGGGGTCCCAGATTGGAGAGGATGTAGGCCGGGCTAAGGGACAGCCCCCCAACCCCATACATGAATTTTAATTAGAAGAAACATTTTAATATTGCTATTTGCCCTTTCTCTATAATAGAAGTATCAGAGATGAAAGAAAATTAGTAAAATGTATATGAAAATTTCCTTCCTGTCAGAGTCTGGGGTGCACTACAAGACCCAGAGTCAAGACCCTGCCCACCTGCGCATGCCTGAAATTACAGGAGACCCAGACCTGGCTCGTCACACCCCAGTCAAACCCCGCAGGGCAGGGGTCGCAGCCTCAGGTTCCCTGGCCCAGCACTGGGGTGGGGTGTACTGCCTCAGGTCCTCTGGCCCCAGTACAAGGGCACAAGAGTGCAATGGCTATTTGCATATTAACTCTTTATTATATAGGGTTATCATTTCACAATCATAAATTAGTCACAAAAAGATTTACAAAAATTTTCTGGGTCGGATAATAAATTTTAAAAGTATTCAATTTAAAGGTCTCTAATTTTCATACTACCAAATTCCTTGTTAGAATAACATTTTATTAGGTATTGCAAATGAAAAAAAGTGAGTTGCCATGGCTTCATGAATCTCCAAATGCTTTATAGTTTTAACACCTCCTACCTTATATACATAAATTAGCCTCAGCAAAGACTATTATAAGTACTGTCTTTTAAAATCAAGTAGTCATATAATCACTGGTATCATAAATTTACTTGTAAAATACTATATCTTATTTTACATGATGTATGCATTAAATTTTACCATACATTTTATGGTTTAAGGTATACATATATGTAAATATATCAAATTTCTAAAATAATTTTATGAAATTGTATAATTTTACAATTTATAGCTTAAATAATTTATATTTCTAAAAGTTGACTCTACATCGTAGTTGTTCATGTTAACCACAGAGTAAATAAAATTTGGCTTTTTTTAATGCTTGCTCAAAGAAAATCTTATCATCTCTAAGAAAGTTATTGCCCTGAAAGTTGATTTCCAAATTTCTGAAAAGTGTCAAAACATTTTTATTTTGTCTATGTTTGTTGAATATCTTAAAAGAATGGTTAAATAATGTTATATTCTTTAAACGTAGTATACTTCAAAGATTATTTTATCTTTCCTGATAAATAAATCATGGTTTGCCAGATTGTACTATAGTGCAATGTACTACTACTCTGGACCCCTCAAGTTATACAGATATGTTTTCATTTATTAAGAAGTTCTCTCTCTCTCTCTCTCTCTCTCTCTCTCTCTCTCTCTCTCTCATCTCTTCTCATCTCTTGTTGAAATAGTACTAGACTATTACTCAAACAAGCAGAATATCAAATTGTTCAAAAATAATTATAGGGATATAAAACAATTTCTGTTATGTTTAGGTCTCAGTTTGCTCATTTTGAAACTTCCTTGGCAACACTTTATTTCTATAAATCATGGTTTCTCCAATGCACAAGAATCTCCTTAATGGGGCAGGGAATTAATTAGGAGTTTTAGCTCAATGGGTGGAGGACTGAGATTAATTGTGCTGCCACGGAACCAGTACTAGATTTTTTTTAGCTGATTTCTACACATGTTATATGTTTGGAACCTTATAATAATCAAGACAATAATTTGTCCCTGTTCTCAAAGACATTAAATTACAGAAGTATATCTGCAATAAATGAGGTGGTCTAAGTAGTCAGTTCCCTGGTTAGGGAGACTCATATATGCTATATTTGGAAATTCAGAATTTTTCCTGATTGTCTGGAGTAGTGATTCTCAATGAGGAGCAATTTTGCCGTTAGCACACAATCTGGAAACTTTTTGTTCTTTAAGATTATGGGGATAGTGGTGCTACTGATACTGAGTGGGTAGAAATCAGAGGTGAGACTGAATATCTTAAAATGGATAAGACTCAACAAAAAATTATGTATTCCATAATGTCATTAGAGATGCTTTTGAGATACTTTGATCAGAACAAATTCAAAAGTTTGACATCATCATATTTATATTCTATTATACCATTCTGATTGCCATAGTATATTAGAATTGTCGTAAATAAAGACTATAATAAGTGCTTCAGATAAGAAATAAATACTAGAGACTTTGTGGCCTGAGCTAAAGATGAAATGAAGACATGGACAATATTGGAAGTTATTTGAGTAAAGTAGTCAAATATACTTAAGATTGATTAGATGTTGTCTTCAATTCTGTCTTAATATCATATTGATGACAGACATTAAGATTTAAACCTACTAAATGCTTCTCAAAAATTTCTTATTCTTCTGCAATCTTTATTTTCTTTAACTACCATCTATTCTATTATGACCATCATAATCCTTGGTAGTTAAAGAAAATAAAGATTGCAGAAGAATAAATTTTTGAGAAGAACCTAGTAGGTTTGAATGTTAATGTATGGCACCAAAATAAAAAATATCCAATAGATATTAAGACAGAATTCAAGACAACAAGCTCTGACATATTTGTTGAATATATATCTTTTGACTTAATACTTAGCATACAGTATATGTTCAGTATTTATTGGGTGAAATAATAAATGGAAAATGTTATTTTATTATTTATCCATCCACCTAGAAGAAACAAACCTGAGATTCCTCAAACACATTTGGAATTCTGCTAGACCATAGACATTATTTTGCTGCAATTTTCTCAGCTATTTAACTAGCTCATCACCTCGGATTCTCACTTTATGACAGTTTCTTCTCCCTTCTGGTGAATTTTTAAATATATATTATTTAGGGTGTTTATCATTGTTCACATTCTTTTATTTAATCTTTAGATTTATGCTAAGAAATATGAATCTAAAACACATCAACAAAAAGCTCTCTTTGAAATACAGGGTAGTCTATAAAATCACTGATGAGTGTTTATATGTGTGTGTTTTTGTAATTAGCTACTATAGTTTTAAAAAGCAACTACTTAACTAGAATTTTATTCTACTTCTTCAACACTTATTTCTTAAAGTAAAATCAGCTAGAATTATTTTCTTATAAAAATACACGAAGCATCTAATTAAGACAGCAAGGCAAGTGACAGGTAGAAAAAATGTTATAATGAAACTTTGGACCCAGGAGACCAAGTTGTATCGTTTCTTGAAAAGCCAGTTTTCAACAGGAGCTAATCTAATATGTATCTTGTTGCTATTGAACTATAGAATAAAGAAGTTAAAAGATAATACTTTTTATGCTATTCTATGGTTTTGCTTCAATACATTTATATTTTAAAAATTGCTTATACATGTTACTGAAACTACATTTAAATGAAAGAAATAAATAATATAAATTAGATTAAAGGTTCTGGAACTTTTGGAGACTTTTTTGAAGACTTGTATACAGCTCTTTTGTTGTTGTTAACTGTCGATATCTAAAGAGCATGAGAAAGAGTACAAAAGTTCTTATATTTTGTCTTTTACGATTGCATTTTATAACATCCCCATAACTGGTAAACATAAATATCTAGAGGTGCTTAAATCCTCATCAGATCACATAATATAACCATAGAAAGAGGAAAAAATAGATATCACAACATGACCAAAAGAAAGAGCACTTAAATAATTCAAATAAAATGTTATTTTCATTCTGACTTTGTGTTTGAGATCATATTGAGAAAAGTGATACTATGCTGACAATATTTTCAAATTTTATACATATTTGAAATTTCTCATAATAAAATATTGAAAAACCTACCCACACATACACATTTATAAATGCATAAGAAACGTTTTGAAAATACAGTACAATCATGAACCAAAATATTTACATTTACTCCTAGGTAATGTGCATGATAATTTGGGAACAGGTAGAAATGGATAGTAATTTGGCCTTTTATCCTATAAACTTTTAAATTGATTTAGTATAAGCCACTATATTTTAAATACAATAAAATAATAAAATAAATGGGGTGATAATAACATACTATTGATGGTTTCACAAATATATTGAAAGTCAGAGGCTGCATAAACAGTGTCTCTCTCATATCAATGTTTCTCTCTCTAAAAATATCAATTAAAAAAATCCTTGGGCGAGAAACAAGCAAGAAAAAAAAAAATAAAGGAAGGAAAAAGAACAGAAAGATACATTAAAAAAACAATCCATGTACAGTTTCATCAAAAAATACTTAAGAATACATTTAACTGAAGTGGTAAATGACCTTTACTTAGAAAAATAAGATACAGAAGACATAAATTAAAGGAGATACAAAAAAAAAATGGAAGCATAAACTGTGCTCATGGATAAGAAGAATTGACATTGTTGAAATGACCATACTACCCAAAGTAATCTATAGATTCAATGCAATTCCTATAAAAATACAATAGCATTTTTCACAGAATTAAAATAAATAAACTTAAAATTATTATGAAACCACAGAAATCCCTGAACAGCCACATCAATCTTGAGAAAGAAGAACAAAGTTGGTGATATCATGCTCTCTGATATCAAACTATATTTCAAGGCTATAGTAATAAAAAGAGCATGGTACTGGCATGAAAATAGACAGATAATTCAATGGAACAGAATAAAGACTACAGAAATAATCCATGCCTATAAGGCCAATTAGTATATTACAAAGGAAGCAAGAATATACAATAGGGAAAAGGCAGCATATTCAATAAATGGTGGAGGAAAAATTGAACAGATAAATGCAAAGAATAAAAATGGACCATATTTTTATACTATATACAAAAATAAACTTGAAATGGATTTAAGACTTAAATGTATGGCTTAAAAACAAAAAACAAAAATCCTAGAAGAAAATATAGGCAGTTAACACTCTGACATTTTTCTTTAGTAATTATTTTCTGATATACAATTTTTGGAAAGAGAAACAAACAGACAAATCTATCTCTATCTATATATCTATATCTATATCTATATATCTATATACCTATATAGCCATATATCTATATAGCCATATATCTATATATCCATATATCTATATATCTATATATCTATATATCTATATATCCATATATCTATATATCTATGTATCTATATATCTATATTTCTATATATCTATATATCTATATTTCTATATATCTATACATCTATATGTCTATACATCTATATTTCTATACATCTATACATCTATACATTTATACATCTATATATCTATTTATCTATGTATTTATGTATCTATGTATCTATATATATCTATATCTATAAATCTAAGCAGCCATCACAACCAAATGGATGGCCAAACAGACTGTCTGGGGCAACCAGGCCGGCAGGGAGGTTAGTGAGAGATGACCAAACGACCAAGCAGCAGGCTGTGTGGGGCAACCATGCTGGCAGGAGGCTAGTGAGGGATGACCAGGCCAGCAAGGGAGTTAGAGAGGAGTAATCAAATGACTGAGCAGCAGGCTGTGTGAGGTGACCAGGCCAGCAGAGGGGTTGACCAAATGATTCAACAGCAGGCTGGATGGGGCAACCAGACCGGCAGGGGAGGCAGTTGGAGGTGACCAGGCCAGCAGGGGGGAAGTTAGAAACAATCAGGCAGGCAGGCAGGTAAGCAATTAGGGACCAGTGGTCCTAAATTATAAGAGGGATTTCTGACTGCTTGTTTAGGCCTGATCCCAGGAAGATGGACATCCTCTGAGGGATCCTGGATTGGAGAGGGTGCAGGCTGGGCTGAGGGGGGACGCCCATCTTCCAGTGCATGAATTTCATGCACTGGGCCTCTAGTAAATAAATAAATGAATTAATTAATGAATTAATGAATAAATAAATAAATAAATAAGACTACATCAAACTACAACTTTTTGCACAGCAAAGGATACCATCACCAAAATGAAAAGACAACCACTCAATGGGAGAACATAATCACCAATAATACTTCTGATAAGGGATTAATATTCAAAATTTATAAAGAACTGATACAATTCAACACCAAACCAATCCCCAAAAACAATACAGTTAAAAAGTGGGCAAAGGACCTCAATAGATACTTCTCCAAGAAGGATACGCAGATGACCAGTAAACATATGAAAAATGCTCAATGTCACTAATAATCAAAGAAAGGCAAATTAAAACCACAATGAGCAGTCAGCAGCTGTGCATCACTACAGGATACCTAGGGCAAAACCAGAGAGGGTCAGACGTGCATTGCCATCATTTGTCCACTATCCAGATACCATTGGTGACGTGTACACATAAGGAACTGTTTGACATTGAAACTGGGACTCAGAACTATTGGACATTGAAATTGGGTCTCAAATATTGTTTTGTTCTTATAGGTTTATTTTTAAAGAAAATAATCAGGGTGGGGGCAGGGAGGCGGGTGGGAACAGATACAGAGGCGAAGAAGCAATGAAACAGACTGTCATATTACAGTGGGAAAGCAGGGGCGGTTGAGGGGGGGAGGTGCTGTAAGAGATAAACCAAAGGACATGTATGCATGTATATAAGGATAACCAATGGACACAAGACCCTAGGGTGGGGGGCAGGTGACAGCATGTATTGGGAGGTAGGGAAGGCAGGGGGGAGGTCAATAGGGTATAAAAAGGAGACATAAAACAATAAAAAATAAATAAAGAAAAACATTTTAAAAAAACACAATGAGACACCTCACATATGTAAGAATGGCTAGAATCAATAAACAAATGATGAGGATGTGGAGAAAAGTGAAACCTTGTGCACTGTTGATAGGATTATAAATTGGTGCAATTGTTGTAGAAAATGGGATGAAGGTTCCTCAAAAAAATTAAAACTAGGGCTATATCATCACCCCACAATTTCCACTTCTGTGTATATATATCCAAATAAATCCAGAACACTAATTCAAAAAGATATATGCACCCCTATGTTCATTGTAGAATTAATTATAATAGAGTATGGAATCAACTCAAGTAGCCATCAATAGATGAGGAGATAAAGACTGTTATAGCCACACTCAGTGTGGCTCAGTGGTTAAACGTGGGATATTTAGGTATTTTTTCTTGCATGATATTCCTTGAGCATTCTGTTACCTGTGTGGTTCTGTATGTTTTATTAATTTTAGCAAGTTCTCATATATGATTATTGAAATTATTTATTTTGCTCTTGTTTCTCTTTCTTCTCCTGCTAATATTCTAATTATTCACATGATATGCTTTTTAAATTTGTCCCATAATTATTATATGTTCTATTCTCTCTCTCTCTCTCTCTCTCTCTCTCTCTCTCTCTCTCTCTCATTTTCAATATTTTTTCTTTGCATTTCAAATCAGGGAGTTTCTTCTGATCTATTTTTAAGCTTATTAATTCTTTTCTTACCTGTAATCTCTACAACTGTTTTCCAGGGATATAGCCCCCATATCCTGACCCAAACCTTCACTTCTCCCCTGGCTTCAGCTTTCCCAGTCTATTTCCTTGAAGTCATGATTTCAGCTGAGTTGTGAGTTTTGTACTATTTTTTCCTTATATTATACAGCAGGATACAGGAGGTTTGGTGAAAGAAATGTATTTCTCCAGCTAGTATAAGGCTCATCCAAAATTGGGTGTATTTCTTTTTATAGAGAAAGCTCTGAATCAATTTAAACATAATTACTCTTACTTTCCTGCCAGAGCAATGAAGGAATCTTTTTTAGGATTTCACCATTAAAACTGAATCGTTGCCCAACTGGAATGACTGGGTTTGAGTGTCTACCTATGAACCAGGAGGTCATGGTTCAATTTCTGGTCAGGGCACATGCCTAGGCTGTGGGCCCAATCCCCAGTACAGGACATGCAAGTGACAGCTAATCAATGATTCTTGCTCATAATGGATGTTTCTTTCTCTAAACTCAATACAATTAGGTTCCCTCTCCATTCCTCTCTAGAATCAATAAAAATATAAAATACAATCTTAAAAAATGTTTTACTTATATACAATGGAATATTACTTGAACATAAAAAAGAAATCTTACTATTTGTAACAACATGGATGGACTGAGAAGGTATTATGCAAGTGAAAAATACAATATGATTTCACTTTTATGTAGAATTAAAGAACAAATAAATAAACAAACAAGACAGAAACAGAGTCATAGACACAAATAACAATCTGAATATTGCCAGATGAGAGGAAGATAGGGGGCTGGGTGATAAGGTGAAGGGTTTATTAGAACAAACTGGCAATTGTAAAATAGTTATAGGATGTACAGTAAAGCATAGAGAATATAGTCAATAAAATTCACATAAAAACTACGTATGGTGCCAGGTATGTACTGGAATAATTGGAAGATCACTTTGTAAATTTTATAATTGTCTAATCAATTCACCTGAAACTAATATAAAATAATAATGAATGTCAAATATACTAGAAAAATAAAATCAAAGAATATTTTTTGTTGATCAACTTCTGGGCAGTCACTTTTTGTGACATAAGGATTCATCAGTTAAAATCACATTAGCTTGACCAAACTGTAAGTTAAGTGTAACACTATGGTGATCTCTTTCCAATCAAATACCCAAACATATAGATCTGTGTAAGATTAAAAGGGTGATTCTTAACTTTTAGTTGCTGTATGATAATAAATATATTATCAAGTCCATATAAGAAAGGGATTGATCTGAGGTAAGTACCAAGTTCTAGGACCAGGAGAAAGAAGGAAAAACATACAAGAACCTGTAATAGTGATATATTTTTAACAACAAAATTATGAATTGATTAAAAACTTCTGTCAGTTGTTTGCACTTAAAATGTAATAGGCAACTGATGGGCCTGGGCTGCCTGTCACTACTTGAGCCAATTAGGCAGAGACAGGGTTGATCATACACAAACATTCATTCCAATAATACTGGCAGTATGGGAGAGCAGCATGTGTTAATATTAAAAAAATACATTGAAACCTGTAAAAGATTTTCATGATTTTATTTGAGCCAAACTGTCGACATATGCCAGGAAGCAGAACCTCAATGAATTGAGATAATGCTCTGGGGAATGGAGGGTTACATCTGTATTTGTACATTGCAATCAAAGGAGGGACATAGGTGGGTTACATGAAATTCACTGGTGATAGATTAAGGAGGTGGGATAAAACAAAGTGTGGGGGGGAAACTCCTGGGATTGGATAAAAAGTAAAATGATGGACACATACTTAAGTGGGTGCAGGAACAATTAACATGATAATGAAGGAATTTGTGGTATCTGCCTTGGTGCCCACCAATTTGATTGTGCCCAGGGGCTCCAAAAAAAGGAAAGTTAGAAATTACCCAGACATTTCAAGGGTATGTTATCATAGATGCAAAAAGACAGATAAGCTCAGTTAAGGTAAAGGTTTACCTTGTCAGTGAAGATACTGGCCTATGACGTAACTACCCACCATAACTGCTTTCAGTTAAAGTTAAATTTTAGACCATCCTTTGTGTTTACTTTAGGTCTCTGAGTTTGCTAAACTGCCATACAGGCCTCCCCTGAGCTTGTCATGTCAACATGCGGCCTCTTTCATCCACACATGTCATGTACAAATATCTGCTCTGCCCCTCCTTACAAGCCAGTTGCTTATAATTGAATAGATGGACAAACATTACATGGGAAAGTAAGGATTACAGGAAAGAAAAAGTAGGCAAGGTATACTGATTATAGGGTACAAGCAATACGGGCTGGGAGGTCTGGGGGCAGGAATGCCTCCAGACACCTCTGAAACTACATTGCTTAATTTTTCCATAAAAATAGATAGTTCTCAGAAAAGGAGGATGGACTGCATTCTTATGTTGGCTCCCATGTACAATTCTTGGTCAGGTTAGAATGTGTTTTCTCTATTCAGAATAGAACAATCACAGTTAACAGAGCATGATTAATTTTTCTTATAATAATAACCCCTAACAGAAATGGTAAAAATCTATGGAATAGACATAGGGCTCTGTGTGAATTACCTCATACCTCCATCTCTTTCTCATTTCATGTCATCTTCTCCACGTTTATTTGAAATTTAGCCACACTGATTGTTTTTTCAATTTTATAAAACATACAAAATTTTCTTCTGGTCCAGAATAACACTCAGACTGTTTTGGTTTGCTTTTGTTTTGGATGTCAGACTATTGTAACTCTTTTTAGAGAAAGCTTTCCTAAAACTCAATACAATTAGGTTTTCTTGAATACATTCTCTCAAAGTGTCATGCATTTCCTTCATAGCACTTATACATATTTGTAGTTATTTTATTTTCTTAAAAGTCATTTTAATTTTAAAAGGTATTGAGTTTTTGTGAATTCAACAAAGTCAATGCAATGACAAATATCGAATATTCTTGCTTCTAACCATACATTTGTCCCTCTTCCTGACCTGATATTGCAGTGTGGTCCTCGTACAGGTGTAAAGGTGGAAGGACACATGTTTTTTAAGTCCTGCTGTAAATCAGTCATCTCACTGAGTAAGATGAAACTTAAAAGCTCATAGAACCTAAAGACTTGACCCAGGTCATTCAACTATTAGAAACAGGGTTGGGATTAGGCCTGGATCCTTTAAGAATCCAAGTCTCTTGGGTCCTATCACATCATTGAGTGTGATAAATATCACAGAATAATTTGGAGTATTCATGTTTATTCATATAGTTTGGGACAACCTCTATTGTGGTATCCAGATCAGTTTGAGTATTATGAAGAAAGTCTGCAAAGACATACAAAAACAGAGCCTTGAAAAATTACATTGTGGGGAGAGAAATAACATTATAAAAATTCAAAGATAACCCCATTTTTATCCTGGATTTTAAATTTGCTATTATAACGTAGGTTCTCTAATAAGAGATAGACCTCTGTGTTGAAAATCCATGTGCCTGCTTATGACATACATGTAATTACATGTAATTTTGTAATTACATTTTCATTTGAAAAACTCAGAAAATGGTCTGAAAATGATAAATACACTTATAGGACCAAGGATGTATATTTGAAATTAAGATGGTCCTAAAATGTTAGGATGTGTGATTACTCTGAGAATGTGCATATAAGCTATGATGGAGAAAATGTATAAGGAAATGCTGTTAAACCTCCAGAACTATATAGCCCCTTTAATATACTGTCTAATGTAATAATTATTTTACTGCAAACAGTGATTTTTCTTTATTTCAGTTTAGAAATCTGCAGTGATTTTTGAATAGGCTCCACGAATGTGTCTGCTTAGGACTTAAAAATGAAACTTTCACAGACCAATAGAGAGAAATGCCACATCAAGGGAAAGGGAAATATCTCCTAGGTATGAATATGAGACCAAGGCCAGAAACACAGAAACACTGCACTAGAGAATATTAATGGGGAGAAAAATGACTGTATCATAATCTTGTTGCCAGAGAGATAGTTTTAGAGTGTTGGCAATGAGAATACTGGGCAAAATGAACTTTATTTTTTTGGTCTAAGTTATTTGATGGTCATACCCAAAGCTGAAAAAAATTAAGCTTTTAAAAGCATAATAATATAAAGCTCATCATATTCACAGAAAATATACTCGGCACTCATTTCATATGATTATTCCATTTCAAGATGGCCTCCCTTGCTGTGGTAAATGCAGATTTTTGCTTCAACCTGTTCCAAGAGATGAATAAAAATCAGGAGAGTAGAAATGTATTTTCCTCTCTTAGCATCTTCACTACCCTGGCTCCAGTCCACTTGGGCACCTAAGATGGGCTTCTCAGATGGGTAAATCAGTCTGTAATTAATCCTTAGGGCAATTTGTATTCCCTCAGAGAACATTTGATCTCAGTGGTCCCAGGTAAGTGTACACATGTGAATGAGTCCCTTTTCAGGTGTGAAGAATATACACAGCTCTAAGCCCTTGATTGTACACTGGGAGATAGCAAGAGTATTTCCAGAACTACAGCTTTGGTCCTTAGCACAGGATCTCCAAGTGTGTTCCCCAGATCAGCAGCATCCATGACACTCATTAGAAGTGCAAATGCTACTGAAGCAGAAAACTTGGGGATGGAGCCCAGCAGCTTCTGATTTTATAAACTCTCTAGGTACACACGAAGGCTCTAAACCACTGCTTGAGTACATATGAATGAGAAAATAGTGCTCCAAGGAGATACACACAAAGCATTAATTTCAACGCTAGTGACCTGAGCACAAATGACATAATAGATGTACCAGATAATAGTGCCCTACCTGGAAGGTCCTCACATTGTCGCCAACACCTTTAAGAAGTACTTAACTCATTCTTGCCAAGCAGTGTGGCTTAGTGATTGAGCCTCGACCATGAACCAAGAGGTCATGTTTCAATTCCTGGTCAGGGCACATGCCCGAGTTATGGGTTTAGTACCTAGTGAGGGGCATATAGCAGACAGCCAATAAATGATTCTCTATTATCACTGATATTTCTATCTCTCCCTCTCCCTTTCTCTCTGAAATCAAAAACATATTTTAAACACAACAACAAATGCCCTAACTGGTTTGGCTCGGCAGATAGAGCATCAGCCTATGTACTGGGAAGAGTCCAAGGTTTGATTCTGGTCAAGGACATGCACCTCGGTTGCAGGCACATGCCCTGTAGGGGGTGTGCAGGAAGCAGCTGATCAATATTTCACTCTCATCAATGTTTCTAGCTCTCTATCTCTCTCCCTTCCTCTCTGTAAAAAATCAATAAAGTATATTTTTAAAAAAACAAACTCATTCTTGCACATCACCTTGAACGAGGCTGCCCAGAAAAGTGAAATGGTCATTGTTTCCCTCTCTCCTTTCAGGAATTTGTCATAAAAATTCCATAGCAGGAGAGACACCAAGTCCAAGCTGTGATGGAAGCCATTGTTACCCCTTTTGCCCAGCCATTTGCCCCTTTATGGCATATATATATATATATATATATATATATATATATATATATACACACACACACACACAAACACACACACACACACATGCACATACACACACACACACACATACATACATACTGGGTCAACAGTCTTTTTTCTTTTCAATGCTCAAATGGTCACAGTTGGGCAGTACAAATCTTTTTAAATGTTTCTTTTTAAATAAATTATTTCATATTACTCTAATAGTAGTCAGCAAGCTGCAGCTCACGAGCCACTTGCGGCTCTTTGGCCCCTTAAGTGTGGCTCTTCCACAAAATACCACGTGTGGGTGCGCACACACAGTGTGATTGAAACTTCGTGGCCCATGAGCAGAAGTCAGTTTTCAGCTCACAAAAGAAATTTCAATCGTTGTACTGTTTGGCTCTGTTGACTAATGAGTTTGCCTACCACTACTCTAAAATATCTTTGCTTACTAACAGGACTTTTCTTGAATTTTTTTGGCTCAAAGAAGGGTCAGCTACTTTCTACACAGCCTGGTCCTTCAGCGTATAATACTATTAAAGCCTGAGTCAGCATGAGTGAGGCCCAAGGAGTTAAAGTGACATGGACACTGATTGCCATTTGAATGAAAGAACCAAAAAAGTATATTGATTTACAGGGTCATGTGTTCAGATTTACATATTTTTATTTAACTCTATTATTAATATACTTTCTTGTTTTCATATAAAAGTTTTGAAAATTGTTTCCCTTTTTGAGCTTCTTCTTCTCTCTCACTGTAATTCTTTTTTTGATGTTCAATTGTTAATCAACAATTTACTGTAAACTCTAGAAACTGACATGATTGTTGTGTTCACTATCACTCAATCCTTAACACACACAATGACTGCTACCTTGAAAGCACCCATTAAATGTCTGTTTAATGGCTAAATATTCTCAGGTATTGATGTAAAGGCCATCTCCTTCTTGAGAATAAATATTACCTTGTTATGTGTAGAGTGCCTGCAATTACTAGCACAGTATTGACATATTGCTTTTAAGAAGAAAATTGGTAATAGTTTCAAAATAAACAGCAAATAATCATTAATTAATCAGTATTTATTGATCCCCTACTTGATCATTGAAACTGGGTCAATATTATATTTGTGGATCTCAGTATTTTGTTCTGTAAAATTAAACTAATGTGCTAGGTGATATCAAAGTTGTTTAGGCATGTATATTCCTGACTTTTAAAATAAAAAGTCTGCTTGCTTACCAATGTCAGTTCTATTGTTAAAAACAAAAACAGTGTTTTGTACACTATCTGTTTTTTCAAGGAACCTGTTGAATAGAAGAGTTAAATAGCTTAAATAGTACAACCTTAATTTTGGCATAAGAGGTTGCAACAAAATTTTAACTTTGAGTTAAAATGCCTGAATATTATTGAGAATATATATATGGATATATATATTCTCAATAATAAAGGCTTCAGAAGCTTTGCTAACATTAAAATTAGTGGAACTGATACTTATAAGTCAAAAATATTTCTAGGGAAATCATGGCAGTTTTCTAGTGAAACAGAAAAAAAATGTTCTCTCTGAAAAAGCTTGTATGATAACAATTTTATATCAGATATAATATTTCTTGATAATATTGAGATATCATTTGCCCACCTATTGTCACTCAAAATTTAAGTTGATACTTTATATTTTAGTCCAAAATTCAGCAAACAGAACACCATGAAGAATGATATGTTCAAGAATGATGAGATATTGTTCTCTCTGATTAAAAGTAATAGATCACTCCTAAATGAGAAAAGACAAAATTAATAGAATACATCTTGATGTATTTTATTCAGAATTGAATGTCTTTAAATATTAGCATTTATAATGACATTTCACAGAATAATGTCTTACTTGAAGTTAAAAAAATAAGAGAAACAGGCTCAGAATATCTCTGGACTCATATTATTAAAGTTCATGAAATAAAATGTACACTGTTCCTCAAAGTTAAACTTTTATAATAAACAACAACAAGTATTTTAGCTTTAATTGATCCATGCAAGTTTAATTTTATATATGTGAAAATTTTTACATGTTAAATAATTTTATATAATCTTATTCAAGATCATCAATATCACAAATGCAGAAGACCGATAGAGCCATGGCAGAAAAAAAATAATTTCAATAGTCATTCCAGATTATAATATTTGATGGCTTAGATTCATTTGAATTTTTTGACTACCTATGATAAAATTTCTTTCTTTTAACACCATATTTTAATTTTTCTATTTAGCATTCTCAATATGGAAAGTTTTATCTAAAGATAAATAAGTAATTTCCTATACCATATAAAATTCACACAAACTCAATACAGTTAGAAAATATTATTATGGACCTCCTATGCTTATTCTATATCCTTAAGGTTTTATTCTTTTCTTTTTAATTTATCTGAGTGACATTATTTAAAAGGGTTATATAGGTTTCATATGTACAATTCTATGATACATGGCTTATATATTATATTGTATGATCTTTTTCTTCTTTATTAGAGACAAACATCCAAAAGAATAAATTTAGTGATAAAAGGGAAATATATGAGGGTTTCATAAGAATTTCTTGCAAATTATCTACTTACTGAAACCTGAGATTCATTGTACTGCTGTGTTTTCCTGCTGAGGGAAGGGGATAAGGCCACTGAAAAGGGAGTGGAGAAAGAGATTACTAATTTGAGGCTGTTTTCAAGTATGCTTAGCTTTCTCCATTTTTTTTAATAACTAAGTTGTATATTATCAACAAGACAGATGATTATGAAGTATTTTCAAATAACCAGTATAATGTCCTTCTTCCTCTGAGATTATGATTCTAAGGGCAATCATATTTCTATTTTGTAAACTTACTCAGTTGATCTTGCAGAGAGATTTATCTATATAAGCTCACCTGCACCACGGGCAATTTCTCAGAGATCAACTTCTATTTCATAGCTGGACATTCATATGTTGAATTCATAAAAGTTTGAATAATTGAACCCCTCATATAGGCAGAAGGCCAGGGTGGATTTATCAATATCTAAATATTTCTTGCAATCACATTGGTACGAAAGAACACTCAGCTTTATTTGTTTCACAGATTTCTGAAATTTCTATTTCATTGTAAAAAAAAGACTATATAAATTAAACCAAGCAAAACCCTTCTTAGATAACAAGGCACCACTAATGTAGAGTAAGCTCTAGAACAAGAGATATTGTGTAGGAAGGAAATATGTTATGGGTAAAAGGTTACAAATTTGCATTAAGGTTTCAAATCTAAGCACTGTACTTAAACATTTGACATTTACCCATATCTGGCGAGAAACACAAGGGAGAGAGATGCCAATATTTTTTCATCTATTACAAAGGATTGATACAATTTAAAAATACAAGAGTCTTACGATCCAACAAGAGATTATTGAGACTCAAAAATCTGGCTCTTTTATTCTGGTTCTTTTAAATATATATATATTTTATTGATTCTTTACACAAAGGAAGGGAGAGGGATAAAGAGTTAGAAACATCGATGAGAGAAAAACATCGATCAGCTGCCTCCTGCATGCCCCCTACTGAGGATGTGCCCACAACCAAGGTACATGCCCTTGACCAGAATCGAATCTGTGACCTTTCAGTCCACAGGCCAACACTCTATCCACTAAGCCAAACCGGTTTCAGCTTATTCTGGTTCTTGTTTTATATTGGGAAGTATAGAACTCTCTTGCTTTTGAGACTATTCTTGGGTATTATTTCTACTCCATTTGTGGTAGGATGTGTATTTTATAATTAGAATAAAACTTGATTATGTTGGGTCAATTCTTAAGTGCGTGATACTTAAGAGTATCCATGAAGGCAAAATGGAGGAAAAAGGGACTGTCAGTTAATGAGCACCTGCTCTGTACTTTATTAGAGGACATACTCTTATAACTCTATGATTATAAAGACTCTTAAGGGAAAATGTTATTATCTGTGGTTCAAGAATGATAAAATGGAACTCACAAATTCAGACTTAGTAACTTATCCAGGGACCCCGAGCCACAGAGGCAACCTATGAATCAAACCTAGGGCTAGCCCTGACTCAGTTGGGTGGAGCATTAACCCATATAAAAAAAGGATATTGATTCAACTACTGGTCAGATTGCATACCTGGGTTGCAGATTTGATCTGCAGTCAGGGCACATGCAGGGGCCTGTTGATTGATGTTTCTCTTTCACTCCTCTCCCCCCACACCTCTCTCTCCCTCTGTCTCTAAAGCACATCCTTGCATGAGGAGAACAAAAAGAAAGAAAAAGAAAGAAAGGAAGAAAGACAGAAAGAAAGGAAGAAAGAAAGAAAGATGGAAGGAAGGAAGGAAGGAAGGAAGGAAGGAAGGAAGGAAGGAAGGAAGGAAGGGAGGAAGGAAGGAAGAAAGGAAGAAAGCTAAACCACAAAACCCTAAAGGTATATGTTTCTAAAATGGTAGCTTCTGAAGTACACGACCATTCAAAGTCAACTACATAATTTGTAGGGTACAACACAACTGAAAATGTACTTAAAAAGTATCTCAAAAGGCACAAAAATATAAACCTTTTCATTTCTTGTGTGATCTCTTTCTTGAATTGTCATATTGCTTTAATTTGTGATTTAATGTGCTGAGAAAAAATATTAGCATGCATTATCCAATGATTTTTATATTGTGCAATGTGATTTTGAAAGACAAATATAAAATCAATTGATATGCAAAATCATCAAAAATATATAATTTGTGGTTGGTAACTCATACATACATATATATTTTATTGATACCAGAATAGTGGAAATGCTACACTAAGTTAACTGAAATGTTCTTATTTCACTTCATCATCTGTGAATAGTCTACCAATATTCACTACTTTAAGTTTGCTGAAGGTGAAAGAATGGTTTGACACACAAAAAAAAGAAATGAGTTGCTTTGTCATTCACTTTTCTTTTATGTCTTAATTTTCAGTAAAAGTATTTGGCTAATAAGGGAAGAGACATCATTAAGAAAGCATGTGATATGGGTTTCTTGGTGCTTCATGTTTGTTAGAAAACTGTTTTCTTTGTTTGAAGAAAGTTATGGTGTAAATGGAACATGTAGCCTCTCTTGTATCTTGTTTGGGCTTCAAATCTCACTGAAGGTTCACACATTTTGAGTAAACCTGTAAAATTCAGTGCTCATAGGCTGTCACAGCACTGTAGGTGAATTGGACTGTAAAGAATGACAGATGCATATGGTTGTACCTCCTGTGCTCCTGCACATGAAATTAACACATGACAACAGAGGGTTGTAAACAAATTACATGCCAGTGTACCTTCTTGCAGAAGACCCAGTACCCAATATGATGGAAATAATTCATGCTTTTGAGATTCAGTGATTAGGCCAAATGGGATTGAGTAGGTTGATAGTGATAAAGAAATAGTTGTTTGTTTTTAGTGTACACTAAACATTTATTACAACTTCCATTTTATTTGTTTCAACCCAGGCAGTTTTTGAGCAAGTATGCCAATAAATTATCTTCTGAAATATGCATAAATATTTGCTTTATATTTAATTGGTTTTTTTTTACTCACATTGTGTGCAAAATAAAATAAAAAAAATGTCTTCTGAGGGCTTATTATGTTCAAGCCACATAATAGGATGAAGATGAAGATGAGGTAAGAAAACCAATCACAAAGTTACCAGTACTTTATAGAGAAAAATATGCCTCTGTCTAAAGCAATGAAACAGAGATGTTACAAAGCTTGCTAATAGCATATTAAAATGCTATATTATTGTTCTGTTCCTGATGTAACACATTACCAAACACGTTCATGGCTTAAAATAACACAGATTTATTATCTTACAATTCTGTTGGAAATGGGTCTTACTGGGCTAAACTCAACATTTTAATAGGGCTACATTTTTTTCTTCTTATCACACACAATCAATATTTTCTCTATCTTCAAAGCCAACAGTGAGTCAAGTTCTCATATCAAATCATTCCCACCTCCTCTTTGCCTTTTTCTGTTGGTTTTCAGAAACTTTTTATTACATTGGGTCAACCTAAATAACCCAAGATAATCTTCCTATTCAGAGGACATCTGATTAGCAAACTTAATTCTCTCTGCAATCTTAATTCTCTTTAGATGTGAGATAAAATATTCACAGTTGCATAGGATCAGAGGCTGGACCTATGTGAGGGTTAATATTCTATCTACTTCAGTAACATTTCCTAAAATTTCAATAATGGAGAAGCTAATTAATGTTTAGGGAGTACTATGTAAAAGACATAAAACTTATATCATGCTTGTTTGCACATAAGATATAGAACAAAACTATTCTAAGCCCTGAGATTACCGGTGGTAAAATCTCTTTGATCTATAGTATTAATTCCTATAAAATCAAGACCATAAGCCACACCATAAATTGTAAAGATAAATGTTTTATATTCACATTTTTTATTTTATCAGGTGGAAATTAATCAAATAATTATTGAGGATAGTACTTTTTAGCACATATGTTAGGATCAGCATAAATCTGAGCAGATCTCTTGCAATTTGTTCTTATTTAAGACTGTAAAGTGGCATTTTTTTATTACATGGTGTTATTACATGGTCCATTATTTCAGTTTAATTAGTAATAGTTTGGTTTCTTAAAATCTGCAATGTTCAATAAAATCATAAACTCTTAGTTAATCTAAGCATAAAGATAAAAAAAAACACAAATGCTTTAGGTCAAGAAGTAACATTGCATTTTTTTAAAGTTTGCAAACATCTACCTTTAAAAGCATGAGTCTGTGGCCATTTTTTATCTAATTTTAATCTGGATGTTTGGTGTCTCAGGTAGAAAAAAATTAGTTTTTATTTCATGAACACCTGAACAGATTGCAAATCTAGATGAATGACACTATTACCTGGATAGCTAATCCATTTTTCTGTAGTGACAATCTGCCCTAATATCTCAGTAGTACTGCTTTCAAGATGTGATGTTAGGTGCCCAATCTATACTTTAGTCCTTAAAATGACATTTAAAGGAAGTTATCATGAATGGCTATTTTATTAAAAATAAAAGTAAAACATACAAAAGGCAATATATTTTTGAATAATGAAATGATATTACCAGTGAGGTAATATTCTTATGTTAATATATGTATGATAAAAGATAAAAATATAACTATGTTTTTCATCTCTTTTATCCTAACTACATCATAAGAACCTTTGATGAAAAATGCCTTTAATATAACAGATATGTTCAAAAAAGGTAGGAAGCAGAAAAATTGAATTTCCATTTATTATGTGAAATCACTAATGCACTTTAGGAATCCCTATAGTATTATATAATATCACATATTCATAGCAAAGTGCTGCTAGGCAAGGAAGCTCCTTCCCACATAAATGCTAGTGCAAAATTGATATGACAGTTGTAAATAGAATAGGATTTTAAATATATGAATACAATAAATAAAAATATTAATACATAGATGAAATAAAGAGGATTTGATACCTCTATGTCCCTATAGGGGTTGGCCCAGTCTTTGGCCATTAAAGTAAATTCCTTGAAGGTTAGGATCAGGTACTCTTTACACTGTTCTCTTTAAAATCTTGCATTCTCTTTTTGTATTTTTAGTATTTGCCAACAATACTTATTATTTTATTCAATTTCATAAATATATAAGGCACCCCCCCATAACTTAAGATATTATTACTTTATTTTCTCTATGCTGGTTCAGGTTTCTATATGGTATCATTTAAAACTTAAGGAGGGATAAAAAGCTTTTCAGACAAGAAAAAGCTAAAGGAGTTCATTACCACTAAACCAGCACCCTTTTGGCTGTGTGAATCCCAGTTATCAGTCTAGACCCCTGAAGCTGATCCTCACTGCTTTGCATGTACTCAGGGATAGCCCTTACAGATGTACATTTGCAGGACAAAGGCCAGGTCTCTCTCAGCTGCTCAGGGGCCTGAATATAGTCTCCTTTCTAGCCTGTACCACATCCTTATCAGCAGCTAGCCGCATCCAGCTTTGTAACTACAAACCTCCAATCTGATTCCTAACACCAACCTCCTCTGCCATAAACCAGTAGTTCAAGATGAATTACAGTAGAAAGGATTCCCTACAAGTGTCAATGCAGTCACCGTAGGCTGATGTGCCTGCTTCTTAGTTTGGCTGACATCACTACATGTATGTTTGCAATGGGGGCTGAATATATTAGCATACATATTTTAATAATTTGATGAATCTATACTCAAAAATGAGAAAACATTTACATATTTCTAGTATTATATTTTCCTATATATCATAAGAAACTTAGAAATCTTCAATCAACTATGAGTAAGGAAAACAAAAACCGTTTATTACTTTTCCTCCTGCAAAAGCAGGAAATCAAACACCATATGATGTTAGAATATCATATTAACTAGAATCCAGAGTATCAAGCAGGGAGAGTAAAAATCATGTTTTTGGCTGCAAACTTTTCTAAACTCAGTGATAAAACTGAATTGATGTCTGTTTATAATAGCAATAATCCCTGCAAAATCAATCATTAGCACAGTCAACAACTAATTTGTTGGAGTGTTAACAGCCCTTGGCTTTGCCTCAAGCTGTTAGTAAACTGGTTATTAACTGCTGGTCACAATTGATTTCTTGGGGCTCTAACAGAAATTTGATTTCAATTCAATACCCACAGAGGCTAATTTTGATTTAGTAAACAAATAAGTCTCTTTTCTTAAATTTAGTCTTGATACAATATTCTTCTTCTACGGATGAATATTGTTCCCTAGAAGCTATGGATTGTTCTGAAAGAAATAAGCAATCCTCAGCACTTGATGATTCTGATCAATAACCTGTATTGTAGACAGGGAGCCACTGCCAAGATAGAATATGGATAGACAGGTGGTATCTTATAAACAATGGTGTCAGACAGGGTGTATTATATAAATCTATTTGTTTAATCTGTATGCAAAACATATCTTACAAAAAACTGGGCTAGACTCATAGAAAAGAAGAGTAAAGATTGATATAACAAATATCAGTATCCTTAGACATGCAAATGATACCATCTTACTGGCAGAAAGCAGCAATGATTTGAAATGATTTCTCATAAAAAACAAAAAAAGTGTTAAAGTATGATTACATTTGAATATCAAGAAGACAAAACTCAAAAACAGGCACAACTTTAACATAGACAATGAAGACTTTGAAATTGTTGAAGATTTTGTTTACCTTAGTTTAGTCATAAATTCAAATGAAGATTGCAGCCAAGAAATCAAGAGAAAGAGAAGGCTGAGAGTTGGCAGAGCATGAACTAAAGAAATAGGAAAGATCACCAAGAGCAAAAAAATAAAGAAGGTTAAAATCATTCACACCACCTTACCTGGTTTGGTTCAGTGGATAGTGTCAGCCTGTGAACTGAAGGTCCCAAGTTCAATTCTGATCAAGAGCACATGCCCAGGTTGTGGGCTCCATCCCTAGTGTGGAGTGTTAAGAAGGCAGCCCATCAATGATTCTCTCTCATCATTGATGATGATGTTTTTATTTCTCTCTCTCTCTCTCCCTTCCTCTCTGAAATCAATAATTATATATTTCACCCGATGCATGAAATTTATTCAAGGGTAGGCCTTCAGAGCCCTGGCTGCCTCTACTGCTGTCTCACAGACCCTCCCCCCAGCCCAGTGGTTATTCTGGAAGGTGGTTCCTAAAGGTCATTTCTTCAATTTCTTCATTGGGCCTAAATAGCATATTAGTTCTTTAATATATATATTAAACAGTGAAAAAGTCTGATTAAAAAAATGTATATGCTTGAAATATGGAGGAGAGCTATACAAAAACACTGCATATGAACAGTGTTTAAACCATTGAACTGTACAATTCATTAGACTATATGTCTTCAAATGTCTTTATTTCAACTTCAAGAAATTTGAATTCTAATATGGCAGCATTGTATTGTGGTTTGCATTTTGTGTTTATATTGAAACATCAATTGTTAACATGATTTTTAGTCTTTGAACAGTAATGTATTTTTCTGAAGTTGCTTTTAAGATTTGCTTTTTGCCTTAATTTATTGGAAGGTTTACTCTAATGTGTCTACATATGAATTACTCTCTTGCTTGAGTTGTGCAAAACCAGGATCTGTGGGTATCTTCAATCAACATATTCTTAATCATAATTTCTATAAATATTGTTTCTGATCTATTTTAATCTCTCCTTTTGAATCTCCTCTCTCTATATAAAAGTCTAAGTGACCATTATAACAAAATGACTGGTCTCTATGATGCGCACTGACCATCAGGAGGCAGATACTCAATGCAGGACCTGCCTCCAGCCAGCAAGACCTGCCCCCAGCCTGCAGGCTCTGATTGCTGATGGGGCCTGTCAGCCAACCTCCCGATCACTCTCCTGGCTGGCAGACCTGGATCACCTGATTGGGGCTGGACCCCCATACTGAGACAGGGAACCAGGGATAGGTGGTGGCAGACATGGCCCCTTTCCCAGGGGTAGCCAAGAACTGGCTCCTTCCTCAGTGCCAGTAGCCAACCTCCTGGGTCCCTCCCCTGGTTCCTCCCCTACTACCAGGAGGCCTCTCCCCCTGGCTGGCAGGGCCTGATTGCTTGATTGGGCAGGGCCTCAGCTGGGATGGAGAACTGAGAGGTTGGTGGTAGAGGAAAAGGGTGGCAAGGGAAGGAGGAGGCAGGGAGGCAGGCACCTGATTGGATCTGATTGCTGACCAGGCCTAGGGACCCCACTGTGTACAAATTGTGTGCACCAGGCTTCTAGTTATATATAAGACTATCTGTGTTCTACATATTTTATATATTTATTATTTTTCAACTCTGTTATTTTATAAAATGTAAGTACAGTGGTACCTCGAGATATGAGTTTAATTCATTCCATAACCTTGAGGAGTGGGAAACTATGAGATGCTCAAGTTGCGGTAAACTGGTGGGTCCTGTGCAGCTGGCCTATCTGCACAATTATTCCTATCTCAAATGTTGCTCATATTTCAAAGCAAAAATCCCTCGCTCAATGGCTCTTATCTCAAAAATCTTGTATGTTAGGGCACTCATATCTTGAGGTACCACTGTATTGTCTTAAGATCTGTATTCATATTTAGTTTTGTACATTCAATTTATATAGATTCTTTATAATTTTTCTTTATATTGTCTTATTTCCTCATATGCCTAATTATGTTTATGTCCAGATGTTATAGTTGAAAAAAAGGTTTTAGAAATATTTTGAATACTAGAATATCTTTCTCCAGCAAAATTTTGTTTCTTCCTTCCAAGGAGACTGAGAGCCCAATCATTCTACTATTATCTTAAACCTATATCAAAATTAATATGATTTTAAAACTCACTACAGTGTCTGTATTATTCTGAGCTATTCTTCTACATAGTCTCTATTCCTTGTGTTGCAATTTACTATGAATGAGTTCACTAGGCCATGCCCTTTCTGGGCAAAACTTAGAATTAAATTCTTCTCCCCTTTTCTTTGGATGTTGTCAAAAGCTTTACTCTACCTCTGACTTTCATCTACCATCTCTAGAATTACCAGAATTATATATTTTAAGGACAACAGCAATCTACAATGCCAAGTTCACCTGTTTGATTTTGTTCCCTTCCAACCTTTTTGTCTGGTAATTCTTTGATATCTTCTTAACATACCAGTGCTTTGAATTATTCAAGAAGATTGAGGTTTATTCTAAATTACTTATACACCATTAACCAAGAGAGAGCTATCTCTATAAGTTTTCAATAAGATCTCTGTTAATATAATTCTTTTTTCAAAAAATTTAATATACTCCTATCTAATAAAAGAGTAATATGCAAATTGACCATATCTCTGCTACACTAGAAGCCACACCCAACAGCCACACCCTACAGCCAATTAGGAGTGAGTATGCAAATTAACCCCAAACAAGATGGTTTCAGCCACAAAACGAGCAGGAGGGTTTGCCCAGCATTGGAAGAAGCCAAGCTTTCCACACACCCTGGAAGCTCAGGCCTCCACTCAATGCTACAAAGTTCTAATTATAGAAGAGAAATAAATTCCAACAAAAATGGCAGCAGCCATAGAGTTGGAGAGAGCAGGAGGCTAGGGTTGCCCCTGGTGATGAAGGAAGCTAAACTTTCTGCAGCCCTGGCCTGCGTTAGCTTCCATCTAAGGCTACAAAGTTTTAATTATAGAAGATAAATAAATCCTAACAGAAATGGCTGTGGCCACGGAGAGAGCAGGAGGCTTGGCTCTACTCCAGGCTATAAAGTTTCAATTGTAGAAGATAAATAAATCCCAGATACTAGGGCCTCTGCTTGGATCACTGGTGAGTGTGGCCATCCTGCAAACCATCACAGGCCCCTCAACCAAGCTGCCCATACCCCAATAAAACTTCCACCCTGATCCAAGACACCCTTTAGGGCAAACCAGCTGGCCACAGGCATCTATCCTATCTAATAAAAGAGTAATATACAGATTGACCATCACTCCAACACCCAAGATGACTGTCCCCATGCGGTCAAAGATCCTACACCTATGTGGACACAAGATGGCCACCTGAAGATGGCCTACAAGGGAGGGCAGTTGAGGTAATCAAGCCTTCAGGGGAAGGCAGATAGGGATGACCAGGCCAGCAGAGGAGGGAAGTTGGGGGCAACTAGGCCTGCAGGAAAGGGCAGTTGTGGGGATCCAGGCCTACAGGGGGGAAGAGTTAGAAGAAACCAGGTCTGCAGGGGAGGGAAGTTAGGGGCAAACTGGCTGGCAGTGAAGTTGTTAGGGGGTTATCAGGCTGGCAGGCAGAAAGGGTTGGAGACAATCAGGAAGGCAAGCAGGCAAGCAATTGGGAGCCAGCAGTCCTGGACTGTGAGAAGGGATTTGGCCTAAACAGGCAGTCAGACATCCCTCGAGGGGTCCCATATTGGAGAGGGTGTAAGCTGGGATGAGGGACACCCCTTCCCTTCCCCTGTGCACTAATTTCATGCACTGGGCCTCTGGTATGTTTATAAGAGTGACATAATAAAAGAGAATTATAGGCCAATATCCCTCATGAACATACTAGTAGATGCCAAAATCTTAAACAAAATTTCAGCAAATTGGATCCAGCATTACATCAGAATGATCACACACCATGACCAAGTAGGATTTATCCTGGGATGCAAGGATGGTACAATACCAATAAACATGATACATCACATAAACAAATTGAGAAATAAAAACCACATAGTCATATCAGTTGAGGCAGAAAAGGATTTGACAAAATCCAACACCCTTTCTTGATAAAAACTCTTAGCAAAATGGGAACAGAGGGATCATATCTCAACATAATACAAGTCTTATAATCACAAACCTACAACCAACATCATAAAAACATTACACCTAAGAATAGGAATGAGACAAGGATGCCCTCTTTTACCATTGTTGTTCGAAATACTATTGGAAGTGCTAGCCATAGCAATTAGACAAGAAAAAGAAATAAAAGGAATCCAAATTGAAAAAGAATATGCAAAACTGTCCTTATTTGCAGATGACATGATACTATACATAGAAAATTCTAAAGACTCCATCAAAAAATTAATAGACTTAATAAATGAATTCGGTAATGTAGCAGGATACAAAATTAATGCCAAGAAATCTATGGAATTTTTATACACCAATAAAGAAAAAGGGAATAAAAAACAATCCCATTTGCCACTGCTCCAAAAAAAAAAAATAAGATACCTAGGAATAAACTTAACTAAGGAGGTAAAAAAAAAAAACCTATACTCAGAAAACTACAGGACACTGAAAAAAGAGATAGAGAAAGACATAAACAGATGGAAGAATATACCATGTTCATGGATTGATAAAATCAATATCATTAAAATGTCCATACTACCCAAAGCAATCTATAAATTCAATGCACTCCCCATTAAAATACCAATGGCATATTTCATAGATCTAGATCAAACTCTCCAAAAATTCATTGGGAATTAGAAAAGATCTTGAATAGCTGCAGCAATCCTAAAAAAGATGAACAAAGTAGAAGGGATCTCAATACCAGATATTAAGCTGTATTACAAAGATACTGTTCTCAAAACTGCCTGATATTGGCACAAGAACAGACATATAGACCAATGGGATACAATAGAAAACCCATAAGTGGGTCCTTTATGCTCAATTAATATTTGACAAAGATGCAAGAGTATACAATGGAGTCAAGTAGTCTCTTCAATAAATGGTGATGGGAAAATTGGACAGATACAAGCAAAAAAATATATTAATTAAACCACCAACTTACACTATACACAAAAATAAACTCAAAATGGATAAAGTACTTAAACATAAGACAGGAAGCCATAAAAATCTTAGAGGAATCCACAGGAAGTAAAATCTCAGACATATGCTGAAGCAATATTTCACTGATACAGCTCCTAGGGCAATGGAAAATAAAAAGAAATTAAATAAATGGGACTACATCAAAATAAAAAGCTTTTGCACAGCAAAAGAAACCATCAACAAAACAACAAGAAAGTCCACTGGGAGAACATATTTGCCAATGTTATATCTGACAGGAGTTTAATTTCCAACAGTTATAGGGAACTCATACAACTTAACAAAAGGAAGATAAACAACTCAATCAAAAAATAGGCAATAGACCTAAATAGATACTTTTTGAAAGAGGACATAGGGAAGGAGAAGAGACATGAAAACATGCTCAAAGTCACGAATCATTTGAGAGATGCAAATCTAAGTGACAATTGGGTACCATCTCACACCTGACAGAATGGCTATCATCAAAAAATCAACAAAGGACAATTGCTGGTGAGGATGTGGAAAAAGGGAACCCTCTTGCACTGCTGGTGGGAATGCAGACTGGTGCAGCCACTGTAGAGAACAGTATGGAGTTTCCTCAAAAAACTAAAAATGGAACTCCCATTTGACCCAGTGTTTCCACTTCTAGGAATATATCCCAAGAAACTAGAAACATCAATCAGAGAGGATATATGTTATGTTTCTTCCTATGTGTATCGCAGCACAATTTACAATAGCAAAGATTTGGAAACAGCCTAAGTGTTCATCAGCAGATGAGTGGATTAGAAAACTGTGGTACATCTACACTTTGGAATAATACACTGCTGTAAACAAGAAGGAATTCTTACCATTTGCAACAACATGGATGGAGATGAAGAACATTACGCTAAGTGAAATAAATATAGAGAAAGATAGATATCACATGATCTCATTCATTTGTGGAATATAATGAACAACATAAACTGATGAACAAAAACAGATTCAGAGACAGAAAAGCATCAATGAGACTGTCAAACCTCAGAGGGAAGGTAGGGGAGGGTGTGATAAGAGGGAACGATCAACCAAAGGACTTGTATGCATGCATATATGCCTAACCACTGGACACAGACCCCAGGGGGGTGAGGACATGAGTGGGAGAGCTTGGGGGGCGGCAATGGGGAGATAAGGACACATATGTAATACCTAATCAATAAAAAAAGAAAAAAAGAAGAGTGAAACATGTAAATGCATTGGCCTAAATATGCAGGTTAGTGATAGATAATAATATATACATGTTCATTTTATTTTTGGTACTTCCTTGCTAGTTATATTTGGAATTAACACAATTTATTGTTTGTTCCATTCAGAAGTATTATTTTACTTCATGCTCCCTGATACTGTAGAACAGGTGATAACTATGGCAATTATCACAACTTAATGCACTGTCTTGGGGAGATAATATTAGTTAGCAAGTTAATAAAATTAAAATTGTGAAGAAGTTATTAAAAAATTCAGCTAGTGACATCTAGGTAAATGTAAAATATACTTATAACTAGAGGAAAAGTAAATATATGACTTATTTTTCAAATTATAATTAGTATTTTTATTTTGCTGTTGGTAAAAACAGAATGTTATTTTATACCTTTTACTTATATCTAAATGTATAAAGAATTATGCTATTCATCTCATACTAAGGAGTGTGTCTCTATTTGAGTAGCATTTAACTCACTATTTTTGGTTTACACATATATCTTATTCTTCAGATAAACTCAATTCCTAAATTGCAGAAGCCATGAATTTTAAATCGGGTTGTTGTGATCAGGAAAATATGCATCCTAATTATAGAAGCACACTTTTGGCATGTAAAATGTGAGAGAGCCACAATATCCTATCATCTCTAAAATTTGAATTAAAGGTATGTTATGTGATTATAATTTAAAGGCAACATGCAAATGCATGCTTTTTAATTCAGCATGTCAGTTTAATTTTATTAATTTTTACATTGCAAGTATTCCTATTCTTTCAGATGGTAAAGCTGTATAAGTTCCCTTAGTTTTTGCCTGAGGCAAAGTGCTAGTATTTGATTTATCTTCTTTACTTGTCTTTCTTTTAACAATATTAAGTTTTTTCTCAAACAAGTCCAATGCTGAGTGTGACCCCACAGGGAAATTGTTTTCTTTTTAAGGAATATCTACAAAGTACTTAATAAGTCATTTCATGATTTACTGTATATTATATTTTTAGTAACTACAGTTAAACTTTTTGGTCTCCAGATGCCAACATTTTAATAAAAACAAGACATTTTCAACCAAATGTCAGAAACAAAGTGATCAAAGGCTATGGGAGCAGTTTGGCAACAGTCTGAGCTTTGAATATCCTATTCACTTTCCAAAACATTCACTTAAAACACATTTATTGAAGCTGAACTGCCTTTATCAGCCTGATCAGAGCTCCATAAAGAACATGCATGATTCAACTACCTTCCCAAGCTTTAAAAAATATAACTTTGATATATGCCTCACAAGTGCAGTACAATAGTTTTCATGCTCACGTTTGTTAAGATTTAGCGCAACCATTAAAGAACAGAAGGGCTCTTTGGTGGCAATCCTCAGACACACCAAATATCCCAAAGCAAAACCTTCTACAAATCAGAGATTAAGGTACTGACAAAAATTTCCACTTGATTGCAGTTTTCCCCTTTAAACCTTATATCAGGAGTGACTATCTTTTCGATCAAATCTCTCAGGGAGGTGAATAGATAGGTTTTTCTTCTCAGAGGAAAATATCAACTGAAAGATAAAAAGTGACATTTTATGTGCCTTGTCCAAGAGTCAGTCAATTGATTTAAAAAATGGTGTGTGAGCCTGACCTATACATGAAGTTTGTGGCATGTCTCTTGTCAAGTATTGATCACTTAAGACTTCACTGTTTGCCTACTGCAATGTAGCTAATAATCTCTTTGTATTTAGTTTGTGGCTTTGAATTCTTATCATGGCTTTACTGATTTCTCTGGGACCTATTAGATCTTGCTTTTACTGTGCAAATGGCTATGGAAATTAAGCTTGCTGAAGCACTTTTCCTGGGCAAACATGCTTTGTTTTCCATCAGCTCATGTGTCAAGTGGTTTGCATGCAGATAGGGCACATTTGGAAGCAGTAGGTGCCATCAATCTTCATGACTTTGCTATACACACCATTTCACCTCTACCTGTTTCAGTGGGAGATTGTAAAGGATGGCTGAGCAATCAAGCTATTCCCCTTGACTGACATCAGGTACTTCTATCTAACTTACCTTAGCACTTTGGGGACAATCCTGGATGCTTAGAAATATTGGATTATGGTGATGCGGTCAAATGTTTTCCACATTTTGACATGTTTACCAATTCTGTTAACTTTCAAATTTTTATTTTCATCCAAAAAATAGAAGCAAAACAAAATTTCCTTTGTTAATTTGTTTCTCCTACTCATATTATCGTCCAAAATTTTGTAAATGGTTAGCATAATCACTGTTTTATTTCCTGTATGATTTCATGGAGTTATCTGTCATGGGACAAAGAAGAGACAAGAAGTTACAAAAGGTGAGTCATATTTAGGAAAGATGTTATACTTTAATTTGTTTTTATTCAAATGTGATTTATAATAACATAAACTTTAATGTTTTCAAGAAAGTAGTTGATATAAATTGAGGAAATTGTAATATGTATAAAAGTAAATATAAACAATATATGTATAATATTTGTGTGTATCTGTATATATATATATATATATATATATATATATATATATATATATATGTTTTTCTATATATGTGTATGCAGATACAGATGTGCTACCTTATCATATGTCAAGATTGGTAAATTGATTAATAGTGTTAAGAATTATACATTACCATTTAGTATATCTATTACTCTCAATTCATAGCTAAAAAAATTTCAACAGCAATCTTAAATTATATTGAATATATAGTAGTCTATAGTTTTCGTTTTTTATTAAAATTATATTGGTATGAAAATGCATCTTAAATGAACTCTTATAAATAAGTAAGAAAGCAGTGTATTTACATTTCAATTTGAAGTCACATTTAATAATCATTGGCATTTGCTAAGTTGGTTTTTTTTTTTTGGTTTTGTTGTTGTTAGCTTGTTTTTGTTTTTTGTTAATCACTACCTGAGGATATTTTGAGAGAGAAACATTGATGTGAGAGAGACGCATAGATTGGATTGCCTCCTGCATGTGCCCTGACCCAGATTGTACTAGCCCAGGTACTTACCCTTGACCAGGAATCAAACCCAGGACCATCCAGTGTGTGGCTGATGCTCTGAGTGGCCAGGGACTAACTGAGTTTTTATGTAAATATAAGGACCATGTTATATATGATACGTAAGAACAGGATAATGAAGAAGTAAAATTTACTGTAACAGCTGCACATACTAGTATATTTCTTTTAATCAACACTGAAAGATAAATATTCAAATGTTTCCCAAATTACTGCAGAATCTTTTAGTACTCCATATGTTCTAAGGACTTGGTTTTTAAGTAAATATATGTTGAATATTCCATGAAAACCTGTCTAACATTCTTAATTTTGAATTGATTACAATGTTAGAATTGTGAATAACTATTGTGTGTGTGTGTGTGTGTGTATAGACTCTTTAATGAAAAAATGTAATTCATGATGCTCACTTATTGAAAATAAGAATTGCCAGTTAAAATATTTTATAATAAACTTTAAAGAATTATATCCTTTACTTAAATTAATGTTTAATTAATAAAAATGATAGTTCTTGCTGTTAAAAATTTAAACACTCAGAATATATAACTATTTCTCATTATCTTATCTAATAAAGACAGAATATGCAAATTCACCATTACTTCACAACAAAGATGGTGGTGCCCACAGCCAATAAGGAGGGAATATGCAAATTGACACATCAAAGATGGTAGTGGCCAGACGTTCCACCCCGCCCTGGCCACTCTGGGCCTGTGGGCAGAGCACAAAGGCAGAAGATGGCTCCAGGCCAGAGCAAAGGCAGAAGGCAACAGCCAGAGCAAAGGCTGGGTCCCAGGTGCCAGCAGCCAGGGAAAGGAAGGCCTGTTCTTGCACAAATTTTCCGTACATCAGGCCTCTAGTAGTATATAATATTATAATTTTCCATATGTTTTCTGAATAGTTTGATTCTTTTTCAAAAGGTATTTTTATTTATTTCAGAGAGAGAGGGAGAGAAAGAAATAGAAATATTGATTAGAGAGAGTCATTGATTGGCTGCCTCCAGCATGCTCACACTGGGTATTAATTCTGCAATCCATGTAATGTACCTGACTGGGAATGGAACCATGACCTATTGGTTCATAGATCAACCACTGAGCCATGCCTAATTGGGCTCATTCTTAATATATTTAAATTAATAAATATTTACTATGAAAAGTTAAATATTTAAACATATATTTTTTCAATTTACATATTCCTTTACTAATAACTAGAGGTTTGGTGTATGAAATTTGTTCAGGGAGGGAGGGGGCCCCTCAACCCAACCTGCACCTTCTCTAATCTGGGACCCCTTGAGGGATATCTGACTGCCCATTTAGGCCCTATCGGGATTGAGCCTAAATGGGCAGTCAGATATCCCTCTTATAATCTAAGACTGCTGGCTCCTAAACGCTCACCTACCTGTCTTCCTGATTGCCCCTAACTGCTTCTGTCTGTCAGCCAGATCACTCCCTAACCCACTCACCTGCCAGCCTGCTTAATGCCTAACTGCTCCCCTGCCAGCCTGATTGCCTCTCAATTCCCTCCCCTGCAGGCCTGATCATCACTAACTGCCTTCCCCTGATGGCTTGATCACCCACAACTGCCCTCCCTTGCAGGCCTGGTCTCTCTCAACTGCCCTCCCCTGCTGACCATATTTTGGTGGCCATCTTGTGTCCACATGGGGCAGGATGTTTGACCACATGCAGGCAGCCATTTTGTGTGTTGGAGTGATTGTCAATCTGCATATTACTCTTTTATTAGATAGGTTAGAGGCCTGGTCATGGGAGAGGGCTAGCTGGTTTGCCCTGAAGGGTGTCTAAGATCAGGGTGGGGGTTCTCTTGGGGTATCGGGTGGCCTGGGTGAAGGACCTGTGTTGGTTTGCAGACTGGCTCCACACCCCGATGACCCAAGTGGAGGCCCTGGTATCTGGGATTTATTTATTTTCTATAATTGAAACTTTGTAGTCTTAAGAAGAGTCCTAGTCAGGCCAGAGTGTGCAGAAAGCTTGGTTTCCTCCATCACTGGGATAACCCTAGCCTTCTGCTCTCTCCAGCTCTGTGACTGCCACCATTTTTGTTGGGATTTATTTATCTTCTGTAATTGAAACTTTGTAGCCATGAGTGGAGGCCTATCCCCACCAGGGTGTGTGAAAACCTTGGCTTCCTCCATCGCTGGGGAAATCCAAGCCTCCCTCCTGCTCACTCTATGGCCACAGTCATCTTGGTTGGGTTAATTTGCATACTCACTCCTGATTGGCTGGTGGGCATGGCTGGTGGGTATAGCAGAGTGATAGTTAATTTACATATTATTAATTTATTAAATAGGATTATACTTTTAAATTATATCTGTTATCAACTCTTCCCATTGAGGATTGCTTTTCCTCCTCACCTCACACTGTGTCTGATCATATAGTAACACCAGGGAGCTGTCATAATGCTCACACAACCTAGACACAGTTGTTAAGTCTAGGGATAGGCAGTAGGTATAAGCTGAACAATCAAAATTATTCTCTGGAACTTTGCGAGGAGGTAAGCAATAGTAAAATAATTTGTGTGTGTGTGAGAATTAACTTTTACTGCATTCAAGTACTTACGGAAGTATCTGGCATACAGTAAGTGCTTGATAAATTCCAGTTATTATTTTTATTAGTAATAGTGGCAGATTTAGAAAACAGGACTGTCAAAATCTTGGTTTCAATAATCAAATACCAGCCTCATAGCATGTAAAAATTTTCTCATACCCTGCATGGAAGAGCAGAAAAAAAACAGAAAAAAAAAAACAGTAGAGGATTTAATTGTCAAAATTATTGGCTCCAAAACTGTTAAATTTCAACCCAAAAGCTGATGTGCCTTGAAAAGGTCAGGACCCTAGTTGGGACATAATAGGACCTTCACAGATGGTAGGATTACCTGGTTTGATTCTCTGGAACATCTTGTATATACTGGTTCCTCTGAATCTACTGGTGCTACAGAAATGGCCACTCCTCCATTGTCATTCCTTTCTATCTGAAAAATTAGAATTCTCTTTACTGAAAGACAGCACAGTCCCTCCCCCATCAGGATCTGTCCCCACTTTCCATAGGTCTATAACTAGAGTTAAGTTTAAAAAATTTCCTGATGAAAACATGCTGGACCTTATAGGAAAAAAGGGACTTAAACCAAAAGTACCTATAATATTGAACTAGTATGTACCACCAGAAAAGAGGTGAATGCAGGAACTAAATTTTGAAGTTTCTTTATCAAGGAAGGATTTATTGATTTTTGGAGCACTGACCTGAAATACAAGATTTAACATGTTTGAAAGGACCTCAGGGGATTGTAGAGATTTGCTATTAGAATTATTTATAGAAACATGGTAAAAGCCATGGTCTGCTTTAAGTGACATTGAAATGTTAGAATTGCCATCATATATAGTGAAAGGGGGATTAAAATACCCAGAAATTTGGCTTATTAGTCTATGTAAGGAACTAAATATTGTAAAGTTATTATACTCAATATAATATACCATTTACCATGTTTTTCAGGAATATGCTACTGAGAAGGGCACCAGCATCACCAAATGTTTGATGGTATCTCTTCATGTAGGGTACTACTGACTATATGAGAGACAATTGTGGATGTAGGCGTACTAGTAACAATTAGAGTGATAGGATTCTAAAACTTTGGCTCTATTTTACTGAAAAATCAAGTAGATACAATTATTGTGATGTATGTCAAGGTCAAAAGGAGTCCAACCTGAAGACAGTATAAAAAATAGCACCTTGAGATCAACCAAATAACTTGTATGCATGCATATGCGCAAAACCAATGGACACAGACAGTAGTGTGGTGACGGTTTGTGCTTGGAGGAGGTGATGGAGGGGAAAAGGCCAATGGGGGAAATAGGAGACTCATGCAATACTTTAAACAATAAAGAATTTAAATTTAAAAAAAAAGAAAAAGAAACAAAAAACCTATCATATAGTTAAATTTCAAGGGGAAAAGAAAATAAATAGCACCTGTACTTAGAGAAAAATTGTACCCCATGATAAAATAAGTGGACACCTACAAGGATTCTACTCATTGTTTTAACATTCAATGAAAGCACATTGGATGATGGAGACTGAAAGATGTCACCCTAATAAAGTCAGCATCTCTTTCCTAGCTTTTGGGAACTAGACTATTTGTGGATGAAGAATCTTTAAGAGTTTGAATTTCTGGAGAAATAACCCTGCAACACCAATTTAAATGTCTAAGTCATATAACTGTGTCAAATATTTGAGGTTCTTGGACTCAGGACCAAATTTCTTTAATAACTAAAAACATGGAGACTCATAGCCTGGCCTATGTGGCTCAGTTGATTGAGTATTGTCCCATTCAACAGGAAGTCACCATTTTGATATAATTTGTATTCAGGGCACATGCTGGGTTGCAGGCTCAATCCCCAGTAAGGAGGGTGCGCAAGGTAGCAGATCAATGTTTCTCTCTCATTGCTTTTCCAGCTCTCTCTCCTATTCTCTTCCTCTCTCTGAAATATATTAAAGAGACAAAACATGGAGAATCATAATGCTAACCTTATTATAATGGGCACATATGGAGTAAAAGTAATAAATGCAATTGTGTCCAAGGTTGAACTCCCACTGTCTCTATTAGGTCTGTAATGTACTTAGTGGTCATTTTGCTGATCTACAAATTTATAATTGGAATAGACATAATTGGTAGTTGGCACAGGGTCCTTGGCCTATGGGATTAGAGTTATCTTCATCGCAAAGGAAATTGGAAGAAGCCTGAATAATTTCTTCCCTCCGCCCTAACCAAAAGAGTATATTTAAAAACAAAACAAACAAAAGCACTACCTTTTTTTCTGATTTTTTTCCTAAGGATATAAAATATGCAAAGATTATATTTTTTTGTTCATATCTCCATTTCATGCCCTAGTCTGATTTTGAAAAATGACAGTAGATTACCATAAACACGAGCACGCGCGCTCATGCGCACACACACGTAGTATCCCTGATTGCAGCCACCAGGCCAGATATGGTTTCTTTGCTAAAGAAGATAAACACAGCCTTGAGTATATGGTATGTAGCCATTTATTTGTTGAATGTATGATGTTTGTGTCCCCTACCCCAATTAGCATAAAAGAGGATCAGAAACATTTAATGTTCATATGAAATGAGCAGCACTGTATTGTACATTAACACCAAGGAGATGCTAACTCTCATCCTCTGTATAATCTAGTCCAAAATTTATCTGTACTGCCTGGTCATTCCTCAGAATACCACATTGACCCTTTCTATTGTTGATACCTGATAATCAGAGCAAATGAAGAAGATCTAACTATGATACAAGCATCAGAGGGTAGGAGATAAATCCTGTACAGATTTGTCCACAAAATCAGTAAAAAATTTAAGAGTCCAATAATCAGGGACATGTTAAGGCATTCCTTCAGAGGAAGCATTACCATATTTGCACCTCTTGCCATGAAGGGAGAACACAGTGCCTGGTAGATCTGGTCAGGTAATGGAGACAGCATGTTCCACAGCTGAGAATATTGTTCCATATCATATATCGGGTGATTTGAAAAGCCTTAGCATTGTGTGGAGTCCAGAGGAGGAAAGGACTTTGCTTCAGCCACAAGCAAGTCAAAGCAGCTCCTATGCATGAGCCCTAAATTCCAACAGACAAATGATTTCTATACTAATAAAACAGTAATATGCTAATTAGATTGGGAGATTTTCCGGATGTCCTTCCATATAAAGCAGGGGACTTGGCTAACCTGCAAACCACCCCCAACGGCTGTCAGCCCCTCACCCAGGCCTGCCATGGCCCCCAGCGGGAACCCTCACCCCAATGGGGTCATGGCCAGCCTGCAAACAGCCATCAGCCCATTGCCCAGGCCAGCCATGCTTCCCAGGGGAGACCCCCACCCCATGAGGGTTGGGCCAGCCTGCAAATGGCCCTCAGCCCTTCACTCAGGCTAGTTAGAGATATAAGTGATAGAAAATATTATGTGTGGAGTTCAATGGCAACTCTAATGGGAAAACCAAGTCTGAAAGGGCTCTTGGCAAACAGTCTCCAGCTGTCAGCTTCATGATGGATAGATACATCTTCTTGGAGCTAATTCTACCAAGGGCACGTTCTTCTTAGAGCACCCACATCAAATGCTGGATTGATGCAGAGCTGCAACCCAAGACATTTCTGAAGGAGTTGGTCAAGAATGCCCTTAGCCAAGGGTTGCAGCACAACTTCTCCATCTGAGTTGGCTTTGGGAAGAATGTCATTGATAATAATTTTAGGGGCATTTTTATTTTAATGCAGTTGATTACTTTAATTGACATTAAGCCAAATTTATTGAAAAATCAAGATTATTTTATAACAAGCCATATCCTATTAATTGGGAATAAACACATTTTTTTCATAAAGCTGAATTTTTGTTTGCTAATATTTTTAGTTGCCAAATTGTTCAATTGGTTTAATTATGTTACTATCCTTAGGTTTGAAATCTTTTTTTTTTTAAACTGATAAAGTGAGTTTGAGGAATTCTCTCTTTTTTCTTTTCTGGTGAAGAGTGTGTTATTTTTTATATTTATATTATTTATATTATTATTAATAAAATGATAATAAAAGTATTTACAGTTACAGTAGGTCTTTTATTGGTCATTAAATGTTTATCATAATTCACTGAAAAGCTATCCTGATCTAAGGTCTTCCTTGTAATATTTCAATTACTGGTTTAACTTGTATATTATTTCTGCTACCTGTTTTTCCTGTAATTAATTTGGCAAAAATTTTTTCCATTGCATTTAAGAGTTCAAATGCATTTACATTTTCTTATAATTCTTACTAGAGGCCTGGTGCATGAAATTCGTGCATGGTAGGGGCATTCCTCAGCCCAAATTGCACTCTCCCTAAATTGTGATCCTTAGGAGATGTCTGATTGACTGCCTCTTGCAATCCAGGACCGCTGGCTTCTAATTATTTGCCTGCCTGCCTGTCTGATTGCCCCTAACCTCTCTGCCTGCCTGCCTGCCTGATCACCCCTAACCGCTCTTCTACCAGCCTGATTGTCCCTAACTGCTCCCCTGATCACTCTTAACCACCTCTGCCTCACCCCACACGAGGATTCCTTCCTCAGGCTGGTTGCAGGCACACGGCACCCGGGATTCCCTCCCTCTGGCCTGCAGCAGGCACCCAGGACCCAGGCTGGCTTTGCCCTGGGCCAGCCACAGCTTCACGTGACTATAGGTGGGCAGTTTCACCTGGGCTGCAGCCACAAGTGCCCAGGATGGCGGGGCATGTAGCTTGTCCCTCTCATGGTCTGGGCCGCAGGTGCAGGCACAGCCGCTGGCACCCAGGACTGTAGGGCGAGTGGCTTGTCATTCTCCTGGGTAGCAGCCCAGCCACTGGTGCAGGACCATGGAGTGGGAGGCTTGTCCCTCTCTGGGCTGCAGCCTGGCTGGTCCCAATTCCTCACTCGTGAGCTCATTTATACCTGGCTGATCTGCATTTCTCTCTCATGAGCTCATTTGTGCCTGGCTGGCCCCCATTTCTCTCTCCCCAGTGTTGAGTGTCTGAGCCATTATGGCATGACAGTGGGAGGGCATGATAGCCATTTACATATTAGCTCTTTATTATATAGGATATTTCGATGTATATTCTATCTATAATTCTTTTATTTTTTTTGCAATTTTCATTTTTTTAAATCTTTATTGTTCAAATTATTACATATGTCCATATTTTCTCCTCATTTACACCTTCTAGACCATTGTTGGCCCCAACCCAAGCCTTCACTACACTATTATCTGTGACCATGGGTTATGCATATATGCATACAAGTTCTTTCTTTGATCTTTTCCCCCTCACCCACTCATTCTGCTTTCCCTCTGAGTTCACTGATGTTGGTCTGCAGTACTTAAAAAACAAAAAAAAAAAACAGCCCAATGCCCATCAATGGATGAGTGGATAAAAAAGCAGTGCTACATTTATACAATGGAATACTACACAGCTCTAAAAAAAAAGAACTCTTACTATTTTCAACAGACAATAGAGTGATGAAGGCTTGTGAGGAGCAGGTATGGGGTAGAGGGAGTCAATGTGGAAAAAACACACAAACAAAAAAAGGGGATACCTGTAATATTTCAACAATGAAGATAAATTAAAAAGTAAAAAGTAAAAAGAATTAAAAAACAGTATCTCTGTATCTGTTAATTTTATTAGTTTTGTCAAAGAATAAATTGTCTTTTTATTGGGTCTATTGTGTTTGATTTCTCATTTATCTTTCATGTCTATGAGTATTTTTTGATTAATTCCTTCAACTTTTTCACCCAGTCCTGCAACTCCTATCCCCTCTGACAGCTATCCTTTACATTTTTTAAAAATATATTTTATTGATTTTTCACAGAGAGAAAGAGAGAGGGATAGAAAGTTAGAAACATCGATGAGAGAGTGAGAGACATCGATAAGCCGCCTCCTGCACACCCCCTACTGGGGATGGTCCCACAACCAATGTACATGCCTTTGACCGGAATCAAACCTGGGACCTTTCAGTCCGCAGGCCAACACTGTATCCGCTGAGCCAAACCAGTCTCGGCTATTCTTTACATTTTATACCCATTTATTTTGCTGTGCCTTTTAAAAAATGTAACACTTTGAGAGTAATGTATAGCTTAATAATTTCCTTTTTTCCATACTGCAGTAGTATTATCCTTGAAACTATATATAATGTCCCTCTAAAATTTGTGTATGCTTTAAGTCAGTCCATTATAATTCTAATATGCAGTATTTTGCTTTAGTGTATTTCAAAATATTGTTAATATTATTTTTATAAATCTTTGTTGAGGTGAGTATTATAGATGTCCCACTTTTCCCTTCCTTACCCCTGTGAGAACCACACCAGGGTTGCCAGATAGCCAAGGCCACTCAGAATTGAAATGTCTTGTTGTTAGTATGCCAAATGTCCAAGACCACTCTGTGCCTAGGTTAAGATACCATAAGTAGTTGCAAAGACACAAGCACACCAATCCCACCGTACACTGCACATACATGCCCTTCTATAGTCAAAATATGATTGATGTAACTATTGGCACAAATTAGTATTTGTCTCAGGAATAACATACAAGTTACTGATCAGCTCATCTGCTGGAGTGTGAAGAAGTGGGCTAGAGTATAAAGAAGAAGGAGCTTGAGAGATGGAGCTGAAAGCTGGTACATCTACGATGTAAGTCTAAGATATAGAGAGCTCAGATATAGCTGCCATGTCACCAGCCAGTGTGCTGGACAGAGGATTGTGCTAGAGGGGTGGCTGGCACAGAGGATATAGCTACGGGAGACACAGGAGAAGCTGCTGAGGCTGAGAATGCAGGTGCCACTACTAAGATCAGCAGTGAGTCTAGAAGGCAGTATAGAGTTGCTCAGATAACTGTAAGTACAGAAGCTATAAAGACTGCTACTACTGTGTGAGAAAGATATATGAATTTACCAGCCTGTGTACAGCCATCTATATATGGGATTTTGCTGGGAGGATCTGTTTATCTAATGGATTATGGCCACTGGCTTCTGCAATAAAAACTCATTCTTATAGACCTAAAACTTCTCATGGCTTCTCCATCTACTACCCAGCATCCTAAAAGGTCCAGCCTCAGGCAGAGGGGCTTGGATCCAACACCTGTAACTAGTGAACAGAGGTTAAAGGAAGAACTTGGATTAAGTTCCCAGTAGTTAGTGTAGCAAGTAGAGTTCGGAAAGGAACCTGTCCTGGCATAGTCAGGAAGAATTTAAAAGAATATATGGACTCCAAGCAATTCAGAGCAGAAGTGCTCATGCAAAGCTCTTGCTGGCTCTGACAACCGCTAAACTATTAACTTATAAAAAATAGTTAAGGACAAACGTTTAATTAAGAAAGGTAGATTTTTCTATTTTTCCAAAAGCCTTAGGAAAAAAATAAATGGAAGTTGTTGTTGTTGTTTTTTTCATGTTTTGTTTTTATTTTGTGCTCGATAGGCACATAACACACTAAAGTGATTCTTTTAGCTCTAGGCTAGAATCTTAATGTCTAAATACATTATGGAGGTATTAATCTATCAGTAGCATTAGTGTATAAGCATTGTTAATCAGTTTATCATAGTGGTTCCTTTTTATATACTTTCATCATTCTCCATGTGAAAATTTGAGGTGTTTTGATATAAATATTTGTATTTATTTTTTGCCTAGCTCAGGGGGATAGTATTTTAGTATCAGTTTATTTTACCAAAAGCTTAGTAAGTTTTAAAGTGGCATGGCTTCCTGAAATCTCAAATATGTAAAAGCTACCAATTATTGGCTTTATATTTTTTTGTTAATGTGATACAATGCAAACAAAATTATAAATATAAAATTAGAACAATTTTAATTAGAATATTCTTGAGATATAAATTATAGAAAGGAGAATATGATAAGGCTTCCGCTTACAATAAACATGCAGTTTTGCTTATTGTGTGCAAACACACCTAAAATCAAAGACATTGTAACGATCATTTGAATGGTATAGAGAGATTAGAATGGCCACATGTGGGTGAAAAACAAAATACAAGAAGCAAATCAAGAAATGTGACTGTTTTGCTTTGAGAATAGCATCAGAAAAATAAAGTTAGGCTTTTGAATATGTAGTGTGAGACATTTATTCTAGTCAATGTTAATAAAGAATTTGCAAGTTGTGATGTTATTTAAAATTTAAAATTTATTATATAAGCATCTAAACAGTATATAATTTTAATTCTCAAAAGCTTATTTGTTCTATGCCAGTGCCGACTGCCTGTGTAATGGTATAAAGTGAAGTAGGAGACATAGTACATTTTCTTTTCCACATATTTATTCAGTTGCTACACTTAAAAGGTTGTTGAAAAGTCTCTCTTCTCTCTGGTAAATTCTTTTGGAATCTTTTGCAGACATCTATTATATTTTAGATTATTTTTAATAATTATTGGATTTAATCAGAATATTACACATTTTTCTCACATTATGTTTATTAATATGTTGGAAATGTTAAATAAAAAATATCTGAATATTTAAATGGGAAGTAAAAGTTCAGGAATTTTGTCTTAAACACTACCTGGCAAACTGAGTATTTCATTAGAGACTTCTTCAGAAATATTTAAAAGCACAACATATTTTCAGGGCTTTTGCTCCTCTCAGTAAGGTTGACATCAGTTTGCAGTAACACAATGTTCACTGACTGAATGTTCACAGGCTTTTGAATACAGCAGGCACGTCTATACACTAATTACCAGATGTTTAATTTTAATACTTAGCTATTCTTCTTTAAATATTCCTCCTGTTTAGAACTAAAGGGGTCTCAAAAAGTCATTTGGATTTTTAAATAACAACAGATGAATATAAGTTCTCTTCCGAAGGTTAAAAGAAACTGTAACTCTTTGAATACAGAAAACACAGATGATCTCTTTTGATAATTGTTAAAGGTCATGTTTTAATCTCGTGCTTCAAACTGATAATAGGGAACAACCACAAGACTATATTGAAGGTCAGACAATCACACTGAACTCAAAGTATATTAGAATAAAACAATTGCACATGGTATTTGTCTTCGAAAATATGGGTTTGACCAAGTTCAAACCCCTGTATTTGATGTGGATATTTTCAGGGAAATATGTACCTGAATCTTTTTGAGATAATTATAATAAAGAATAAAATAAATTAGGTGGATTACAATGTAATTCAACCATTCTTAATATTTTTGAGTAATAATTTTGACTTATATGATATAAAATGTAGCTTTCATATATGTTGATTATCAAATAATATCTTAACCAGCTTTCTTAATTTAAAACATAATTTTACTTCTTCAAAATAATTGTTTCCTGCCAGACTAAGTACATAATTACTTGTTCTGATACCAACTGTCCATATTGAAAATAAATCAAGTCCATACTTTAATACTGTGCATGGCATTGCTTTTCTCTCAACACATCTAAAATGTTGGACTAAAACTAAATACTAAAATTTGTGTTAAAGTTGTAACATTGGGTTGCCAATATAGAATTAGTTATTATTCACTACCCATAAACATTATTTAGATTAAAAAGTGGTAAAAGATATATTTTCTCAAATTACTTCATAATTTGTTATACCCATAGGAAAAGGGATCTTATAATTTCACTGGTTTATAATCTTTCTTCACCATAAACCCTGTGAGACAGGTTTTTTATGACAACTTTCAAAATGTCCAACTATCATTAAGCTAGTTGTCAATTTTATCATATAAATTGGGAATAGATAAGAACTAACAGAGAGATCTTCTTGATTTTACTTACCTGTCACCCAATAGCACCATATCCCTTAAATGACCTAGTGCAGACACTGGCTTCAGACACTTGATAGTATTCTGAAAGTGTAGGTCAAAGAGCAGGTTCACAATGGATCATGGTAAGTTACTTTTAAATTAAATGTGAGGGGAAGCCCCACTGGTGTGGCTCACTGGTTGAGTGTCAACCTATGAACCAGAAGGTTATGGTTCAATACCAGGTTGTCGTGGGCTCAATCACCAGTGGGAGATGTGCAGGAGGCAACCAATGATTCTTTCTCATTATTGATGTTTCTATCTCACTCTCTCTTTCCTTTCCACTCTAAAATCAATAAAAATATATATTTTTATTTTTTTTGGGGGGGAAAGACATAATAAGATTAAATTCTCTATAATTTAAGAAAGAGTATAATGTAAATAAAATATAATCACTTCTTTTTTAATCCTGATGTTGCAGAAGACCAAAGAAAACCAAGCACATTTCAAAGAAGAGGAGAGACACTCCTCGCCGGCAGACTCAGGGAACAGCCTTCCAAATCTGAGTGAAGGAACGTGCATGGGGCTTTCCTTTATATTTCTCTATGATTTTTGTCCCGCAAATATGGATTATGCTTCTGGTTCCTTTCTCAGGTCTTGCAAGAAGATCCCCAGGTGTTGGGGGATCTCTAAGCCATATCTGATGGTCTGGCCTACTGGCAGGGTTAATAACCCTCCCTTCGGGGCAGTGCATTGTCCACAACCCCATGGCCTCTGTAACCGGTTCTGTAAGACCAGTATCTGGGAAGGAGGCAGTGACTTAATTATAGATTATTAAAAATGTAAACTGACTTTGCTGACATGGATTCAGATCACTATCCTCCAACTATCAGAGTTAAATTGGAATTAGCCCTTTGTAGTCTTCTCACTGATAGTCTCATCTAAAAACTAGTACTTTAGAAGTATGAAAATCCTATTATTGGAAGATTTTCTGCATTTTATTGCTAATAGGAAGAAATGCTGTTTGTAGGCTCCAAGTAATAAAATTACTTACAGTTGCAAATGATTTATTTGGGGAAAGAAAGAAAAAGCAAATACTAACCAGTATAAGTTAGAAACAGGTTTAGATTCTTAAAAAGACATCCATTTTTAATTATGAATTCCATGTATCATAAAATTATATTTTAAATTAGAAAATTTATCATCACAAAATCCCTAATTAGATAAAATTGAAACTCCCTGGAATCAATATTTTAAAAAGTTTACACAGCTAACAAGTGGGGAAATTTTTATTAAATCCAGTTATGTTTTTCTCAAATTCTTCATTGTGGGGTTGCAGGAATCAAACATCACAAGCTTGACTTTGGATGATGGACATAAAGATGATATATCATAGAATTTTGTACTGGAAACCTATATAGTCAAGTTAAAGTAGATATATAGCTGGTAGTATGTGAAATAGTTTATTCTTTTATTATATTTTATTATATTATTTTCCATAAAATACTGTAAACCTACTTTTGTCCCACCCTGCATAATTTTATTAACCATTGTTACTTCACTAAATTTATTTTTTTGTTAAAAACCTAATAGAGAAGATAGAAAGCAAGTACAACAGAAGGTAGTGGATGTAATAATATGCTGATGTTTCTATGTCTTCTGCTGGCTCCATTAGCATCATATTTCATGTTACCTGTTTGCAGATGTGCCCTTGTATTTGTTGGGGTTTGAAATTTGGAGATTTAAAACATAAAATTATGGGGAAGAAAAGTTGCTGTTACCTAATGACATCTTAATTCATCTGTCTTATTACTTTGAGGCAGATTTGATATATCACATTTTTATCTTATTTATGGTTTTTAATTCCTATATTATTTATAGATTAATTTATATTTGTCTACTTTTGATTTATTGGAGGGCTCCAAATTTTAAGGATTGCCAACAAAGTGCAGTAATATTTGCCAATACTACTACTCCTGATACCTTCCACAGAATACATTCCTATAATAAAACTAGTGAGAAATTTTTGCTCCCAATAATAGGGATTATTTTGTGTTGGATTAACCCATTTGTAGATCACAAGTGTAAATTCTGGATGTAATATAGAAACATCCATTTGAAAAAAGAATGAATAAATGCAGAGAAACAAGAAAAAAGTCACAATAATAATAAAAGGAAAATTATACCAAGTAGTTTTTGCTTGAGGATACTCTTCAGAGCAAACCACATAGGATGGTTAAACAAAGAAACCATCACACAATTACTTGTTTGAAGACTGACCCAGCATCTAGAAAATGAGAGAAGAAATTTGGAAGAAATTGAGGCACAGAGAAAGTCATATTATCTACTCAAATATTTCTGTAGCCATTGACTAGATCCTAAAGTGTTCATTCACAGAATAGATTCCAATATTTCAGGCAAAAAAGGAACAGCTAGAATTTTGAAAGAATTGAACAGTTTCATCTGTTTCCTATTATAATGAGAAAGAGTTTAGGGTATAAGTAAGGTCAAGTTAATTACTGGTTAAAACAAAAAATCAACACTTCTCAGAAGAAGATAACAGAATCTAGGGCCTATGCAATATATTATCTTCAATAACTACTACCCTGTTTCCCTGAAAATAAGACAGTGTCTTATATTAATTTTTGCTCCAAAAGATGCACTAGGTCTTATTTTCAGGGGATGTCTTATTTTTCCATGAAGAAGAATATGGTACACATTTATTGTTGAACAAAAAAAAAAAGGAAATTTATTACCTGTATATGGTATGGTAGTAGTTGTCATCACAAACCAACTCACTGGTCACAGCACAGCTGGAGCTTTTCAGGCAGTGCGAGGTCTCTTTAAATCAGGAGTTAGACGCCTTATGTTTGGGGTAGGCTTTATTATCGGGGAAGTCTTATTTTGGGGGGGATGCTTTATATTACAGCGAGAGGCAAAACTGGAAGTAGGTCTTATTTTTGGGGGATGTCTTACTTTTGGGAAAACAGGGTATGAAATGAAATACCATATATGATAAGAGAGGAATATGCTAATTATCTATTATGCCCTGGTTGTAACAACTGACCATGTAACAACCAGATCACAGACCAGCAGGAGTGTGGGGCAGCTAGCTACAAGCAGGAGACAGAGAGCTACAGGAAAATGGGGTAGTGGGTGGAGAGCTCCAGGAGGGCAGGGCAGTGAGCTACAAGCAGCAGAGAACTACCAGCAGCAGTGGGTGGGTAGCCAGCTGAGGCAAGTGGCAGCAAGCTACTCATGCATGGAGTTGTGCCAAGGGCTACTACTTAGACATGTGAAAACTACAGCCCACTTTCAAAGAAAAAGAGTTAAAAAACAAAAAACAAAAAAACAAAAACTAATGGCATAATAGTGAGGGGTTTAGAAGCAGCTAGGCAGTTAGAGACAGGACCAAAGGAGTTGCAGCTGAACCCTTCGGTGGGAGCAGAAGCTAGCTCATCAGTCATACCCTGTCCCACTAAGATCACAAGAACATAGGACCCTGGTCATGGGCTGGAAACAAAGGGCAGAGAAAACAATGTATGGATATTGCTAGGGCAGAATTTTTGAAACCAACCAATGGGAAATTAGCAGGGCACATTAACCCCTAGACAAAGAAGCTTATGCTGCAATCTGTGAGGGTCCCCTATCTGCAATAGGGAGCTTTTCTGTAATAAAACTGCTTTTAATCAACTGTGGTGGCAGCAATAAGGACCTCCCTCAGTTGGGCATCCCCTGAGGGCTTCTAGATCGTGAGAGGCTGCAGGCAAGGCTGAGGGGCCCCCTCTCCCCCAAGTACATGAATTTCATGCACCAAGCCTCTAATTTTCTGATAATGTTATCAGGTTTAATTATGAGGGAAATTTTTGTCAATTTTTGTTTAGATTCCACTATGTAACAGTTTTATTTTAAATATTTATTACTTATTTTTACACTGTGAAGAGGAAAACACAAACTGAGATCTTATATCAATGTAAAATGCATTAAATGTTTATTATGTTACTATTAAATATTAAAATAAATTTAAAACAACATTTTTTAAAACATTGAAATGTTCCTAGCATGTTTTTTATCTTCTCTGATATACATCTGAAGAGACAAAGTTACTGAAATATGTTTTTCTCTATAAAAAAATTCTGTAAAATATTTAGAATTCTGCTTCTAATATTTAAATAACTCACATGCAATGATTCTTTTCCAAAGGATTAGAGTTAGTGTATTCTAATAAAAATATAAAACTACATTGATTTCAATTGAAATCAAAATATAAATTTGTTACAATGCTTTTATTTTATGAAATGGATATTGTAATAATTCTGATGTGTTTTTTTAAATTGAGATTTATGTAGAAATGAAAACAATAAAACTTTGTCACAGAATATGTAGAATGATGGATTATAAACATACTTAATCAAATACTTCTCTGCACCTATTTTAATAAGTTATTTATTTATCTTATTTTCATTTTATAAGTGTAGTATTATTATTATTATATTAATTTTACATCATTGCCATCTTATTTCATCATTAGGCTCTGGGTCAAACTCTTATCAATTTTATTCATATAATTATAAAAATAGACAAGACATTCTTATTATTTTACTAACTCATTCCCCCAATTCATTTGTTCTAAATCCTAAATTGTTTTTCTTTAGCTCCCCAATCATACCTATTTTGTGTTTTAAAATTCTTATGTATTTGGCATTGACATGTTTCATTAATCAAACATATTAAGTTTATTTCATTGTTCTACAAAGCCCATCTCATTCTTTTGCCTTAGCTGATCAAAATTTGATTTTTCACACTAAATTAGTGATGACCAGACTAATGGTCTCCCAGAATTGTGTTTTCTTTCTCTTGTCACCTTACATGGTTATGGAGATTTTGCCGATTTAATTAAGGGTCTTGAGATGGGGAGTTTACCCTAGATTTTACTGATGAGCCCAAAAGAATTACAAGAATTCTAATAAGAAGGAGCCAAGAAGACTAGTCATTGGTCTTCTTAGTGTGATGAGAAAATATCAGTCCTCTAGGGTTGAGTTTGCTTTCATTAGGAACAGCTTGTATTTTTGGAATTAAATTTGATGGGATTAAATTTGATAATGTAATATATTATGATTAGCAAGAATTTTAGATTGACATAAAAGCTAATAGAATATAAAAATAATATATAAAAAGAAAAAAGAAAAAAAAAGACATAGAGGACACTTAAAAAAAGTTAATAGAATTTTAAAGTATAAACTATAATACAATAAATATACCTTACTTTAATTTTGTCACTAAGGTCCATTTAAGACTATTCTTCGCTGTGTCCTCTTAAGAAAAAAATGATCTTTGGAAACTTCAGTAACTAACAACCACCTCAGGTAGGTCAATGGTGGAATCATTGAACAAAACATCCTATCCTATTCTAAAGTTAATTGTCTTATATTGAGTTTCTCTTTCTATATTTAATATTTATTTATTGGTTCCAGAATATCATAATGATTATGAAGAAAATAGTTTTGCTTTATTAATATATATATATATATATATATATATATATATATATATATAAATTACTAGAGTTCCAGTGCACAAATTTGTGCAAGGGTGGGGTCCGGCAGGCCTGCCCTGATTGGAGCTGTTTAAGGGTGGGACTGGCCAGGAGGAGGGGCCAAGGGCAGTTGGCTTGTCATCCCTGTCCCCTGGTCAAACTACTGGCCAGACTCTCTGTCAAGGGGATGATTTGCATATTAGCCTTTTATTATATAAGATTATTGTCTTGAAGCAGTTTGAACTCTGGATATATGCTATGTCAAAGATGACAATATAGGGATTCAGAAGACAATTTATGGTACACAATGTAATTATTTATAACAAAGCCAATTGTAATTAAATGCTAATGTAAGTCTATAAGCTATTTTAAATATAGCCCTGGATAACAACTCACTAATGTGAAGCTACCCTTTCTTCACCTAACAGCAAGCAAGCATAAATATTTATTAATAGACTACTGATCTACCTTTGTGCATAAAAGTAGGTAAAATTATTTTTAAACAACTAAATCAGCTAAAGTCTCCAGTCCCATGATTGTTTTATTTAATCTTGTATAATTTTTATTCCTCTTTTTCCATTCCAATAGATAGAAATCTTTAACTGCCTAACCCTAATGGGACTACAAGCTTCCAATAGTAAGACTTTATAGTCACTTAAAATTCAAAAGTTGATTTGAAGTTCAATACACAAGCTTCTACATTAACACAAAATCTCTCAGTTAACATTAAATTCAGTAATATACATTTGTATACTTTTTATATTCTATGTAAATGTATAATAAAAACAAAGTTTATTGTTCCTAATTAACATATTTATGATATTCTTAGATACTTACCTCCAATATAGTTGTAACTTCTAGGAGCCTATGAAAGAATTTACATTCCCTATTACCATACTCCCTATAGCAGTATCCACAATGAAAATGCAAGTTATTTAGCCTAAGAAACAGAAGCTTATTTTCTAAATAACCTCAGTGCTATTCCTCAGACAGATACTCTATAATACGTGAGATATTTTGCCAAAATATATTTTCATCCTACTCTAGTTGCTTCTTAAATATAGAAGCACATTGCTGCTCTCTCTCTCTTCTCACTTTCTTGCTTTCTCTCCCTATCTTCCTAAAAAATGTAAGATACTTTGAAAGAGACAAATTTTCAAGAGTGATAAGTAAATTTCTATTCACTTTGCTGTGCAGAAATACTAATAGACATTAGAGAAAGTATTGTCTTTATATGGACTTGCTCTAAGGTGGTGGTAACGACAATCTAAAAGTGTTTACATAGAGTAGCTAAAGTCTGTAAAAGATTTTTGGGGGGTCTATTGCAGCCAATGAAACTAATAATCTGCACTAAAATACCAACATGTTTCTAATGTTCTAAAAAGCTGTCATTTTTTATTATTAACATGTGAACCTATACAAATGTACTAACAAAACGAATTAATAAGCTGTCAAATAATAATAACTAAGACAAAAAGACATGCAGCGGATTATCAAAATACTCAAAAACAGAACAATGCCCTAACACTGCAAATTCAGTATCAATTGAAGATATTTATTTGGCCTAACAATTTTAAGAAACAGTTTAAAACGCTGAAGCCCTTGAAGTGAAATGCAAAGTGATGCTCTAGAGAAATACAAAACAAGCCAAGTATACTTAAAATGAGAAAGATTTCAGAGGTAACAGAGAATAGGGGTAAGAGCTTAGCCTTGGAGATAGTCTGGAATTGTCCAGCTTCTACTATTGCTTAGTTATATGACTTTGGACAAGTTAGTATCCTTTCTGTGACTCAATTTTTACATTGGTAAAAATTAGAATAAATCAACACTTGATTCATATGGTTGTTACTAGGAATAAGTAAATTAATATTTTAAGCATTTGAGCAGGGACAGGCACATAGTGAAAACTAAGTATTTTTTAATATAAAAACTATTTTAAAAATGTATTGCAACACTTCATCAAGCTCACAATTCCATAGCTAATTCCATTTGCCCTTTGTAAAGTAGGAAAGTATCTCATCAACTAAATTAGAAAGTTAAAGAGCAGCTTTGAGAAATTAAGGTGCTCTCTAAGCTCTAAGAAAGGGATGAAAGGAGAGATCAATCGTGGGGGGAAAGGGTTGAAGAGGGGAATTTAGTGTTCTCTCAGACTAACAAAAAGTGAAACAGCAGTATCTATCTTTCCAACAAGAACACATTGGCAATTTGTCAATTCCATCAGTCCGATTAAAATCAAATTCAATACCATAATTATATCTTTGAATGAAACTGCCTTTGAGAAATCATAACACATGATCCTGTAGATCAATTTTATATGATAAGGGCTCTGAGTAGTCATTCATTTGTTTTAGTTCTTTATTCATCCATCCACCCAGTCACTCATTCATTCATTCAAACATTAATTTAACTATCACCCACAAACACATGAATCATCACCCAGAATCCAATCCAAACACTTGACTGCACTCTCCCTGTAAGATATTATGTTGGGCAAATAGATTCAAATATCTATTATAAACAGATGAATAGAAAAGGTGTAGGGAAGTAGTCTTTATGGAGGAAAGTCTTTTTCCTAGTTAAATAATGGGAAGAGAGCACTTCACAGTTGTCATTTTGAATAAAATGATTTTAAGCAAGTCATAATAAAATGAGAATAAATATATATACCAACTATACCTATCTACATATATAATTTAATTTTGGTATTTGATCAGTGGTTTTTCAACTTATAGATGTAACCTTAGCTCATTTTAAGGTCATATATGTATATGTATTTATTTGCCTTAGTTTTACTTTTTAAATGTAAATAATACATCAATGAATGAAGATTAGTGAAAACAGCACTAAATAAATAGGCAAGAAAGAATAGTACTCATCCAAGTTCTAAACCAGTGAAACAGGAATTTGGGGGAAGGGGGTGAAAAACAGATTTTAGGAAATTTTAGAAATTAAGGGGACCATGGAAGAAGCATGGGGCTGCAGAGCAGCAGAAGGTATATTTCCATAGAATAGGGAAGCTGAAATGCGCAGAAGTACATTTCCATAGAATGAGGGAAGAGGGAACAGCAAAAGGTCTATATTTACAAAATAAAAAGAAGGAAGCCCTTCATCCAGAAGGAGAAGAATAAAGCCCAAAGGGAGTAGGAAAACAGTAAGGAAAGAGCAGGGAGAACATCACATGCCCTGTGTGAGGTTCAATATTTAAACCCAGGAGTTACTATAATAACAAGTCCAAGGGAATAGTGGCCAATCAGAGGGGATATCAAGGCACCAGGATCTGCAGCCTTTATAAGCCATGGGGAAAAGGAACTCAGTGGGACCCTTTGCACCTCCCCACATGGGAGTACATTCTGTGGGACCCTTTCCCTCTTCCCATGTGGGAGTCTGTACTTGTTCCTCAATAAGTCTCCACCTTTGCTATACTAACCTCTGTCCATGGATTCATTCTTTGTCTCTGAGGAACAAAGAATTTAGGTGTCAGTCCAAAAATTCCATTTCACCAGCATCTGCAGTGTGATTTCAGGTAAATTATTTCAAATCTAAGAATTAATTTGAATTAAATATTTTCCAGTGTTGTATGATTCAATGTTTCTGATGAATTACCAATGCTATTTCTATTACTATGGATACAGGTCAGTGATTTGAAATACAGGTTAAACACTGCTTTGAAAATTACAATGTGAATTATTAACTCAAGTCTGTGTGATTTAGATATCAGACAAATAATGTAAAACTGACAATGTGTAGACATAAATTAAAAGTTTTTACATTCAGTCATGTGCTGTTTGAAACTATTTTATTGCATCTTCTTATATGGCTTTCTTGAATTTTCACAAGTATATTGTGTTTTAGTAGAGAATTAAAATTATCTCACTGGATTTCATTATGAGAAATTTTGTCTTAACATAAATTTGTGCAAGATGGTTATAGTTTTTCTTTTTTACCTTAAACACACAAAAATTGCAACTGTAGCACATTACAAAAGGGGCTAAAATAATCAACACTCTATGTAACATAAAATCTTAAATAATAGACAAAGTGTTTATATTTCTTTGAGAGAGTTATACATATCTAATAAAGTATATAAAGTTGTCTTCAAACTAAAGACATTCATAGTCCCTAGCTATTTGAACATATAGGAAGATTACATATTCTTTGAATACATATTAATGTATCTGCATATGTTCCAGACATAAATATTTCCAATTTTTTAGCTGTCGTATCCTAGATCTCCAGTCCTGTCTGCTTCATATAAACAAAACAATCCATTGCATAGCTCCCTCTATTGAATTGACCAATATACATTTCCCATACAAAGAAGATTTATTATCCATTGCTAAAATAAATCTGCATAACACACCACTTAATCACTGTGGCTTTTATTATTTAATAAAAATATGTTATTATTTCTCAGGGTAATATGGGTGGAAAGAGTAGTTGTGATGATCTGGGACATTTTTGGTAGATCAGCTGGACTTATTCATACATTTGAGATCGGTTGCTATACTATGGCTGGCTCCAAAAAATGGTGTTTGCTAAGATATTGGGCTCTTTTCCTTATATCCTTCACCTATAGCATTCTGGTCATAGGCTTATGGTTGTGGCAGGGATCCACAAGAGAGCAAGCCCAACCAAGCAATAGAAAGAGGACATGTGCATACACTTTTCAAACTTCTGCTTGTCTCATGCTAGTTAATAAAATCCAATTAGTTAAAATCACATAGAGGAGCCCAGAGTGAGAATGGAAAGATGGAAAGATACTAAAATTACAGTATTAGAATACAGGGAGACCTTCAATTGGTAGAATTAATACATTTTTTTAAAAAATTCCAGAAGGTCACTCTGAATTATAAGAATTTGCTAGAGATACCTGTTCTCTAGCAAACTTGGTTATTAAACTTGTTAGCTTCTTTATCAATGGAAAAGGTAAATTATAGTTAAACTCATTTTATATTTTATTATAAAATTATTCATCATAAGAAATTAAAAATACAAAGTCTTACAAATCCACACTCAGAATGTTGAACATATCCTATCTAATAAAAGAGTAATATGCAAATTGACCCTACCTCTGCTATACCCACCAGCACACCCACTAGCCACACCCACCAGCCAATCAGAGTGAGTAAGCAAATTAACCCAACCAAGATGGCTATGGTCACAGAAAGAGCAGAAGGGAAGTTTGGGTTGCCCCTGGCTACAAAGTTTCAATTTTAGAAGATAAATAAATATCAGATACCATGGAATCCACTTGGGTCTCTGGGGGGCATGGCCAGCCTGCAAACCAACACAGGCCCCTGGCCCAGGCCACCCCAGACCCCGAGGGAACACCCACACTGATCCAGTACACCCTTCAGGGCAAGTCAGCTGGCTCCCACTCATGCACCAGGCCTCTAACCTATCTAATAAAAGAGTAATAAGCAGATTGACCATCACTCCAATATACATGATGACTGCCCCCAAGTGGTCAAAAAATCCTGCCCCCATGTGGACACAAGATGGCCACCACAAGATGGCAAGTAGGAGAAGGCAGTTGGGAGGGACCCAGAATGCAAGGGTGGGCACTTGGGGGTGATCAAGCCTACAGCAGAGGGCAGTTGGGGGTGACCAGGCCAGCAGAGGAGGGAAGTTGGGGGTTACCGGGCCTGCAGGGAAGTGCAGTTAGGGTGGATCTAGGCCTAGAGGGGAGGGAAGTAAGGGTTGACAAGGCTGGCAGGGGAGCAGTTAGACATCAATCAGGCTGGCAGGGGAGTAGTTTGAGGGTGATCAGGCTGGAAGGCAGATTGGGCCTAAACGGGCAGTCACACATCCCACAACGGGTCCCAGAATAGAGAGGGAGCTAGCTGGGGTGAAGGACACCTCATTCCCTGTGCACGAATTTCTTGCACCAGGCCTCTAGTTATAAATATATGAATATAAATTTTAACTTTACTTGTGTGATTGCACGTTAAAAACAAAATTGATAATATACTTTAGAAACCTATCTATGATGCTTATAATGTGTATATGTATATAATGTATTTGTAAGTATATAATGTTTATATATACAGATATGTTAAATACTATATAATTAGATATCTGAATACAAATGTATGTACAGATGTGTGCACAACAGACATACCCACACATGTATATATATTTTCATTATGACAAACATTTATCCCCATAATTTAAAATTATAGAATTTTCCTCAATTAACATCACATTTATTAAAATGTTTACTTGTTGGAATATTAAAGTATTTCTAATTTTAAACTATTATTAATAAAACTATATTATATAATCTAATACATAAATATAGTATAGTTCTAATTTTTTCAAAATTATATGCTAGCAGTTAGGTTATTGGACTAAAAATATAAATATTGATAACTTTCTTAACATATGATAAGGTATTGTTCATGAAAATTCTCTTACAATTTACTATTCTAATAACAGTATTAGAAAATAAAATCAATGCAAGAGTAAAAAAGTTTTTTTTTTTATTGTTATGGAGGAAAACTTTACCAGATCATAGTTTTTGGTCAAATTATTTAACCTTTCTCTAATTTCCTCATATAGAAAGAATGGTATAACTACTTCATAAAGAGGTTTAGTGTGGATTAAAATCAGTGAGAATTATAAATTGCTGAGAATATTTTCAGTTGCAAAGGAAGTGCTCAAATATGTTTGGTATTTTTTATCATTGACTGTATATTTGTTGAATTTATGTGTTATGAATTAGATATTCAAGTATTTCAAAGACTTTTCTATTAGGATGTTTCTCATTTTCTTATTAAAATACTAGAACTTTTTATGCTTTGCATATCAGTTCTTTGTGATATGTATAACATTAATAAACAGTATTAATTAAGTACATAATTTTAAATTTTGAATAATTTTTTTAATCTTATCAAATATATAATTTTTTATGCTTATATAAAAAATATATGTGCCACTCTAATCAGTCCAGCTCAGTAGATAGAGCATCAGTCTGCAGACTCAAGGGTCCCAGATTTGATTCTGGTCAAGGGCATGTACCTTGGTTGTGGGCACAACCCCAGTAGAAAGTGTGCAGGAAGCAGTTGATAAATGTTTCTCTCTCATCAATGTTTCTAACTCTTTCTCTCTCCCTCCCTCTCTGTAAAAAATCCGTAAAATATATTTAAAAATATATATATTTGCCAATAAAGGTCAGATACACTTGTTATTTTTAATATTGGTTAACTTTTCATATTGAACTTTTAAATATATCTGGATTTTTGTGTGTCATATAGTTATTATTTATTTCCTAATTTTCATATAACTATTGGGTAACTTATCTTTTCTTTATTGTTTGTAATGAGTTTAATACACCAAATGACAAAAATAGTTCTCAATGTATGTTAGTTATAGATTTATAAGTATTAGCTGGAGATCAAACTCTCATTCATTATAAATGTTTATAACATCCTAAATTATTTCACACACGATTTTAGCAAATTGCTATTCAAGATAACTAAAAAAAAAAAATTATTAGGGATTGAACAAAAGAATAGAATCTCAGAAACAATCTATTCAAACTTGTATTACTCAATATGAGCTGTTTTCTTTAAAAGCATTTGCTTCATTCAGTGAAGTACTAGGAGAAACAATGAACAGGGGAACCATGGATTTCACTTTGGGAGCAAAAAAGAAAAGAAAACAAAACAAAAAAACTGACAAGCAGTCATTTGCATAATGTGTATTTACCTGACTGAGTTTGGTGCCTCAGCTTATCAAATCTTTGTCATACTGTCATGTAAAATGTTCATGTACACACTACTAGTATCAAGTGGCGCAGATATAAAATATGGGACTTACTAGGAGAAAACTTCCTAGCAAAAAACATTCTAACACCCAGAAACTCTCATTATCCTGTGGTTTAGACTGAGCATAGATGACTACAAATGTCATAGTCAAGTTCCCTTAGAAAGCCATCCCATCTATCTAACATCATATATTTTTAGTTTGAGAGAAGTATAAATTACTACATAACAATGGAAACTGCCTAGTCAGAGAAAGAACCTTGTTAAAAACAGAAAGTTTTGGAGCCCAGTAATTAATACTAATCTATTTGTCTGTTGAACTAAGGAGACCTGCTATGCCAATTCTAATAAGCAACCAAAAGAGGGAGGTGAACCATCAGGGCCATCCATCTGGACATGCTAATCTAATACCTGCATTGCTACCCATATCTTTGGCTTCTACCAAAATCATCCTTACACACAATGAAAAATGTTCTGGCTCCATAAAGCCTGCCCAGTAATAAAATTGAAATAATACTACATTTGGGAGAGGAAAAAATAGAACTTGATCTTCTCACCAAGATTTATTAAAGTAATGGTGCTATCCAGTATGGTTTCCTTGTATAACACTATCTGGCTCTTGAAGGACAATAGTTTAAGAGCCTTCTGGGTGCTGTAGAGGTTTAGATAAGAAAGTAGTTATAATTATACTTTCAGAACTGGTCTCACTATTGAGAATGTGTTGTTGGCATTGCTATTTTGGTATGGATATTGACAATGTTTTATTTCTTATAGCTCTTAGAAAAAAAAATAAGATTTGCTGCATTTGGTATTCCAGCAACCTGTCATTATCAATGGGTTGAACAAACCCTAGGACACTATGAAATATTAGTGAATGTATGAACACTCTTTTGAAAATAAACTGCTGGTCTTAAACTACTAACACAAATAAAACTGGCCCAAAATTAATTGGCCTCTTTGAAAATTAGAGATAGCACATACTACAATTAGAATTTACCTTTATACCTCATATCCAGATAACATATCTAAATTTGAATGGAACCCCTTAGACCAAGAAGCCTTAAATATAGTCAAGTTAATGGTATAAATGAAGCTCCTGACTGGATTATTTTAGCTTTATTAGCCCTTGTAGAATTTCAGAAATTAGTTGCCAACCTCAGAGTTAACTTTTTTCAACATGCTTCAGTTGTTATTTTCAGCCTTGGGTCTGTAGATAGCAGGGGTTCCTCTCTGTCTTAAATAGCTTACAAAATGGTTTGTTCTGGAATCTTAATGAAGACTTATTATTTTGTTGAAAAAACAAGTAAACAAAAGAAGTCATTGTTTTCTAATCTCCCTTACACCTTGAAATCAGTGTCTCACCTTAAAATCATGTAACTTGGGACAAAACCCTAAATGGTTCATTTTATTTTAAAATGATGCCTCAAATTGGTTTCTTAATTAGACCCCTAAAACTTTAGTCACTTTTATAAACATGTGGCTAAACACTCATTAGAAACAGAAAAAAATATTTTAATAACTCACCTCTGAAGTAGCTAAACCAAAAGGATGCTGCATTCTAATAGCAACATTAAATTCTTTCTATAATGGATGAATTATTCATACCTCCTACTTCAGACATTATAGACATATTGACCTGTATCTATATAAAGACTTGAATAAACACCTTAACTATATGAGAAGGTTAATGGGCCAATAACAGACACTGACTTACTAAGACACACCCTTATATGGCTTCTCTCTATGGAAACAGATTCAGCAACCTTCTTATATCCTGGGTCTTAATATTGTACATGGGCATTCCAGTCTGGAGTGTGCAGTTAAAGAAAAGAATTTGGATTGAAAAATCCAAATCAAGTATTTGTGGCTATCATCTCTATTTAAAGACCACTGGAATCATTAAAAACAAGCAAACAAACAAAAAATGCCTGTCATAGAAATGAATTTACAATGAATTTATAATCATCAAAATTATATTTAAATGTGTGAGTCGTGTTATCCCACATACTGTACCATTTGCCAACCATACCAGCTCCCCTAACAATAACCTCCATAGGAACACAAATTCCAATAGTTCTGAATTGTGTTGGTATTGCTTATGATTCTGCACTCTTTCCCTTGGATGAGCTCCCAGACTTATTGTGTCAGTTGGAATTAGGGATTGCCCCCTACCACCACCTTTTCCTCTCCCTCTACTATTTTCTCTCCTTGCTGCCACCATTCCCAACACACCTTTGTTGAGTTGGCTTCAACAGATGAATAGATAGTTTGCATAACTGCAGTGGGAAAATGTAGTTCATATTGCTCAGATCAAGAACACTGGTATAGAAATGAATTTGAAAACTGACTTCTTCTACTTCTTCTACTTATTTTGCTCCCAGATGTTCTTTATGATAATGAAATTGCTACTCCTGTATCCCTGTGAGTCTCTTCATTCTAGAAAAAGAAAATATTTGGCTGATTTATCACTAAGGTGGATATTCTCTACCAGGATAGATAATAGATTCTTCTTTGTCAAGACTCTCACTTTCTAAGAGTCACAATGCTAATCAAGTTGTTCCAATGCTAAATAATCTGAGAATATAGTCTACTTCCATGTCTATTAAATATGTAGAGCATCACTTTGATTGGAGTTCATCAGTGTAATATAGATTATGATGTATAGAAAATGTCAGTGCCCGTCTTAAGTTGAAGATATTTAGAGTTCAAGATGTAGTATATACTCTACTATTTAAATGTTTTTAAGTTTTCTCTAATAAAACCTGTTTTATGTCTTGTCTGCATAAGTCTAATGGTACGTATACATCTTTGGCACAGTTTACCATGAAAATTGTAAACCCTTGAATGGCCTATATACTATTTAGCATTGCTGTATGTGTGTTAGTAATGCCTGCGACAAAATAAATGTGGGCCCAGAAACTTAAAAAAAGCCCCTTTTTTCAGGCTCCCAAACAGAATTACTATAAGAGAATGTTATTTTACTTTGAAATAAAATGCTTATATTTTAATAGAATAGAAAATACAAAGGCATTATAAATGAATAAATCAATATTGGAGAATCAATGGGATTTTTTTCTAATGCCTATGCAACACGTTGAACAGATAGAGTGAAATTTTGGTTTTTGAAAAAATTTTTCACTGCTAATCATCATGAATGAGGAAGAATAAAATGATTTAATTTGGGGGTAGGACTATCTCACATTTCTTTGAAAAACTGAAGCTACACCCTTTGAATTTAAAGATTGTCACAGTCTTTATGCATAGAAAGTAAACTACCCTCTGTCACCACTATGCTAATGTAAATTCAGGAATAAGTGGCAACATTGTTTTTTGTTTTTCCTGATAGGCAATTTGGAGGGTCATCATTAGAACTGGGTGCAACAGTACTGAAGAGTAGATGTTTTCTTGTATGTGTGTTAAAGTTCGAGACACATTCCCTCTAAAGAGGAATGTCAGTCATTGTTTTAGAGTGGGATCCTCACCATTTGTTAACAACTAAGATAGTTGATCTCAGCAGAACAGAGATTTAGTTGGATCACCAACAAATGCAATCACAAAAAGTGGTTAGTAGTATTAAGAGGGTAAGTAAGACAAGTGGCTAAGTGGTGATCTATCATTAAGTCACAGATAGACTTATGTATTTGTTTGTTTGTTTTCTTTGTGCGTGATAAGAACATTTAACATAAGATATACCCTGAATCTAAAGAACATTATTCTAAATGAAATAAACCAGTCACAGAAGGACAGATACTGCATGATTCCACTAGCATGCAATATCTAACATAGTTAACCGCGGAAGCAGAGCCAGAGGTCGGAGAGGGGGAATAGGAAATAGTTGTTCAATGGGAATGAAATGTCAGTTAAGCAAAATGACAAAATCCTAGAGATTTACTGTACAAAATAGTGGCTATAGTTAATAATATTGTATTGTGACTTGTTCATATTTTTGTTAATCTTATCTATCATTTCCTCTGGTTAATTTTTTGTTTGTTTGTGTCTGTGTATGTTATTTAGTGGTTACAATATACACTTCAAAAATTCTTCTCTACCTTGCTCATATTTATAAGTTGTTTTTGTTTTTTTCTTCCAGAGAGTCTCCAATCAATATCATCAGGATTTAGAGCTTCTCCATTGGTTGTGCCATTGAGTCATGGGATTTATTATATGTAACCATGAAAATCAAGGTTATTTTTGGTGATAGAAATATAGACAAACAAGAAACAGGTAATGTGGACATGAACCATCTGCTTTTAGGAGTATGACCCCATTATGCTAAATAGAATCTTTCTTCCCACATATGACTGACCACTCATTGAACCTGTACTACACAGGTTACGAGTCTTTCCCCTGAGTACTAAAGAACAGAGCAAAGTTGTTTCCCTGAACCTAACCTTAATAGTGGTCATGCTGAGACCAATACTCATGGTTCAACTGGAAACAGAGATCACTCTCGGGAAAGACCCATGAACCAAAGGCACTGTAAGGAGGGTCCTAAATCCATAAGCCAGTTGCTAAATCCCAATTCTTGAAACTTGCCTTACATAGATGAATAAGACAGAAACTTGGTAAAACTCGGAAAATGCAGGACAAAGCAACACAGGTCCAAATGCAAAGTAGCCACCAAGCGATAGCTTGGAAAATATACTTGCCAATAGGCAGCAAAACCGCTAGCAACACAGAGCACAATAAAAAGACCATTTTTATATAGTTGCTCATAACATCAATTTTTGTGAACACCAACAGATATGAAATGGACTTTACCCAAAACCTGGTTCAAATAATGAAATGATGATGCTTCACAGATAATAAGCAATTGCAAAAAGGTTAATTACTCAAATAATGAGGCTAGAGCAGGGTAGTGTCTAAATAGTTCCAAAATAATTTTCAAGAATCATAATAAGAAAACTGTCTTGTGTGTGTGTGTTTGTGTGTGTGTGTATGTTTACCATAATTAGGAATTAGATGGGGGTGGGGGAGGAAAGCAAGGTTTTCCCAAAGGCAAGGACTTTCATGGTTTGAAATTATTGTGGTACTGAAGGCAAGAGCACCAAAATTGTCTTATCACCCTGCTCAGATGTTGGGCAGAGATCATATCCTTTATAAATTAATATATTTAATTTTATTTGCCCACCTTCTTTTACACAGCAATCACTGATATTTTTTAACCTCTCTAGTTTTGCTTCTCCCAGAATGTCATATAGTTGGAATCTTATAGTATGTAGGCTACTTTCACTCAGTGACACACATTTTATCCTTCTCCATGATTTTCCACTGGCTTGAGAATTTTTTTATTATTTCTGAATAGCACTCTTGTATGGATGTACCACCACAGTTTGTTTATCTATTAACATACTGAAGGACATTTTGATTGCTTTCAATATTTGGTAATTGTAAATGAAACTCCTAAAAACACATGTGTTCAGATTTTTGTGTGAATATAAGCTTTACTTCAGTTGGGTAAATATCTAAGAGTACAAAAACTGTATCATATGGTAAGATTTTATCCACCTTTGTAAGAAAAAAACAAATTACCTTTCATAGTGACTGTACCATATTGCATTTTCACCAGCAATCTATCAGAATAAAGTATTAAGTTTATATTCTTTCAAGTTACTTAAAATCATTCCCGTTTCTCTCTTTGTCATATAGACAATTTGAATTATTCTTCCTAACATCTACATTTGAATATATACTATTTTATTATATTATATAAGTTTGCATTCTTTCAAACTCTAAATATCTAGATGCATCTAAACAATCTGTATTAGGAGAAGACACATTCATCAAGGACTGTTATATACATTGCATGATAAATAGGCTTCACTTATTTATAACAGTGTATCTCATGAAATAGAAGAGTGATATAACAATGAAATAGAATTTCCAAAGGTTTTGTAAGATTTTTAAAGCCATCTATACTAATAATAGAGGAATATGCAAATTGCCCAGGATGCCCTCATGCATAACGATCAGAACAGCAGGCTGTGTAAAGCAGCAGGCACGGTGGATGGGGACTTGAGGCAGTGGGAACAGGGAAGAGAGAAGGTGGTCTGTACTCTCCACATGGTAGCAGTGGTGGTGACGGTGGTGACTGTGAGCACTCCCGGTGGCTGCTGCAGCTTGCCCAGAGCTGGCCTTGGGTAAGTGGCAGCAACAATGGGGTAGATGATACGGGCCTGGCAGAGGGCAGCCAATATTCCCCACATGGTGGCGGCAGCTGTGAGTGGCTCCAAGCAGAGCCTGCGGCCCAAGCTGAAGCAGCACCTGTGGACCATCAGTGTTGAGGAGCAGCTGTGCCAGTCTCTCCTCCTGGCCCAGAAAGTTTGTGATGTTAGGGATAGCCACCGTGGCGGACCAGATTGACGTCCTCCTGGTTGCACAGTGCAGGTTTGTGGATGTGCGCAGCTGCAGGTCTCCAGTCCATGCATCCTCTCCCCCTCGCATGTGAATGTCCCCCAGCATGCTGTCACCCACGTGTGTCTGCAACAGTCCTGGACCACAGTGCATGCATGTTACCCTTCCCCCCAACCCCTCCGCTGCACTTCAATAGCCCTGGCATGCCTACGTCCCCCACACGACATGCACATGTCCTCTTCGACAGGCTCACTTCCTTTGCAGTGTGTCTGGGTGCTCAGGGTGGGTGCCTCTGAGATGACAGTGAGAGGGCAGAGTGGTGATGCCCTGTTCCCATGGAGGCCAGTGCAGAAACAAGATCACCTCCATGGGGCTAATGCAGGTGCTGAGGCAGGAGCAGGTGCAGACAGACACACCTGGTGGTCACCGGGTAGCCCTCGCTGAGGTGCTTTCGGTCAGTGTTCAAGATAGGAGGTGAGGGGGTCCATCCTCTCAATGAAATGGCAGGATAGTCGGGGCAAATGCAGAGGAATGTGCACTCGGGGTGTCGGCACCCATGAGCAAAGGCTGCCCTGACAGCCTCACTCGCTCAAGGCCTAGTGCGCTCCTGCCAGGCAGTGGGTTACAGGATGTGCTTTTCCAAGTTAATGAGAGAAAACATTGATTTTCCCGCTGCCTGAGAACATGGAAAGCAGAGTGGGAAGACATGTGGGGAGTGAGCGAGGTTCCCTGTCTGGGGGTTCCAAATCCACTGTTGGTTCCTTTCACCGTTGACTAGAGATATAAAGGGTGTCCCCTCAAAACGTATACGCACTTTGAATACCTACTAATTCCAATAGATTTAAGCATGAAAAGAAACAACAATGTACCTGTCATCTGTTAAAAGTGCAGACATCCCTTGATGGGTCCCAGATTGGAGAAGGTACAGGCTGAGCGGAGGGAACAGAGCATCACCACTCTGCCGCCTGGGCCTCTTAATGACATTCAAACCTGAGAATAAACAGCTTCAGATCTGATGCTATTTTCACTTCATCCAACAGCCTTTCCAAAATGAAGAGTCACTCTCTTGTGGATTTGAAAATGTTAAAGCAGAGAATAAATAAATTTGATTGGAACTAGAATTGTACAGATAGGTAGAATTGATGTGTGTCTTCATGATAAATGTTAACTTCACAACGATACCTGGAGAAAGTTTCTATTCCTGGGTTTTGTCTGGGGTTCCTATGAAGACTTTCCTTCACTTTCTATTCCACCCAGTTGGCCAATAATAGATGACCATCTCTTTATGACACCCACATTTTATAAACAGCTATTTAGCCTTTACTCTAGAGAGAGAGTTTACTGCAATGTGATCACAATGTCTAATATTTTCCCTTAAAAAGAATGATGACACCAATTAGTATTTTCATAGATTTAGACAAATTAATGTCCATGGACTAAATGTACTCCAAGGAAACACTTTTTGTCTTCTGCCTTATCTTTAGATAGGAGCTGACAAAAAACAATAAGCAGAATTCATAAGTAAACCCTTGTATCTGTTAAAAGTGAATCTGTTAAGTGTCTATTTGAATGCATATTTGGATATTATACAATATGTTGGTGTTATTCAGAGCTGGTGTTTATACTTTGGTTCATAGAAAGATATTTAGAAATTAAGTAATGAACTATGTGTTCTAAATTGATTTATAACATTCATGTATAGCTTCTCCTATAGAAGTTTATTAACTTTGTTGTCTTAGAATATGCAGGCATATGGATTGTATTTCATATTATAGGTTCTCATAGAAATAGGTTTACAGTGGTACCTCGAGATACGAGTTTAATTTGTTCCGTAACCTTGAGGCGTGGGAAACTATGAGATGCTCGAGTCTCGGTAAACTGGTGGATCGTGTGCAGCCGGCCGATCTGCGTGATTACTCCTATTTCAAATGTTGCTCATATTTCAAAGCAAAAATCGCTCACTCGATGGCTCATATCTTAAAAATCTCGTATGTTAGGGCACTTGTATCTCGAGGTACCACTGTATTAGAATATCTTGAATGTAAAACTGATTATATGCTCACAGACATTCTACACATAGCTATGTCTACTTGTATCAGTATTAATCCTAATAATACAAACCTAATATACATATTGTCCCCTTGATCAGGAGCCTGACAGGGAGTTCGATCACTCACTATAATGTGTGCTGACCACCAGGGGGCAGCATGGAACATGGCAAGTGTCAGGGACAAGGCACTGGCAGTGAGCGGCAGTGGAGATGCTATGGGCCCTGATGGGCCCCGACAAGATGGGGACCACAATGGGATGGTGGCAGAGATGAGTGGACAGCTCCAGACCAAGGCAGGTATGAGTGAAGACCCAATAACCCCTCCAATTTTCTTGCAGACAGCAACCAGTGGGTAGGGCCACTGCCTGGCTCCTAGGTGCTGAGGGAGCTGGGCAAGGAGTCCAGCCCTGACCAATTGCCCCACAGATACTTCAGTGGCCAGCAGACCCTGATCAGCTGATTGGGGCCAGGCCCAAGGCTTGGACTGGGAACTGGGGGTGGGTGGTGGCAAGTGCCTAGGCCGGGGGCTACAACCTCTCACTAGCTACCTGGGGGTGGGGGGTGACAACGACAGAGGTATGGTGATAATATGTGATGTCTGAGCTTGCTCTCACTCCCACTGGACTCCAGAACTTCCATGCAGGGTTAGCAAGCCTCTCGCCCCATGCTCAGCCTCCAGGCACCCACAAGAAGCCCACCCTGCACCTGGACAGCCTCTTCTGGGTGAGCTAGGCCTCAGCCACCAGGACCACAAGGGCCAGTGGGGTTCCCATGGGTTCACACAGGAAACGGTCTCCGAGGCCAGCCAGGAGAGAGCACGCTGCCCATTAGGGTGGTGCTGCTGGGTGGCCCAGAACCCCATGCTGAGCCCTGGCCCACTGCATCCAGCCACACTCACGGAATCTCAGCAAGATACTTGGGTGCCATGATTCAGGTGGAGGGGGCTGTGTGAGGGCCTAGGGGTCCAGACACTGACCAGGGCCCAGAGATCAGCTGGGACCTGCCCTTCCACCCCAGACACTCACACTTTGATCACTGGCCAGGCCTAGTGATGAACTTCATGAATATATATCTTGCTCAGGGCCTCTAGTTAGTTTATAATGGCATTAAGATTAAGAAGTTTAGCCAATATCTCTTTACTCTTCAATATGATTGTAAGAAATGGCCAAGAATCATAATCACTTTGTTTTTAAAGTGACATTTCACTCTTAAAGATACAGTGCTTTTTAATCATTTACTAATATTCAAAAAGGGTTCCATTGTATGTAAATAGTTTCTCAATCATGTATTCAATCCTTGTATCTAGATTTAGTTTAGTTTGTAATAATGCACATTTAATTTTTTAAACTTAATTTATACCATACATCTAGGGTTTATGATTGGAAAATTCTGTAGCTTGATAGTGTGTTATCACATGTCCATGTGGGTTAGTTTCAAATTTAGAGAAATAACTTTTGATTATTAAAAACTGTTGCAACCAACCTGGCCAGTGTTTTCAGTGATTAGAGCATCAGCCCACACACTGAAGGGTCATGGGTTTGATTCCCAACTAAGGGCATGTACTTGGGCCCTAAGCTGGTTTGGGTCAGTGGATAGAGCTTTATCCTGTGGACTGAAGGGGCCCTGGTTTGATTCTAGTCAGGGGCATGTATTTGGGTAGCAGGGTCTTCCCTGGCCCAGGTCCTGATCAGGACTCATGCAGGAGGCAACCAATGGATGTGCTACTCTCACATAGATATTTTTCTCAGTCTTCCCCTCTCTCTTCCACTCTCTCTAAAACAATCAATGGAAAAATATATCCAAGTGAGGATTTAAAAAAAGGGGGAAGCACATATTTGGGGTTGCAGGTTGGATCCCCACCCTGGTCAGGTTGCATGCCAGAGGCAACCTATGGATATATCTCTCTCATATCTATGTTTTTCTCTTCCTTTCTCTTTCTCTCACTCTCGCCAACTTTCCCTTTCCACCTCTCTCCCTCTCTCCCTTCTACTCTTTCTAAAAATCAATGGAAAAATATTCTCAAGTGAAAATAAACAAAACAAACAACAACAACAACAATAAAAATTATCATAACCTAAAGAAGTTTATACTAATAGTTGTTAATTTTCTAAGGTTTTGAGCTTTAATCTAAGTAGTAAAATTTCTTAAGGAATGACCTCAAAATATTTCTATGTATGAGTTACTTGCATATACACTTTATACAATTCTAGAGGACCAGTGTATGAAATTCGTGCATGAGGGGGTGTCCCTCAGCCTGGCCTCCACCCTCTCCAATCTGGGACCCCTAGGGGCCAGTCAGACATCCTTCTAACAATCCGGGACTCCTGGCTCCTAACTACTTTTGCCTGTCAGCCCTGCCAGCCTGACTCTCCTCTAACCACTCCCATGCAGGCCTGATTGACGCCTAACTGCTCCCCTGCCAGCCTGATCAACTCCAACTGCCCTCTCCTACCAACCTGATTGCTCACAACTGCCCTCCCCTGCAGTGACCCACCTCCTCTGCTGGGACCCACCTCCTCTGCTGGGACCCGCCTCCTCTGTGCAAAATGGCAGAGATGCTGGGACCGGCCTCCTCTGCAGTGCAGGGAGCCTCAGGACCCCCAGGCCTCACTATACGGATTGACCACTGTACCCTGCTTTGGCTGAGTGTGTGGCCATCTTGTGACGATGTCACATGTGAGGGCACGAGAACCATATAGGCTTTTGTTAGTATAGATCACAGTATGAATTGTCTAAGAGAATATCTGTTATGCATTTGTTATTTTTAGTAACTCAAAAAATTGTACAGTAATCTACCTTTACCAGGAGTAATTCCTCTAGCAGCTCACTTAGTAGACCTTTACATAATTCAAAAGAAATCTGCTGCTCTAAAAAGAAAAATAACATTTTAAATAAGCACCCTTCAAATTTTGATACAGTTGCCAACTGCATTAGATTCACTTTGATCTATCACAGTGGTCGGCAAACTGTAGCTAACGAGCTGCGATTTGCTACTCTATTGACTAATGAGTTTGCCGACCACTGATCTATCAAATCAAAACTTGATGATCGAAATCAATGATCAGTATTCTTAACATTCCCCTTTAGGTCACTCTTAATCAGACTGAAGTTTGACAAACACTGCTTCAAATTGTTTCCATATAATTTCAAATCAGGGCTAAGTATATTACCCACTTTATGTGTAGCAGAACCAAAAAGGAACTCAATTCAAGTACGCTAACTCTGAAATCTGTGTTCTTCAATCACTGTCATTATGTCTCCTGATAGATTCAACCTAGCACTCCTGCATTCCAATGATATTTTAATGTTTTTTCTTAATGTATGCTAAACATTTCTGCTATTTCAAATTTTATTTTCTGGGCCAGTCTTTTAAATTAAACAACCGAACAACTGCTGCAAGAAATAACTCACTGAATTAAGATAAGTGATCCAGTGTGGACAAATTAAACCCAATCCAATGGCATGTCTCATTTTTCTTGGTTAAATATTTTCATAGCAGTGTCATTTCATATACCAGAGTATTGCTATGTAGATAATATACTTTTGTAATTTGCTCTGTATGTATACCAAGTTATTCCTTGTGGTTTAGCATTCTGCTCAGAAGACTTTGGGAATTTTCTTTAGTTTCAAAAAATGCAGGGTGTACTCCCCGCCTATAAGTATTCTTCATCTGAAGAAGGCAAAGTATGCTGGAGATTTGAGCCAGATGTATAGCAGGCAAAGCAACAACCAGTGCTTCCATTTCAAACCTTCATAGAAACATTAACTAGAGAAGGAACCATAAATAGGTGAGTATTCAGTTTGTCTTCACATATAAATATTTTGACATAATTGTCTATCTATCATTTTTCATCTATCATGTATATATCTATCATCTATCATCTACCTACTATCTATTACTTATATAAATACATATCTATCTGTTTAAAAAGAATATCCCCAACTAGTTTCTGAATATATGTATGCCTACCTATGCACCTAATTTAAGCAAAATTAAAGTTTTCTCATTGATTGCATGCACATTTATAAAATCTGTTCATTTAATAAACAAGAATAAATACTCCTGTATTTTTTTTCAAAATGATTTAAGGATTCTATGAGAAGTGATTCTTTAAAACAAAAACTACTACATATATGGTTAAACTGGGAAGTTCATATTTGTATTCAAATATTATGGAATCTCTGTTAACACTTTCAAACTTCTATTGATTTTAATTTAGACAAAGGATTTTTTAAAATAATGAAGCACTTTATTTATTTATTTATTTATTTATTTATTTATTTATTTATTTTTACTTAGCGGGTCATATCAATTGTATTTTGAGCAGTGTGCCTGTGTTGTGTCTAATTATAGTCAATTTACCTAAAAGAGAAATCTGAACTGACAAGTAAATTATGTTTTTCTGTGAATTGAGGAAGATAAAAATATTATTATAAGGTTGAAGGGATTGGTGTCATCTGTTTACCTAAAGCACACACTTAGTGGAAAGTGACAATGAGCTTTAACACTATTGGGTAAATGGGCGAAAAAGGGGATTAAAAAGCACAAACTGGTTGTTTTAGAATAGTCATAGGGATGCAAAATACAGTATAAGCAAATAGTCAGTAATATTGTAATAACTACATATGGTGTCAGATGGATGGGAGGTTTACCAGGATGTTTGCTTAGGAAGTTATGTAATGTCTAATCAGGGTTGTGTACCCAAACTAATATAGTAATGTATGCCAACTGTAATTAAAAGATTTTTAAATGACAAAAAATAATAAAAGAACATCTTGTCCCTAATAATTCCTTCCAAATATGACTTTAAGCAGTTTATATATGTACCCAGGATCATTTAATTCAATCATTCTTGTCCTTATCCACATATCTGCTTACTCTTGTAGGCAGAATATACTATTTTCTTGAATGCCATTCTCTGTGTATTGTGGGATATAATTTATGTGGCAAATAACAAATATTGACAAGGTTTACAAAACAGAAGGTGTACTTTTACAATAGAATGCTACTGCAACTTTTAATATATTCAAAATGAGACTAAGTTCAAAATCTGCTGATGTTCAAAAGGAAAGTTTGATACATTACCTTTTCCCTTTTTAAACACTTCTGTTAATTCCTTGGAGTTTAAAAAAGTTTTACTTCATCCTGGCAGTTCCCTAGAGCTAATAATCAATCGCTGGGTTTATTCTTCCTGTCAGGATGCCAATTACACTGCATGATGAGTGAAATATCTGCCACAACTATCAAAAAAAAAAAAGCAAACAAAACATGTAAAAGCCAGAGGTGGAGAATTAGATTTATCATTGAAAACATAAACAAGTTTTGCTCCAGCTGGTTTGGTTCAGTGGATAGAGATCTGCCTGAGAACTGAAGGATCCTGGGTTAGAATTCAATCAAGGACACATGCCTGAGTTGTGGTCAATAGGGGGTGTGTGCAAGAGGCAACCAATCAATGATTCTCTCTCATCATTGATGTTTCTATCTCTGTCTTATCTCCCTTCCTCTCTGAAATCAATGAAAATATATTTACAAGATTTGAAAATGTAAACAAGTTTTTATATCACAAACTTATCTATGACAATGATAAAATAGGTCCCCATATTAAAAACTACTAAAAATTGTTATATGTTATCATCACCAGTATTTTATACTTAATGTATAAAGAAATTGAGAATACATTAAAAATAGAAGTTGCTGCTATAATTTATAGAATTAGTAATATGAGAATAGCTTTTCTATGTTTCTGGAAATGCATAAATTATTGCACATAAAACTAGATATGTATAACATACCATGCATGAATGATTTATCTAAGAAGTATCTATACAAATAAAAGGGAAATATGCTAATTAGAATGGACATCTACCAGATGTACTTCTGAACAAAGCCATGGTGGATGGGGCTAAGGCAGAGGGAGTTGGGGTGATCAGGCCAGCAGGGGAGGGTAGTTGGGGGTGATCTAGTTGGCAGGGGAAGGCAGTTAGGGGCAATCATGTTGACAGATTAGCAGTTAGGAGATGATTAGGCTGTCAGGGGAGGACAAATCTGAGTGATCAGGCCTGCAGGGGTAGGCAGTTATGGGTGATCAGGTCAGCAGAAGAGCAGTTTGGTGCAATCAGGCTGGCAAGGGAGCAGTAAGGGGGTGATCAGGATAGCAGGTAAGCAGTTAGGGGTGTATCTATATTAATAAAAGGATAATATGCTAATTAGACTGGACTTCTTCTGGACATCCTTTTGGACAAAGCCATGGTGGCAGAGCTCAAGGCAGAAGCAGTTAGGGGTGACTAGGCCAGCAGGGGAGGGCAGTTAAGGGTGATTGGGCTGGCAAGGAAGCAGTTAGGGTATCAGAATCAGCAGGCAAAGGTGGTTAGGGGGTGATCAGGCAGGGAAGTGATGGTAAGGAGCCAGCACTCCTGGATTGCAAGAGGAATGTCTGACTGCTGGTTTAGACCCAATCCCTTTGTGATTAAGCCGAAGCCGGCAGTCATATATTGCCAAGGTTTCCCGATTAGAGAGGGTGCAGACTGGGCTGAGGCACTCTTCACCCCTCCATGCATAGATTTTGTACACCAGCCCTATAGTCCTATACAATAAGAAGCTTTCCCTAGCTGATTTGGCTCAGTGGATAGAGCATTGGCCTGCAGACTGAAGGGTCCCAGGTCTGATTCCAGCCAAGGGAACAATGCACAGGTTGTGGGCTTGGTCCCCAGTATGGAGTGTGCAGCCAATCCATGATTCTCATTGATCTTTCTATCTCTTTCTCCTTTTCCTTTCTTCTCTGAAATCAGTAAAAAATATATATTTTTTAAAAAAGTTAATATGCAAACTGGCCCTTTGACTGGGGGTTAGACCAGGAATTTGATCAGGATCTGGGGCCATCCAGCCAATCACCTACAGCCTCTCCTCCCGGGATGGCCAAGCTCAATTGGACCCAATTTGGGCAGGACAGCTGGACCCCACCTGTGCATGAATTTGTGCACCAGGACTCTAGTTTAGTAATGATATTAAACATTTTTTGAAGTAGATTAGAGAAGGAGCATTAATTAGGTAATTTCATTGATAATTGAAAGAGGTTTAAAGCACATTGATCAAAATTCACAGAATTTTTCATTATGTACTTGTTAGAAGAAAAATAATCTAACACTTTGTTCTTTATTATTATACTGGAGGCCCAATGCATGAAATTCCTGCACTGGGGAGGTTTGCTAGCCAGGCCTGCACCTGCTTGAAGTCTGAAACCTCTTAGGGAATGTCCAACTCTGGCTTAGGCCCAGTCACCCTAGGGATCGGGACTAAGCTGGCAGTTGGACATCCCTCTTGCAGTTCAGGACCCTTCAATCCTTACAACCCACCTGCTTGTTGCCCCTTACCACTCAGCTCACTGCTCCTTAGTGTTTCCTCAGAGGCAGGAGAGGCTCCTGCCACCACCACTGCACTCATAAATCGTGAGCCCAGGTTCTGGCCGAGCAGCATTCCTCCTGTGAATTCTTTCTGATTACCTCTAACCACTCTGCCTGCTGGCCTGCTCACCCTCAATGCCCCTCTACCCCCCACAAGCCTGATCACCCACAACTGCCATCCCATCCTGGACTGATCATCCACTACTGCCCTCCCATCTTGCCCTCTAACCACCTCTACCTCAATCCTGCCACCATGATATTATCTAGAAGAAAGTCTGGAACATCTCCTGGAAAGTCTCCCAGTCTAATTTGCATATTACCCTTTTATTAGTATAGATAGAGGCCTGGTGCATGGGTAGGGGTTGGCTGGTTTGCCCTGAAGAGTGTCCCGGACCAGGGTGGGGGCTTCTTTGGGGTGTGAGGTGGCCTGGGTAAGGGGCCTGCAGTAGTTTGCAGGCCAGCCTTGCCCCCATAGGGTGAGGGTCTCTGAGGGGGCATGGCCAGCCTGGGTAAGGGACTGAGGGTTGTTTGTCTTTCTTTTATTAAATTGTATGAATTCTTTATATATTTTGGATATTAACCCTTTATCAGACATATCATTAGCAAATAGGGTCTCCCATACAGTGGAGTCTCTTTTGGTCTTGTTGATAGTTTTTTTTTGCTATGCAGAAGCTTTTATTTTGATGTAGTTCTGTTTATTTATTTTCTCCTTAGTTTCCCTTGGCCTACGAGATGTATCTGCAAACATATTGCTATGATAGATATCTAAGATTTTGTTGCCTATAATTTCTTTTAGGATTTTTATGGTTTCCTGACTTACATTTAAGTTTTTATCCATATTTAGTTTATCCTTTTGTGTGGTATAAAAATAAAATATAAATACTAATCTACATTTTAAAATGTTTACACTGCAAATACATTGTTAAGAGACTAAGAAGAGAAGTCACAGACTCATAAAAATATATTTGCAAATAACATCTCTGATAAAAGAATTGCATTTAGAATACACAAAGATCTCTCACATCTCTCAGTAAGGAAATATGTATAATTTTGAGTGAAGAAAACTATTCCCAGACTAAATAAAGCCTGACATCATTCTATAAAATAAGAATACTGTCAGTTCTAAGTACTGTATTGTTTCTGCATATACAGATACATGTGACAACACATATAACAAAGCAGTAGAATGATTAACATAGAAAGTTAACAGGTATAGTGAGAACATAGATATATGTTTAGTTATGAGGGATGACTTCATGGTTGATCACAATATTTTAAGATAAAAATAAGTCAAATATAATAGGAATATGTAAACCAATAATGCTAAGTATATCATTGGTATGGCATGAATGTTTGTGTTTCTTCACATTTCAATATTGGAATCCTTATATCCAATTTGATGATATTAAGGAGGTATGTGGAGATTTTGAGAAATAATTAGGTGATAAGGATAGAGACCTCATGAATAAAAGTAGTGCTTTTATGAAAGAGACCCTAGCCCTTTCCACCAAGTGAAGATATTTAAAAAAGATGCCAACTACAGAGTAGACCCTCATCAAACACTGAATCTGCTAGCATAAGAATCTGGGATTTCCAGTTCACCAGAAATGTGAGAAATAAATGTCTGTTTTTTATAATCACCTAATCAGTGGTATTTTGTTTTAGCAGACCAAACAGAATAAGACTTATATTAGAAAATAAGTTTAAAACAATAGATCTTAAATAAGGATGAGTAAATAAATTGCAAGATAATAAAAAAATACAGAATACCATTTTGTCATTAAAAAGAAACAAATGTTTATGTAGCAATATGAATGATTCTCACCAATACAATATTAGGTGGGGGGGGGAAGTCCTAGAAGAACATATACTGTAGTATGGAATTTACTAAAATTACGATACTACTTATTTTAAGTTTAAACCAAATATAATATTATGGATATATATTCTAAATACATGAAAAGAGAAAATGGTGTCAATAATCTTTTAGAAGCTAATGAAAGTAGCTATACATTTTGGAGTTGAAAATATAAAGGAGAATAATAGAGTTGAGATGTGTATAGAAGTCTTTATTTCACTGATAAAATATTTTATTTCTTAAATTGGACAGTGTGTATGTACACATGTTACAACTTTAATAAATAATAATTAATTGTTAGTTGAAAGAGTACTTTTCTGAAATATATAAGCATATATATTAGAGAACAGAGAAGAACATAGAAAGAGAAGCTATTGAAAATAGATATGCATAATTCTATTTAAACTATTAGAATTGCTATACAAACTTAAAATTAATATCAAGAAATGAAATTTTAAGACAATAAATGAAATAGGTTACATATAGTCAGATTAATTATTAATGTAACTAAGATTTATAATATATCTCAGTTTTATTTAATATTCATAATAAATTTTTGTGTTAAGTATTTTAATTTCCATTTTACAGATGCAGAATTTGCAATTCAGCAAAATTAAGCAATGTTCTTCTGGTGTGCAGTTCCTTCATTTTCATGTTTTTATTTTCAGGTATGATGGATCTATTTACTATATTGTCTGTGAACACATTGATTTCATGATTGTGGAAATATAGAGATTAATTTCAACCAAGAGTAAATTAAAGAAGAGATAGATGAAGAAATATCTTTGGTTTTCCCAGTAAGATTTTGGTAACTTTTTAATAGAGCAATTTTATGTGAAAGTGGGGCTAAATCATTGTGGGAAGAATAAAACAATAGGTAAATATCACCAGTTTATTTTTGTCTCCTTAAATGTAGCCTTGTTTTGAAATTTTCCCCTTTCCAAGGTTTTATGACAGATGAACACCATTAAATAAAATACTATTTTATCTCTCCACAAGACATTGAACTTACTTAACTTTGAAATAAAATAAAACCACTGATTATAATGTTTCCAAGATATACTATGTGGCCTCAAGTGTATTACCTGCTATTGGTTGTCTTTGTAGCTGTTTTTTAAAAAAGTTCTCTTCCAGAAAAATGAATGACTCTCTGATAGACACTATTTAAATACCACTTTAAAGAAAGTATTTGTTCCTTATTAACTGGAAATTTTGTTTTTGTCACTGCCTATAGCAGAAGGAAAAAAATTTACCCAGGAGCTAAAATACAGCTACAGCTGGAGCTAACTTGCTTTCATTCATCATTGTCACTTCATGAATTAGGAGTCAGCAGACCATTTCTCTCACTTTACCTCAGCAACTTTTCAGAATGAGGTAAGGTTCATAATGCTCATATATGATAGCTATTTCCTCTATCCTATTAGTTAGAAAGTAATCAGTTTTGATCTGTGTCACTGTATAAATTATTGAGCTTTTCAAATGGAAACTAAATTCTTATTAATGTTTATGTATAAATAGGTGCATGAATGTTAATAGGACATACAACAATGCCATTTGCTTAACACTTTAAAGAGGCATTATTCTTGGGTACATTTTAATTTCTTTAAAATTTGTAACATCTCTTTTTTTCTCTCATTCAAATAATTATATTCTAAACAAAGTACCTTTTAGGGATGTTAAATAAAAGGTTCATACTTTCGATATTCTAAAGCTTTTATTAAGACACTTTAATGGCAATAGATGAAATGATTATATGTCTACTGAACTGCCAATAAGATAATTAGTAACATCATTATAGAGGGGAATTTTTTTTTCTTAAAATGGATTCTATTTCATCAATTTATTCTCTTTAAAGAGTTACAACCATTAACCTTCAGAATGACCATTACCCTTTAATTGGCATTCTCACACTGCCCAATGTATCATTAACCTTTGTAGACTGTGTCATTTAAAGTGGCAATCATAATATTCAGTAATTATAATACTATAACAAGATGGGGTGATCCTTTTAACCCCACCCCTAAAGCCAGTAATTAGCCATGTGCTCATATCAAATGGTAAAAATGAAGGTTTGTTGCAAGCAAATATTTTTCACCTGTTTAGCCTATAACAAATAGTTATACATCATATACTTTGGTAAGTTACAAAACATAATCATATTTTAACCTCTGACAAAATGTTTCTGTCTAAGAGAAACAGCAAAATTGAACGTTCCTATAAAACATACTTTGACAACATGTAAATATTTAAAAATTTTAATTATAAAATTTATGATTAGAACGTGTGTTAACATAAGTAGATTTTCTACATTATCCACCATATAAAAGTCACATTTTCCAATGTTAAGAGGTGAAATCAGCATGACAAAATTGTTCAAAAATCTTTTGGCATCAAAAAAAATACATATATATGTGGATACACACAGTAGGATTATTAATTTGGAAAATAGTTCATTATAATCCATGTAAACTGATAATTATAATATAGGGAAGTAAACATTTCCAAACATTTTCAATACCATAATGTACAGAACTTACTAATATTTTAGCAAATTAATTTTCACACACAATTTAACAAAGGGATTCACAAACCCAGTTTTGAATTAGATGTTTTATGTAATGAACACCATTTGTCATAAATATGTAAAGTGTTTAATTTAAATATTACATAAATATAAATATTTTATCAAGTTTTATAAAATATAACAACTTTGGGTTTTATAAAATATAACAACATTGGTTTAATATAATTATTTTCTCTCTTACCTAAATTATAAATGCAGAACAAGTGGAACATTCTCTAGAAGAGTAAGTTATTATGGGTTATATACTATTGAAGGATACTCTGTAAAGCAACTCATAGTTCAAAGGCTTCCCAGCTCTAGTCACCATTTTTATGAAAATGTAAAACCTTGAGCCAACATCACTGATTTCAATCTGTAATAATAAACTTTTCAGTTTTTTGTGGATTTCTCTAATAATCCTAATATATAAAAACCCTGGGTTTGTCATGACCAGAGTCCTGACCAACCAAAAGTCAGTGCAACAGTCAGCACTGGGTTGCCATAGCACTGACTGCAAATCAGGCCTGGAGAGAGGCCTGAAGAAAGAAGCAGCCAAAACCGGTTTGGCTCAGTGGATAGAGCGTTGGCCTGCGGACTGAAAGGTCCCGGGTTCGATTCCGGTCAAGGGCATGTATCTTGGTTGCGGGCACATCCCTAGTAGGGCGTGCAGGAGGCAGCTGATCAATGTCTCTCTCTCATCAATGTTTCTAGCTCTCTATCCCTTTCCCTTCCTCTCTATAAAAAATCAATAAAATATATTTAAAAAAAAAAAGAAGCAGGGTCTGATCTGCAGCCTGTGTGGCAGCTATTGATCAGAACTTGCCTTTCTCTTTCTCTCCAGGCCTCTACCAGGGCTACTGATCAGTGCCATCTTTCTAATCAGGCTCTCCATTGTAGGCCCAGAGATGATGACTGGCATAGAAACTGACCAATCAAAACCAAATCTGGGTGAACTGTGAGGATCCAATGGCCTCCTAGGAGGTAGAGTTTTTGATGCTGACTGTCATAAAAACCAACCAATCAAAACCAAATTGGCTGGCAGAGGAGGGCAGTTGAGGTCAATATCAGGCCAGCAAGGGAGGGCAGATAGGAGTGATCAGGCAGGCAGAGGCAATTAGGGGCAATCAGGCCAGGAGGAAAGGACAGTTGGGGGCAAGATCAGGCCAGCAGTGGAGCGCAGTTTGGGAGCAAGCTCAGTTCAGCAGGGGAGGGTCATTAGGGGAAACCAGGCCTGCAAAGGAGAACAGTTGGGGATAAGATCAGTCCAGCAGGGGACGGCAGTTAGGGTTGGTCAGGTAGGCAGAGGCAGTTGGAGGTGAGATCAAGTCATCAGGGGAGGGCCATTGGGGGCAATCAGGACTGCAGTGGAGAGCAGATGGGGGTGAGATCAGCTTGGTAGAAGAGGGCAGTTGGGGGTGAGATCAGGCCAGCAGGGGAGGGCAGGTAGGGGTGATCATGCAGGCAGGCAGAGACAGTTAGGGGCAATCAGGCAGGCAGGCAGAAAGGCTAGGGGTGATCAGGCAGGCAGGCAGGTGAGCAGTTAGGAGCCAGCAGTCTCAGATTGTGAGAGGGATATTTGATTGGAGAGGGTGCAGGCTAGACTGAGGGAAAACTCCCGCATTGTACATGAATTTCATGCATCGGGCCACTAGTCAGAAATAGGAGAGATTTCTCTCTATGTTAGAGTATCTCCAAACTAATATAACTTGGGCCCACTTTCCTTTCTCCCAATAGTGAATGAATTGATGATAATTCCATCCAAGAGTAGTTTTATTTTATTACATGATACATATCATTAAAAACAAAAATACTGTGAGACTGAATTCCAAAAAATACTTTTCTACTTTGGCCAGTGATCAGTGATGAAAGAGTCAACACAGGCACTGAAGCAATGCAGATTTGATTCCTGGTCAAGGGCATATACCTGGATTGCAGGTTCAGTTCACATGTGGGAGGCAACCAATTGATCTCCTCTCTCTCTCTCTCACTCTCTCTCTCTCTCTCTCTCTTGATCTCTCTCTCCCCTCCCCCCCGCTTCTTGCCTCCCTTCCTTCCACTCTCTCTAAAAATCAAATAATATCCTTTGGGAAGGATTAAAAATATATTTAAAATACCTCTCTGCTTATTTAACAGAGAGAATCTATAATAATAAAAATATAATATGCTAATTAGACCAGATGATCTTCTGGATGAAGCTGGGGTTGTAAGTGAAGTCCATGTCCCAGGTTCCTGAAGGCAGCCAGAGGGAATCCCGGGTCCCAGGTGCCAGAGGGAAGCCAGTGCCAGCAGCCAGGAGAAGGCCTATTCTTGCACAAATTTCATGCATCAGGCCTCTAGTATATGTTATAAAATCAATATATTGAAAAATTCTTTTAAGAAAGCTGTGAAACTTAAGCTTTAGGAAGTAATGCACTAGGATACGTGTTGCTCCAAATTACAAATGCAATAACCTATTTGTGATAAAGTACATCCAGATGTAAAATTATAGAAATTTTTGGCAGACAGATATCTTAGAGATAACTGTATTTTTCTGATAAATTAAACACGAGGAAACTGAGAGTAAAAAATATTTAAGATTAGTCCATGTATATGTAGTATACATTGATGTCTTGATGGAACACACATAGTAAACACAGTTTTAATTAAAATCTAAACAAGATTTTTCTAAGTATAAGAGTAGGATGACTTATGCATTCTCACAGAGATAAAGTTAGTAAACTATAAAGGAAAGAGAAAATGACATTAGGATACACACACACACACACACACACACATATATCTTACCTAAAAATAAACAAACATGTAAATTTATAAATTGACTGTACTGCTGCTATACCACTAGCCAATCAGGATTGACATGCAAATTAACCCAACAAAGATGGTGGTTGATTTGAGTTCATAAGCGCTGAGTGGGGGGGAGCTGGATGCTTGCATCATTGCCATGGCGATGATGCAGGCATTCTGCCCCACTCCCAGTCCTCAGGGCCTCTGGGCAGCATGGGATGGCAGGGATGGAGTGAAAAGGGGCAGCTCCCAGAGCAGAAAGAGGAGGCTTTGGGGCCTTAGTGGAAAGAGGCTGGTCTGGACTGGAAAGGAAAGCCCACTCTAACATGAATTTTCATGCATTGGGCTTCTTGTGTGTGTGTGTGTGTGTGTGTGTGTGTGTGTGTGTGTATAGTGTTCCCATTAACAATGTGAATATTTTTCAATAGATGAAATTACACATATGTTGATATATATGTGATTTGATATGTATGTTATTTTTGTTGTATTGACAGCAAGCTTCAAAACTTCATATGTCAAATTTTCTGAAGGTATTAACATCATAGGTAATTTTACACTTAAAAATGTCAAATTTTGTGCCAAAATGTGAAGTTTCAATTGCAGCAAATTTTAATTCATTACTTTATTTTGAAGAAAAGTGCTGCTGAAAGTTATTGTATACTTTGGGAAACTTATAGTGAACATGTTTCCATCTCAAGGTACTTGTGAACGCTGGTTTAAATGCTTTCAAAGTGATGATTTTTTAAAAATATATTTTATTGATTTTTGACAGAGAGGAAGGGAGAGGGGTAGAGAGCTAGAAACATCGATGAGAGATATCAATCAGCCGCCTCCTGCATGCCCCCTACTAGAGATGTGCCTGCAACCAAAATACATGCCCTTGACAGGAATCGAACCCAGGACCCCTCCGTCCACAAGCCGACACTCTATCCACTGAGCCAAACCGGTTTTGGCTCAATGTGATGATTTTCATGTGAAAGACAAAGAATGTCCAGGGTAACCGAAAAAGTTTGAAGACGAACAATTACAAGCATTATTGAATAAAGATGCATGTCAAAATCAACAACTTGCAGAAAGATTAAACTTTGCTCTGCAAAAAATTTCTGTTCACTTGCAAGCAATGGAAAATATTTTAAATGAAGGAATATGGGTGCCACCTCAACTGAACAAAAGACAAATGGGTAACAGAAAAGTCATTAGTAAAATGTTGCTTCAACAGCACAAAAGAAAGTCTTTTTTGCATTGAATTATGACTGGTGATGAAAAGTGGATTTATTTTGACAACCGCGAATGCCCAAAATCATGAGTTGATCCAGATCAACCATCAACATCGACTGCAAGGCCAAATCGCTCTGGAAAGAAGCCAATGCTTTGCATTTGGTAGGATCAAGAAGGTGTGGTGTATTATGAGTTTCTGGAACCAGGTGAAACCATTAATACTGATTGCTACTGACCAAAAATACTCAATTTGAATCACGCTTTGATGGTGAAATGACCAGAATGTGCCAGAAGATACAGCAAAATAATTTTGCTTCATGATGACACACCATCACACAGTTCAAAACCAGTTAAAGACACGTGAAAAGATCTTGCCTCAGAAGTATTAACCCACCCCCTGTATTCAACAGACCTTGCTCCTTCAGATTATCACTTGTACTGATAGATGGCACACGCACTTTCTGAGCAGCACTTCAAAATTTACAAAGAAGTGGAAAATTGGATCCCTGAATGCTCTGCCTTAAAACAAGAAAAGTTCTATTGGGACAGAATCTACAAATTACCTGAAAGATGGGGAAATATATACCTAGAGATGACATTACTTTGAATAAAGCTCTGTTGATGTTATCATGTTTTCTTTCATTACAAAATTCGCCATTATTAACTGGTACACTTATATGGTGGGACAAAAATAAGTTTACAGTTTTGACTACACAAAACAGTTTATTCTTATGATATTATTTATTAATTATTATGTTTATTAATTATTATATTGCTTTCCATACAAACAACTGTAAACCTACTTCTGCCCTACCCTGTTTGTATATCTATGCTATCTTTTCCAAGTTTTAAATTTCAAAATTACTCAAAATATTTCACAGCTTAAAATACTGGAAGATTAACTTTAGTTCACATTTCAAAACCATTAAGAAAAACTATAAGTGATCTAGAAATAGGCAAAACAGATTATTATTTTATTCTGAGTAATTAATAGCTTCTCAAGAATATCTGAAGAGTGTATTATTTTTATTTTTTTAATATATTTTATTGATTTTTCACAGAGAGGAAGGGAGAGGGATAGAGAGTTAGAAACATCGATGAGAGAGAGGCATTGATCAGCTGCCTCCTGCACACCCCCTACTGGAGTTGTGCCCGCCACCAAGGTACGTGGCCCTGACCGGAATCGAACCCGGGACCTTTTAGTCTGCAGACTGATGCTCTATCCATTGAACAACACCGGTTTTGGTTAGTGTATTATTTTTAGTACATTATTTTATAGTCCATTTTGAAATGTAGTTTAACTTTTTTATAATTTTTATTTTTAAATTACATTTGATATATAATATTATTTGGTTTGATATATATATTATGTAGTCCAATGGTTAGACACCATATAACTTTCTAAGTAATTATCCCAATAAATTTCATACCCACCTGACACTGTATATAGTTATTACAACATTATTGATTGTGTTCTTTATACTACACTTTATATCTCTATGACTATTCTGTAACAACCAATTTACACTTCTTAATTAGTTCAACTTTTTCACCTCTCATTTGGCAACCCCCAAAATGTTCTCTGTATCTCTAACTCTGTTTTTGCTCTGCCAATTTATTTATTTTGTTTTCTTTTTTAGATTCAATTGTTGATACATATGTATTTATTACCATTTCATTATTCACATGTTTACCTTTTCTTCTTCTTCTTAGGAAGACCCTTTAATATTTCATATAATACTCTGGTGGTGATAAACTCCTTTAGCTTTTTCTTGTTTGGAAAATTATAAATCCTTAGAATCTAAATACTGAGTAGAATAATCATGGTTTGTAAATTCTTGCTTTTCATCACTTTGAATATTCCTTGCTAATTCCTTCTGGCCAGCAAAGTTTCTGTTGAGAAATAACCTGACAGTGTTATGGGAGCTCCCTTGTAGGTAATTAACTGCTTTTCTCCTCTGCTTTTAAAAATTATCTCTTTGTCTTTAACCTTTGCAATTTTAATTATGATGTGTCTTGGCATGGGCCATTTTGGAGTCTTCTTGTTTGGTACTCTCTGTATTTCCTAGACTTGTATGTTTATTTCCTTCACCAGGTTAGAAAATATTTCTGTCATTGTCATTATTTTTATTTTTTACATAGGTCTTCAATTCCTTATTCCCTCTCTTCTTCTTCTGGAATCCCCATGATGTAAAGATCAGTGTGCTTCAAATTGTCCCAGAGGTTCCTTATACTATCCTCACTTTCTGGGATTTTTTTTTCTATTTTGCTCTTCTGATTATGTGTCTTCTGGTTACTTATTTTCCAAGTCTCTGATTTGATCTTCTGCTTTTTCTGCTCCAAGGTTGATTCTGTTTAATATATTCTTCATTTCTTTGGGTACTTATTTATACTTTCCATTTTTTATTTTTTGTTTCCCATCTCTTTGCTGAAGTTTTCACTGAGTTCATCTACTCTTCCCCTAAGTTCAGTGAGTATCCTTACAACCAGTGTTTTGATCTCTGTACCTAGTAGATTGCTTGTCTCCATTTTGTTTATTTATTTTTCTGGTGTTTTGTTCTGAGGATTTAGGGATATGTTTTTTTGCCTCCTCATTTTGGCAGCGTCCCTGTGTCTGTTTCAATGTATTAGGTAGTTCTGCTACATCTCTTTGGCTTGGTAGAGTAGCCTAATATGTTAAGTGTCCTGTGGGATCCAGGAGCACAGCCTCCCCACTCACCTAAGCTGATGCTTCAGGTACACAACCCCTGTTTGAGCTATGTACACCCTCCTATTGTAGGGATTTACCTTCAAGCCCATCACGTGCAAGGACTGGTTGCATCCACAATGGAGTATCAGCTGTGCAAGTGCCCATCCCATGGAGCAGGACTGACCTTAGTGAGACTCTGATGTCTGCTGAGTCTTTTCCTTGCATGTGTTGCCTGTAGAAGTCTTTGGGTGGTGTTTTGATGTGGTCTGAAGTTGTCCTCCAAGTATGTTGATTCTGGGCCATCCTTAGAAGTGTAGCCACTGCCTATGCTGTGGGACACCTACCATGAGCAAAATTACTGCTTCTTGTGTTGGGCTTAGATATACCCCGGAGAGACCAAGCTGCCACTAGTACTAGGTATGGGGGCACTTATCAAGAGATATGGGGCACATTAAGGCAAGATGCTATTCATTTGAGAGATTTTAGGAAAGTCTAAATCATAAGCCAAGACAGGCCATCCATATGGAAAAGCCACTGGAAACAGTGTAGACTGGCCTGCAAATTGGATAAAATGAGGTTTCAGTGAATATCCAGGGCAAACTTTGGGGCCTCCCAGGCTCAGCCATTGCTTGTGTTCTGTCTGGGCCACTCACATAAGCTACAAAGATATCTGCAAATGACTGCTAGTTTTGCTGGGCTTGGAGATGCCCAGGAAAGCCAAAGTTGGAAACCAAGGCCATTCACCACCAATGCCAGGCCTGGGGCCACTTATTGAGAGGTGCAAGTCACCATGAGGCCAGATGCTGCTTGCTTGAGAGATTTCATAAAACTCTGATGCATGAGCTAAAAGAGGCCATTCATTTGTATAGAAAAGCCACTGGGAATGGCTTGGGTGGCCCTACAAGTTGGGTGGTTCGGGTTTCAAAAAATCATCAGGGTAGTGACAAAAAGTGATAGCCAGGTTAATGGAGACTCAGAAATGGTGCTGGCTTGCTGGCTTTATCAACGGAGGGCTCAGAAAATTAACGAGACTTCTGATAGTACATTTGTCTGAGAGAAAGCTCCTCTTACAGTCCCAGTGCTTGACAATTAAGTTCTGCTCCTGGAGCTTAGAGGGAGTTTGAATAAGGCCATGTGCAGGTCCTTTAAGATGAATGCCTGGGACACCAGAGGTACTTCATCTCACTCAGCCACAATACTTGCTTGTTTTCAAAGTTATAGAGACTGTTCTTCCTGGTAATGGAGCCCTGGGCTGGGAAGCTTGGTTTTGGGAAAACTTGCTCTTCATGGGGTAACTAATTTTTATTCACCACATGTGAGTGTGGGACCAGTTCATTCCACATCTCCACCGCTCCTACCAGTCTTGATGTGCCTTCTTCTTTTAATCCTTGGTTATAGATGTTAGATTCAGCTACATATAAGGTGTTCTGAATGATTATTGTTCTGTAGTTCAGTTGTAATTTGGATGTGGTTGTAGGAGGATGTGAGTACAATGCTTTTCTTTGCCACCATCTTGCCTGGAAGCCTCATGTCATCAAGCATTGCTCAATGAAGTATAATTCTTTTTATTAATAATTACATTATTAATAATAACTTGATTTTGGAAAAATCACATTTCCTTAGACTACATTCTGTATATATAAGTGAACAGGAAGTTTTCAGCTCACATAATTGTACAAAATATTACCTTTCTTAAAGAAGCCTAGTGCAAATAGAGTGGGAAAAGTAAATATCTCAAAATAAGAAATTATGCTAACTAATTTTCAATGTTTGTAACTGTAATTCCTTAATCATATTAGAAAAAAATATAAAAATATTGAACATATATTTGAGGAAATATAGGAATTACCAGTAACAAAACAAGATGATCCACTATTTATGTGATAATTCTCATACATAAGATTCAGCTATTAATATTTCTGGTGTCCAATTAACTTGAGATAATATTAGCTAATTCACACTTCAGAGAAAAACAAACCAGGATTTTCAGAAGCATATTTCTAGAAAACTTAGTTTATCACTACTTACTTTCATGATTCTTTGAAATAATAACTAAGGTCAAAGCCAATCTTCTTTTAAAGCAAACTATAGGACCTTCACCCTATCAAAGTTAGCAAGTATGAGAAAGAGGAGATATTACAAAATCTCCAAAAACACAAAAGAGAATAACTAATAGACATTGAGCATTTACTATTTCAGGCATTGTAATAAATATTCTTTATTCACCATAATTCCTTCTATAATCTTATTTGTTAGTTATTTTCTTCAGAAGTTTAGTTCATTGTATCGGTGAAAAATATATATTTTCTAGGGTTCCCTACTATTATGAGTCCTGAGATATGTCCATAATTGTCCAAATTTAAAATTTGGAATATTTTCACTCCATTAAAATAATAGAAGTTTAGTTGTTTTTACAGCTCCCAGCAAGATTACATTTTCTATGCTCATCTAATAAACTTTTCACTACTAATATATATTTTAGAAAATATTTAGTCAATAAATAACAAGTACACTTATCTTTATGTAATTTAAACATTCTATTATATTGGCTGGCCACATGCAGCCCACAACAAATATTTTTTGTGACCAGCCAATATAATGGTATGCAAGAAACATTTTAATAAAAATGTTGTAACTTAATTTTACAATATCCTGTTAGACATAATTATTAAGAATGAACTACAACGTTCCCTAATGACTGACTACTATAATCGTGTTGCATTCATTTCCCTTAGGTGCCTTATACACAGGAGCACCATTTCTCCACTAATACTAGCAGTGAATATTTTAGCAGCTGATTGCCACATCCTTAGTCTTGGACTGACTTGTTTGATGTGTAGAACAGGAAATATATTGATTTCAGAGAATAAGAAAAATAAGTTTATTTGCATTACACTTATCAATTTGTACAATTACTCAGTGTGTAGTAAGTTAATATTTAAGAAAAATATTAATTTTATTAAAATGTTCTATTATTTTATGTTAACAATTACTCATTTATTTCAGCCCTCTGTATTCAGCATGTCTCTATCAAAATAAATCTATGTTTCTATGAAGATTGAAGCTTTTTTTTTTTTTTGGCCCACATAAGCTTAAAACTTATTTTATTTGGCCCATGTTAGCCTTTGAGTTTGACATGCTTGCACTAGATAATCCATTTCTCTAAAATAATTCTATTAAATAAAATGAAATACATTAAAAGAGAGAAGTATACTCTGGACAAATTCTAATACTTGTGACCTCCATTCCCTTAGGAAGAGTGTTGCATATATTATACTAGAGGCCCATTGCAGGAAGATCCCTCAAGAATAGAGCTTCCTTAGGTGGTCTCTGCCACCCCGCCTGCTCCTCTCCTATCTTTGCAGCCCTGCCTGCTTCCTGCCCACCTGCTTCCCTCCCTTCTCCACCGCCCTGCTTGCTTATGTGCTTCTCCATAGCTTCCCTCCCTTCTGCAGCGCTTGGCTTCTTTCTACACTGTCTTCAGTCTTCGCTCTGCATCAGGATATGCAAATTAATTGCCATCTTGGTTGGGTTAATTTGCACATTCACTTCTGATTGGATGGTGGGTGTGATATGTGGGCGTAGTGGAATTACAGTCAATTTTCATGTTTCTTTTTATTAGCTAGAATCATTTAGAGTTAATCTTGTCATTTGAACTGAGCTACCTTATAACTTTATGTCAAATAGGCCATCATGATGCACTATCAAATGAAAATAACCGAGATGCTTGATATAGTCTTCTTCTATTAATCTCTGTCATATAATTTAATAACACACAACATGCCTATCAGAAAAAAATGCAAGTGATTTTTACACATTTTCTTTCCTTTTTTCCTTCACCTGAAAACTGTGGCACTTGTTTTTGTTTTTGGTTTTTATATTTGTTTTTTTTTTGTTTGTTTGTTTTTGGTAATGAATTCACATGCTTCTCTTGGATTTCTTGTCTTCTGCAACAATTCAATGAGTCTTTATCTATTGCTCCAGACAGCCATCTTCCCAAATCACCTAGTGATGTGAATGATAACCCTATCACCTAGTAGACAGAAACATCAAAATCCTGGCCACCATTTACCAAGATAGCTTTTTCTTATCTGAAGCTATCCATCTATAATGTATAAGGACAGAGCCTGCTTTCAGTAATGCAGCTGGTTATAGGAACTAAGAATAGCACAAGCTTCCTTACAAATGGTGTGAAGGAACTCACCTTCATCAAAATAAGCTAGAGCTGAATGCTTGTCTCCTGAAGGACAATTGAAAAAGTGTATATTGAGTATAAAATTGCACAGAAAGACTGAGTCCAATAACTAATTGCATTTTGTAAACAAATTTCTAGGTAGGTATGATTTTAGCATGTATAAAGAGCTTAAATATTTAATAATATGTTGTTTTATAATACAAGTAATTTCAGTTTTCATTACATTATACAAAGCAATAACAATAATTGTATAAAATTAGACAATAAATAAATATGTTTGAGTGAAGATACAATTGTAATGCCATGAAATAATTAAATATGCACTGCTTCATGCTATTTCTATCAGATAATTACTTCTAAAAATTGGATTTTTCTTTGTGACATCACTAAGTATTAAGTAAGTTGTATGAGCTCTTCCACACTAAAAATTTAATTCTGAATAAGCCAGTATGATACAAAACTTACTTTGGTGATTAGGATAAAAGAGATTATTATCTTAACACTTGCTTATACTATTTAATATTAAATGATTATTCTTCTGAATTGAAAAAAATCTATAAATTTTTTATATATTCTATGCTAATAAATTCATTAACATGCTTAGTAAACTGATTTATTTGTTTTAACTTAAATGTTAAATAGCATATTCCTTTTTATATAAAGATGTTAACATATATAGTTTTCTTTTTTCTGTGGCTCATATACTGCCTTGAGGAGATTTCTTTCTATCTCATATAAAGCAGGTCTCATCAGATCTTGTGAAAGCCTGAGGTTAGCAAAATCATTTTGCTTGAAATATATTTAAAATGAGTTCTTAGGAATAAAAGGCAAATGCACACCTCCACTCTGCCATACTGTTCCCAGTGTATTGAAATCTTAATGATTCGTGATCTAGAAATGGACTAATGTTTCACCTTTCTACCTTTTATTATAGAGCTCTCATTACGTGGTTTGGGCATTTTTAGTAAAGGAGACTGAACAACTCTGAACACATCATAGCCCCTCTATCATTTAAGTAAAAGGTATGGAATTTTCTTTAACATAAGAGAACAAAGTATTAAAGGTATGAAAAAGGTTATTAAATGGGTGTGTAGGCAATTGAAAGTGCACCAGAGTGACATATCCTAATTTTCTGTGGTGCATTTTAATAAGCTGCAGACTCATATGTCAATCACAGAAAAAATGGTGGGCATATAACAATATTTGGATTAATTATTAATATCAATTGCCTATTAGCATTCTTTGGTTTCTTGCTGTGGCAAAACAGTTCAGTGAAAGTACAAGTTAGGAGGCAATTTGTTTGCATGCAGATGGCCCTGGATTATAATAAATCTTAACAAGTTGTAACTCTCACTTGACCTACAACTTCCTATTGTGGCTCTAGTCACAATGGGAATATTAGGATGTCTTTATCACCTTGGATCACATGTGGAAGGTCTGAATCCTTCATATATGCATCATGTAGAGGTGTGAAATGAGCATTGACTGCAGCTTACATTCCTTATTCCTTAGCATTTTCCAGAAGTGTTGCATGTTATTGACAGCATGACTATTATTTTAAGCATTGTGCTTGTCAAAAGATAAAAGCAATTTGGTGTTTTTTTTTCTCTGAGAAGTATGAGTCAACACTATAATTTTTCTTTTTTCAAACATTTGCCACCCTCACATATTCAAATATATAAAATAAATACAAAGAGAACATTATGGTAAAAAATAAAAGAGCAAAACAAACCAAAAAAATCAAATCTATGTATTTTTTTTTGCATCATTATTTTACCCAGGAATCTTACAAATCAAGCCAAACAAAATGACCTGTAAGTAAGCTAATACTGTATGGACACTGGTGTGTAGACTTAGGTTTGAGCTTTATTTTTAACACGTATTAGTTTATGTCTTTTGTGTTTTTACAGTCTGAATATTTTCTCCACTTCTGATCTGTAAAATGCAAAAATCCCTCACTTTAATTGAAATCAATAAGTAAATCATAAGACTGATGACTATATAATCATTTAACTCGTAAAAGGAAGGACAAGATTTTTCAGAATATCTTTTAGACATGAAATTATTACATGAAGTATTTAAAAGTCATTAATAATAAAACCATGATTAGGCAGAAATATTAATAAATAATTACCATTTGATATTTTAATTTTATAAAGGTAAATTAGTGACTGGCAGCTCAAGAGACAAGTTTTAATAGAAAAAGAAATCAGGTGGTGAAAATCAGGATCATCTTTGTTTTGTTTACACTATGTCATTTACACATCTCCCATGTACCACATGATGACAGCTCTCTACTTGTTTATCAGATAGTATCCTCCTCTTTGGGGGCAAATTTTATGTTAAATATGTCCAAAAAGACACTTAGCACTTAACAATGAAACCATTTTTATGTTTAATGTCTAAGTAAGCAGATAAATAAACACTTTCAACTACTACATACATCCCATGGGAAAACTGTTTCCTATATTCTGGGTCTTCTCATTTTCTTTAAACAATGCAGAAGGACATTATCTCCTTGCCAAAGATCTGGAAGCTGGCTTTTATTTTCAGCTCTCATAGCCTTATCTGAATCCTCATCCCAGGAGCATTACAGACAAAGACCCCATGCTGTGATTCACCCCGTTTAATGCCAAGCTGATGGGTAATAAAGTTATCATAATCCATAATTTAATTATAGATAATAGTCTCTGCTCTGGTTGTAAAAACGAGACTCTAGTTTCATTTACACTTCTGGGATGCTTCACAAATGATTTAGGCTGATCTTTGATATAGGTCAAGGGTGGAGAAATTTTTCATATAGTTGAACTCTATACTTGAAAGAAACATTGCACAACCAAACTGCATATATTTTTGAGCTGACATACATCTGTAGTTCCTATGGAAAATATAAATTTTAATAAGGATTTGTGTAGGTGATTTCTCTTTGCCACAGATATTTAGTTTGGATTTACCATCCCATTTGAGTATTAAAATATATTTCTTGTTAATGCTTACAAACCTCAAAAACAGAAACAGCATATACTGTTTCTTAGGGAAATTAGAAAAAAAATGCATATTAAAATTTGATTTTATTCTCTCCAAATTGTTCTGTTCTTGTTCAAATTTCATGTCAATTCACAAATTTACTGAGGCTATTTATTTAGATAGACTTACTAACTTTTTTCCCCTTAGTTTTAAATGATATTTATTTCTATTCCTTCTTTTCCATGAGTCTGTTTCTGCAAGGAATTGTAGTAAATGCTAAGTTTGCCTGTAGCTTGTATTAGAACTTATTGGTCATGTGATTGAGACATAACTTTCTGAATATCTCTAAGTCCTCATGATGATGGCATTGAGCCTTTTTCAAAGGGATTTAATGATTAAACAAAATAATACTCATACATATCTAGCAACCTCACAGAAGGATTTAATTGAAATTACATAAATTAACTAACTTTAGAATGTACATTTGGTTAGTGACAGGCCAGGAGAAGACATTTGGCTCAAGCAGACTAGAAAGTTCTGAATGAGAAAAGTGGCCCCAGCCTCATTTCCTGGAACAGCAAGCAGTCACCCTATCCAGCACAACAGGAGGCAGCCACACTAGAGGGCCAGACAGCAGGACAACAATGACAATAGCAGCTTACAGCTAAGTCCTAATCTTCCCCAGTTGTGGCTCCATTCCTCATTCCCTCTAATAAATTTCCCTCCTGTTTGCTCACTGCATCCACCTAAATCCTTGAGCAACTCCCGTCTAACAGTTAACACACTCATATTTTCTTTAACTTGATTTTCTATTGTTTCAAGGGCCTTGAAAAGGGCCCTTGGGAGATTACAGAGCATGCTTCCTATAGTCTGTATTCGAATCTACACTTTGCCTCCTTTGATTAGGGAGCATTTCTCTCTATATCATTAAATCAAGTCTACGAAACTGTAATAAATTATGACAAATTGAAAAAAATTTTGAAAAAACATTTCTTTTTCAGATTCACATTTCTCCTTGAAAATGGTACTTATTCATCTAAACAAGAACACATTAGTTATATGATTTAGCTTTTTGTTTTGTTTTGTTTTGTTTTATTCTTATTTTCCAAGATAATGTATTATTCCTTTGAGAAATAGATAGTGTTTGGAGCCAAATGTGTGCTTTTAATTTAATTGAAATTTATTTCTGGAAAATAACACTCATAACATTTTGTGATAGAATCAGAACTGTTATAAAATTTATATCTAAAGTGCTCTTGGTGGAATTTTAAAAATGAAGTATTAAATGATTTTTTTAAATTTTTATTTGGATACAATTTTGCAGAATCACCTATTTAAATATTTAAAATACTTAATACCTGTAGGTAGTTTTGCTTTACAAATAAAATTTCAATTGTTGCATGGAGGATTCCTCCTCACCCAACTGTAATAAATAATATTATTTAAAAAGAAACTATTCAGTAAGAAAACAAAGCCATTTTATTAAAACTGACAAAACTTTACTTAAGAATATGTTTTGAGTGTTTCTAGTATGATAGTAATGAGGAGACAGAGGGGATCTAGGTAGACAGGAACAGGGATCATGGGATTGGGGAGGAAGTAGAACCAGGAACCCAGCTAGGTGGAATTGCTATACCCCCACCTCACCCCATACTCCAGCCCCTGCTAGGAGCATATTGGGTTCCAATGTTCCTGTGGTCAGGTAGCACATCCCCATGGCTCATGGCCATGTGAGACTGCACATGGATTAATAGACTTAACTCCTGACTGTAACATGGAAAGGAAGCTCTGGACACTGGCCTGCTCCTGGAACCCCAGCTGTACCTTTTCCTGGACTGGTTTCTCTCAATAAACTTTGCTCCCACTAACTGTTTTTTATCCTCAACTTCATTCTTCAATTTCAGGAGCAAGGAACTCAGACTTAAACACCCCAATTTTGGTTTCAGTATTTCTGAAGGATTTGTAGTCCCTTCAAAATAAAAATTAAACATGTTTATTAATTTAAGTTTTTTTTTTAACAGAGCTTTTGATATATTAACTAATCTGAGTTTCTTGAAAAGGTAACAAAAAATAAAGCTTGAAGTACAAATAGAATGTTACAGAGAAAAAAGGCATTAACCAAAAGAGAATATTAAAAGAAAAGACACAGTGGCAGTTGAGTGTTGGAATAAATCCAAGTACATAAAAAAAAAATCACATAACACTTGTAAAATAAAAGTTTGAGATATTTGTTACATGTCCATGGGAGGAGTTGAAGATTGCTTGTATATTCAAAAAGGGAAGCCATGTATAAATATACAAACACTGTTTTAGGAAGATTATATTGGCAGCTATGTTTAGGATGAATGAGCATAATGGGAATTATTTTTCAGTAGTTTTCAGTACACTGGAGATAATTAGGACCTGAGCTGATTTGTTAGTAGTGACTTGGAAATAATGGAGCAGATGAGATTTAATGGAGGCCAAACTATGCATAATGGGCAATTAGATGTGGAATGAGAGAGAAAGAAGTAAAAGTGTTTAATTCCAGCACAAATGACTAGATTGTATTTTTATCATCACCAAGCTTAAAATAATTTCTTCTGATATTTGCCCTTTGTGTATTAGTGTATTAAACAGGTTCTCTGGAAAAGAGAACCATTTTAATAATGTATTATGATATATTATACTATCTATGTATATAAAAGTCTAAGCAACTGGCCAACCAGCCAGGAGCTATGATATGCACTGACCACCAGGGGACAGATGCTCAATGTAGGAACAGAAACCACATGTATGGAAACATGGAACAGAATGATGAATCTCAGAGGAAAGGGAGGAGGGGTGTGGGAAGAAATTAGCCAAAGATCTTATATGCACACTAGAGGCCCAGGGCACAGATTCCTTTGACCTGGCTTTTGGGGATTGGGCTGAAACAAGTGCACCCAGGTGTCCCTCGGCCTGGCCTGTGGGGATCAGGCTGAAACAAGCTCTCCAATATTCCATGAGGGTACCAGTTTGTGAGAGGATGCAGGCCAGGCCAAGGGACCGCACCAGTGTAGGAATCTGTGCATTGGGCCTGTAGTAGTAATATATCTTTAGATTACACATATAAGTGTGTGTGTGTGTGTGTGTGTGTGTGTGTATTTACACATATATGATTTGTTGTAAGAAATTATCACCCTAGCTGGTTTGGCTCAGTGTATAGTGTTGCCCTGCTGCCTGAAAGGTCCCAGGTTTGATTCTTGTCAAGGGCACATACCTGGGTTGTGGGCTCAATCCCCAGTAGGAAACATGCAGTGCCAATGTTGTAAATCCCAGTCTCCCAGTGTAGCTCAACTCAAGTGCTCAGGCAGAGAAAGCAAATTTTCCTTTCTCCCCCTTTTTTTATCTATTCTAGCCCTCAGTTTATCAGATGATGCCCGCCTACAATGAGAGCAACACTTTTTATTCAGCCTACCAATTCACATGATAATCTCATTGAGAAACCTCCTCAGGGACAGACCCAGGAATAAAGTTTGGTCAAATATCTAGGCAATTCCACAATCCAGTCAAGTTGACACATAAAATTTCTCATCACATCATGGTTAGATTAGAAATGTATTGCTTAATTTTCAAATACTTGTAGTTATACTTTTGTAGGCTTTATTAGTTCCTCTATGGTCAGGGATCTTACTCTATTTTACATTATTAGAATTTTATTGAAATGTTATTATTTGACTCAGTATGTGGTCAATTTGAGTAACTGCTTTAAGTGAACTTGAAAATAATATGTACTCTCTAGTTGTTGAATGCATTGCTTTGTATGTGTCAATTAAGTTAAGTTTGTTAATCATGTTGAATTATTTTCTGTGTAATAATTTTAGGTATACTTAATCTAACAGTTCCTCAGAAAATATCTCACAATTGAAACCAGACATCAAATGGGTCTAGCTGCCTATTAAGCAGACAGAGGGGTGAATCATGTATGAGCTTTTATTTTAATAACTAGAGGCCTGGTGAACAAAATTCATACATACGATGGTATGTCCTTCAGCCCAGCTTGCTCCTCTCAAATCTAGGGCCCTAGACGGATGTCCAACTGCCCGTTTAGGATCGGGCCTAAACGGGCAGTAGGACATCCCTCTCACAATCCAGGACTGCTGGCTCCCAACTGCTACTGCCTGCGGTCCTGATTGCCTCTAACCACTTCTGCCTGCCAGCCTGATCACCTCCTAAAAATTCCCCTGACAGCCTGATTGATGACTAATTGCTCCCCTGCCAGCCTGTTTGCCCCTAACTGCCCTATCCTGTGGGCCTGGTCACCCCTAACTGCCCTCCCCTGCAGGCTTGATGACCCCAACTGCCCTTCCTTGCAGGTCTGGTTCCTCCCAATTGCCCTCCCCTGCTGGCCATCGTGTGCTGGCATTTTGTGTCCACATAGGGGCAGAATCTTTTGACCACATGAGGGCAGTCATCTTGTGTGTTGGAGTGATGGTCAATCTGCATATTTCTCTTTTATTAGATAAGATAGAAGCCTGGTGCACGGGTGGGGGCCAGCTGGTTTGCCCTGAAAAGTGTCCTGGATCAGAGTGGGTGTTCCCTTGGGGTATTGGGTGGCCTGAGTGAGGGGGCTATGTTGGTTTGTAGGTCAGCCACATCCCCAGTGACCCAAGCAGAGGCCCTGGTATCTGGGATTTATTTATCTTCTGTAATTGAAACTTTATAGCCTGGAGTGAAACCAAACCTTCTGCTCAAACAGCCATTGAAACTTTGTTGTCTTAAGCAGAGGCCTGTATGCCAGAGTGTGCAGAATGCTTGGCTTCTTCCATCACCAGGGGCAACCCAGGCCTCCCTCCTGCTCTCTCTGTGGCCATAGCCATCTTGATTGTGTTAATTTGCATACTTGCTCTGCTTGGCTGGTGTGCATGGTTTATGGGTTTAGCAGAGGTATGGTCAATTTGCATATTACTCTTTTATTAGATAGGATGCCAGCAATATTGTAGAGCAGCAGGTCATCCATGAAAACTGCTCTGCACTCCACCCCTCATAAACCAGCTGCTTAAATTGGGTAGAAGGACAAAGATTACATGTGGAAGATGGCAAAATGAATAAGAATGGTTTTGCAAAAGGATTAAAAATGGGTAAAATGGTTACATATTACAGCCAATGAGACCTGGGGCTCCAAAGGGTGGGTACCTTTGGTATTCCATTGTCTTTAAAAGTTAATCTTTTCATGACGATATATAGTTCTCAAATGAGAATGTACCCCATTCAATGGTTAACTCCCATATATATGTCCTGGGACATACAATTCCCAGCCAGATCAGAATATGTTTTCTTTAATAAGAACAAAACAATCATGGTAACAGCATGATTAATATTTCTTATAACTATAGCTAGTTGCTACTATTATATTTCTGTCTCTAACAGAATGATTGTGTATATGTCTATTCATACTTTTAGAATTGCACTGTTTACCTGATATATTTTGAAAGCATGAGATTAGCTACACAGAAATTGATATTTATTTCCTGTGAATGTACCTTTATATCATTATGAAATATCTCTTGCCCTGGTGTAGGTCAGTGATCATCAACCTATGAAGATGAGATTCAATTCCTGGTCAGAGCACATGCCCAGGTTGCAGGTTTAGTCCCTGGTTAGGGGAGTTTAGGAGGCAGCCAATAAATGATTCTCATCATTGATGTTTCTATCTCTCTCCCTCTTTTCCTTTGAAAGAAATGAAAGAAAAAGAAATATCTTATTTATTTCTAACTAGAGGCCCAGTGCAGGAATTCATGCACAGGTGGGGTCTGACTGGCCCACCCTGATGGAGGCCCCTCGGGCTGGGCCAGTGAGAAGCAGGGACCATTGACAGTTGGCCGTCTGGTCCCATCCCCAATTGGGGTGTTGGGAGCCAATTGGGGGACAGAAAAGTCAGGGGTTGAGAGGTCAAATCAGAGCCTGGATCAGGCTGGTTGGCTGCCACAGTGTGCATCATAGCCATCGATGGTTCCGAGCATTCTTGTCATTTTGTCATTCTTGGGCTTTTATATATAGAGATAATGCTTCTCCAAAGTCTAATTTTACTCTTCTTAATATAGTTATCTCATCTTTCTTTTGGTTAATGTTTGCAGAGTATATTTTTCTCTCATTTTACTTTTGACATTTCAGTTTATTTACAAGGCATGTCTCCTTATAAGCAATTTGTTTATTATTTAACCCAGCCCAACGATATTAGTATTTAGCTTCTTTTTAGGGTCAGAGGTATATCTGTCTTTTTCATAAAATAGTGCGTATCTAGAAACATACCTTGC
>JAAGEH010000012.1:39526015-39628325 GCA_011751065.1 Lasiurus cinereus | reverse complement strand
ACCTTGCATATAAGAAATGCTAATTGTTATTGAATTAATGACTAAATAAATGAACTCCCATTCTAGTTATCTTTAGCATCAATTATCACTTCCTTTATCACAGTTCCTATCCCCCCATAGATGATAATCAGCTTTCCCCATTTGTCTCTGTTCATAAAGGCAGCAATTTTGTCAAATAATTCTCCTTCATTCTATGTAATATTGAGCTCAATATCTATCTATTATCTATCTATACATGAATATATATGTATATATCCATATATTGATATATGTGCATATCCCTACTTCTATTTTAGATGCCTATCTAGGTCCAAAATTAAAACCTGATTCAGGTAGTGGAGTTTAGCTTCATATATTCATAAAATCTATTTACTAATTACACTACATAATATACCTTTATAACATATACTGCCTACTGTTACAGATAAATTAGTGTGAAATGATGTCTTCATATGTCTCAATCCAAGTACTGAATTTCCCTGTTTAAATATCCTAGACATGGCAAAATAGAATAACATATTCTTTAGAGTGATATATTAATATAAAGTGAAATTTCAGGAAACCTCATGAACCTTAAGAAAAATACAAGCTAGTATAACTTTTTTTTTCTAAAAGGGTGTGAAGTAGTCATTATTTACTAGAAAACATATTTGAGTTTATATGCAGTCATTGTGAATAGTTCATATTTAAAACTATGATAGATAAATTTAAATATAAAAATATTTTAATTAATTATATTTGTCAAAACTATCTTACACAGTTGCAAGTTTACTTTGCTATTTAAAAAGATAGTGATACTTACGTATAACTTAGAAAGATCCAGTTTGAAATTTGGACACGACATGCACATACATCATTTATATTTTGATTATATTATAAGTGCCGACAAGGTGTTGTGCTCATGAATAATTCAAATAGTCTGAAAGAAAGGGCTTTTTACATTCCATTCCAGAGTTTTGTTTTTCAGACATGATGTCTTAACAATCTGAAATGTGTGTAACTGATGGAATGTGATTAGAAATACACTGTGATATGACAGTTAAAAATTATTCCCTTATGTACAATTCTTACAGGCTATATATATGATATAAAATATGTACAGTAGTTCCAAGTATAAGTCACAGACACGTAAAAAGCAACCAATATGTACAATTTCTTTTGTATGCAAGATAGAAGAAAACTGAAATATAAGAGCATAGTATTTGTGCAATTAACTTGGCTTTAGTTCCAGGGAGCTGTAGTGAGATTGGAAGATGGAAAGACAGACAACTAATTCAAAAATATCTATGGTTAATTATTGGTGTGGAAGACTGGGATTTGATATTCTTGGTATCTTTAAAATTAATCTTAGAATTATCCCACTTTGGGACACAAAGGAAATGTTTATCTGCTGTCTTTGTTCTCTAAGTGGTTGATGGCACTCCTACACATTGTAAACCTCTAATGTTCAAGATTACATATGTGTTGGTGTTAAATGGATTCCCACAGACATTCCATGTAGATAGAAGACAGAAATGAGAATTTATGGCCTTGAAGTAATAAGCAGAAAAGGTTTAATTTACACCAGGTACTATTTTATCTGCAAAGCAGTGCTGGGAGCAAAGACAGGTCCTTGAGATTTACAGTAATACCTAAAGGTGTCCCAAGAAGCCAACTCAGCTATATTAGACCAATCAGCCACAAAGCCTCCTCAAGGTAGTAACCCAATCTCTTAAAGGACATAATAACAGTTTTTCTCCAAGGCAATAATTGATACTTTCCATTTGCTTTTTCTACCACCCATACTAGATTTATCTCACCCTTGGCCTTTATTTTTGCTGGTCAAGTTTGTTTACCAGAAGTTATGGCCCTTATTTGCCTTACAATTGGCCTTCTGTGATTGTTGCAATTGCCTGTTTGTAGTTACCACAAAATAGAAAAGAACCAAGAGAAATCCAGATAATGCCCCAGTTACTAGATATACTCTCATCTTTCCTCACCATGTAGCCAATGTCTACTTTGGTTATTGGCCATTATCCCCTCAGTACAGTAACTCTTTGATTTGATTGATGGTGAATGGAAGGAGGAGTCTAAAGTGACCAAGTATTAGTCAAAGCTTCAATTTCAATTAAACCCTAATTGAGCTACTTGTGGAAATATTTTTGAGGAGCAAGAACCACTAATCTAGAAGAGCCTGAAGTATTAGGGACAAAAATCACAAAATTTTCCAAGTTAATTTTTTAAAGTTATTTTAAAAGGAACCGATACCACTTCCATATCTCAATACCCAGACTCTTGTATTCTGGCTGTTAGGAACACATCACTATTTATCCACAATTGGCAATATATAAAATAGCTATGAATTGATATTTTGAATTTAGAGTCTCAGCTGAGCCTTTCACAGGCTACTAGTATTTAACTCTTCTATTAGACTAATTCTTTCAGCTATTGGTATCTATTTTAAGATCAAATTATGATCATATGCCATAGATACATGTTCTTTGCAGCAAAATGTATTCAACAATCTGAATCAACATTATATGAAGTCATGCCAATTGATCAGACTTATGCAAATGTCTGTATGGAATAGGCATCATGGTCAGGAAAAGCAAACTTATATTTGGAAATGATATCAGTTCTATAAAAGACAAATCACTACTCCCTTGAGGATGGAAAATATTCCTCCAGGATAACCTATATGTCACCAAGTGACTCACTTACCTCATCAAATGATAGTGTAGGCTAAGAAGTTGGCATCAGTCTCAGTTGCTGAAAGTCTACAATACATTCTTCAATGTCAATAATCAGAACCACCTTGATAAGAGGCAACCATGCTGCTGAGCCCATGGATGGCCATCAGCACCATGGCCAGTCTGTTTATATGCTCATTGTGCCAACACTGAGTGGCTGCATGAAGTTGGCTGACTTCTACAGAATGACTAATCCTGGCCACTTGGGTTTAGAGTTCCTCTTCTAAAAGTAATTGACAAAATAAAACAACAACAACAAAATGATAAACACATATTATCTTCACTTCCGTATCATCTACATGCCTTTTCCTTAGACTTCTTCCATTTTCTAAATTTTGTTCTCTCTATATTACTCACTAATATACCAAGCCACTTACCACTACACAAAAGTCTATGTATATCTGGACCTTAGGCTTTATACTTTGTCTCTATACAAAGTAAACAAATAAGGGTATATGTTTCAACCATAACTTCTGGGAGATATTCTTTTTTTGCTATCTTTTAGAGCCACTCCTGAGTGAAACTTTATTGTGACAGCAGTATCTCTACTGCTTTTGATTCTCATTACTGCCAAAACTTGAAAAGAATAAATTTTCCCAGTCAATAGTTATATAGCCAGTATTAAAGGGTATGTTTTTCTCCTCCAGAAAATGTACTGCTAAACCATAATAGCCATGGTTTAGACAGCCATTTTGAAAAATTTGTGGTAATTCATCATCATCTGCCACAAACAGGTTAGTTCTTTTAAAGCCAAATCAATAAATAAACAAATAAATAAACAAATAAATAAATAAATAAGATACAATTCTTGCATACTTTCAATCTTTAATTGAAATACTAATTTCTTCAGTCTCTACAAGATACAAAATTACTTTGTATTACTCTATTTTACATGAGTTGGAAAATGTTGGAGCTTCTACCTGCCTTTACTACTGTTATAATTCTTATTCCACAGGTTAGGTAACCAATATGATAGAAGTATAATGTATGAGATGGTCACATTTGTCTGCCAGTACAGATTTAAGAATAAAAATAGAAGAGACAAGATCATCTCTTCATAATGTTGGATTTGGTATCACTTTAATTCCTTTCTGGGTGAGATCAAGTACTATGTAGAAAAGGATAACATACTTTCTATGTTCCATTCAACACTCAAAGTTATTTGAAATGTGTCCAAAATCAATAAATTAAATCAAAGACTTAAATATACAGGAGTATTTTTACTTTAAATATGAATATGACAGACTGATATTTATTGAATATTGATGTTAGAAAACCATGTATATCAGGCATGGACCTAGGTTAGTTTGAAACATGATGGTAAATACTAAAGGATTAAGATTGTCTTCAGGAATTATAATGTATATCATATATTTACATGTACTCTAAAGTGCTCAGTTTTTATTTTGAGAAAATATAAACAATTATTTTCTAAAAGAAAATTCTAAAATTGATGATTAAATATATCTTTAAAAATATCTACAAAAAAAATAGAGGAGAGATGTCAGAGGAATGGAAGTATTGAGAGAACCTCTTGGCCTCTCCATTTGAATTTTCAACAATTTGAACCGCTATAATTTAACGGAGGATTTCCTGCTTAATACACAAACACACCCGAGAGATATACACACTGAAATATATAAAGGTGGCAAAGTGGCAGTAAACTGAGCAGGTAAGAAGGGAGACAAGCAGTGGATGCAGCCCTACAGCCTGGAGCTCACGAGGGGCTCAGCCTACAGAGGGGAGGCATCAGGCCTTCAATGCAGCTGGGAGAAGCAATGAGATTCAGTGGGCATTCCTGCAGGAATGTTCAGGATCAGGTGCAGATGAGCCCAGTGAGCTGGGAAGGGCATAGCACAAAGGTGTGATCACAGTTGTCTTATGGTTGCCATTCCAGACAGAGAATCAAAACTGGAGGTTGGCCACCCCTTAACCTCCCAGAGCTTGTCTCCCTTTGCCCTTGGTGTCAGGCAGCAGGCACATTCTATAAAATAAAAGGGCAATATGCAAATTGACTCCAACAGCAGAATGACCATAATGACCACTGGACCAGTCACTATAAGGCGCACTGACCACCTTTTGGTCCCTTTCCTCAGTTGGCAGGCAGCAATCACCCAATGGTGAAGGGGGAGCTGGGAGTGGGTGGCGGCGGGGAGCTGAGCCAGCTCTGGGAAGCTGGGGAAGATCGCCCTGATCACAGGACAGTCTTAGGGACCATACCCACACACGAATTTTGTATTCCGGGCCTCTGGTTCTATATATGCCACAGCCATCACAGATAAACAAAGAATCATGCTAGAATACTAGGAAACTATATGTCCCTGAATTTAGTAATCTATAAGAAATAGATAAGTTTTAGAAATATATAACCATCCTAGACTGAATCATGAAGAATTGGAAAATCTAAATAGACTAATTAAGATTGAGGAAATTAAAACAACTATCAAAACCTCCTTTAAAATAAAAGTAAGAAACATCTGCTGTCTACAAGAAACCTACCTCAGAAAAAGAGATGCACACAGAATGAGGGTAAAGGGATAAAAGATGGTATTTCAGGCAAATGGAAATGAAAAATAAGCTGGGGTTGCAATACTTATATCTGACAAATTAGATCTCAAAGTGAAGGACATAACAAGAGATAAAGAAGGCCACTTCATAACACTAAAAGGAACAATCCAACAAGAAGAAATAACTCTGGTAAACATATACGCATTCAACATAGGAGAACCTATATACATAAAAAAACCTCTTGGAGGATATTAAGGGAGAGATTGACAGCAATACAATCATAGTAGGAGACTTTGATACCCCACTGTCACCACTGGACAAATTCTCTAAACAAAAAATCAGCAAAGAAACATCAATTCTAAATGACTCATTAGATCAGATGGAATTAATTGACATCTTCAAAATATTTTACCCCAAAGCTAGAGAAATACATTCTTCTCCAGAGCACATGGGTCATTTTCAAAGATAGACCATATGTTGAGTCATAGGAAAAGTCTCTTCAAATTCAAGAAGATAGCAATCATACCAAGCATTTTCTCAGATCACAGTGGCATAAAACTGGAAATCAACTATAATAAAAACAATAGAAAGAAATCAAACACATGGAAACCAAACAGCATGCTATTAAACAATGACTGGGTAACCAGAGAGATCAAGGAAAAAATAAAAAACATCATGGCAACAAATGACAATGACAACACAATACAAAATTTATGGGACACAGTGAAAGCAGTCTTGAGAGGGAAGTTCTTGGCTCTATAAGCCTACTGCAAAAACAGGAAACAATGGTAATAAATTTTCAAACCCTACAACTTAAAGAGCTAGAAAGAGAGCAAGAAGAAAAGCCCGATTTATGCAGAAGAAAGGAAATAGTAAAGATCAGAGTGGAAATAAACAACATGGAGACCAAAGAAACAATTCAAAAGATCAACAAAACCAACTGCTGGTTCTTTGAAAGGATAAACAAGATTGATGGACCTCTAGCCAGGCTCACCAAGAAGCAAAGAGAGAAGACCCAAATAAATAAAATCAGAAATGAAAGAAGAGAAATAACACCAGACCTCACCGAAATACAAAGGATTGTTAGAAAATACTATGAACAACTTTATTCTAACAAATTAGACAACCTGCAAGAAATGGACATATTCCTAGAAACATATAATCTTCCAAAACTCAATCAGGAAGAATCTTAACAGCTCAATAGTCCATAAACTATGGAAGAAGTTGAAGCAGTCATCAAAAAGCCTCCAGCAAACAAAATCCCGGGCCCAGATGGCTACAGAGGAGAGTTTTACCAAACATTGAAGGAAGAATTAAAACCTATCCTCCTCAGACTATTTAAAAATATTCAAGAAGAAGGAACACGTCCAAACACATTCTATGAAGCCAGCATCACCCTAATACCAAAACCAGATAAAGACAACACAAGGAAAGAGAATTATAAGCCAGTATCTCTCATGAACAACTCCAAAATCCTCAACAAAATTCTAGCAAATCGGATCCAGCAGTACATCAGAAAGATTGTACACCATGACTAAGTAGGATTCATCCCAGGAATTCAAGGATGGTACAATATCTGCAAATCAATAAAGGTGATACATCACATAAACAAATTGAGAGATAAAAATCACATAGTCTTATCAATTGATGCAGACAAAGCATTTGACAAAATCCAACACCCTTTCTTGATAAAAACTCTCAGCAAGATGGGAATAGAAGGATCATACCTCAACATCATAAAAGCCATATATGATAAACCCACAGCTAACATCATACTCAATGAGCAAAAACTAAACCCATTTCCCCTAAGAACAGGAACAACACAGGGATGTCCACTCTCACCTCTCCTGTTCGACATAGTACTGGAAGTATTAGCCATTGCAGTTAGACAAGAAGAAGAAATAAAAGGTGTGGAAATTGGAAAAGAAGAAGTAAAGCTGTCCTTATTTGCAGATGACATGTACATAAAAAACCCGAAGGTCTCCATTCAAAAACCAATTGACTTAATAAATGTATTCGGCAATGTAACGGGATACAAAATTAATGCCAAGAAATCTGTGGCATTTCTATACACTAATGGTGAAATTACAGAGAGACTCAAAAAGCAATCCCATTTACCATCACACCAAAAAAATTAAGATACCTAGGAATAAACCTAATTAAGGAGGTAGAAGACCTATATGCAGAAAATTACAGGACACTGAAAAAAGAGATAGAGGAAGACCTAAACAGATGGAAGAGCATACTATGCTCATGGATTGGGAGAATCAACATCATTAAAATGTTCATACTACCCAAAGCAATCTATAGATTCAACGTACTATCAATTAAAATACCAAAGACATATTTCACAGACCTAGAAAGAACTCTTCAAGGATTCATCTGGAACAAAAAAAAGACCGCAAATAGCCACAGCAGTTCTGAGAAAGAATAATAAAGTAGGTGGGATCTCAATACCAGATTTCAAGCTATATTACAAAGCAACTCTTCTCAAAACAGTCCGGTACTGGCACAAGAACAGGCATATAGACCAATGGAATAGAATAGAGAATCAATGTATCCACCCAAACCACTATGCTCAATTAATATTTGACAAAGGAAGCATGAACATACAATGGACTCAAAACAGCCTCTTCAATAAATGGTGTTGGGAAAATTGGACAGATATATACAAAAAAATGAAACTGGACCACCAACTTACACCAAATACAAAAATAAACTCAAAATGGATACAGGACTTAAACATTAGACGGGAAACCATAGAAATATTAGAGGATTCCACAGGCAGCACAGTCTCAGATATATGCCGAAAGAACTCACTGATACTGCTCCATGGACAATGGAAGCTAAAGAAAAAATAAACAAATGGGACTACATCAAAATAAAAAGCTTTTGCACAGAAAAAGAAACCATTAACAAAACAAGGAAGCCCACTGTATGGGAGAACATATTTGCAAATATTATCACTGATAAAGGTTAAATCTCCAACATCTACAGCCAATTTATACAACTTAATAAAAGGAAGATAAACGATCCAATAAAAAAATGGGCAACAGACCTAAATAGAACCTTTTCAAAAGACGACAGAAGGAAGATCAAGAGGCACATGAAAACATGTTCAATGTCTAATTATGTGAGAGATGCAAATTAAAATGATAATGCGATACCATCTCACACCTGTCAGAATGACAATCATCAACAAATCAACAAAGGAAAAGTATTGGAGAGGATGCAGAGAAATAGGAACCTTTGTGCACTGTTGGTGGGAATGCAGACTGGTGCAGCCACTGTGGAGAACAGTATGGAGTTTCCTCAAAAAACTAAAAATGGAACTCCCATTTGACCCAAGCAGTCCCACACTTAGGAATATATTCTAAGAAAGTAGAAACACCAATCAGAAAGGATTTATACATCCATATGTTCATAGCAGCACAATTTACAATAGCTACAATTTGGAAATAGCCTAGGTGCCCACCAGCAGATGAGTGGATCAGAAAACTGTGGTACATCTACACAATAGAATTCTATGCTGCCATTAAAAAGAAGGAATTCTTACTATTTGCAGCAACCTGGATGGAACTGGAGAGCATTATGCTAAGTGAAATAAGCCAGTCAATGAAGGAGAAACACCATCTGATCTCACTCATTTGTGGATAATAAAGAACATTATAAACTGATGAACAAAAGCAGCAAAGCAGCAAACAGACTGTCAAATTACAGTAGGAAGATTAAGGAGAGGTGGGGTAGATAAGAGATCAACTAAAGGACTTGTATGCATGCATATAAGCATAACCAATGAACACAAGACACTGGGGGGTTGGTGTGTGCCTGGGAGGGGAGGGGGCAATGGGAAGATATGTATATATGTAACACAATAAAAAATAAAATAAAATAATAAAAATAAAATAAAAGTTAAGAAACTAGAGAGCTTTCTTAATAAATTCTACTGAACATTCAAAAATTTAACATTTATCCTTTTCAAACTTTTCTAAAACATTAGAAAAGAGGCAATATTTCCTAACACATTTTATGAGGCAAAAATAATCCCCAAATCAAAATCTAACAAGTATTACACATAAACATGCAAAACTAGAGACCAATATTTCTGATGCATACAAATGCAAAAACCCAAAACAAATTACTAGTAAATTGAATACATCAATATATTACAAAAATAATATATCAGAACCAAGTGGGGTTCATTCCAAAGATATAAAAGATTTTGAACATAAGCAAATCGATGAATATAATACACCACTTTAACAAAACAAAGGATAAAAATGTTATGATCATATCAATAGATGCAAGAAACAATTTAATAAGAATATCTATTTTTAATTAAAACACTCAATGCATTGGGTATAAAAGAAAAGTACCTCAATGTAATAAATGCCATATATGAGATGCTCTCAGTTAATATCATACTCAGTGGTGAAAAACAAAACGTTTTCTCTAAAATCAGGAAAAAAAACAAGGATGCCCAATCTCACCACTCTTATTCCACATAGTTCTGGAAGTCCTAGCCAGAACAATCAGGCAAAAGAAGTAAATAAAATATATCAAAATTAAGAATGAAGCCCAGCTGTTGTGGCTTAGTATTTGAGCATTGGTCCTTGAACCAGGAGGTCAGGGTATGATTCTTGTCCAGGGCATATGCCCAGGTTGTGGGCTTGACCCCCACTAGGTGCATGCAGGAGGCAGCCAACCAATGTTTGTCTCTCATTAATGTTTCTATATCTCTAGCCCTCTCCCTTCCTCTTTCTAAAATCAATAAAAATATATTTAAATTGAGAATGAAGAAGTAAAAGTGTCACTCTTTGAAGATGACATGAATCTGTATTGTTTTTATTTTATTTTATTTTATTGTTTAAGGTATTACAAATAGTAGTACATATATCTCTTTTTTTTTGCCCCATTAACATTCTCCCAACTTTTCTTAGCCCCAGCACATACACTCTCCTTAAACATTCCACCAAAAAAGTACTAGAAACAATAAATAAATAAAGTTTCAGGTTACAAAATCAATATATAAAAATCCACTAACAATAAAATTTCAGAAAAAAAATCAATTTCTTTTGCAATGGCAATGGAGAGAATAAAATACTTAAGAATAAACTCATCAAAAGATTTCAATAGCCTATATACTGAAAACTACAAAGCATTATTAAAAGATATTGAAAAAACATGATGAAATGGAATGATACTCATGTCCATGGGTTGGAATTATCAACATGGTTAAAATGTCATATTATCCAAAACAATATTAATGTAATCCTCACCAAAAGCCCAATGCCATTTTTAAAAAATAGATCAAGGAGAATCCAAGATGGCAGCATAGGTAAACACCTACACTGCTGCCTCGCACAACAATTTCAAAACTACAACTAAAAGACAGAACGGACATCATCCAGAACTACAGGAAAGCTGGCTGAGTGGAAGTTCTACAACTAGAGGGAAAGAGAGGGGCTCACAGAAACCCAGAGGAGCTGCAAAAAGCTGAGGTACGGAAACACGTGTGTGGAGAGAGCGGGTGCCAGAGTGCCTGGCTGGTTTTCTCTGATGGGAGGGAGACAGAGACTCTCAAAGGCATTGAACCCCTTATCCTACGACACTAAACCCCAGATCCAGCCGAAACTCATAAGGGGGTAGTTTGGACTGTGAAAAGGGAGAAGTGCACGGAAATTAGGGGAGTCGCAAAAGATCAAAGGCCTGGTGGCACGCACGGCACTGCGCACAGGACAGATTGCTGATTGTGCCCCTGGCTTTCGCGAGTGGGCGGGAGACAGACCCTCCCAACTGTGCCACTTCTGAGTCCACTAAGCCCCTGTTTGGGGCGAAACCCTGGGGACCTAGTCTTGTGTGGTCCTGGTGCGCAGGGGAGCCAGAGGGGCAGCGGTCTAGAGGCACTGCAGACACTCAGGCACAAGGACCGCTCCAGCGATTCCCCAGTCACGTGAGACTCAGGGGCCCTGGAGGGCAGGGCCGACTGGAAGACAAGGTGGTCCCTTAAGCCCTGAGACTCCACCCATCCCAAGCTCAACAGAGACTTCTTCGGTTTTGCAAGTCTGGTATCATAAAGCTGAATTCAACACAGAAGTTTCCCCGAAATAGTGGAAATGCTGAGACAAGGGAAGGGATTACAAACAAAAGAAATGGAGGGGGGAAAAAAACTGGATATAGAGTTCAAAACCACGTTTATAAGGTTTTTCAAGAATATGCTAGAAAAGTTGGATAAATTTAGTGAGACCCAAGAGGTGATGAAAAAGTACATACTAGAGACACTGACTGAAATAAAAAAATATTATACAGAGTCCTAACAGCAGACTAGAGGATGGCAAGAATCAAGTCAAAAATTTGAAATATAAAGAATCAGAAAACACTCAACTGGAAAAGCTAGAAGAGAAAAGAATCCAAAAATGTGAAGATAATGTAAGGAGGCTCTGGGACAGCTATAAGCGTACCACATCAGAATTGTAGGGGTGCCAGAAGAAGAGAGAGAGCAAGATACTGAAAACCTATTTGAAGAAATAATGACTGAAAACTTCCCACATCTGGTAAAAGATATAGACTTTCAAGTCCAGGAAGCACACAGAACCCCATATAAAAGGAATCCAAAGAGGACTACACCAAACACATCATAATTAAAATACCAAGAGCAAAAGACAAAGAGAGAATATTAAAAGCAGCAAGAGAAAAACAGTTCATTACCTACAAGAGAGCACCCATACGACTGTCAGCTGATTTCTCAACAGAAACGATTCAGGCCAGACGGGAGTGGCAAGAAATATTCAGCCGAGACCGGTTTGGCTCAGTGGATAGAGGGTCGGCCTGCGGACTGAAAGGTCCCAGGTTTGATTCCGGTTGGGGGCATGTACCTTGCTTGCGGGCACATCTCCAGTGTGGTGTGTGCAGGAGACGGCTGATCGATGTCTCTCTCTCATCGATGTTTCTGACTTTCTATCCTTCTCCCTTCCTCTCTGTGAAAAATCAATAAAATATATTTTTTTTTTAAAATTTTAAAAAAAGAAATATTTAACGTGATGAATAGCAAGAACCTACAACCAAGAATAATCTATCCAGTAAAGCTATCATTCAGAATTGAAGGGCAGATAAAGAGCTTCACAGAGAAGAAAAAGCTAAAGGAGTTCATCAACTCTAAACCAGTATTATATGAAATGCTGAGAGGTACTCTTTTAGAAGAGGAAGAAGAAAAAGGTAAAAGCCAAAAAAATTATGAACAACAAATACATATCTATCAACAAGTGAATCTAAAAATTAAGTGAATTAAAAATTTGATCAATAGAATAAACTGGTGAATATAATAGAATCAGGAGCACAGAAAGGGAGTAGACTGATAATTCTCAGTGGGACAAAAATCATAAAGCAACAAACAGACTGTGAAATTACAGCAGAAAGATTAAAGTTAGGTGAGGTAAATAAGTGATCAATCAAAGGACTTGTATGCATGCATATAAGCATAACCAATGATCACAGACACTGGGGTGTTGGGGTATGCCTGGGAGGGAAGGGGGAAGCAATGGGGAGACATGTATAAAAATTAATAAAAATTAATAAAAATAAAAAAATAAAGCATATGCCAGGCAAATACATACATACATACATACATACATACATACATACATACATACAACAGAATGAGGAGAGTGAGGGTGGGTTACCCACTGTGGATTTCCTCCTCACCCACATTCCTCAGCTCCAGACCTGCAGCTTCCTCTATGTCCTCTCACCTGGGTCCACAGCCGGAGATGCTGCTCCCTGCCCCATGGGCCAGCCTCTGCCAGCCTAAAATAGGCTACACCCAAGGAACCCCAGAGGCCTCCACTTCATTCAGCCACTGCCAGCACCTTGGCCCGGGGAAAATGTCGCGCCCCTCCCAAGGCCACATGACTTCATTAAAAGTTATAAAAGTTTTGCTCCTAGAGGATCTGTCACTCAGGACTCACTATGTCTCTGTCACGGCAGCAGCTGAAGTCTGATCTATCTACTCAGCAAAGCAGATAATCCTCAGTGTTGCCCAGAGCCAATGCCCTCCACAGTCATTTGCCGAGCTTTTTAAAAATGTACACCACGGAGCATCTCTCTTGACTATGAGGACTCAGGAGGTCCTGAATGTGTATTGTTTTGTTTTAAATACTCTGAAGTGATTCAGCCTGGCCAGCATGGCTTGGTGGTTGAGCATTTACCTATGAACCAGAAATTGAAGTTCAGTTCCTGGTCAGGACATATGCCCGAGTTGCGAGCTGGATCCCCCAATGGGATGCATGCTAAAGGCAGCTAATCAATGATTCTCTCTAATCATTGATGTTTCTATCTCTCTTTCCCTCTCCCATCCTCTTTGAAATCAATAAAAATATTTAAAAAATAGAACAAAAGTTTATAATTTGTATGGAACTACAAAAGACCCCAAAAGCAAAAGCAATCTTGATAAATGGGAATGAAATCCAGAAATATCACACTACCTGACTTCAAGTTATAATACAGAGTAATGATAATTAAAATATTATGATATGGCCAACACCTGTTTGGCTCAGTGGATAGGGCATCATCCTGCAACTGAGGGGTCCCAGGTTTGATTCTGGGCATGTACCTTGATTGTTAGGGCACATCTTCAGTGAGATGGCTGATCGATGTTTCTCTCTCATCGATGTTTCTAGCTTTCTGTCCCTCTCCCTTTCTCTCTGTAAAAAAAAAAAAATCAATAAAATATATTTTTAAAAAAATATCATGACATTGGCAGAAAAACAAAAACACAGATCAATGGAACAGATTAGAGCCCAGAAATAAAACCACATGTAAATGGGCAAATAATTTTGACAAAGAAGCCAAAATACGTACAATAGAGAAAAGAAAGCCTCTTTAATAAATATTGCTGGGAAAATTGGAAAGCCACATATAAAAGAACAAAAGTAGATTAGTTTGTCTTGATGTACAAAAATTAATTCAAAATGGATCAAAGACCTAAATATAGGCTCTGAAACAATGAAATACATAGAAGAAAACATAAGTACTTGGCTATTTAGATAATATTTATGATGAGACTATATCAAATTAAAAGCTTATGCACAACAAAAAAGTAAAATCAAAAACAAAAAAAGCATCAACAAAACAAAAGGCAACCAACCAAAAGGGAGATGATATTCACAAAACAAAAGTTCCAACGGGGGGGGGGGTGTTAATATGGAAAGTATATGAAGAACTAATATAACTTAACACCAAATAAACAAGCAGTCCAATGAAAAAAATGGTCAAAAGATATGAACAGACATTTCTCCCAAGAAGACACAAATGGCCAACAGATATATGAAAAGATGCTCAACTTCACTAGCTATTAAGAAATACACATCAAAACTGCAATAATATACACCTCACACCTGTTAGAATGAACAAGACAGGTAATAAAAAGTGTTGGAGAGGTTATGGATATAAAGGAACCCTCTGCTGAAACCAGTTTGGCTCAGTGGATAGAGCGTCATCCTGTGGACTGAAAGGTCCCAGGTCAAGGGTAGGTATCCTGGTTGTGGGCACATCCCCAGTAGGAAGTGTGCAGAAGGTGGCTGATCAATGTCTCTTTTTCATTGATGTTTCTAACTCTCTATCCCTCTTCCTTCCTATCTGTAAAAAATCAATAAAATATATTTTAAAAAATAAAATAAAATAAATAAAGGAGCCCTCATTTATTGCAGATGGAATTGTAAACCGGTATAGCTACTAAGGAAAACAGTATAGTAATTCTTCAAAAAATGAAGAATAGAGTTACCATGTGACCCAGAAAACCCTCTTCTGAGTACCCCCAAAACTCTAAAACATTTTTCACAAAGATATATATACCCCTATGTTCATTGCAGCATTATTCATGTTGGCCAAGACATGGAGACAACCAAAGTGTCCTTCAATAGATGATTGATTAATGAAAGCCTGGTATATACAATGTGATAGTACTCAGTCTTAAGAAAAGATGAAATCCTGCCATTTTAGACAGCATGGATGGACTTTGAGAATATTATGTTAAGCAAAATAAGTCAGTCAGAAAAAGCTAAGAACCATATGATTTCATTCATATCTACACTAATAAAAAGATGCAAAATGACTGTACCTTTGTGAGGCCCACCAGCCAATCAGGAGCAAGTATGCAAACTAACCCAACAAAGATAGTGGATTAATTTGAATATGCAGGTGCTGAGCAGTTTGGGATGCCTGTTGTTGTCACCATGGTGACGACACAGGTGTTCTTCACTGCCTCAGCTGCTCAGCACCTTTGGGCAGCATGGGGAGGCAGAAATGTGGCTCCAGGCTGGAGCGAAAAGGTGTTTCTGGCTGGAGCAAAGGCATTGCCACCAGCCAGGGGAAGAAAGGCCCATTCTTGCCTGAATCTTCATGCATTGGTCCTGTAGTGTGAGATGTAAAACTGAAACTCATAGATGCAGACAACAGTATGGTGGTTACCAGAGGGAAATGGCTTGGGAGGGGAAATAAAGGGGGAAAATGTCTTCAATTATATATAGATAATAATCATACAAAAGTAATTTAATAGGTTACTAATTGAAATTCAATTTATAATTAAAAATGAAAATGTAATAAGAATATTGTTTTTTCATTATCACCATGGGAAATCTAATTAAAATTCTTAATGATGTTTTAAAAATTGTATTCACATATAATAAGAGAACATATCATTTTAATATATTGTTTTTTCCTAGATATATATTGTAAACTTTCAAAAATCAGTTTAAATTGATCCAAAGTCCCTCTATAAAACATTTTGTTATTGACTTAATATGTAAGTCACCAAATATATGCTTTGCTAAATGTCAAAATTAAAAAGAAATTAAACTAACTTTTAAAAAATTTTACTTCAGTACAAAGAAAAAGATAAAATCTTTTAAATTTTACATAAAAGTATCTTATATGAGTTTGATGATTTGATACCCAGATAGACCTCTTTTCAAAAAGTCTGAAGCTTTAGTTTTAAGATTTAAATATGTGTGTGTGTTTTAAACAATTTGTAAATCCTATTTATTAAAGAGGGGATATGCTAATTGACCATCACACCCTCACAAAAATGGTGGTGACCACAGTCAATCAGAAGGAAATATGCTAATTAACTGCCATGCCCTTAAGGAAGGCAGTGCCCACAGCCACAAGATGGCAGAGCCCAGTCCCCACAGCCCCACCAGGGTGGCAAGCATGCAGCAGAGATGGGCCTGCCCTCAGGCAGGTCCAGCCGCTCTGCCTATCTGCCTCGAGTCTCCCAGTCCCCTCAACCCCCAGTCACCAAGGGCTGGCCCAAAGCACAGGAAAGCCTTGGATGGCAGCTGCCTAGCCTCTCAGGGCCTCCCAAGGTTCAGGTAACCAGGGTCGGCTGAGACTTCTGCTGCCAGCAGTGGCAGCATAAGAGGTGTGTGAGGACGTTGCTTTTCCCTGATCACTAGGTCATCTTCCACCCCTGAGGGCTCCTGGACTGTGAGAGAGGGTAGGCCAGGCTAAGGGATCCCCCCTCCAGTGCGTGAAATTTGAGTACTATCTCAAAAAATAAGCATAAGCTGTTTTACTCTGTTCATTATAAATATTAGAATGGTGGATATTTAAGTTTACATTTCATTTACATCTATTGTTTCCAGATTTTTTTAAACAACCAGTTTCTTAAATTTATTTTAGAGAGAGAAATGGAGGAGAGAAAGAGAGAGAGAGAGAGAGGAAACATAAATGTAAGAGGGAAATATCAATTGGTTTCCTCTCACAGGCACCCAAACTGGGGATTGAATCCTCAACCTGGGTATGTGTCCTGAATGGGAAATCAAACCTGCCATCTTCTTTTGTGCTGAATGATGCTCCAACCAACTGAACCATACCAGCTAGGACTCTATAAACATTTTAAATAGAGCCTGAAAGCCACTGAATGCAAGTTTAATTTCAAATTTCATTTCTTTCTGAATTGCACCATCCTTAAGCAATGCATCATCATCACAGGTCATTGCACCTGTGAAATTAATCTGATAAAACACCCGTGTGACAGAGAAAATGATATATTATTGTGATTCATCACTAATGAACATCATCAGCCCATGATCTATTAGTATATTCCTCAAAGTATGGTGTCATTAAGAAAGAGTGAGTTCCTAGTGTTAAATTATGGTGTTGAAGGTAGTAGCTAGTGCCTGGCATACACAGGAGATAGCAAATAGATGTGCCAATATCAAACCAAATTCTCCTGAACTCTTTTTATTTTTTATTTTTATTTTTATTTTATTTTATTTTTTTGCTCAAAAGCATGAGATATGCATTTTTGCTATTAGGGTTTATGCTATAGGACAAAGCTAAATTTGCCCTTATTATTTATTTACTATTAGTTGTTTCCATTCTCTCTCTATAAATTATATCATTCATACACCTTACTCATGTTACATCACCAGTGAGGAATACAAACAATTTTATTTGAAAATAAAATACAAAAGAATTTGTAACATCTGTGAAAAAATAATTCTGCAAGGCTGTTCTTTCAAGTTTATATTTAGGCACACATATAACACAAATATACTGCACTTGACTAGCTCATAATACAGTGGTACCTTGAGATATGGGTTTACTTCATTCTGTAACCTTGAGGCGTGGGGAACTTATGAGAGACTCGAGTCAAGGTAAACTGGTGGGTCGTGTGCAGCCGGCCGATCAACGCGATTACTCCTATCTCAAATGTTGCTCATATTTCAAAGCAAAAATCGCTCGCTCGATGGCTCGTATCTCAAAAATCTCATATGTTAGGGCACTCGTATCTCGAGGTATCACTGTACTAGGATTTGGTAGGTAATTGTCCTATAAAGTCTTGTTAAAGCAATCTAATGAGAAAATTTAAGAGAAGTTAATTGAAAATAAAATTAAGATTTGTATATACAACAGAATTTTAAATTAGAGATTAAAAATTAGCAAAATTCAGAATCTAACTAGGTTATTTTTAATGTAAACTTGATTAGTTTAAATAACCTTAAATGAGACTGCAGATTTAGTAATTGTCATTTTGAACAGAGATTAAAAATTTTGCTCCTCTCTCAATGAGGCAAAGGGTTTTATCTGTTTTATTCATGTAACTTAGACATAGAATGGAGACCAATTAATATTAAGCACTTGGATATTTCTTGAGATAACTAATTAACTCTATTATATTAATAATGTCATGAAACAGATTCAGACTCCATAAATCATATACGCATTTAATAATATCTACATACATATATTTTTGAAACATGACTTCAGTTATTATTTCTCAAACATTAAAAATACCTTGTCAATATCACATTTTCATATCTTTATCAGAATATAAATAGACTTACATACTTTCATTGTAATTCCCTAGATTAAAACACAGCCAGGTAAAATTTTGCAATAGTGTAAGACAAGCATATCAAACTCGCAGCCTGCCTGCTGCAGGTGGTCCACAAGGAATATTTTTGCAGCCCAGCCAATATAATGGTATGTAAGAAACTTTTTAATAAAAATTTCATAACTTAATTTTTATAATATCCTGTTATACATAATTATGAATAATGAACTAAATGTTTGCTAATGACTGATTACTATAATCTTGTTGCATTCATTTTCCTTATGTGCCTTAAGTGCAGGTGCACCATTTCTCTCCACTAATACTAGCAGCGAATATTTTAGCAGCCAATTGCCATGTCATTAGTCTTGTACTGACTTGTTTGATGTGTAGAACAGGAAATATTTTACTTTTAGAGAACAAGAAATATAGGTTTATTTGCATTATGCTCATTAATTTGTGCAGTTATTGAGTGTCTGGTAAGTTAATGTTTAAGAAAAATATTATTTTTTATTAAAATGTTCTATTATTTTATGTTAACAATTACTCATTTATCTCAGCCCTCTGTATTCAGCATATGTCTATAGAAATAAACATACGTTCCTATGAAAATTGAAGCTTTTGGTTTTTTGTGCCCCCATAAACTTAAACCTTGTTTATTTGGCCTGTGTTAGCCTTTGAGTTTAACATACTTGGTATAAGAGATATTCTTCCTCTTATTTCTCTCTCTCCCATGTCTTTGTAAGGCTGGCTCTTTCAACTTTTAATCTAAATGTTGGCTTTAAGAAGCTCTCAAAGTTCTCTCTATAAGCCCACTTATTGTTTGTTTTGTTCATGTGTTTGTTTTCAACTTCTAGACACTATTTGATTCCTCGGTTACACTGTTCTCATTGGTCATTTTTGTGTGCATTTGGTTATTTTCTTCTTCAATGTTGGTTTTTTAACTAGACTGTAAGCTCCACTAAGCAGAGTTACTTCTGCTTTGTTTATTGCTCTTTGCTCAAGGCCCTCAAGAAAGCCTGACATGGAATGATTCTGGCTTTACCTTTGATAATTAATTTCCTCTCCTCCTGTCCCTCCCTTTATGTAAAACTCGAATCAGCAATTCACTTTCTTCTCTTCCAAATTCTCTAGAACCAATCACAGCTTTTCTTTAAAATTAATATCACATTCTCTGTTGTTGTTGTTGTTGTTTTTGTGTTTGTTTATTTGTTTTCCTATTCACTTTTGAAACCTTTTAATTTTCCTCAGGTAAAAACAAACCAAGCCTAGGAAGACCTATACCCTTTACATTCTTATAACTATTGGATAACCTGTATTCTTTCCTTTCATAGCTACATGTCCTTAAGTTTTTGTCCATACTTGCTGAATCACACTTAGTAAGGTCCCATCCAGTGCCCAAAACCACATTGCTAAAGGAAAAAATTACATCCAAGAGGGAAATTAAAAAGAAAAATTCATAGGCCTCTTCTCTTAGGCCTCCTCTTATAAGACATCTCAACAACAATTGCATGTCTGATCTCTTCTAATATGTGGATATCTACCCTAGGTCCCTCTTACGTCTTTAGCCACTCCTTATTTCCATTTGTTTGTTGGCTCACCTTCCTCAACCTAAGCATTAAATGTGGGAAATTCTTGCTGAAACCAGTTTGGCTCAATGGATAGAGTGTCGGCCTGTGGACTGAAAGGTCCCAGGTTCAATTCCAGTCAAGGGCATGTATCTTGGTTGTGGGAACATCCCCTGTAGGGGGCGTGCAGGAGGCGGCTGGTAGATGTCTCTCTCTCAACGATGTTTCTAACTCTCTCTCTCTCTCCCTCCCTCTCTGTAAAAAATCAATAAAATATATTTTTAAAAATGTGGGAGATTCTAAAACTTCAGTGTAGTCTTAAAACCATTCCCAATTCAACATTCAAATACCTGGATAAGCTTATCTATAGCCACAGTTGTAAAAGGTCTAGATATAGAGTTCTCAGAAAGTTGCATTGTTAGTATGCAATAAAATAACGGACCTTTGTCCCTGCTTCCAGAGTTGAAACCTTAAAATCCTTGGAATTTCTTGAGTGATAGGAGTGTTTTTTATATTCATGGTGGACCTCTCATGCCACAACTGATGGTATATGCTAACAAGGTGACTCAGTCTGGGCCCTTAGAGAGTTTGGGCTAATGAGATGACAGGCTGGGGCTGACCATGCCAGAAAGCCCAATTATGTGATTAGAGAAATGGGATTTTGAGCCAAGTGATATCAGTTTGACCTCTGGGGAAGAAAGGAGGCATGATTTTGAGTTTGAGTCATGTGGCCAGTGATTTAATCAATCCTGTCTATGTAATGAGATCTCAATAAAAAACCTGGATGCTGAGCTTAGGTCAACTTCTCTTATTGGCAATACTCTGCTACAAATCAGAGAGCTGGGAGGTTCATGTGTCCTGACTCCAGGAGGAGAGGCAATAGAAGTTTCACATTTGGAACTGTTCCATCTTGCTCTAGCAGCTCTCTCTTTGGCTGGCTTTGATTTGAATCCACTTGCTATAATAAAACTAAAGTGATAAATACACCATTTTCCTGAGTGATATGAACTCTTTTAGTGAATTATTGAACCTTAAGAACTAGTGGAATCCCCCAAGTTAGAAATCAGCTGTTCAGCAGTGAGGGTGGCCTGGGTGCCCCAACACTTGTAGCTTGTGTTGGAAATGAGTGTAGTCTTGTGGAAACCTATGAGATTTGGCCTAACTTTGGGTAATTGATGTTAGAAGTCATTACAACTAGTCTAAACTTTTTCTTCTATTTCAGACTATGATGTACAACTCCTCATTACAGTTCCTGTTAACTATTTAATAGTAATCAGTTGTTTAACCTGTATAAATAAATCCATAAACTTTTCTTCCCATATCTGTCCTTCTTCAGAGCTTCTGTATTATTGACAGACTCTACCATCTATTGAGTACCACAAGGAAAAAACACACAGTCACTCATCAGCATTCCCATTCTTTTGCCTAGCAGTCCAAATATCCAATTTACTTTTGTCTTGAAGTTTGGCTATTTACCTCAAATTTATTCACTAACCATTTCCACCAGTGATCATAATAACCCATGTTACTCTTAAAACTCATCTGAATATCTGTAATAGACTCCTAGATGATCTTGCTTCCTCAAACTGCCAATCTAAATTCTGCAGTTAGAAATAGGGATTGTCTTTGAAATTGAAATATAAACTTATTGACTCTCCTGCCTCTTTTAATCATACTTAAATTCTTTAATATATAATTGCTCCTAAAATAAAGCCAAAACTTAACATAATACTCTCTAGGTCCCACAGTACTATCTCAAAGGGTAAGAAATCGTTGTTTGTTTGTTTGTTTTTATAGCTGCATAGTATTTTATTATGTAAATGTAGCACAGTTTTTTTTTTTATTTACTCATCTACTGATGGGTATTTGAGTTGTTTCCAGATCTTAGTTATAATAACACTGCTATGAATGTAGAGGTGCCTATTTTCTTCCTGATTGGTGTTTCAGGGTTCATAGGCTAAATTATTAGAAATGGGATTACTGAGTCATATGGCAGTTCCATATTTAATTTTTTGAGGAAATTCCACACTGTTTTCATAGTGGTTGTACCAGTCTGTATTCTCACCAGAAGTGTATTAGTGTTACTATTTATCCACATCCTTGCCAGCACTTGTTTGTTGATTTATTGATGGTAGCCATTCTGGCAGGTATGAGGTGGTACTTCATTGTGGTTTTAATTTGCATCTCTCATATGATTAGTGACAACATTTTTTCCTATGCCTCCAGGATATTTGTATGTCCTCTTTGGAGAAATATTTACTTAAGTCCTCTGTCCAGTTTTTATTGGAAAGTTTGTCTTCCTTTTGTTGAGTTGTTTAAGTCTTTTATATAGTTTGGAAATTAACCATTATCAGATATATCATTGGCAAATATGTTCTCTCATAGAGTGGGTTTTCTTTTCATTTTGATTCTGTTTTCTTTTGCTATGCAAACGTTTTTTATTTTATAAAACCAGTCAGAGAAAGACAAATATCACATGATCCCACTCATATGTGAACAAAAGGCATTGACAAATAAAATATATCCAGAGACATGAAAGCACTCAACATCTGATGATTCTCAGAGGAAAGTGGAGAGGGAGGGCAGGAAGAGATTAATCAAAGAACTTATATGCATATATGCATAATCCATGGATACAGATAATGGTGTGGTGAGGCCTGAGGAGGGGGCGGGAGTGGGGGGGGGGGGGATAATCATCGGATGTTGAGAGCTTTCATGTTTCTGGATATATTTTATTTGTCAATGCCTTTTGTTCACATATGAGTGGGATCATATATATATATACCTAATATGCAATAGGCCAAATGGCAGAAAAAACAAACAACTGAACAACTGAACAACCAGTTGCTATGACATGCACCATGCACTGACCACCAGGGGGTATACATGGAACGTGGTAGGCATAAGCAGCAGGTGGCAGAGCACAGAACATGGTGGGCATCAGCTGTGGCAGGATAGTGGAACAGGTGAGCAGGGGCACCAGTCCAAGGTGGGTACCAGTTGTTGTCATTGGAATGAGTCTCTGGAGGTTACTGAAAATTATTTGCTTCCACATGCTGTGGTCCTGCCCAGTGCTCACACCTGCTGCCAGTGCCAGCCCTGGTCACACCTGCTGCCAGTGTTGGAGCCACCCTCACACATGCTGCTGGTACCTGGTGCTGGCCCCATTTGCTCAGCACTGTCAGGGGGTATGAGCTGGCCCCAATCTCCCCTCAGGATTTCTTTACCTTCCCCTGATCCTGAGGAGCTATTGGGGCCAGCAGCCACCTCTTGAATCTGCTGCCAGTGATGGCCCTGCTAGTACCCAGTCAGAGAAGCCCCAATTATACCATAGCTGGTGCCAGAACCATTGCTTGCACCTGCTGCTGGTGCCTGGCACCAGTCCTGATCACCCCTGAGGCCTTATCCACCTGCCTATTCTCCTGAGGGCCATCAGGACATCAGCTGCCACTCACACCTGCTGATGGTGCTGGTGCTGCTTGTACCTGCTACTGGCACCGGCCCCAATCACTCCATGTCATTAGCAGGTACAAGCAGGACTGGTGAAGTCAGCTTGTGGGAGCTGTGGTGGTATGAGCAGGATTTCCAGCAGACAGGGGACCAGGGACCATGGCAGGAGGGGCCAGGTGGGAGTGTGGAGGATGGGCCAAGACCCATCCTTGTGCCCACCATAGCGTTGTGGCTCACAATTTCTTTCAAGGTACGTGAATTCATACTGGGCTCCTAGTAAATAAATAAAGACCAAACTATTGAAAGAGGCCAGAAAGGCCCAGCATAAAATGAGACCCTCCGTACAACTGCAGGTGTATGTCATACCTTTTGCCCCTTTCACTGAAATCTCCAGCTGTACAGATATTTATGGTTCTGGAAAGTCCTATCTGCTCCTCCTGCAGTAGCAACTTTTTACTTGTTATCCCATCCCCTTGTACTGTTCTTGCTTCTCTTCATCATTTATGTCTCGTGCAGCATTAAGATTTAAGCTCAGGCAAAATTTACTTAAGGAAGTCTTCTCTGTCCTCCTGAATCTGATGTTCCCATAACACATATATGTATTTGCTTTGTGGCAGACAGCATGGTTGCCTTTTCTATTCTCCTCTTATTTGGTGCTCTCAGCAGAATGTGATCTCTCTGAGACATGAGCTCATGCCTATTTTCCTAAATATTTTAGCAACAGTTCTGGCAATGAGTAAGTCCTTAATATTTATTAAATTATCTGTTCAATAATTTAATATAAAGTATATACTTATTGCCTATGTTTAATAAATGAGAAATAAGTAAGCAAAAAGATTAATAAAAGCCAAATTAGACTTTGGTTACTGAAAATTATTTGCTTCCTCAGGTAAAAACAAACCTGAGCATTAAATGTGGGAGATTCTAAAACTTCAGTGTAGTCTTAAAACCATTCCCAATTCAACATTCAAAACCTTGGATAAGCTTATCTATAGCCACAGTTGTAAAGGTCTAGATGTAGAGTTCTCACGATTACAAATACTAATATTATAAAGAGACATGATATCTTTTAACATTCTAAGTAGGAAGACATATATGCTAGAAACAGATATGATGATATTTTGTAAGGCTAAATTTGGTATAAGGTATCATTTAGGTCAAAATATCAGCCCTGATTCTTTCAATATGTTTGGGGTCACATTGTTGTTTAGGATTTAAATAAGATTATGCCAACCTCATCCAATGCATTTAATGGAAACTTACTGCACTTCCATGTGAATATGGGGGTTCTTGGAGGACTGACATTAACCCTGAATGCCTGTTTCTATGATCATGTTTCTGAATTCTCAATTTCTGCATTTATAATTCAGCCTTTTGTATGTCACTCCCCTTTCACACAGGATTATTCTAGAAATGTTTCTATAAAAAATAGTATTAACAGTGAGTGTGTTTGCCTGACTTTTACTTGAATAACAAGGAGTGGTAGATATTAGAGATGCCTATATATTGAATACACCACACTTGTCAACTTTGCATTGATAACAGTTGAATTTTGCCTTTCTCAATTTCTTCAATCTCTATCCCTTGCTGAGATCTTCTCCTTTACCTCTCTCTAATATTTTTGAGCCACAGAAGGTCTCATATTGAATGGAGGGGGAGAGGATGCACAATTTTACATTATTTTCAAGTAGTTTGATTCTAGCTCTATTTTATAAACTCTGTCCTACGTGAACCTGACCATTATTCTAATTTTTCATACCCATATAGCCTATCAAGTTATTTTATTTTTAAGAGACAGTCTTTTTCTCCAGAAGAATTATAAACCTGACTTCAAGAATTATGAATTTTATTATGCAATAGTTATCTCTTATAGGAGAAGTTAATAATGAGGTCAAAGAGTCTTATAAGAAATACTAGTCTTATAAGAAATTCATGCACTGGAGGGGGGATCCTTCAGCCCAGCCTGCTCCCTCTCACAGTCCAAAAGCCCTCAAGGTACAGGAGGCGGCCCAGTGATTAGGAGAAGTCGACGCCCCCATCACACTTCTGCTGCTGCTGCTACCACTGGCAGTGAAAGCCTTGATGGGTCCTGATTATCTGAGCCTTGGATGGCCCTGGGTGGCTAGGCAGCCACCATCCAAGGCTTGCTTGCACCTCTGGCCAGCCCTGGGTGGCTTGGGGAATGAGGGGACTGAGGGACTCCCAAAGCAGGTGTTCAGAGTACCCAGACCCTTCTGGGATGACCCAGCTGTGCCACACACCTGCCACCCTGGCAGGGCTGAGGGGACTGGGCATCACCATCTTGTGGCTGTGAGCACTGCCATCTTTGAGGGTATGGAAGCCAATTAGCATATTCCCTCCTTATTGGCTGTGGGTGTTACCATCTTTGTGAGGATGTGATGTTCAATTAGCATATTCCCTCTTTATTAGATAGGATATCTTACTTGATTATTCTATTGAAAATAAAATGCAATAAATTCTTAAATTTCATAACTTAGTGTTTAAAGCAGAAATATTAAGTCAATATCATTGCTATAAACTAGAAATATCCCAGCATAGTTTATCTTTGTTTAGTAACCAATTCTACTTTCCTTGTCATACTAAATTATATAAAAGTAAATCCTGCTCCTCAAATGTGAAATCATTACTTCCCTTATCCATTTAGGATGTTATAACAAAATCCCATAGACTGAGTGGCTTATGAAAAACAGAAATTTATTTATCGCAGTTTGGTAGGCTGAGAAGTCCAACATCAAGGCATCAGCAGACCTGATATCTGGTGACAGCTCACTTCCCGGTTCATAGCTTGCTATTCTCACTATGTCCTCACATGCAAGAAGAGTCAAGGGAGCTTCCTGGGACCTGGTTATAAGGGCATTAATGCCATTCATGAGGGTAGAAACATCATGACCTAATCACTTCCCAAAAGTCCCACCTGCAAGTACTATCACATTGGGGACTAGGTTTCAACCAATGTATTAGGGAGGGGGGGTTGGGGAGTGGATATAAAAATTCCTTCTATAGCATCATTATATTTCTATGCTATCTCTGATTTCTTTAACATATACAGTCATAGGCAATTAGTTACTAAAATAAAAAATACAAATCCACCTATTTTTTTGAAAAGTGCTGCTCACATATAAGTGATGCCCACATTTTTATAATTTTTTTTTCAATTAACTGGTAGATATGTTATTCTTTTTTTTTCCTTAGCTCCTAATGCAAAGTTAATTTTGGAGAGCTATAGATAAAAGTAGCTGATTTTAGAAGAGTGACACAAGCACACACAGTAATTGTATCCCAAAAGACTATATTTAAGTTATTGCTGAAAGAGATTTGAGGGTTCCAGGAGTTCCAAATTGCAAAGTACTCTTGCTGTAGCAATGTTAGGCTTTTGGCACTAATATTGATAGGCATTTTAGTGGCAGAAATATTTTCAATCTAAGTTCAATAAAAGGGGATATAAATCAATGTGTATACTTTGCTAAATTTGGCATACTAAATCCCTCCAGATTTAGAAAGATGGATTTAAATCTCTCAATTCTAGAGAAATTTTCCTCATACTTTAAATTCATAACATCATGAAAATAAAGAATATAAGTAAACAAAAACCATTTTCTTGCTCTAATAAATAACAAGACTTTCATCATACACAGAATATTGTGTGAATGATCTTCAGAGCTTTGATACTCAGTAGAAAAGTTTCACATGAGATTCCAGAGTAGCTGCCAATTAGAGAACGAACAAAAGAAAGAAAACTGAAGTTCTTTGTCAACTAGTACAGAAAAGGTGAAGAATACTGACTAATAAGATGGTCAATATTTCCAAAAGACAGTCCAAAGTGATGTATGAATAAACTTTAAAATATATAAATACCTTTGAGTCTAGCAATTTCACTTTTAAAAATAGCAGCTTTTCCTTAAAAAGTAAATAATCAGGAAAGGAGTCAAAGATTTATGCATGAAACCATTATTTGTGATCACTTAATTTGATTATGGTGATATGTCATGTATAATAATTTAATGGCAAAAGAAATAAATACTATAAATGATAAGTAAAAAAAGCAATCAAATCATTAGGTGAAATGTGACAACAATTGTGTATGTGTGTTTCTGTACATATGAGTCTGTGTGTTTCAGCTGTACTACAATATCATTATGTGTCAGAATTATAGGATGTCATTTATATTTTCTGTAAATTCTGTAGAAGTTATGAATTGGTTATATATGTATTATATTTAAAACAATATATCCAAACTGGTAGATATTTCCTTACTTATAAATTACTAATAGAGAGCTGTATGGACTAAGAGTTAATATTTATCAAGTAGCTACCAAATACTAGACAACAGTGTGCAGAGGCTATATAGCTCTATATACATTATATATTTAAATGTATTATATATTATATAAATATTATATGCTTATGTGTATACTATATAAATATTATATAAATGTATGTTATATAAGTTAATATTTATATATATTTATATATAACAAACTTTTTTCTCAGTATCCAAATTCCCATCTGTTACAAAATACTGTCATCACTTAATTTACTTTATCTATTTTAATTTTTAAAATAATGCTAATAATAACTAATATTATTCCTGCTTGACAGAATGTTCTTTAAATTTTATCATATATTATTTTAATTCTTTATAAAATAGTAAAAGATAAATAAAATTACATGAATATTTAAATTAAATTAAGAAAGTTTTAAAAATCGCCCATGGATACACATCTCAAATTATCATCACAATGTGAGCCAAGATATCTCTGATTTTATAACTAAATCTGACTATAAATTGTTTTGTAGAGAGAAAATAAGGCAAGGAGTGATGGCCAGAGACTGTGGTCACACAGTGATTCATAAAATGTAAACCATGGGAATTGGGCTGTATTATCTAAGCAGCCAAGTCAGTTTCAATCTGGCCCTTTATGAATGGGGTAAGATTAAAGAGACCTAGGTAACTTTCTCCAAAGTGAACTGCTAATTTGTATTATCTTCCACTCAATCGTTAGTCCCTCTGGATCTAAGAAACAGTTTTGGATAGTCAAAATTACCAATCCTGTTTTATCATTACTTGACAAGTGCCTTATCTTCTCTGAATTCCATTTATCCTTTGTAAAATGTATGCTTACTTAATAGATGTGGTAGAATTCAGAAATGTGCAAAAAGAATACACAGAGGAAAAAATGAGTAAGATTTTGTCTCTCCAATTCTGAGTCCTATATATCCTGATTCAGGGCTGCACTTAAGTTCTTTCTTCCCTCCCTACCTCCCCAAACCCCATCCCAAGAAAATTTTGTTTCTATATTCTGGCAGAGATCTCATCCATTGCTAAATCTGAAAAGCCATTTTCTCTACCTTCTTTATGGCAAATATAACATTTTTATTTTGTAACCAAGTCAGATTGGTACATGTATCACTGTCCTACTTGGCTATATACTTTTCAAAAAAATTCAATTTTGTTCAAAATTCAAGAGGCACCTTTTAAGGGTCAGAATTCATATGTCATTGAAACTGAGGTTGCGGGGGAAGCAAAAATTACTCACAGTCTGGTAAGAAAATGATGACTTTATAGCCTCCATACTCCCAGCACAATGTCAGAAATAACAAATCATCAAAATATTACTCTGAAGACAAAAAATAAATTAATTAATTGGTTATTTAGTTTATTATATTCATTAACTTTATATATTTTATCAAATGACTGTTGAGTAATAATATCAAGCTTTTAAAAATATATTTTGAAATATATATGTAAATATATATTCTCTGAGTAATACATATATATATATATATATATATATATATATGGAATAGAGCAAATTTCTCAACAGGAATTTTGTCCAAAATCTGATTCATGTAGTCTTAGCTACTTTGAAGAAAGGCACAAAGAAACTAAGAAATTATCTATTACTTCTAACAAGATTTTTGTTCTTGACACCTTAAAAATAGCTAAAGACTAAATAATCACTGGTTTGGGGCTATGGACAAATTTGCAACAAAATTATGGCTCTACCTTCAAGATGCATTACATAAGATAATGAATCAGTAACATTAACCACAACCCCAATCACAATCAAAACCAGAAAACTACCAGTTACCAAATGTTGAATATACCAAGCATATGTTAAGTGCTTATAAGATATTATCTTATTTAGTCTTCATTATATCTTTGAAATAAGTATTATTAGATCACATGGACAAAATGAATTAAATCTATTTAATATCAAAACTGTAGGAATTATTGGCCAGACACTTAATTTTATGCAACATGGTGGTTCTTGTTTGAATCAGTTCCCTTATCAATAAAAAAGAGATAATTATATTTAACAGGGTTGTTGAAATGATTTAATAAGTCAAAAATCATATGAAAGATCTGGAACACCTGATTGACACGCAACAAACTAGTGGGAAAATAATACAAAAATATGTAGTGTGTAGGATATGAGTGCTGGAATCCACCTTTGTTATGTGGTCCTACCTATTCAGGTTGCCAATAAGTAAACTATCTAATTGGTAGATTAAGTAATTTATAAAGAACTCAAACAAATAGTTGTTGGCAAAACTAGAAGAAGCTGTATTTCTTCACAGCAAGGACTTTGCATTAGTCAAGTACTGTGAAACACTAAAGGAGATTCAATGTTGAAAGAGATAGCAGTATTGCAAAAAATAGACCACTGAAGAATAATGGGAAATTACAGTTATTTAGCAGTGTAGCACAAATACAACTAATAGCTCTCCTTAAGCATATAAAAATTTAATGTGATGTGTAAAATGACTATTCTTTTTTCCATTGAGAATTTTAAAAATTGCAGTTAAATTGAGCAAAAAGTTCTTTAACTAAATGTGCAAGCCTGTTTCTCTAAAAACTAGAGTACTTTAGTAAGGGAGGCGTTAGAAACATTCTTTTAAGATGCTAAAGATCAAATAGATAATAATCTCCCTGAGATGAAAAAGGCCTCATTGCTGTCAACACAGTGGAATAACTATGGGGCCATCTGAAATGCAACATTTAGTGATTATATTCTCTCAGTGTACCGAACTCTTTCAATTCTTAGGTCTATTAAATTGAAATCCTGGTATGTTGTATAATTAAAAGAAATTTTTAAAAATTCAAGCATTTTAAATAAGCCATTCAGCCTTAAGATTCCCTCTAATACTTTTCAGTTGAAATAACTTCTACAGGTGAAGATAAAGTAAAATAATGGCTCCATTTTACTGTCTTTTAAATTCAGTAATAATGGCTTGTAATTATAGAGTACCTCTCTTCCATGGAGCTTAATGTGTTTTTTGGACATTGCCTCATTAATCCTTTCACCTTCCTTTTAAGGTAGGTATCATGGTCCTCATTATACAGATGGAGAGCCTGAGGCACAGAGAAGTTAATTGATTTGCCCAAGGTCACACAGCAAGTAAATGACAAGGCTATGACTTCTGAGTCATCATCTAATGTCTTGCACACCAGGCCATTCAGTTTTTCCCATTGGGGAGAAATAATCCACTCATTTTTATCAAAGTTCAACTCCAGACTGCTAAATTCCTTGGGGCAAAGTTGCATACTACAATTTCACACTACAGCATTAGCACACTGTCAATTTACACAGAGGAGATTTCATACTGAGTTGCAAGGTTACTAATAAAAATAGAGAAGAAAATAGATCTAAAAATGGCTCTGAAATGTCTGAGTTTGTGCTGCTAAGATCTCACACTATTCTTCTCAACCAAGCAGCAACATAAAAGCCTGCAAACTTTAAATATCAAATTCTAATGGTCGTAAATGTTTTGAAAACATTTTAAAGGTGATAAAACAAAAGTCTTAACTAGATCATAGTAAAACTACTTGACAGATGTGCTTCATTTATTTATGTATGTGTATTTTTATTGATTTGTCTAAAACGCAGAGCTTCCTTCCTCTGTCTAGTCTTTGGAAAACATTCATAAATAAGCATCCTCATCCAAACAAGACAAATAACCAGCACATTAAAAAGTTATCATTTCAAGACAACAGCTAAACATTATGTGAACCTACTACCTAATAATCTGCACAATAAATTGCTCATTGTATAAAATCAGAAGGAAGGTATTCTAGACACAAACAGTGTCTAATTATTTGGTATCCCAGTATTCTATCTAAAGTGAGCAATACAGAATCCATTTTCTTGGTAGATGAAGATGCCATAACACCGTTCAGTAGCCCATTTATACTGCTTAGGCCAAAATGGGGAAAATTCAAAGAAGTGCTGAAAGGTAGCTTTCTTCATACCAAATAGGTCTCAGATTATTGTCATTAATGATTTCCTCATCTGAAACATAACCAAGTAAGAGCTGCAGGAATTTTTAGCTGATTTAATGCCTTATAGACACCACAAAGAGTTAGCGAAATGAAACAACAGCAACAAGAATCTTTCATTTTTTAAAATTTATTTTTAATTTTTATTTATTTTTATTTATTTTTTATTGTGTTACATGTATACATATCTCCCCATTGCCCCCCACCTCCCAGGCATATCCCAACCTGTCGGAAACTAAACATTGTTCTTACTAAATGGATGTAAACAGGAGGCCAAAAGGCTGGTCAACCTTAACTGCTCTGAAAGGTCAGAGCTAATCACCCACTGTTTAGTTGAAACATTGTAGGTTGAAGCAACCTCTACTTGTTTGTTTCATGTTAATTTCTGTTTTGTTATTTCCTGCCTAAAGGCTAGGGGTGTGTCCCAAAGCCTTAATAAAAGGGAGAAAAAGGCCAGAGCAAGTGGCAGTCCTTTCCACTAGAGGAAGGCTCCCGCCTGGCCCCCCAATATCGCCAAATTAATGTTTTCTAGTCTCTCTTTTCGTTTGCGTGCAGCCTCCTTCAGAACCCAAACCCTGAACCACGCAGGATGTGGAAAGAGGTTCCCATACCAACCCCCCAGTGTCTGTGTTCATTGGTTATGCTTATATGCATGCATACAAGTCCTTTGGTTGATCTCTTACCTACCCTACCTCTCCTTAAACATCCTGCTGTAATTTGACAGTCTGTTTGATGCTTTACTGCCTCTGTATCTATCCTTTTGTTCATCAGTTCATAATGTTCTTTATTATCCACAAATGAGTGAGATCATGTGGTATTTCTCCTTCATTGACTGGCTTATTTCACTAAGCATAAGGCTCTCCAGTTTCATCCAGGTTGCTGCAAATGGTAAGAATTCTTTCTTTTTAATGGCAGTATAGAATTCCATTGTGTAGATGTACCATAGTTTTCTGATCCACTCATCTGCTGACAGGCACCTACGCTGTTTCCAAATTGTAGCTATTGTAAATTGTGCTGCTATGATTGGTGTTTGTAATTTCTAAGAGTGGGATTGCTGGGTCAAATGGGAGATCCATTTTTAGTTTTTTGAGGAAAGTTCATACTGTTCTCCAGAGTGGCTGCACCAGTCTGCATTCCCACCAACAGTGCACAAGGGTTCCTTTTTCTCCGCATCTTCTCCAACACTTGTCGTTTGTTGCTTTGTTGATGTTTGCCATTCTGATAGGTATAAGATGGTATCCATAAAACGACATTGATGCTTTTAGAGAATGGCCTCCTCCATGCAGTCCTCATAGATTCCCAGGAGATTAAGCCTTAGGTCAACCCTGCAGGCACTAAAGAACAATTGTTACCTGCTGTGTGTGGACAATATCTCAGAGCCCATAAAATGACTTTGCCTTAGTATTCTGACACATATTTGTTCAAATCTTTCCTTAGAGATCTGGATCCATCCAGCATTCACTGTAAGGTCTCTGATGTTTGTTCCCTTATCTCTTATGAAAAACATGGAAATAAGCAAATCTTGCCTCTTAGCTATTCCTCTCAGAAAATTAAGCAAGGTTGAGAATCTTTTTGTTCACCAATGAATCCCAAAAGCCTACAACAAAGATTTCAATAAATATTAATTAACTGAATAAAATAACATGAAAATTATTCATTGTTAAAAACAAAGTCATACCCTAGCAGGTTTTCTCAGTGGTTAGAGCATTGTTCCCAAAGACCGAAGTGTTGTGGGATTGATTCTCAGTCAAAGGTGCATACCTCTTTAGAGAGAATGGAAGGGAAGGAGGAAGAGAGAGAAAGGGAGAGAAAGACCAGAGAGAGAGAAGCATCGATATGAGAGATACATCTACTGGTTGCCTCCTGCATGCAACTCAGGTATGTGCTCTTGACCAGGAATTGAACCAGAGACCCTTCGGTGTGCAGGCCAACACTCTTAACTACTGAGCCACACTGGCCAGGACCAGACTGAGTTTTAGTCACAATTCTAATACTTGGGAGCCATGTAACTATGCATAGGTTATTTAACCTCTCTGAGCCTGAGTTTCTTCTATAAACTTAGAATAATTATAATACCTATCTCATATGGTTATCATGAGGATTAAATGAGTCAGTATATGCACAACTTATATCAAAATACTTAAAAAGTATTCAATGCTATACAAGTGTGAACTATTATTAATAATAAAGTCTTGCTTGTTTATTTTACTTTCAGTAATGTTAACAGGTCATAATTAGAGCTTATCATTTCTAACAATTTTTGTCTCTGTAGGTGTGATTAGCTTCTGAATCTCTCCTTCCTTTAAAGCAGTTCTATCTGGCTTCCCCTAACTACAAAATTACAAGCAAAAAATAACATATTCATAGGAATTAAACTGATGTTGTATATTCTGAATGATGGGAATAATTTGAATTCTATGCAAAGTAGCTCTGCCCAATAGCTGGGTTTCCCGTTTTCCTAAAAATTCAGACTCATTCTTTGCTTGAAAACAAAACAAAACAAAACAAAAACAAACAAACAAAAAAAACACCTGAGACCTGAGCTCAAGAATATCAATTGTGATTCTTTGAAAGTTCATATGTCAAAGTAACCTTGAGAATTAGTTCTCATCCATACTAAGGTATACCTTTTTGCTTTGGGCTGTTAGAGAAGACTTTGGTCTAGAGCCCTTGTGCTTAATATAGTGTGTCTCCCAGAGGGAGTCATTTACCTCCATATTGGATTTTTTCTTAAAATCTTCCAAAGGCAGACTAAGTTAGTTTCCCAGAGAATCCTCTGGCTTTGGACTTCCTACTCAGCCCCAAGAGGAGAGGTGTGTATCATAAGAACTGTCTGGGCAGGGAAAGTGTTCCAGACTTTTAAAATCACAATTTAAAAAAAAAATAGAATCTGTTTCACAAAAGAAAACAAAGAAAGGCAAGGAAACAAAAGCAAACAGAAGGTCAAATAATTAGTGACTGTGACAGGAAATATCATATTTAATTATTCCATAATGATGCATATATAATAGGAACTGTCATTAGACTTGTTTCATGTACCTTGCCTATACTTTGTTAGCTGGCTATGAAACACCTTCTTATCATACAGTGTCTATGATTTCTGAATGCCCTCACTACCTTTCTACACAGCTTGCTTCTTTCCTAATCTCAGAATTAAAACCACTATCCAGAACATTACACTCTATTGTTCTTGAATCTTTTCTTCCCATTATACTTCCCATATAATACAGATAATTCTATAGATTCTGCCTATACAATACATTTTAATTGGATCACTTCTCACCTCTTCCCTGTTACCTCTCTAGTTCAAATTTCATTGCAACAACCTAACTAAGCACTCTGCTTCACTCTTGCCTCATTTGCAATCCCTTTTCTGCAGATATTAAAAGTGAGTCTTCTTCTATGAAAATATGTTCAATGGCTTCCCTTCACACTTAAAATAAAATCTCAAGCTCTTTATTCTAGGGTGTAAAGTCCAACATGACCCAGCTCTGCCCATCTTTCATGTTACAATTACTGTGCTCTGTACTACCGGAAACCAAACATTGTCTCACTATGAACAGGAGACCAGAAGGCTGGTCAACCTTAATTGCTCTGAAAGCAATTTGGTTTGAAAACATTGTTAGCTAAAGCAGCCTCTACCTGTTTGTTTCATGTTAATTTCTGTTTTGTTATTTTCTGCCTAAAGGCTAGGGGTGTGTCCCAAAGCCTTAATAAAAAGGAGAAAAAGGCCAGAGCAAGTGGCAGTCCTTTCCACTAGAGGAAGGCTCCCACCTGGCCCCCCAATATGGCCAAAATAATATTCTCTAGTATCTCTCTTCATTTGCGTACAGCCTCCTTCAGAACCCGAACCCTGAACCAGGAACCCTGAACCACGTGGGACATGGAAAGGGGCTCCCACATGCACCAGCCAGATAGACATTTTTCCTGTTCTTTGAATATTCTAAGCTTATTTCTGTCCCAGAGATTTAGGATTTTGTTTTGTTTTTTTCAACCTGAAATGTTTCTCCCTAAAATCTTTACATGACTGGCTAACTCGTCATTCCAATCTCAGATCAAACATTACCTCTGGAGAAATGTCTTCTGATATTATCCACAGTAAAGTAATCTCTACTCACCCTACTCCCTTATTCTGTTTTATTTTTAAAACTTTATCTTATATATTTATTTACATTTAAGTTGATTTTCCACTTGAATATATATCACATTTTTATCTTTCTTATTTCTCATTCTTTGAAAAGATGAATGCTCTAACTAAACATGTATTAAAGGATAAAATGGATGAACAAATGAATAGAAAAAATCAAGAATCAAAGAAAGTAAGGGATATATTAGAGATAACTGAGTCACTGAGTCCATATCCCTTATTTCGAGATGGGGCAATGAAGTAACTTGCCCAGAATAACAAAAATAACTAATATTTTATGTGTGTCTAAAATTCTGGTTTCTTTGTATGCAGGCCGTTGCCACTTTCATTAACAACACTGCCTGCCCAAATCTGAGATTGTGTGATGGACCTATGAAGTCCTAACAAGTAAGTCGTATAATTATCATAAAGGGAGTGATCAAAAATTCTCTAAAAAATTAACTTATTAATGTTAATAAGTTAATAGGTTTTCTAAACTTAACTAGCCTTGGAAGCCCCAGTTAAGTCCCAGTATGTTTATATGTTGTCCTCATGATTCTAATTCTTACAGTCCATCTTTCTCAGAATGCAGGACCTATACATTTTTCAGTACCTGAAGATACAGCCAATAAACAATAGTATGTCACATTAAGATAATTTTCGTGATTAAAAAATAAATCAGGGAAGATGGATAAAAAAAGTCTATCTTGAGTGCATGGCCAATTTTTAATGATATAGAAAAAACCTAAAAGAGCTATTTGTGAAAGAACTTTTTTTCATTTTCAATACTTTTTAATAAAGAAATACAGTCAATGATAGTTGTTAGTCATTATCACTACTGCAACCTTGACTTATTCCCAAATATATTAGAAATGTTTTTCTCATATTTTTCTGTAAAAAGCACATGTTTAAATTCAGCAAAATCTATATTAGTCAAGTTATTGATTAAGTATTGGTAGATCATCCCTGTTTTATTATAATTCACATGAGGTTTGAATCCCTAAAAATTAATTTTGCAATATAGCATATTTTATATTTGGTTTGAAAACATTATTTTTCTTCCTGTAAACACAATCCCTTTTTATCCAGTTAGTTTCAATTATTTTTATATACTTTATGAAGTCTCATAAAACATAAAATAGCTAAATAGCATAGATAAGATCGTGGAAATGTCAGGATGAAATGTGGTACAGGCTATGATACTTTAAAAATACAGTAAAGGTTAATCTAGCCCTCAAATTTCTTTTAGAAAAACTGTCTGTCTAATGGTGAACTTGACAGAGACATACTTTGAAGCAAAACTTTTTAAATTATACCATATTTTACTTTTTCTTTTTGTTGTTAATTATACCAGCTATTAAAAAAAAATCTCATTTTGTCTTCTGTCTTGCATTATATCAGTATGCATCATGGTGATATTCCCAGGAGAATTTGGGGGATTATTCATTCTTTGAATAAAGATGTGTATGTGGGCTCCAAAGAAATGCAGTAGGAGTAGGAAGAAAAACATTTTTATTTCCAAAAGAATGTTCTGAACTTCCCAGGGGATACTGAGAAAAGATTTTGTTGACCAGAGGAACACCTGACAGCCACTTAAGTGGCTCCATGCATTCATAGTAAAAACTATTTTCCCTCCTCCCCATATACTAGCTTTATGCATGAGAACAACTCAGTATTCAAATAATACATAATCTCCCTGATAGTGCTGGGACTTTATTAATGGGTAATGCAGAGAATCAGTGATACAGTGTTACTCACAAAAAAGCCAAGCGCTCCCTTGTGGCATGATAAGGTTTCATTCCATCTTATTTGAATTGAAAGGGTTTTGTGTCCTTTCTTTGCTTAGAGACAGCTTGACTTTTCAGTAGGAGCTGCTGAAAAAATGTACAGTTCTGAAAATAGCAAATAGATTTTGACCAACATTAAATTCAGGCCACTAATCTGCTGCTATTTACTATCAATAGTCTGGCAATGCTCTTCTTGGTGAAAGCAAAGTGGGTTTGATTCAATGGGAAATTGATGGCTTGACCATGTAACCACAATGCCCCTAAGTCAACTTTATTTGAAAAATCTCTTCCTTTGTTTTAAAAAAATCATATTTGAATGTAATGAAATCTAAAGTCTTTAACAAGTTTTATCATGGTTCTCAATGATTGTTTTTTATTTTATTTTATTTTATTACTGTATTCATTCAGGTAAAGAATGGCATCTACAATAAAATGCTTTATTTTCTTATCATAGATATAGTTTTCTACCCTCACAGATTTTATTTTCTAAATGAGCACAAAAGTCATCCTTGTAAACAGTATATATTCTGATTTCTGGGAACTTTACCCACTGGTTCCATAATTGCACCTACCTCATTAGCATCTAAATATTAAAATTTACATTCTCTAGAACTAAGAAATGCATTGTCATGTTTTCATTGAGTTTAACAACGATTTTAATTATTGATTGTCTACTATGTATCAAGTCATGTGTTTATTGTGGGGAATTCAGCATAAATAAAGCAGACAAAGAAACATTATGAAGATTGAAAGAGAGAAAGATATCTGAAGATTGGCATGAGAAGAAACAGTCACACAGAAACCAGGAAAGAGAATTTGTTCTGCACTTAAGTAGACATGATAGTGTCTGAGTCTAGAGAAGTGGCAAGGAGAATGGACAGAAGTGAAACTGACAGACTGGACAGAGAGAGAGCCAAATGTCATACTTGTTGTTAGCAAAATTCAGGGGCCAGGAAGGGTAGTTTATTTACTAAAATGTCTGAACTGGAGGGAACGTGTTTCCAGGAATAAGAGTTCAAGTTGTAGGTGTTGATTTTCTCTGATTTGTTTCAGAAAGAAAAAGGATTAATAAAGAAAATGGCTACATGAGTCTGATGCTCAATACAAATTACTAAAAGTACTTTTTTAGTTCACGGAGATATATTTGGTACTTGAAGTTATGAAAATAGAAGGGTATTTTAGGGGAATATAGCAATTGTAAAGCCAAACCCCAGAGGCACTCAAACTATGAGTCAGATAAAAGAGGGAAAACTGAAAAAGAGGCCAAGAGAGTAGCCACAAGAAATAAAATGGAAACCATAAAAGTGGGATATTGTTTCTTCCATAAGCAAATGCTTCAAGAAAAGAGTGCCTTGTAGTGATCAATAAAGTGAATAAATGAAACAGGTAAAATACAATAAATGCATAAGTAAATAAGCCCATGTTGAAAGGAACAAGTATGTCTGCAAGAACAAAGTTTTCTCTTTATAAACTGATGCACAGCGGGGATGGCAGCCTCCAAAGAAACTGCTTCAAAGATTAAACAGGGAAGGGGATTTATAGGGCTTTTGCAGATGCAACCATGCTAAGGACAAGTAGGAGTGATTCTGGGAAAATAAACTGCAAGGCTTTAAGGGTTCTGACATGCAAGCTTTCAGCAAAATAGGATGCCACTTGGTGTGAACAAGAACAAAAAGACCCCGCAGTTTCCTTGAGAAAGGTACAGGGTGTTATTTTTAGTAACTTTGCTTTGACTTTGATGTGGAGTGTAATTTTCCATCCAGGGTAAGTGGAGCCTGGTAATGATACTAGATTATCAACAGATTATTCTAAGAATAGTAAGATTCTAGTGATTTTAGGAAAATAGTCTTTCAACTGAAATGTATTAATTGAACACATCAGCATGGATGCCATCAGTGACTTGAAGGAAGAAATTCAGACTGAAATATTCTGGGAAGTAAATTAAAGAAGAGAAAATTTTAATAGGAGTTTGGAAGACCTTTTTGAGAAACTTAACTGTATGTAAAAGGTGAGAGGAATTTTTAGAGATATGGGGAATAGATGGAAGAATGTGTACAAATGAATGATTTGTGTTTTATTATTACCATTTATTATCACTTTATGATCAATACATTATTTATTAATGCTATTATTTATGTATTGATGTAATAAACAAGCACATGGGAAAAAAACAGTAGAGAGGAAAATGCTTAAGATGGAGAGAAAATAGACAAGAGTATAAGGTTTAGTAAGTAGGAAGGAAGAAGCATCTAGACCTTGAGGGGTTACGTCTGCCTAATTATGTCAAGATAGAAAGATGAACACAAATAGCGACTTTAAGTTTGGTGTTGAGAAGGCTAGAAAATTTTCATTTGAAGCCTTTTTTTTAATGATGGAAACAAAATTCATCTCACAAAGGTAAGAATAAAAGAGGTGAGATGTATGAGAAGCTTGAAAAAGTTTGGATATTGTTATTCAGTTGAGTAGAAAAAAAAGCTGACAAGAGAAAAAGAGTAAAATAGATTGGAAATAATGAAAGTCCAATAAATATTAATCACATTCTTTTTTATAGAGCCTAATGTTCAAGGAAGAGAGTGTTATTTTTTCTAAGTTTATTCAGCTTTCTGGTTTTGTTATTGAAGTGTAGATGGCTGAAGTTATCCATAGTTAGAACTTTGATAAAAAGTATGCATGCTTCTTTTTTTACATAAGAAGAGGAAGTATCCTGGCCCAGCCAGTGTGGTTCAGTGGTTGAGTGCTGGTCCATGAACCAGGAGGTCACTTGCTCAATTCCTGTCAGATTACATGCCTGGGTTGTGGGCTCGATCCCCAGAAGGGGATGTGTAGAAGGCAGCCAATTGATATTTCTTTCTCATTAATGTTTCTATCTCTCTATCCCTCTCCCTTCCTCTCTCTCTCTCTCTCTCAAAAAAAAAATAATAGAAACATATTTAAAAAAAGAAGAAGAAGAGAGGAGAGAAGGGGAAGTATTTATCCAACAAAAGCAAGAAAGAAATCGTATTTCAACAAAAGTAGTAAGAATGTACCTTGGAAGGGTGAGAATTATAAACAAGAATGTCAGAACAGATAACAAATGCATATACTCAGAACAATAAAATAAATTATGATATAAACTGAGGTAGTAATTGCAAAAGATAGATAAAATGAAAATAAATGTATTTGAAAAATGTAAAAGACAACTTTGCAAGCGCTCCTCTTAAATTAGTCCATCTGACTAATTTTTCATATTATTTTACTGTAAATATTAAAACTCAATCTGGCATTGGCAAACTATAGCTCCTAAAGCTTGATAGTTTATGTAACACTTTATAAATTGGGAGAGCAAAATGAAACTTATTTCAATTAAAATGGAAATCCCCTGAATTATCTAAAGTAAGTAAGCCAAGTGGTCTGACTTAGTTTGACGTAAATCACTCTGGCTTCCCTGTAGAGTTGTAGGGACTTAGGTGGAGAACAGACTATAAGCACAGAGAATAGAAGCCTGAAGACAAGTTAGAAAGCTATTGTGACTTCCAGGCCAGTGTTAAAGTGGCATGGATTTAGATGGATGATAGCAGAGATGGAAAATGTTGAACTAATTCTAGCCTTTTGTTTATTTTTTAAGTAATTAGAGGTAATAGGATTTGCTAATGGAATGAAGTAGACATGATAAATATAAGTGAACAAATGATAACTTCAATGATTTTGATAAAAGCAATTTAGTGAACTTGAGAAATGTACCCAAACCTATAGGTATTACAGGCAAAACCTGTTGGCAACTATGCGGCTTGGCATCTTTGCCCTAAGTGGCTAATTAAAGCTCAATCTGGAGATTCCTTATGAAATTCTAGAGATTAGATTTAAAAGAGCCTATGTGATCAATTGCTGTTCTTGTTGTGTTTATGCAAATAATCAGGCCAAATTACAACTAGACTTAATGCAGTATATAAATTGGTCTTAATTTGAATCTTTAATAAAAATGAAGCTGGTTTAGCTTAGTGGATAGAAGGTCAGTCTGTGGACCAAAGGGTTTTCAGGTTTGATTCCAGTTAAGGACACATACCTTGTTATAGGCTCCTCCCCAGCCCGAGCTTTCATCAGGGCATGTACAGGGGGCAACCAATGGATGTGTTTCTCTCACATTGATGTTTCTGTCTTTCACTCTCTCTCTTTAAAGGAAAAAAAAAATCAATGAGAAAATATCCTTGGGTGAGAATTAACAACAACAACAACAAAATGAAGCTATTTTTAAGGGGAGAAATTATGTTTTAATAAAAATTGTAATGCTCAGTTATGGATAATAGATTCTAGTTCAGTTAAAAATAAACATTTTATTTTTTACCTATTAACAGAACTGAATTCTGTATTTTTCTAGTTCTTTTAAATATTTGGCTATGACCCTCCAAACTAGTATTTAATTTTTCTCCCACCCTTAGATTTGGAATTATTGAGAATTAAAATTTCTTTCCTGAGGCTATGCACACCATTAACCTGAGCACCTGATGACATCAACAAAGATATTCAAACTGCAAACAAGAAAAATATACCAGATTGTCACTTCTCACTTTCATTCAAGCAACAGCCTTACATCTAAAAACTTTCTCAACTAACAGTCATACAGAGTCAGAAACTATTTATAATTTGCTCTGATCATTACCTTTTATATTTCTTTCTTTCTTTTTCCATAGGTATACCCTTTATTAAATACCTGATTGCTTGTTTACACATTGTAAGCCTCACTTTGGAAGCCTATCTGTATCACCATCTCTGCAAATGATGCCCAGTGGTTTGGCTGAACTGATTTGTTGTGAAGACTAGATGGTTGAGTCCAAGTGTGGAGCCCTCTATCAACTTTGCTTCTGAAATGTAAAACTTAATTACTTAAAAGGTTGAATTACAGGGATCAAAGTTCTATCACTTTGGAAATTACTTTTTGGGAGGTTTATTTGAAAACAAAAGACTTGGGGTTGGGGGGAGCCTTTGACTCTTTCATTTTCCTGCCCAGGAGATTCAGACAGAAAAAGCTTGTTTCAGGAAGGAGATCTTAGAATGTTCCTCTTATCCTAATTTGAATTGCATGTGATAAACAAGAGGGCTTTGGACAGGTGACATACCTTCATCAGGAAAGCCCCTACTCCAACTTCATCTAGGACACTGTGAAGTTTGTCCCTCCCTTTATCAGCTAGTCTTACCTCTCATCAAACCTTCTTTAGTTGCTGTAATTCTCTTCTCACTCTTGGAACATGACTTTTTAACCTTCTTGTTAAATTTGTCACCTCTAGAATAGCAACTTGTCCTGCAGGGTTATCCTTTAGATACCACATATGCTACCTTCCAAGAACAGCAACAGACTCACCCTGACTTTACAGAATCCTTCTCCCCTATAAGAATCTCTGGGCCCAGGCATAGGCAGGACTACTCCCCTTCCCCAAACCCCCCTCACTTCCCACCCCACCCCCCGACACACACATATATCTGGAACAAGCTGCAGAAGATGAGATCTCCATTCATTTACTCTTGTGAGATCACAAGGATTCAGAATTCTTGAGGAGAAGGGGCAGAATGTTACAGTAGGCAATTAGATACTAGGATTCACCAAAGGGATCCAGACTCTAGATTAATTAGGAAAGGGCAGTTTCACAGTCACCTTGGGCATCCAAGTAGATAGGAAAGACACTTTTCAGTCATCCCAGGGAGCAACAGAAACATTCTGCTGAATTAATGGAGAGAGGGAGAAACCATGAAGAGAAATTCCTTTTACTGAGTGCACACTCAGTACAAACCAAAGATGAAGCCAAAATATGGAGAATATTCAGTAAGAGTCAAAATGGTGATGATAGAGGGGAGAGACTATCCTGGGAAAGTCTGGGAATAGAACTGAATTGGAGAAGGGCATGAATCTCTGGAAAATCCAGGAAAGATATTGGGCTGGGTAGGCATTAGGGAGAGCCTGAGCTAGACTTCTTTCACAGTGAGACAGAGCTGTGCCCCATGGTTGTGGATGAGACATTGCCCATGGTTTATTTGAGGAAGAGCAACCACATCAACCAGCTTCTGATGCTAGACTCACCAGGGAAATGTGAGTCTAGCATCATTGAGCGCAGCAGCCTTTCAAAGAAGATCTGGACCCTACATGTCTTTTCTTCTATCAGACTGTACTTTTACTCTCTAATAAATCTTGCTAGTATCTCTCAAATCCTCCTATGTAAGTGTCTCTGAAATGTTTTTCCCACCACCCCAGCAAAACCTATTTCCAGATAGGTTCACCTCTTATAACAAAGGGATAGCGCTAATGTAAGAAATGTTCTATATAATAAAAGAGTAATATACATATTGACCATCACTCCACCACACAAGATGGCCACCCCATATGGTCAAAGATGCTGCCCCCATGTGGACACAAGATGGCCACCTCAAAATGGCCAGCAGGGGAGGACAGTTGGGAGGGACCAAGCCTGCAAGGGAGGGCAGTTGGGGGTTATCAGGCCTTCAGGGAAGGGCAGTTGGGGGGGACCATGTCTGAAGGGGAGAGCAGTTGGGTGGAACCAGGTCTGTAGGAGAGGACAATTAGGGGCAACCACACTGGCAGGGGAGCAACTAGGTGTTGATCAGGCTGCCAGGGAGTGGTTAGAGGCAATCAGGAAGGCAGGAAAGTGAATGGTTGGGAGCCAGCAGTTCTGGGATTGGCCTAAATGGACAGTTGGACATCCCTTGAGGGGTCCCAGATTGGAGAGGTTGCAGGCTGGGCTGAGGGACACCTCCACCCTTATCCCCTACCCCATGTATGAATTTTGTGTACTGGGCCTCTAGTTTTTATTGAGTGGAGCGGTATTGAAATATTGATAGTGGGGATCACTGAGGGATGGACACTCTCATTCCAGAAGAAAAGGGAGGCTGGGTGTCTATAGTAGTGGAGGAGGAGTTTGTCTAATATTATAGCTAGTGTGGTTGTTGCATTGCAAAAGGAAAGAAAGTAAAGATGTGAATAAGGATGTTCATGGGCTGATCTTTTTGTGAGTAGTCATCTGAGCTAGCTCCTGTCTGCTTACTTTAATTTTCACCAGAGTAAATGAGATTGTGTCATCAGCTGAGCTTTTTTGGCTTTCAGCACCTTCCTTGCCCTCTGTAATAATCTCTCCTGAATGACAGATGCTATAACCCCAGAAATTACATTTCCTAGGCTTCCTTGCCTCCCAAGTTTTTGAATGTGTTGCCAGTGAGAAGCCCCACAATGCTGCTGAGAAGAGCAGGAAGCAGCAGGGCTTTTGAAGAGGCAAAGCAAAAGTTCTGATGACAAAGGCATCAGACAAGCACCTGATTTCCTACAGTTATGGACTCTTGGATACTACCCTCCATTGTAAAATATTGTAGTCCTTGCAACAATTTTGCAACCTAAATCCCTATAAAATATCCCTTTCCTGATTGAAATATCTAAAGTGGTAACCTCTGTTTTATTACCTAAATCCTGACAGGTACAATAGTGAATGAAGTCTGAGGAAGGGAAGGTGTGAAATAATAATGTTTAGAAGGCTAATGTGTATGTATGTATGCTGAAAGCCCAGTGCACAAAATTTGTGCACGGGGGAGGTGTCCTTCAGCCCAGCCTGCTTCCTCTCCAATCTGGGACCCCTTGAAAGATGTGTGACTGCCTGTTTAGGCCCGATCCAGGTAGGATAGGACCTAAACTGGCAATCAGACATCCCTCTCACAATGCAGAACTGCTGGCTCCCAACTGTTCACCTACCCCACCTCCTTATTGTGTTTAACCACTTCTGCCTACCAACCTGATCACTCTCTAAACACTCCCCTGCCAGCCTGATTGATCCCTAACTGCTCCCCTGCCAGCCTGTTTGCCCCTAAGTGCCCTCCCTGGTGGTCCTGGTCACCCCTAACTGCCCTCCCCTGAAGGTCTGGATCACCCACAACTGCTCTTTCCTGCAGTCACCCCTAACTTTCCTCCCCTGCAGACTTGATCACCACCAACTGTCCTCCCTTGTCCCTTGCAGGTCTGATCCCTCCCAACTGCCCTTCTCTGCTGGACATCTTGTGTCCACATGGGGGCAGGATCTTTTGAGCACATGAGGCAGTCATCTTGTGTGTTAGAGTGATGGTCAATCTGCATATTACTCTTTTATTAAATAGGATAGAGGCCTGGTGCACAGATGGGGACCAGCTGGTTTGCCCTGAAGGGTATCCTATATCAGGGTGGATGTTTTAGAGCATGAGGTGGTCTGGAAGAGGGGCCTGAGGTGGTTTGCAGGCTGGCCACACCCCCTGGTAACCCAAGTGGAGGCCGTGGTATCTGGATTTATTTATCTTCTACAATTGAAACTTTGTAGCCTGAAGCAGAGCCAAGCTTTCTGCTTGAACAGCCATTGAAACTTTGTTGCCTTAAGTGGAGGCCTGGGCTTGCCAGGGTGTGCAGAAAGCTTGACTTTCTCTATTGCCAGGAGCAACCCAAACCTCCCTCCTGCACTCTCTGTGGCTATAGCCATCTTGATTTGGTTAATTTGCATACTCGCTCTGATTGGCTGGTGGGTGTGGTGGGCATATGGTCAATTTGCATATCACTCTTTTATTATATAGGATATAAAAGCAAGCCTTCTATGTTGAAGTAGTTCCTTTTATCTTGCCCTTGCTGTGGTGTGTAGTTTTTAAAGCAATTTAATTAAATCACCCAAATATCATGGAGCCTACTCTTAAAATATTAGCAACAATGATTGCTGAGCCAAAATTTGAGTCTCATTTATGACAGAACTTCTTAACTCATTAGACCAATTTATTCGTTTTTAAATTATTTTTTCTTTTGTGTTTAGACCAATTTATTCTTTAAGCAAATTTATTTTATAATAGATTCTTAAATGTACAATTTTCTGACATTTTAGTGCTTGTTTGTGACCACTTTGAAAAAAATTTAACATGACTGTTTTTATATACTTTAAGATATCTATTATCAGGATTCTCTAGTCTTTATCTTATTGTAAGTATCCAATCTCCCCAGGTGTTTCAATGTAGACAATGATACAGGGTCTAGTCAACATCTGGCTCCTTCCTTCTGACCTAATCAGGTTGGTTAGTATTTCTTTTACTTCTGCCAGCTAGAAAGAACTGAAAGCTCAGTATGAGCAACCTAGAGGCAATTATTCCCCTTGCATCTAAGTTTACATTAGCATTTTTTTTTTACAAATTTAACTACTTAGAAATATTTTAGTAATAGTTTATTAAAATAGGATTTGTGGGATATTTCATGAGTGTTATTGGCCTTTTTATCTCCACTTTATATTTATAAATGTAGTTTTTAGATTTAATTCAGTTTTACATTCATCTGTGTTTAATTTTGCTTCGTTGGATTTGGGTTCTTTCCAGACCTTTTCTTGGATGTTCTTTCAGTCATACACCATAATTACTATATCACTACATCTCATTATATCAACAGGCATTGTTTTTTGTTATTGTTGTTTGTTTTTACCACCATGGCATTGTTTTATAAGTCAATACCTAAAATTCTTATGTATGATTGCTCTCAGATGAGTTGGAATCTTAAAATCTACATTGTTGAAAATATCAGTGCACCTTTTAAGACTATCAGGATTAAGAGAACATACAGAATAGAAAATTTAAAAGAAGAAGGAATGTGGGGAAAAATATGGGCCGAGACCCAAGATGTTGTTCTAAAGAGTCACACAAGAACCCTGTGTTATTTGCAGAGCTAACATCAACAAGAACCACAGACTGGGTTCCTTAAAGAACATAAATTTTACTTTTTCACAGTCTGGAGGCTGAAGTCCAAGGTTAAGTTGCCAATGGCATTAATTTCCTTTGAGGCCTTTCTCAAAGGATTCACTCTTGCTGCCTCTTCACACAGTCTTTTCTTCATTCTTGTGCATTCCTGGTGTCTCTGTATGCTGGTTTCCTCTTTTTTATAAAGCATTCAAATTGGAATAGGGCACACTCTAATGACTATTAAAATATTTTAACTTAATCACCTATTTAAAGACTCACTCTTTCCACATACAGTCACATTTTGTGACAGGGTGTTAGGACTTCAACATATAGATTTTGATGGAATACCATTTAGCCTGTTTCAGGCATTTGTGAAGCGAGAGAATTATAGAAATAAGAGACAGAGATAGAGAGCAGGGAAGAGGGATAATTAAATTAATAGTTTAGGAGAGTGATTGATCAAGGTACTTAAAATATAAACTGGCATCTATTCAGTTTTCATCATCTCTTGTGGCATACATAATGCATGAGCAGGCTCATAACATATCCAGGGCAGAGAGAAGCTCTCATGATTCCCACCCATGCTGTCTGTTCCAGTTAAAACAAGGGCAGAAATTCTCAGGATTTTCTCATAAGCTTTAAAATGTTCTGAAGGTTTTCTAAAAATATGGTATTTTATGAAAATTATTAATGCCTGGTATCCTTCTAAGATACCAACATTCACCTAGTTTCAAAGTCTCAATTGCTAAAAATGCAATAAATGTTTAGATCATATCTGATTTGAAATTTCTTTTGTTTTGATACCTTCCATGTTCTCTTCTTGAAATTTATTTCTGTATTCCTCTGTTCTACACACTTCTGTTTCCTTCCCAATCTCTTTGACTATCACTGTTCCATTTCTCTTGGCACCCGTTAAACTTGTATCCCTGAGAGTTTCATCTTTAGTCCTCATCCTTTTATATTTATTCACCGATTTAAACTCATTTATTTCCAAGATTTCAACCTTCATTCCTTGTGTTACAGACTCATGGAATATGTTACTTTTCCTTAAGAAATCTCAAAGTAACCACTTCAATGGCATTTAAAATGCCATACATTCTATGTTAACATCATTTTGTCTGTTACTCACTTACTCAGTTTCACATCTGTTGCTCTTCCTGTATAACTTTTTCTGAATGGGTCTACAATGTACATAGAGGCACATGTCAAAGGTTTTGCACTCTCATTGATGTTATAGAATACTAGAGACCTGTGCACAAAATTTGTGCAAGGGGGTGGTTGTCCCTCAGCCCAGCCTACACCATCTCCAATCTGGGACCCCTTGAGGGATGTCTCACTGCCTGTCTAGGCCCAATCCTGTGATGGTTAATTTACATATTACTCTTTTATTAGATAAGATAATGCGGCATGATTGGACCTAGATGTGCAGTCAGACATCCCTCTCACAATCCAGGACTGCTGGCTCCCAACTGCTCACCTGCTTGCCTTCCTGATTGCCCCTAACTGCTTCTGCCTGCCAGCCTGATCACCCCCTAATAACTCCCCTGCCAGCCTGATTGATGCCTAACTACTCCCTTGCCAACCTGACTGACCCTAACTGCCTTCCCTTTCAGGTCTGGGCACCCCCAATTGTCCTTCCCCACATGCCCAGTTGCCTCCAACATTCCTCCTCTGCCAGCGTAGTCACCCCTAACTGCCCTCCCCTGCAGACTTGATTGTCCTCAAATGCTCTCCCTTGCAGTTGGTCCCTCCCAACTGTCCTATCCTGCTGGCCTGATTGCCCACAACTGCTCTTCCTTATAAGCCTGGTTCCTCCAAACTGCTCTCCCCTGCATGCCTGGGTCCCCCTTAACTGTCATTCCCTGCAGGCACAGTCACTCCCAACTTCCCTCCTCTGCAGGCCTGGGTCCTCCCAACTGGCTATCCTGCTGGCCTGATTGTCCACAACTGCCTTCCCTTGTAGGCCTAGTTCCTCACAACTGCCTTTCCCTGTTGGCCATCTTGTGGTGGCCATCTTGTGTCCACATGTGGGCAACCATCTTTGACCACATGGGGGGCAGCTATCTTGTGTGTTGCAGTGATGGTCAATTTGCATATTATTCTTTTATTAGATAGGATTAGATAGAATAGAGGCCTGGTACGTGGGTGGGGGCCAGCTGGTTTGCCCTGAAGGGTTTCCAGGATCAGGGTGAGGGGTTCCCTGGGAGCATGGGGGCCTGGGTGAGGGTCCTGTGGTGGTTTGCAGGCCAGCCATGCCCCCTGGTGACCCAAGCAGAGGCCCTGGTGTCTGGAATAATTTAAACTTTGTAGCTGTGATTGGAGGCCTTGGCCCACCAGGGTGTGCAGGAAACTTAGCTTCCTCCATTGTCAGGGAAACCCAAGCCTTCTTCTGTCTTCATGGCTGCAGCCATTTTGGTTGGGTTAATTTGCATACTTGCTCTTGATTGGCTGGTGGACATGACTTGCTGTGGAGTGGAGTGGTGGTTAATTTGCATATTACTCTTTTATTAGATAGGATAATGTAGTTTCTACATATGCATGAAACAACCCTTCATCTTAGACATCTTTTTTCACATTCTCTCTCTTTCATTATATTTCTGTACACTGGGCATCTGGATATCCTTAAAATATACATCAATTATTCTCAATCTCAGGATATTTTATCTTTTCCTGACCTCTACTTAGAACATCATTCCACAAGATTTTCTGATAACTTATTCATTCTCAACATTTGGATCTCATCTCTAATGTCTTTCATTATGAAGATTTTAGCTCAAATGTCACCTGCATAAAGGATTCTTCCTTGACTACAATATCCAAATTAAGTCCTCTAATGTCATTACCATTTGTCATTCACTATCCTATTACCTGCTTTATTTTCTTCATAGTACTTATCACTTTGTAATATTATAAAACTTGGTCTGTCTTGCTCATTAAAATGTAATCCTACAATTCCATTTTTCATTACTAAAATAGTTTTTGATTATTCTGATCATTATCAGACATTTTTACCATGGTATATAAGTCTCTCATTACCTCACCTACCTCTCCCCATCTTGATCATTTTATGTTAATTACAGTCCTCTCATATATAAACCCTTTTACTTTATGTTGGAATTACTTGCAAAAAAGGGTTATTATCTAACAGCAAAATAATTATATTTACTTGATTTAACATTAATATTATTTACATACCTAAAGCAGGGACAGGGGAGGGATCAAGGGATGAAGTAAATTATTTCAAATTTACTCCTAAAATTTGATATTTATATAAAGTGCTATGTACAGAAACTGTCACATAATAACTACTTAATAAAAGCTAGTTATAATAATTGTGACTATTTTATTCCTATGCAATGTTGTCAAAGACAAAATTCCAAGAGTTACTATGATGGTTATAACTTTCAAAGAGTCCTAAAAAGGGCTATTTTGTCACTGTTAACATTACATTAAATTTTTCCCAAATATTTTTTAATATTTGCATATCTGTTCCATAGTGACCAAGTGTCAAAAGCATAAGTTGAAGATGTAGCAGATATTTTCATTAAAATATAACATTTCAGGCCACAGTATCTTCACATTATGATTATTTATATTTGTTTTTTTCTATCATTATAAAAAGACATATGACTTTGCAACTTCTAGGAAAGTAAAGAAGCCCAGTTCCGTGTGGCTCAGTTGGTTCTAGCAACATCCCATATATCAAAAGATGGCAGGTTTGATTGCCAGTCAAAGCACATAAGCAGGTTGTAGATTTGATTCCTGGTCAAGGTGCTTATGAGAGGCAACTGATCAATGTTTCTCTCTCACATCATTCTCTCTCTTCCTTCCTGTAAAATCTATAAAAAAAACAGGTTTAAAAAATGTTTTAAGGAAAGTAATGAATACTTATATGTGTATATTAATTCACTAAAAGCATTGCCATGTGATTTATTTTTTTAAATGTATTACATAATACATCACGACTAATCTACTCACATTAAAAATTTTAATTATTTAAAATAATTTTATTGGGTTTTATAATATGAACTAATAAATAATTTTAATAAATTGTAATTATTAAACTAAAAAGAACACTACATAATCATTAATTTATTAGACTATACAAACTCAAAATAATATTTAATCTATTTTATTTAATACCTTGCATGACTTAAAATATTAAAAGGAGAAAACAAATAATAGGATACTAGCACATGAATCTACAAGTGGTCTTTTTCCTGTATTGATTCAGTGAACTAACAAGAATCATTTTTGTTTTGCTTTCTTCTGTTGAATAAGAGCAGACGGTATAAGAGCCATTTCACATTTACTAACATAATGGATTGTGGCTGTCTGACACAACTAGACCATTGTGTTTGCCTCATAATAAAGTACTGGAGAGTTCATTCAAACACTACACAAGCCAGGTGGCATACTAATATCCACTTCAATATATCATTAGATACAGTGTAATAGAGTCTTAAGGCAGATGGTGTTTTGAAAAATCATTAGACATAGGAAGTCTCTTATCCAGTATAAAGAATGTCCAAACATACCCATTTCTATAATATAAAACCCTGCAAAAATTTAATTTCAATATTAGAGCAAACTTACTAGTACATGTTATGCAGGTTAATAGTCTACCAAACTGCAGAAGTGTTACAAAATTCTACTCATTCTTTTAAATGTTCCAAGGAGGAGTAAATTGATATTTCACATGTAATCTCTTTCTTTTAAAAAAGAAACCTAAAAAACTTGCAATTATACAATTTTCTTTTTAAAGCTGAATTCCAAAGTTCCTTTTAATTGTTGCTTCTGTAGTGTCTTATTTTAAGCCTTATTTATTTTCTAGGGAGCAGTTACATTTTTTGGTACTAAATACCATACTTTACTTTCCTCTAATTTAATGTGTTTCTAGCAGCTACAACAATTTACTTTTACCCTCTTTCCTAGGCCCAATCCTGCTTACAGTACATTTAGATTGTTCAATATTGACTTGTTTAATATATCCCAGGAGAGAACAAAATACACCAAAGGCCCTTAAAATACTGAAGTGGCACATTATAGAATCACTGAATAAATAAGTCATAAATCTAAAAGTATATATTTATATTATTCTGTTCTATTCTTCATTCTATCCTATAATCCTATAGTCAAATTCTCTCAAATACCTTTAATACTGGAGAAATTTCTATCAAGATAATTATTTCTACATTAGACAATGAAGCAATTTTTGAAGTCTTTGAATTTAATAAATATCAGATATTCTTCAGTTTATATATTTAATCTTGCTTCTTACATTGTAAGCCCATACATAAATGCAGTTACTTTTATATGACAAATATTTAAACATTTTAAAATAGTTAATTATGTAATGCCTCTCATTCCCATCCTTCCACTCTGCATTTATTTTGTTTTATTCTAAACACTACTGTTTAATTGTACATCTTAAGATTGCAGAAATATTTTTGATACTATAGCACATCTATATTTATTTATAGTCTAATAAAATTCACGCCAAAACCGGTTTGGCTCAATGGATAGAGCATTGGCCTATGGAGTGAAAGGTCCCAGGTTCAATTCCAGTCAAGGACATATATCTTGGTTGCAGGCACACCCTCAGTGGGGGGCATGCAGGAAGCAGTTGATTGATGTCTCTCTCTCTCATCAATGTTTCTTACTCTCTATCCTTCTCCTTTCCTCTCTGTAAAAAATCAATAAAATATATTTTTTAAAAATTCATACTGTTAGTTCCTATAGAATGTATTTTTTTATTATTTATGCTTTTCTTCATACTTTAAACTTTTCTCAATATCAAATTATTAAAATCTAGATAATTAGAATTAGTATATGAGTGTGGAAAGACTGACAAAAAAGGCTGTTAGATCCTCTTTCATTCCTATAGATATAAACTAGACAGACAACTATTTCATGAAGTCATGTATTTTCCACTGGTTGGTACTTCATTGATTCCCTCCATATCCTATCTAATAAAAGTAATATGCAAATAGACCGTATTTTCGCTACACCCACAAGCCATGCTGACCAGCCACACAAACCAGCCAATCAGAGTGAGTATTCAAATTAACCCAACCAAGATGGCTACCACCACAGAGAGAGCAGGAGGGAGGCTTGGGTTGCCCCTGGCGATGGAGGAAGCCAAGCTTTCTGCACACACTGGTGGGTCCAGGCCCCCACTTAAGGCAACAAAGTTTCAATGGCTGTGCAGCAGAAGGCTTGGCTCTGTTCCAGGCTACAAAGTTTCAATTGTAGAAGATAAATACATCCCAGATATCAGGGCCTCCACTTGGGTCACCCAGGGGCAGGGTGTGTGTGTGTGGCCAGCTTGTAAACCACCATAGGCCCCTCTCCCAGACTACCCCACACCCCAAGGGAACACCCACTCTGATGTAGCACATCCTTCAGGGCAAACCAGCTGGTCCCCACCCCTGTACCAGGCTTCAATCCTATCTAATAAAAGAGTAATACACATATTGATCATCACTTCAACACACAAGATGACTGCCTCCATGTGGTCAAAAGATCCTGCCCCCATGTGAACACAAGATGGCCAACACAAGATGGTCAGCAGGGAGGGCACTTGGAAGAGACCAGGCCTGCAAGGGAGGGCAGTTGTGGGCAATCAGGCCATCAGGGGAAGGTAGTTGGGAGGAACCAGGCCAGCAAGGGAGGGCAGTTTGGGGCAATCAAGCCTGCAGGGGAGGGCAGTTAGGGGTGACCAGGCCTACAGGGTAGGGTAGTTAGGGGAAAAAAGGCTTGCAGGGGAGCAGTTAGGCATCAATCAGGCTAGCAGGGGAGTGGCTAGGGATAATCAAGCTGGCAGGCAGAAGTGTTTAGAGGCAATTAGGAAGGCAGGCAGGTGAGCATTTGGGAGCCAGCAGTCCTGGATTGTGAGAGGGATATACGACTGCCTGTTCAGGATTAGGCCTGAACAGGCAGTCATACATCCCTCAAGGGGTCCCAGATTGGAGAGGGAGCAGGCTAGGCTGAAGGACACCTCCCCCACTTGCACAAATTTCATGCACCTGGCCTCTAGTATATATAATCTGTGTATGGAATATATAATAGTACAAACAGGAAACAAATTAGGCAAAAATCCTGGGTCACATAGCAAGACAAGTCTTACTTTTTTGAAAAACCATCATACTGCTTTCCATAGTGGCTATACCAGTTTACATTTCTACTAGCAGTGAATGGGAGTTCATTTTATCCACAACCTCTCCAACACTTTTTATTATTGGTCTGATTGATAATAGCCATTCTAATAGGTGTGAGTTGGCATCACATTGTAATTTTCTTTTCATTTCCTTAAGAGCTAGTGATGTTAGGGTCGAAACGCTCGCTGCTCAAAGGAAGACTCCAAGAGACGTTCTCATGCAAATAGCAAGGGGTTTATTGCAGACCAAGCATGCTGGGGCTCACAACGTACTCTGAAAGCAGAGCAGAGGCTGAGAGCCCTGAACCAAGTTACAGGGTATTTTTATAGCAGTCTGGAAACAAAGACTTCTACCAGGTTAGCAAATTTGTGATTTTACCTGAGAACCCTGTGACTTTTACACATTAACTTCCCTATAAGTTCTGGTTATCATGGGATTACGATAACACGAATGCTGGCGGTTATCTCTGGGTTAATCTCTTGAGACATCTGGGCCATGTCTCCTTCCGCAATTTGGCTACAGGCTGTCTCGCTATACAAGATTATCAACCTACACCTGGGTTACAGCATCCTGGGAGTTTCCACCCTGTTCTCAACCCTGAGACTGCAATAATAGGATGTAACTGGGGGATATAATTTTAAGCCGAGCTGTGTTAACTCTTTCCCAGCCCAATCCTGATTTTTGCAACCTTACAGTGAAAGTAAGAATCTTTACATATATATTTTCATGTAATCATTTGTATGTTTTTGTGTATGTATATATATATATATATTTTTTTTTTTGGTGGGGGGTATACTTCTGCTCATTTTTTAAAATGGATTGTTTATTTGATGCTGAGTTGTATGAGTTCTTTATATGTTTTGGATATTAAACCTTTGTCAGAGTTGTTTGCAAATTTATTCCATTTGGTTGGTTACCTTTTTGTTTTTTTTGGCAGGTTCTTTTGCTGTGTAGAAGCTTTTTAGTTTGATATAGTTCCATTCATTTATTTTTGCCTTTACTTCTCTTGTCTTGGGGATCAAATTTATAAAATATTCTCTATGAGCAAAGTTTATACATGTAGTGCCTACGTTTTCTCTATGTAATTTATTGTTTTAAATCCAATTTTTACATCTTTGATGCATGTTGAATTATTTTTTGTACAAACTATTTTAGTTTCATTCATTTCCATTTGGCTTTTCAATTTTCTCAGCACCATTTATTGAAGAGGTTTTATTTTCTCCATTGTAATTTTTTTGCTCCCTTGTCACAAGTTATTTGCTCCTTTATATGTGGTTTTATTTTGGGGATCTCATTGCTTTTTCATTAGTCTTCTTTTTGAGTGGCTTTGGTATTCATAATATTTGATGGATTCATTCTCTATCTTGATTTCTGTGTATGAGTGGCACTTCTCTAGTAGATTAAAAAGTCTTTCCATTGTTTTCCAGTAGATGATGCTAAACTATAAGAATTCTTTAAAGCTTTCTTTCACTGTTTTGGCTTTTCAGATCTCTTCAATCTGGTAGAAAATGGCCTGTGTTTTCTGTGAAGGTCAACGCCTTCCTTGAGATTCAGTTATTTCAATCTCAGGAACCAACTTTGTAGATAAATGTGGTGGGTAATAGGACTTCAAATGTGTGAAATCCAAGTGCTTCCCCACAGCCCAAAGTTGACAGCAATTCAGCCTGTATGTGTGCTGGTATGTTGTGCTGGGGGATCCTGGCCACCTCTTTTGTTATTTTTTCCTCCCAGCAATGGTGACCAGCACACCTATACAGCATACCACTCCTCCTCCACTCAACCCTGGAATTAATTGCAGAGTACATGCTCAGGTTAACGAAAAAGGTGTTTCTATAGTACCAATTCTAGAGTTTACAGATAGTGTGCTCTTCACTCCAACATGAAGGGTGAGGAGAGATGGGCTCTGGGAAGTTAAGGAAGGCACCCAGGCTCCATAGCTTTGTTTCTATGTCTGAAATGCATTACCAGATAGCCATGGTTGCATCTCTGTGTTTTGTCCCTGCCCAGGTCACTGTTTTCAGCCCCAACTTTCATTGCCCCCTCCTGGAAGAATGCTCACTAAATCTTATTTTTCTTCCAGCTGGAAGGAGCTCGAGCCACAATATGATTTCTCCCTCCTCTGGGCTGAGCCCCACAATGACCTCTGGGCTTCAAAGCTGTGTCCCTGGCTCCTTTGAGCTCTCACTGCCACTTGTCCACCTTCAATGTGTAAATATGTGGATCTCTCAGATGTTTGTGTGTTGAGTGGAAAATCATTTGTCAAATTATAGGTGTTCAAATTGTTGAAACTTCAAGGGGAGAGACCAAAGGGATCTCTCATGATATGCTTTTATGTTACATTAAAGATGGTTTCTTGGGTAATATTCTTTAGGATGAGATTTCTAAAGAGCGAGAAACTACAAACTGCAAGTTAATATGACATAAAATGTGAAGTTAGAACACTAATTGACTTAGATTATGTAAACTTCAATTTAATCCTTATACCTTCTTCATTTGATTTAGCTTTGTTTTTCAGGAGTAGGTATGTACGGCCAACTTTCAGTTGGTAATAGATGTTATTTTCACCTCTCATAGCAAAAAAACTTGATGTGTGGTGGTTTTAAATTTGAATCTGTCACCTACTATTTGTGTGAACTTGTGTAACTTATTAAAACTCAGAACTTTTATTGGAAAATTAATAAGATGATCACTTAATGGTGTATTTTAAATAATTAATTAAAGTATCACATAAAGAGCTAATCATAGTGCTTGATAGAAAAATCAGTAGAGCAGCTTGTCTGTCATTATCACCAACATTATTACTTTTCTTTGAATATGTAGTCATGACCTCTCTTAGGTTGCTTTGGTATTATGAAATTTGGAACTTCAGGATCCTGTGAGTGAGACAACCTTAATGTTCCTCTCAGCATGACTAAACTTTAGACAAGTTTATTTTTGTCTATATGTCTGCCCTTTGCTTAGAGCATTTGCTTTAGAAACTTGCTATTATAAATTCTTTTTCTGCCTCTTTGGGTTGTAAATCTTCACCTAGCATCTTGTTAGTTTTCACAACTCAGAAATGTCTTTTCAAGGAGCTGGAGGTCATGTCTTAAAGTATGATTATCAATAAAGGCAGGGTTCCTATCTTTTAGTCCCTGTAGGAAAGTAGTAGACTTAACTTCAATAAGGAAAAGTTGGGAAACAGAGAAGACCTAATTCTATTGGCCAACCTCCTTTCTAATGTTCTCCACTACCTTTACACAAGCTTATTCCAATGCTTAAATACCCTCTTGCTTTGTTTCAGCAGAGTTAAATCTCCCTCCTTTTTTGCAGTATTCTTGAATAAAGGATTCCAGCTTGTTTAATATTGTCTGATGTAATTTTGACAGATCAAAATCAAATAATTCAACTTTTAATTTACAGTTTAAGTCTGAACTTAACCAGAGATTTTTTTTAGATTCCCAACATGTCTGGGTATCTAAAGGACTAATTGTGTATGTCTCTTTGGAAAATATTTTCATCATAAATTAATTTATGAAATAAGTAGATTGAAAAGCATTATGCTAAGGGAAAAGAGAGAAAGGCTCAGAATATGGGTACTATAGCACTAGGCATGACATGTCCTAGGTATGACAAGCAGGGATTAGTTTGAGTATATGATAATACATCTCATGCTGACCTCAGATATAGCCTCTGTTGCCTGTTAAGTTCTATAAAGAGGAAACTACAAATAAATTTGAAATACCTGTTTCATCAAAAATTCTAAAAATATTCTTAAGAGTCAAAGTTATAAAACAGAAGACAAAAATACATCTTCACTTGTATGGGAAAACTAATACAGTAGCTTCCTCTTTATCCGCCTAACTCCTGGGGGCCTCACTCTGCCAAACAATGACTCCCCAGAAGATCTTGGCAGAATCTAAGATAGACTTGAGTTGTGTAGCTCTGGTTCAAAGGCCAGTCCCCTCACCTTAATCCAAGCCTGACCTGTACCTTTCCCTCACATAAGATCCATTAGCCCCACCATTCCTACTGCCAGCAGGCCTATCTGGTGGAGCTTGGGCTGCCAACAGAATCTAGAACAGATTGAGTTCTGTGATGCTAGACCAGAGTCCACTTTCCAATTGTACCTCAAGAAAAAATAAAAAAACTAAAACAAAACAAAACAAACAAACAAACACCAATCTAACTTTACACTTACAGGAGCTGGAAAACAACAACAAACAAAGCCCAAAATGAATAAAAGGAAGGGAATAATAAAAATTAGAGGAGATATAAATAACATGGAATATATTAAAAAATAAAAGCACAAAAGGTCAATGAAACCAAAAGCTGTTACTTTGTAAAGATAAACAAGATTGACAAACCATTAACCAGCCTCATGAAAATGAAAAATAAAAAATAAAAAAATGGAAAAAGGACCCAAGAAGTAAAATCAGAAATGAAAGAGGAGAAGTAACAATTGACACTATAAAGAGAAAATACAAAGGGCCATAAGAAAATATTATAATACCTCTATGCCAAAAAATTGAACAATGCATACAAAATGATTATCCAAAACTGAACCAGGCAGGATCAGAATATCTAAATAGACAGATGACAGCTAATGAAATTAAAGTAGTAAGTAGTAGTAATAATAATAATAATAATAATAATAATAATAATAATAATAAATCCCAACAAAAGTCCTGGACTGGATGGCTTTAAGGTGAATTTTACCAAATATTCAAAAAACTATCACCTATCCTTCTCAAACTATTCTAAAAAACGCAAGAATAGGGAAGACTCCTAAGTTCATTTTATAAAAGTAGCATTATACTAATTCCAAAACCAGACAAAGACACTACAAAGAAAGAAAATTATAGGCTAATATCCCCAATGAACATAGATGCTAAAATATTCAACAAAATATCCCCAAACTGGATTCAACAATACATTGAAAAGGTCATTTTATTGAATTCGCATTTCACATTGTGTTCTCATCACAGTGGAAATTAAAAAAAAATGGTGTTTATTGTACAGTACAAGTAAAATAACAAAATAGAGATATAAAATATTATCTCTAAGGATATCAGAAACAGTATAATCATGAACTATTTTCCAATAGTAAATAAAATAATGAATGTTCTAAAGAGAACCCTCATGTTAGTGGAAATGCAGATAGGTGGATCCACCATGGAAAACAGTATTGAATGTCCTCAAAAAAATTAAAGATGGAACTGTCTTATGACCCAGCAATTCCATTTTTGGAAATATATCCAAGGAAACACAAAACACTAATTCAAAAGAATATGTATACCCCTATTATTTACAATAGCCAAGATTTGGTAGCAGAGTAAGGTATCATTGGTAAATGAATGGATAAAAGTGGTACATTTCCATAATAGAATACTACTACTCCATTAAAAGAAGGAAATCTTACTTCTGGCATCAGCATGGATAAACCTGGGAAATATTAGACTCAGTGAAGTAAGTCAGAGGTAGATAAATACCATATAATTTCACTTACATATGGAATCTAATGAACAAAATAAAAGAGAAACAGAATCATAGATATGGAGAGCAGACTGACAGCTCTCAGAGGGGAGGTGGATAGGGAGCTGGATAAAAAAAGGTGAAGGCATTAAGCAAAAAATAAGAAAAAAATAAAACAAACCAACCTTCAGAGACAAGACAAAAATATGGTGATTATCAGAGAGCAATGGGGGTGGTGGGAGGCAATAAAAGGTAAAGGAGGGATAGGATAAGTGGTGACAGAGGGAGACCTGACTTTGGATGGTGAACCCACAATACTAGTATAATATTCAGATGATATATTATAGAATTGTATACTTGAAACCTCCATAATTTTATTAACAAACGGCATACCCATAAATAAAATAAAAATTTTGTCAAACATTAAGAACTCTGGTACTCTCAATTCCCAATTAAGGAGAAATTTTAAAATGCAACAAAATGAATATTTATTTTGTACACTAAAATATAAATCATTAGTGACATTGGGGATTAAAGTATCTTATTTCTTTGTAAAAAATAAATGAGTGATTTATACGACTTGAAGTGTCTGCCTTCTTGTCAAACATTCATTTGGGATCTCTTCCAACTTTTATCCTTTTCACTTTTCATGTTGTGAACTAACTACAAGGTTTCTTTTTATGTAAAGTTTTTGCGCCTGTCATTGCCTCTGGTGAATCTTCCTCCTTTTGCAGCAACCACTTTTTCAGTTATAGATAATTTTGCCTTCACTAAATTTATCTGACTACAGATTTAGAGGCTCTCAGACAGTGGCAATGTTAGCATTTGCATGGTCATTGATTTCTTCTATAGCTCGGTTTACATTTGATTCAAATTTTACTCATAGCATTCTGACATTCTGTTTCATTGCTATACTTTTATCCTTGGTGCCCCCTTCTCTCTATTAATTATTTATTTCTGTGAAATACCACCTTGGTTTTCACTGGGATAAAAGGAGGCAACAAAACTGCATGTGTTGCTATCTGTGCACGTATCAAATAATAGATGTGCAGTGACCAATCACCAACAGACTGAAATTAATAATGTGACAGATGAGAAATCATGGTGTGCATCTGTGGCTTACAAAATGACATGTGGACTGAAGAGTTAGCAGCAAAGTTGGCTGGTTTTGCAATTTCTCAATGTTAATACATCATTGTGATTGAAATTTGAACCTTACTGTTAGGGGATTAGTGTTATTTAAATAAACTTGGTAACTGGTATATATATTACAAATTATATGAAGTGAAGGTCTCTTGTACTCTAGATAAAGAAAATTTTAGAAGGATTCCAGTTGCTACTTTAAAACATGTCAAGTGAGAAATACAGATGCTCTATGTGTGGTCAAGGAACATTAGTGGAAGTTCTGGATTTTTATAGGTAAATTGAATTAATTCAAAACATAATAAAGCTTATATAAAACTTACAAATAACTGACAATGGAAGGTATTGCCTCTTAAATAAGTGAAAAATTTTAAATCTGAAATTTTCAGACATTAGATAATGTGCCCAGAAGTTTTATATCAGTAATTTCAAATAAGTAGACCTTTCAACCAACTAACCTTTAAGTTCTTTAAGCTATATGATGTTATCTCATTTCTGGGGTACATTGGATATAATCCAGTACAAATATGAAAAGAAACTCTTTTTGAAAAGAATAGACCAGTCAACAATATTACAAGAACTAATAATGAACTTTGACTATCTACTAGTATGTATGAAATATTTAATCAGTTACTAGAATGTACAAAATCAACAAAACAAGAATGTACAAAAATAAATAAAATTGCAGTTAATAGAATCAAGAACTGTTAATTATTTTCTCAGGTTTCAAAAAAATCACAATAGCTGATTTGTGCAAAAATCATGACATATCTAATATATACATATATGTTCTTTTTTGTGATTTATTTTTTCTTTATTGATTAAGGTTTTACATATGTGTCCTTATTTCCTCATTGTTCCCCCAACCCCCATTCATGCCCTCACCCCCCCTGGTGTCTGTATCCATTGGTTAGGTGTATATGCCTGCATACAAGTTCTTTGGTTGATCTCTCACCTTTACCCCCAGTCTCCCCTACCTTCCCTCTGAGGTTTGACAGTTTGATCAATGCTTCTCTGTCTCTGGATCTGTTTTTGTTCATCAGTTTATATTCATATATGTTCTTATAAACTGAAAATCAAACTATAGCTTAGTAAGTATGCATAGTAGCAACTTTATGATATTTGATGTACTTGTTTATCATATTACCTACCACAAGGATATTCTACTATATTCCATGTATATAACTTCAGTGACATTATGGTTAGGGAACTTTAAAAATAGCTATAGTAACTTTAACTTTGTCTCCACATGAAAAGACAGAATTAATTATTTTTATATTGGAAAATATTATTTTAAAGTTATTTCAGAAAATGTATAGTATTTTTTGCTAGTAAATTCAATCTTTTTGGTTTGACAATTATGTGAAATCTTTGCTGGTTTTATGACAACATGTGACATAATTTCTTAATAGATAATCTACTAGGGAGCAGAATATAAATATGTAACATTTTATCAAATTTTCTAATTACAACTTTATTTTTCCTCATTTCTTATTGGGGCGGTGCTTGTGAAAATAGTCATACAGATTTTTTTTCTCAGCAAATAGAAATATTAAGAAGGATTTGGTTTATAATTTGCATTTGTAAATTATTCTACTTACTTTACAATTTGCATACTTATTTTCAGACTTATGTGGGCCAATATTAAACCATTGATCCATTTTCGTACGTTGAGAAAATAAAGTCACATTATAGAAAACTACCAAAAAGAATTATCAAACATATGTAATGTGTGCAAATAGCATGGAAATGGTTTAGCTGAAATGAACCACATCCTGTTAATATTATGTACCCACTCTTTTTATCTCAGACACAACCTTTAAGAATTTATGAATTGTCTTTAATGGCAAATTTAAAAAATATCTATGAATAAAATTACTTTTTCCTCAAAAATATCTATTTGTCTGATTATCATTTGATATACCAATGGCTAACCAATGATCCTTAGACTACTCCAAGATGGATGAGATTCAAGAAGGGTCAAGACTTGAGTATTTTTTGGGTGGGGAAAAGCCAAAAGGGGTAAATGGGGGGATAGGGGGGCATCTGTAATACTTTCAAGACATCAAAATAAAAAGCATCTGCACAGCAAAAGAAACCATCAACAAAACAATAATGGAAGAATATATTTGCCAATGTTATAACTGACAGGGGTTTGTGCTACAAAATTTATAGGAAACTCATACAACTTAACAAAAGGAAGTTAAACAATCCAATCAAAAAAATGGGCTAAAGTCCTAAATAGACACTTTTTGAAAGAGGACTTAGAGAAGGCCAAGAGACATATGAAAACATACTCAAAATCACTAATTATCCAAGAGATGCAAATCAGAATGACAATGTGGTACTATCTCACACCTGTCAGAATGCCTTTCATCAACAAATCAACAAACAACAAGTTCTGGTGAGTATGCTAAAAAAATGGAACCCTCATTCACTGCTGCTGGGAATGCAGACTGGTACAGCCACTGTGGAGAACAGTATGAAGTTTTCTCAAAAAACAAAAAATGGAACTCTCATTTAACCCAATGATTTCACTTCTAGGAATATATGTCAAGAAGCTAGAAACACCAATCAGAAAAGATATATGCATCCCTATGTTCATAGCAGCACAATTTACCATAGCTAAGATTTGGAAACAGCCTAAGTGCCCATCAGCAAATGAGTGGATTAAAAACCTGTGATGCATATACATAATGGAATACTATGCACATCGCAGTAACAAGGAAGGAATTCTTACCATCTGCAAAAGCATGGATGGATCTGGAGAGCATTATGCTAAGTGAAATAATGTAAGCATATAAGCATAGCCTATGGGCACAGACAGTAGGGTGTGAGGCCATAGGTTATGGCCTGGGGGGTGGGTGGGAATGGCCAGGGAGAAACCAATGGGAAAAAAAAGAAGACATGTGTAATACTTTAAACAATAAAAAATTTAAAAAAATAAAAATAACTTAAAAAAATGAGTTTTTTAGTTATCTGCAACATATTAGCACAATGACTTCTTAAGCACTTTATCAATGTTACTTATAAGGCATTTTAAATACTGAAAATTTTAACTTTTCTAAGCTTACATTGCAGCCAATATTAAATAACTAGAAATAATAAATTCATTAAATAACTAATGAATGTTCATGCACTGGGGGGAAGGTCCCTTAGTCCAACCTGCCCCTTCTCACAGTCCAGGAGCTTTTAGGGCAGAAGTTGACCCAGCAATCAGAGAAAAGCAACATCCCATCACACCCCTGCTGCTGCCACTGCTGGCAGCGCAAGCTTCGGCCAGCCCTGGTTACCTGCGCCTCAGGCAGCCTTGGGTGGCTGGACAGCCACCATCTGAGACTTTCCTGCTTCTCGGGCTCCTGGGGGGCTGAGGGGACTAGGGGACTCTGGAGGCAAGTGAACAGAGCGACCAGGCCTGCCTGGAGGTGAGCCCAGCCTTGCCAGATGCCTGCCACCCCAGCGGGGCTGAGGGGACTGGGCACGGCTATCTTGTGGCTGTGGATGCCACCATCTTTTAGGGTGTGGTAGTCAATTAGCATATTCCCTCCTTATTGGCTGTGGGCACTGCCATTTTTGCAACAGCTTGAGGGTCAATTAGCATATTTCCTTGTTATTAGATAGGATGTATAATATATCATAAATAATTATGCTAGATTTTTGTACAACTTTTATCATCAAAATATCAGGATAATCAAATAAAACTAAATTGATGTTAAATATCTGTACTCTTAAACTTGAAAAATATTGTCAGTGTTTTATATAGTATGTCTCATATATCTCCAAAATTTTATGAAACTGAGGTAGAGTGATTTTTTTAGATTCATCAAATATTTACTAACTACCTTCTACAGTGCAGTCTCTAAGAAACAAATGTGAATATTTCCCTGCCCATGAAAGATAAATTTAAATAGTACTATTAAATATATTTAAAACTTTTAACCATGTGATTTTAGACAACTTAATGGTGAGATGCTGATCCTATGAGTTAGGAACAAAGGGCAATGGCCACTACTAATCATGGTTTCCTATAATGTAAATAGAACAATTGGTACTCCAATATTTTAGAAATTTAAATTTAATATTTAAAATTATTTCAAAGGACATTAATTTATATAGTTCCTAAAAATAGTTCCACAAGATACAAAACAGAGTAATGACCTATTTATATTTTATTTTTTGGATGATTGAGACTCATGAAGATTAAGTGGCTTATTATAAAGCATAGTTAATGACAAAGTGCTAACCAATGTCCCAACTTTCCATAATGATTTATATAATAAGCAGGGCAAGGAGAGAGAATTGAAATCTTTGTGTTGAACTGGATGGTTTAGATTAGTGGTTCTCAACCTGTGGGTCGTGACCCCTTTGGGGGTCGAATGACCCTTTCACAGGGGTCGCCTAAGACCATCGGAAAACACATATTTCCCATGGTCTTAGGAACCAACAGACCACTCCTCGGTGTAACAAAGTATAGCAATGTAGTTTACTGTTGTCATACGAAGACTGTTGCCCATGCTACACCATGATTCAAGACAAAATTTCATTTATTTGTAATTAGAAATAAATATTTCACAATATATAATTACATATTGTTTTTGTGATTAACCACTGTGCTTCAATTATGTTCAATTTGTAACAATGGGAATACATCCTGCATATCAGATATTTACATTACAGTTCATAACAGTAGCAAAATTATAGTTATGAAGTAGCAACGGAAATAATTTTATGGTTGGGGGTCACCACCACATGAGGAGCTGTCTTAAAGGGTCGTGACATTAGGAAGGTTGAGAACCACTGGTTTAGATAAAAAGGCATATTCACTAGTGTAAGGCAATTTATGTTTGGGAAAATGAAAAGGAATTATTTCTATAGCTCAAGCTCAACACAATTTCATAGTAATTAACCACATGCAGAGCAGGAATTTAGTACCAGCATTTCTCATGCATGAGGTTGTGTCCGAGGAGGACATAATGGAATCTTAAAGTAAGAAAATATTCATATGCATTAAAAGGTAAAAGTGTTTAAGGAAGAATAAAACATACTGTTTTATATAGTATTAAATTAGAATAAAATGGACAAGCCAAGAAGGTAAATGAGCAAAGACCTTTGGTTTAATATGAATGATGGCAAAAAAATATATATTTTATAATTTCTATTTTATATCAATTGTCTAAAATAAGAAACATTTTATTACATTTATTAAAGATTTTATGAGAATTTGGTTTATTACCCATATGTTTTCAAGCCTTAGAACATCTTTGAAATAATATTTAATACATCAAAATTTCAATCCTACAAACACTACATTAAACATTTTCTTCACTATCTACAATCATGAAAATTTACACTCACATATATACTTTATATCTGTTTATGCGCTGTTGCCTTCTGGAGGGCCATAAACCCCAATAAAAACCAAATCACCCACAAAATGTTCTTTCTCTATGGGATGATATTGTCCCAGGTGAGATGTATATGCTATAGCAATCAGTTTTAAAAATATAGATATTTAGAAAAAAATTATCTAGTTGATTGTATAAATTTATCATCATTCTTCTAAAATTCATAATTAACTGGATAGTTATGGATAAACATTGAGTGGTGAATTGAGTTCTGTCTCAATATTCATCACTTCATATATTTAAATATTTGTTATACAATTAGCATTTTCCCCAATTCTAGAACATGAGCAGTATGTCTTATATAGATAAGTACTATTGTTCTTTACTGGAGTCTTTTCCCATTACTCTGAGAACATAAAAATTCATAGAAAAGTATACATATCAAAGTCAAGTTTCCATGTAAAAAACACACAAAAAAATTATTGTTTTTCCTTCTATCCAAGAAAAACACCAATAATGGAATCATTTCTTTCTAAGCCCATTTTGTGAATATGTCCTTATTTCTGAATTTGTTATGTATAAAGTTAAATGCAATTGTACAAAGTTCATAACTTATTTGATAATTAATATTATTTTATGTTCATTTATGAACTAATAGAGACTATATGAGTTAGAAAAAATAGGCCCAAGGTAAATAATAACATATAATTAATATTTCTTTTTTAAACAAAATTGTAATTAAAGGTATACAGTGTCTTTCTCTTCTCCTTGCAATAAAATCATCTTCTTGCAATAAAAATCTAGACCTAACTTTTTGTATTCCCAGAAATCAGAGATATATTGACATGAATTTTCTTTCATGCCCATCCCTCTACATGTCTCTTTAAAGTATATATCCTCCTTGGTTCACAGTAAGAGATTTAAGATGTAAATTTTTGATAAGAAAGGAAGGTGTGGTATGGCTGTAAATAAATAATAGATACGTTTTTCTTGAGAAATTACTATTTCATTAAGAAATATGTATATGATCATAAATTGATTATGATTGAAATATCTTCACACCTGGAGTTGAATTCATGTGTAATTTTTGTATCTGGCACTTGATAAAACAAGCAACATGGATACAGGTATTTCCTTTATGGACAAACCATCAACCATATATAAGAAAAACAATAACTTATAAATAATTTACCTATTCCTGGAACTTTACTTTCACCTAGTCCTTACAACCTTATGAAGTAGAATCATTCTATCCTTTGGGCATATAAAAAAAAAAAGTCCTAGAGAGGTTAATTTGGATTTGTGCTATTAAATAATGTAACTACTATTCTATGGAACTGTTATATAGAAAGTTTTAAGAGCCCATGCGAATATCCTCAATTCAACAGAAAAGTATATCACTGTAAGTAAATCATTATGTCTAAACGTGTATTTCAGAACATGCATGTAACTCTTTCCTCTCATCAAATCTTAGTGAAGTGGTAAATATTTGTGTACATATATTTCAGAATAAATTCTGGGATTCTGTAAAAAATGGCAGTATAGGTAATTGTGGCATTCACATCCTCTCACAACCACATCAAAATTACATCTAAACTACAGAACAACCATTATTAAAAACCAACTAAAATCTAGCTAGATAGAATTCCTAAAACTGATGATATAAAGAAGAAGTCTCATCAAGACTGGTAGGAGGGGTGAAGACATGGAATGAGGCAACTCAAAAGGCACCAGGAACACAAGGAGAGAAACTGAATTGTCTGGCATTCATGCAAGAGATGGAAGGCAGTTTTCCTGCAGAAAGAAATGTTGGCAGAATCCTTGGTTAATTTTTGAGCCCTCTCTTCACAAAGCCAGCAAGCCAGTACCATATCTGAGTTTCCATCAGCCTGGCTATCACTGTTTTCTCCCACCTGATGATTTCTTAAAACCCCACTACCCAATTTTTGGAGTCACCAAGCTGTTTTGTATGGCTTTTCCATGCAAATGAATGACCTGTTTTGGCTTATGTTCATAGTTCTCTAAAATCTCTCAAACAAGCAGCATCTTACCTCAGGGTGCCTTGTACCTCTCAATAAATGCCCCCAAGGCCTGGCACTAGTGGCAGTGGCCTTGGTTCCCAGCTTTGCCTTTCCTGGTTACCTCCAAGCCCAGCACAAATAGCAGCCATCTGCAGATCTATTTGTAGCATATGCTGAGTGGCCCAGACAGATCATAAGCAGTGTCTGACCCTGGTCTGCATGTCCTGGGAGGCCCCAGAGCCAGAACACTGGTGACAGCTTAAGAATGAGATGAGGATAAACCAAGATGCCAGCATATGTAAACACCGGAACTTGTTGCCTCACACAACCACTTTAAAACTACAACTAAAAGAAAAAACAGACATCATCCAGAACCACAAGAAGGCTGGCTAAGTGGAAATTCTACAACTAGAAGGGAAGAGAAAAGCACACTGAGACTCAGAGACAGTGCAGAAGTAAAGTATGGAGGTACAGAGGTGCATGTGCAGAAAGGGCTGGCAACTAAGGATGTGGTTTTCTTTTTTAATCAGGAGGGAGACACAAGCTCCTGACTGCTCTGAACTCCAGTTCCAGGCTAGACTCTGGGGACTCAGACTAATACCCGGGGAAATTGGACTGTCTGGCATCAGGCTGGAACACGAGGGTGGCTTTTTCTCAGAGGTGCTTATAGCGATTACTTCAGGACACTGAAACCCAGGGGCCTCCTAGGACAGGGCTGAAGATAAGCCATTGCTGTTTGCTCCACCCTGTTGATTCCCTGAGACCCTCCCCTACTCAATTTACAACTCACCCCTAGCTGTGTACAGAGGCTTTTGCATATGAATGGCCTGGCCTTTTGAAATCTAAAATTACCTAACAAACTGCAGCTGGGTGAAAGAGCCCCAGAACTTTCTAAAGGAGGCACAAGGCTCCATAGCAGCTTGCATTGTGTCACAGTGGGGTCTCATCTGGGCACATCCAAACCCCAAACAAAGAAGAGGAATCTGCAGATATCTCCATAGCTCCTGCTGGGTGACCTGAAACAGAGCTAAATTTGCACCTCCTTGGAGATCCAAGAGCCAGTGTACCCAGTGAACAGAGTGGGTACACTGACCTCAAATCCATAAAGGACACACTCAGGGGGCAGACACAGTGAGCACCAAAGCCCAACTGAAGCAAGTACTGCCCCATAAGGGTGTCTCCAACACAGAAGTTCTCCCATCATAGACACAACTGATTCTCACAGTCAATTAGCCTGGAGGTCAGTTCCACTAAGTGAAACCAATAACAACCAAGGCTTAACTACAACAAGACTGTGCATACAGCCCACAAAGGGGTGCATCAAGAGTGTCCAACTCAGGTAATTGGGGAGGCTGAGCCACTGGGTCCTTTAGGACACCTAGAACACAAAGCCACTCTATCAACACAAAGAAGCAGCCAAAATGTGGAGACAAAGAAACAGGTCACAAATGAGAGAAATGGAGGAAAGCAAACTATTGCATTTAGAGTTCAAAACCATAGTTATAAGGTTTTTTAAGAATTTTCTAGAAAAGGCCAATAAATTTAGTGAGTCCTTTGAGGATATGAAAAAGGAGCAACTAGAAATTAAGCATACACTGACTGAAATAAAGAATAATATTCAGCTGAAACCAGTTTGGCTCAATGGATAGAGTGTCAGCCTACGGACTGAAAGGTCCCAGGTTCGATTCCAGTCAAGGGCATGTACCTTGTTTGCGGGCACATCCCCAGTCAGGGGTGTGCAGGAGGCGGCTGAGCGATGTCTCTCTCTCTCATCGATGTTTCTAGCTCTCTATCCCTCTCCTTTCCTCTCTGTAAAAAATCAATAAAATATATATATTTTTTAAAAAGAATAATATTCAGAAATCCAACAGCAGTTTAGAGGATCACAAGAATAAAGTCAAAGATTTGAAATATGAAGAAGCAAAAAACACCCAACAGAAAAGAAAAAAAAAAGAATCCAAAAATATGAATGTAGTGTAAGAAGCCTCTGGGACACTTCAAGTGTACCAACATCAGAATTATGGGGGTGTCCTAAGAAGAGAGAGAGCAAGATATTAAAAATCTATTTGAAGAAATAATGACAGAAAACTTCCCCTACCTGGTAAAAGAAATAGGCTTACAAGTTCAGGAAGCACAGAGAACACCAAACAAGAGGAATTGAAAAAGGACCACACCAAGACATATCATAATTAAAATGCCAAGAGTAAAAGCAGCAAGACATATCATAATTAAAATGCCAAGAGTAAAAGCAGCAAGAGAAAAACAGTTAATTACCTACAAGGGAGCACCCACACTATTATCAGCTGATTTCTCAAAAGAAACTATGCAGGGCAGATGGGAGTGGCAAGAATTATTCAAAGTGACAAATAGCAAGATCCTACAATCAAGATTACTCTACCCAACAAAGCTATCATTCAGAATTGAAGGTCAGATAAAGACCTTCACAGATAAGAAAAAGCTAAAGGAATTCATCACCACCAAACTAGTATTATATGACATACTGAAAGGTATTTTGTAAGAAGAGGAAGAAGAAGGAAAAGGTAAAGATAAAAATTATGAACAACAATCAACAAGTGAATCTAAAAATCAAGTGAATAAAAAATCTGATGAACAGAATAAACTGGTGAATATAATAGAATCAGGGACATAGAAGGGGAGTAGACTGACAATTCTCCAGGGGAAGGGTGTGTGGGGGGTGCAGGAAGAGACTGGACAAAAATCATACACCTGTGGGTGAGACAGTCAGGGTTGGGGGGGATAAGCACAGAGGGTGGGGTGGGGATTGGGTGCAGGGAGTTACTGGGAGAGGGGGGAAGGAACAACTGTAATAATCTGAACAATAAAGATTTATTTAAAATAAAATTTAAAAAGACTGAGATGACTTAGGAATCCAGGACAAGTAGAAATGAGGCAGAGATAGTAAAATGGCCAATCAGTTTTAGCTATCTAGTAAAGCACAAAAGAGTAAATTAGTTGAAATCATCCTAATCAGAAAGATAGATAACAGAACTCTAATTAGTAACATTTATACTGACCACACCAAATAACAAATGAAGTCAGGGGAGTAAATCTCATTTTGGTACATCAGCATATATTCCATGAATATTCTCTTGAGATCCTCTTTAAGACCTCTCCTTAAGTTCTTTATAAAACAAATAAGAACCATCAACACAAAGACCCAGTGGGAGCTCTCTTTGGAGCATACTTATACCTTTCTTCCCTCTTAGGTGTGCATTTTTATCTTTCTCTCCTAAACTTCAAGGTTCCCTATGAGACTTATAACCAGGGGAGCAATGGACAGTGGCAGCTTATCCTAGGTTTATACCCTGATTTTGTCTTCAAACCCTGATTCTGTCTTCAAGGCCTCCTTTTCTCTGACTTTTCAGTGAACTAACAGATGCCCCACCATAACTCAGTTTCCTATAATGTTACTAGAGAGTCAAAGCAAAGCACCACCTAGGCTTTTTCCTGATGCTCCTTTTATTCTAGACTTTTCAGTGAGCTAAAAGTAGCCCTGCCAAGACTCAATTCTGTCACTGTGAATTTTACTTCTCAGTGAAGTCATGCAGCCCAGAGGGCTCACTTCTGTGTTATAATATTTCTAGAAAGCAAAAGCTTCACTGCTCTTCTATTGCTTCTTCTACACTAAGCCATTTCTTTGTTTGACTGTAACCAGCTTTAATAAATGTAATCTCAAAATCACTGCACTGAACTGAACCCAGTTAGACTGTACTGAATCCCAGTTCTGTGAGTGATTCATATGTGGGGTATCTAGACTGTTGTGAAAAGGGAGGGGTGCACAGAAACTTAGGGAAGCTGCAACAGCCAGAGTTATGGAGGTGTGTGAGCATGAGTGTACACACAGAGGGCTGACTGCAGATTGTGCCACTACCTTTCTATAGTGGGAGGAAGACAGAACTTCCCAACTGCATTGAAATCCACTTCTGACTGCACTGAATCCCAGTTTCAGATGAGACCCTGGGGACCTAGACTGATATGGGTCCCCAGAGTACACAAAAACACAGGGGAACCAGAAATGCAGAGATATGGAGGCATGTGAGTGTGAGTGTGCTCAGAGAGGGCTATAGTGATTACCAAGGGACGCTGAGATCCAAGGGCCACTTAGGAAAGGACTGAAGAAAAGCCAAGGCTATTTGCTCAGCCATGAGACTCCAACCCATCCACTGAACAAAGAGGCTTTTGAAATTTTGCAAGTCTTATATCATAAGGTTGACTCCAGCACAGAAGTTCTCCCAATGTAGACACAGTGGATCCTCACAACCAATTGGCTTGGAGGCAATTCCCCCAGTAATACCAATAACAATCAAGAGTTAACTACAACAAGGCTATACACACAGTCCACAAAGGGGTGTGCCAAGAGAGTCCACCTCAGGTAACTGTGAAGGCGGAGCTACTGGTCCATATAGGACACCTAGCACACAAAGCTACTCTACCAACTCAGGGAAGAAGCAAAAATGTGGAGTTAAAGGAACAGATCACAAATGAAAGAAATGAAGGAAAACAAATGACTACATATAGAGTTCAAAATCATGGTTATAAAGTTTTTCAAGAATTTCCTAGAAAAGACAGATAAATTTAGCAAGACCAAAGAGGAGATGAAAAAGGACCAACCAGACATGTAAAAGGACCAACTAGAAATTAAATATACACTGACTGAAATAAAAAAAAAATATTATACAGAGCCCTAGCAGCAGACTAGAAGAATGCAAGAATCAAATCAAAGATTTGAAATAAAAAAATCAGAAAACATTAAACTGGAAAAGAAAAAAGAAAAAAACAAATAAAAAAATGTGAAGATAGTGTAAGGGACTACTTCAAGTATACCAACATCAGAATTATGAAGGGTACCAGAAGAGGAGAGAACAAGATACTGAAAACCTATTTGAAGAAATAATGACTGAAAACTTCCCCCACCTTACAAGTCTAGAAAGAAATAGACTTACAAGTCCAGGAAGGGAAGCACACAGAAACTCAAACAAAAGGAATCCAAAGAGGACCACACCAAGACACATCATAATTAAAATTCCAAGAGCAAAATACAAAGAGAGAATATTAAAAGCAGCAAGGGAAAAACAGTTAATTATTTATAAGGGAACACCCATACAATTATCAGCTGATTTCTCAACAGAAACTATGGAGGCCAGATGAGAGTGGCAAAAAATATTCCAAGTGATGAATAGCAAGAACCTACAACCAAGATTACTCTACCCAGCAAAGCTATCATTCAGAATTGAAGGTCAGATAAAGAGCTTCACAGATAAGAAAAATCTAAAGGAGTTCATCAACACCAAACCAGTATTATATGAAATGCAGAAAGGTACACTTTAAGAAGAGGGAGAAGAAAAAGAAAAAGGAAAAGATAAAAATTAGTAACAATAGCCGAAACCAGTTTGGCTCAGTGGATAGAGCGTAGACCTGCAGACTGAAAGGTCCCAGGTTTGATTCAGGTCAAGGGCATATACTTTGGTTGTGGGCATATCTCCAGTAGGAGGTAGGCAGGAAGCAGCTGATTGATGTCTCTCACTCATCAATGTTTCTAACTCTCTATTCCTCTCCCCTCCTCTCTGTAAAAAAAAATCAATAAAATATATTTTAAAAAATTAGGAACAACAAATACATAACTATCAATAAGTGAATCTAAAAATCAAGTGAATTAAAAAATCTGATGAACAGAATAAACTGGTGAATATAATAGAATCCAGGGCATAGAAAGGGAATGGACTGACAATTCTCAGGGGGAAAGGGATAAGGGAAGTACAGGGAGAAACAAGATAAAAATCATACACCTATGGATGAGGACAATGAGGGGTAGAGGTAAGGGCAGAGGGAGGGGTGGGAGCCGCATGGAGGTGAGCTATGGGGGGAAAAAAGAGGAACAATTGTAATAATCTGAACAATAAAAATTTATTAAATAAAAAATATGAACAATGAAATGACAATAAATACATATCTATCAACAATTGAATCTAAAAATCAAAGTGTACAAACAAGCAGTAGAGAAACAAACTCATAGATATAGAGAACATTTTGCCAGCTGCTATATGAAAAGGGGTTTAGGGGAATTTGTGAAAAGGGTGAAGGGATTAATAAGTACAAATTGGTAGTTACAGAATAGTCAAGGGGATATAAAGTAGGAAACATAATAAATAATATTATAATAACTATGTATGGTATCGGATGGGGTACAAGATTTATTGGGATGATCATTTATTTATAGATGGGCTGCACACTGGAAACTAATATAATAATGTAATTTGAAAATATTAGTGAAAACTAATTAACTAAATAAAGAAATAAATTCATTATTAGCATAAAATATCATGAAACTGAACCATCTATTTTCCAGAAATTTTAGTAAATGTTCATAGAAAAACATTTCGAAAGCAGATAATATCTAATTGTCTGATAAGAGGAAAAACAAAACAAAATATAAACCATACAAACAAAACACAGCATACTCCTGAGGAGTCTATGTCAAATAAGAAGTATAATATATAATACTTGAACAGTCTTTTTCTTTTTTTAATATATTTTATTGATTTTTTACAGAGAGTAAGGGAGAGGGATAGAGGGTCAGAAACATCGATGAGAGAGAAACATAGATCAGCTGCCTCTTTCACGCCCCCTACTGGGGATGTGCCCGCAACCAAGGTACAGGCCCTTGACCAGAATCAAACCCGGGACCTTTCAGTCCACAGCCGACGCTCTATCCACTGAGCCAAACCAGTCTCGGCTTGAACAGTCTTAAAATAATATAAGTAAAACTTAAAGAAAGATGAACAAATCAGAAAAAAATACAGTCCAAGAACAATAAATATACATGTGAATCTTAAAATGCATTGGAATTCACATCATTAATATGAGAGTATATAAAATAATAATAATTATTTGAACAATGATTTGCTTCCATCCTATTGGCGGAACTTACAAGCCAATTAGTTGGTTGTACCTTACCCTGTTGTGGGCATGAGAATTGGCTCTATCAAATATTGCTGATGGACATGTAAGGCAGTATAGTTAAAGAAAGATCTAGTATAGCCATATTGGGCATATCTATCAAAATGTAAATGCATATGCCTCTGATTCTAAAAATGATCTACCTAGAGATCTAACGTGTAGACAGATCTGCAAATATATTTAAGAGTTTTGGTTGCATCATTGTTTGTTATACAAAAACATGAAAGAAAATATAATTATGATATAGAATGTTATATTAAACTAAAAATAATGAAGTTCATATATATATGTATATATATGTATATATATGTATATATATGTATATATATGTATATATGTATATATATATATGCTGAAATGAAAGATAATCATAATAAATTTTGTTTAAAATAGACCAGTATCTATATAGCATATATAATTTTACTTATGTTTTTTTAAACTTATAAACAAAAAACACACACAGAAACCTAAATATATTTTTAAAATGTCCAGAAAGATATATATTAAATTATTTAAATTCTTGCTTTATGGGAAGAGAAGAGGTTTGATTTTGAGAAAAGTGAGATAATTAATTTTTCTTTCTATATATTTATAGATGTTCTAACACTTATCAAGAATTACTATGTTACAATTAAAATTATAAAATATTTTTGAGCCCTGACTGATTTGGCTCAGTGGATTGAGAGTCAGCCTGCAGACTCAAGGGTTCTTGGTTTGGTTCCGGTCAGGGGCATGTACCTTGCTTGTGAGCACATCCCCAGTGGGGCATGTGCAGGAGGAAGCTGATTGATATTTTTCTCTTATGGATGTTTCTAACTCTCTCTCTCTCTCCCTTCCTCTTCGTAAAAAATCAATTAAATGTATTTTTAAAATATTTTTTAAGTAAAATAAAATATAATATATAAGGTGGCACATGTTAACTAACAATTATTGTGATAATTATTTCACAATATACATATTTCAAATGATCAGGATGTATACCTTAAACTTATACAATGTTATATGTCAATTATAGATCAATAAAGCTGGGGGGGGTAGTAAGTTAATATATACATAGTAAAGGTCCATTACTGTAAGACTCCTGCAAGAATAGAGCTTCTTGCAGCTGTCTCTGCTGAGCGGCCTGCTTCTCTCCTATCTCTACTGCCCTGCCTGCTTCTCTCCCTTCTCTGCACCCACTTGCTTGCTTCTCCACAGCTTCCTTTCCTTCTACAGTGCTCGGTTTCCTTCTACACTATCTTCAGTATTCACTCTGCACAGGGATATGCAAATTAACTGCCAACTTGGTTTGGTTAATTTGCATACTTGCTCCTGATTAGCTTATAGGTGTGGCTTGTGGGTGTGGTGGAGGTAAGGTCAATTTGCATGTTTCTCTTTTATTAGATAGGATAGGATATATGTATATGTGTGTGTATATATATATATATATATGTATATATATAATGTATATATTATCAATGTGGTATTTTAGCATATTGTTTTGGGGACCATTGAACTAACTACATATTTCTTCCTAAAGCTTAAATATCAATATGAGATAGGCTGAAGATATCTGTAATGATAATACATTCATTCAAGTGATTTCTTAAAATCAGGGAAATTTTCTTAATGACAGGTTTAAAAATATTTTTTTATTTATTTAATGTTGGATTTAATTTATCTTAGTTGGACTTGCAATTACTAATTTAACAGTTCTGTTTAATTAGACTCCTAGCTATTTTTGTTATTAAATCTACCAATTGTCCAATATTTATTCAAAAATTAATCCTGAAACACCACTGTTTTAGTGATGTAAATTTTAGTATTTAAAAATATTAATCAGCCGAGACCGAGACCGGTTTGGCTCAATGGATGGAGCATTGGCCTTTGAACTGAAGGGTCCCGGTTTCAATTCCGGACGGGGGCATGTACCTTGCTTGTGGGCATGACTCCAGTGGGGGTTGTGCAGGAGGCGGCTGATCAATGTCTCTCTCTCATTGATATTTCTGACTTTCTATCCCTCTCCCTTACTCTGTAAAAAATCAATAAAATATATTTAAAAAATAAAAATATTAATCAATGACTTAAATACATATATGTTTATCATATTGCTTTGGTATCAACTAAATGTATTATGTAGGTTCATAATTCTAAGAGAAAATTACAAAATAAATATAATGAGGGTTGGGGATGTCATATATTAGGGTGTATTGTGTATATAAATTTGTAAAAGAAATTGAGAATAGATGTTAAATATTTTCTAATTGTGGTTATAATTTTATAGTTAATAGCTTTATTTATTTTTAAAGCATTTTTATGCATTTTTATTGATTTTAAAGAGGAAAGGAGCAAGCAAGAGAGAAACATCACTGATGAAATAGAATCATCATCTATGGTCTGTCTCCTGCATGCCCCCACTGGGGATCAAGCCTACAAGCTAGGCATGTGCCCTGACAGGGATGAAACCTGACCTACTGGTTAATTGGTTGACACTCAACCATTGAGCCATGCCAGCCAAGCTATAGCTAATAGTTTTTGACAATCTAAATTTAATTTATCAACTGATAATAAATCAAGTTTCTTAATTTTTAGTTCTACTTCTAGAAATTATTCCAGTACACACAAAAATATTCAGAAATTTATTCAAATAAAATTTTAAAAATCCTATCTAATAAAAGTGATATGCAAATTAGCCAACATTCCATTACAACCACAAGCCATACCCACCAGCCAATCCAGAGCAAATTTGCAAATTAACCCAACTAAGATGGCTGCAGCCACAGAGCGAGCAGGAGGAAGGCTTGGGTTTCCCCACTGATGGAGGAAGCCAAGTTTTCTGCACCGCCTGTTGGGCCTAGGCCTCCACTTCAGACTATAAAGTTTCAATTATAGAAGATAAATAAATCTTAACAAAAATGGTGGCAGCCACAGAACTGGAGAGAGCAAGAGGCTAGGGTTGCCACTGGCAATGGAAGAAGCCAAGCTTCTGCAGTCCTGGCCTGCCTTGGCTCTGCTCCAAAGTTTTAATTATAGAAGATAAATAAACCCCAAATACCAAGGCATCTGCTTGGGTTGTCAGGGAGCATGGCTAGCCTGCAAACCACTACACACCCCTCACCCAGGCCACCCTGTGTCCCAAGGGCATCCCCACCCTGATCCAGGACACCCTTCAGAGCAAACCAGCTGGCCCCCACCCATGCAGCAGGCCTCTATCCTATCTAATAAAAGAGTAATATGCAGATTGACCATTACTGCAGCACACAAGATGACTGTCCCCATGTGGTCAAAGATCCTGCCCCCATATGGACACAAGATGGCCAGCAGAGGGGGACCAGACCTGCAAGGGGGGCAGTTGAGGGTGATTAAGCCTGCAGGGGAGGGCAGTTAGGGGTGACCATGATGGCAGAGGAGAGAATTTGGGGGTGACCTGGCCTGCAGGAGAGGGCAGTTGGGGGGAACCCAGGTCTGAAGGGGAGGGCAGTTAGGGAAGACCAGGCTTGTAGGAAAGGGCAATTAAGGGCAAACAGGCTGGCAGGGGAGCAGTTAGGCATCAATCAGACTGGAAGGGGAGTGGTTAAGGGTAATCAGGATGACAGGCAGAAGGGTAGGGGCAATCAGGAAGGTAGGCAGGCGAGCAGTTGGGAACCAGCAGTCCTGGATTGTGAGAGGGATGTTTGACTGCCTAAATGGGCAGTCAGACATCCCTGGAGGGGTCCCAGATTGGAGAGGCTGCAGGTTGGGCTGAAGGACAACCCCCCTACCGCATGAGCAAATTTCGTGCACTCAGCCTGTAGTTTAATATGAAAAATTGTTTTATATAAATTAGTCTCAGAAAATGTAAACAACATATATGTTTTAAAAATATGTGCCTTAAACTTGCATCTGTGCTATTTATGGTGGGATTTAAGATATAAATCTGTAGCCAAACTAAATATTTGTAAGAACAAATTTAACTTGGGTGAAATTGCAAATTCTAGTCAAAAGATATTGTTGCAAAAACAGATTAGATTAGATCTTCCCTATCTCATTAGGCATTATTCCTGTTCCCCTGTTTTAACATTCTTTTACTTTCTGTATAAATGGCTCTGATGTCTTCTTTCTCTTTAATACACATTAAAGAAAAATATCTCTCACTGACTTTAGAACAGGAAATTTGAATGCTGAGGCTCTGCCAAGATTTTATTTATAATAACATCATATTGTCTCTGATGTGCTTCCAGTATTAACAACTTGTCATAAAAGAAGTTATAGCTCAAAGTTTTAAAACCCATTCCCTGTGAAACATACCTGCTGATGACTCACTCACAAATGATGTAATTTTCAGGGTTATTTGATTTCCCATATTAAACATTTTATACTGGATCCATCTTTTAATCAGAGAATATACCATGCCATTTCTATGGATTGTAACCAGTAAGTACTTCCATATTGAATGTTAAGAATTCAAAACACATTTTCTCATGAAACAGTAACTTGATTTTAGAATACTGGACACACAAAACTCTCATAAAATGGCTAGAAAGAATTTGTTCTGCTCTTAAATCCTGTCTCTTTCACCCATTAGCTGTTTCAGGTTGAGGAAATTAAGTTTTCTGATCTGAGTTATAAAAATGGGTTTATATATTATATACATCGATTATTTCTAGTATTATTAATGCATAATGAATCTTCATGTATTTCCTAAAAGTTTTGTATTTACAACTTCTGCTTTTTAATCTCTTTATAAACACAAACTTTAATAAAAATCAACTATGTGAAAATATCATACAAGAAATTCCCTTGCTTTGTTGATTTCATATTTGAGAGCTATTCTTCACTTGTAAGCACAAGGGAATATTTTCCAGAGATATAACATGAAGCAAAAAATAATAATTAAAAAAATATCCGGTCCTCATAGAAGTGTGTGGTTCATGTAAAATTATCCTTAGATGAATTATTTATTATTGACATATGTCATTATCAGTAAGTGAGTTGTAGAGAGGATGATGCATAGAAGGACTCTCAAATTGATAATTCAAATACAACTTGATCTTCAACATTCTTAAAGCTCATATAAGACCTATCACTGAAACTGGTGTTTTGATTTGTTTTTATTCTACTTCCAAATATTATACTAATTTCAGAATCATCATCATCAACTATAAAGCTGAAGTTTACTTGAAAATAATATGGTAACATTTGAAAAAGAAAGTCAAGATAAAGAATAATATATATTTTTGCCAGCTGGCATGGCTCAGTGGTTGAGCATCGACCTAAGAACCAGGAGATCATGGTTCAAGTCTTAATCATGGCACATGCCAAAGTTTCGGACTTCATCTCCAGTTGGCAGTGTGCAGGAGGCAGCCAATCAATGATTATCTCTCATCACTGATGTTTCTGTATCTCTTGCCTCTCCCTTCCTCTGAACTCAATATATATATATGAATTTGTTTTAAATAATTTTTTAAAAATAATTGATTTTGGCCTTGGCTGGTATGGCTTAGTTGGTTGAGTGTCGTCCTATGCACTGAAAGGTTGGTGGTTTGATTCGGGGTCAGGGCACATGCTCAGATTGCAGGCTCAATTCCCAGACCAGGTATGTAAGGGAGACAGCAGATAAAAGTTTCTTTCTTACATCGATGTTTCTCACTCTTTCTGAAAACCAATAAAAACATATTTTAAAAAGTAAAGAGTATATTTTGTAAAAACAAATAATAAATCTGGAAACAAAAGTGATGCTTGCTTATCTTAGTTAAAAATGCTTTAGACTGAGGGAAGACTGTATTTGTTATTTCAACATGGTTAACTCACACAAAGCAAGTTTTATTATTGCTGCTTATGGTTGCTTTTTTCTTCCCACATCACACCTCTGATTAGGTACAAGGAGATTGATAGAATAAAATAGGTGTTAATAAGAGTGATATATGAAACTCTTGAAGGAGATTAAACCCTTTAACAGGGTAAATGATCTGTAGCGATATCTATAGATCGTTGTTATTTTGACTAGAGCATGCATCAGACACTTTAGAATGACTTAAGGAGTACATCTCAAGGTTGTTTTATGATATACAATGTTCCATTAAAATCAGTCCCTTTGAAACTGAAACAGTGTAACTTTATAAGATTTTTATTTTCATTCTGAAGTGAATACATTTTAAGGCCAGTGTTTTCTCTAATTATCAGGGCCTGTATCTTTCCATTTAGTTGTCTTTTTGTATTCAATCATCTTTTATGCTTATTCTGAAAATTAGAGCTTGCCATATTCATGTTTTATTATGCTAACAAATTATCATTAACAATAATTTTTTTTTGGCAGCCTGGTAGTCATTTTAAGTTTTCTCTACAATCAATAAGATGAGAGGAGAAACTCTGAATCACCAGTAAGCTTTTTTACTTTACAACACTAAATACTCACAATGAATGCATAAACAGATTCAGGTTTGGGCTATAAAAAAGGGAAAGTTTTCTTGTTGTTATTTAAAGGTGACTTTCCTTTTCAGATTCTTATTGTCATTACTAAAAGTTTACACATCCTTGAATTTAATAAATGCTTCATTTTTATGAAGACAAGGTGTGTTAGGATGTTATAAACATTATAACTCAAACTCTTTTCTAACAAAACAAAAATATCTAAAGCAAAAATCTTTATGCCAAATTATCTGTCTCAAAAAGAAAATGTCCCCTTAGATGTCATGTAAAAGTTTAAATCTGTTTATCATATGCTATCAATCTTTATACATTATAGATTTGTAAGTTGAAATAATGTCATTAATTGTTAGAATGTATATTTGTTCATGTTCTTTTATAAAAAATAAATTAAATATTAAATTTTCATTTGAGTTTTATATAGGAATAGAGAAAAATTATAGTGGGGAAAAAAAAGAAATGTTTCAAATATCCTGATTGAAGTTTGTTGCAAGGAGGAGCTGGGGTAGGATAATTAGAAGTAGACTTTCTAGGGATTGATTTGAAGAGCATATTTGCCTTTCTTAGATGGTCTTGAGTTAGAAGTCAGGGGAAAATTAGGGAAACTGTAAGTCATTGACTCTTCTGGTCTGGTTGTTGCAAAAGTTATGAGTTAGAGCTCCATTGTCCATTTTTATATTCAGTCTCTCAGAAACTTAGGAAATTTCAAGAGCATCTTAAATAGCTGAACTATTTCCATTTATACCTAGAAAATATTTCTTACTTATGCTTAATTGCGAAGTATCAGACTGCTCCCTTTGTTTCTAGATTTTTATTTGTACTGACTTAGTCTAGGTTTTAACTATCTCTTGCACAGACAATTGTAGTATATGCCTCACTTGTGTACTTGATTTCAATTTTCCCCACTCCAATCTATCCACCTTTAATCCATTAAAGTTCTATTTCTAAAGTATTTAATTTGCTTGAAAATATACAGTGAATTCTGTGTTCAATACATAATAAATCCAAACAGTATAACAGACTCTTTTTATTCTGGTTCAACTCACTTTTCCACAGCCTCTATTGGTCTAAATACCCAAGGACCTGAATATTTTTGAGTTTGACAAATGCTTTCACAAAATTGTTCATTTGTTGCTTTTTCTCCATTTTCTGACCTGGAAATTTTATTTCCATCTGAACTTTCAAGGTCCAGATTAACAAAATGTATTCAGTAAGCTTTCTCAGACAAAAGCAATTGGGTCCTCCTCTTTGTCCCTTTAGCTCTTTATTTTAGAGTTCCTGTAGGATACTTATCACATTGTACTAATGAGGGCCATGCTCTAGCAGGTGTCCTCCTATTTTCTATCATCCCCATTGTACAGATTAGGAGTCTCAGTCTTAACAAGACAATAACCTGTAAGCTAGATTGAATTTTTAATTTTCCAAATGTAAATGTGCTCTCCAGTTTACTGCCTTCAAAGCATGGTTCTCCTTGTATTATGATTCCAGGCTTACACACGATTTTCTCTTTCTCACCATTGTATCTGCTTCTCCAAGGCAGGTAATTCATTTTTAAATTCCCTGTGTAATACATCGCCTCCCTACACATAATGCAGAGCAAAAACTGAATGAGTGTGACAAAACTTCTAAATTTCCAGTGATGTTTCAGAAATATCTTCAGAAATTAAAATTTTACCTCAAATATTTGCCCATGTAAGTTAATAATTTATCATTATGAATATCCATGATAGAAAAAATAAAATCTATAAATATTGAATTGAATATTAACTTTTTGATATAAAATTGGAGTGGTTAATCTATTTGTTGAATAAATTTTTCATTTTTTCTATAGTTAATTAAAAAACTATAATGTATCAAAACTATATACAATTTATATTATTTAGTGTATACTATTTACATACATACCTAATGCATACCATATTATTGGTTATGCATTATGGAAACATGATACAATAATGATTTTTGGATGGAAAAAAAAAGGAGTTAATAGGAAGTAACCTCACAGGATTTACTGATCATAAATTTCTAACTGGGCAGGTCATATGGATAGTCATGCCGCAGGCTTATAACTTCTTTTATAAAGGGTTTTAGGCCAACCCTATGCATTCATGTGCATCTAGGTTAATACACCTTTAAAATACCAGACCTAATATCCCTGGAAGGAGATATTAACTGTCAAGAGAGCACTTAATCTTATTAAATATTCTGCAACCCAATCTCTGACTTGCTTATCCCACTTCCACGCAATTTTCATTAATTCCCTCTTTCATTTCAAATGCATAAAAGAAGCTGCAAAACTGTTATTCTCAGGAGCATTTGAGATCTGGCTCCCCAGCATATGTTGTCAGTTTGACTCAAATAAACTTTTACAATTTTTCTACAGGTTTAGATGTTTTTTACAAAACAATAAATGACAAAGTGTTGATGTAAGAAATGTACAAACCTGTTAGAGTGTTGTTGTTTTTTTTGTTTTTTGTTTGTTTGTTTGTTTTGGTTCTTATTTTTTTTGCCAAACTGATGACAATGTGGGGAAGCAAGATTTCAATGCTCACAAGAATAACAGTTTTGCTGGTTCTTTGAATTTGAAATTAAGGAGGAAATGTAAGGAAGTTTGGGAGAGCAAGGCAGGGATTAAATTACAAAATAGTTAACAAGATTATGTGCTCTTGAAAGTTAATGCCCTCTTCCAGGGGTATTGTTTCTTGTTTTTCAAAGGTGTGTTAACTTCCATGAACAGGAATGGGCAGGGATTACATAAACCCTTTTACAGAAGAAGTGATAGGCCTGGGAAAGAACTTCCGACTATGCCCTGCCCAATTAGGAATATATGATCAGTAACCCTGTGAGTTTATTTTCCATTGAACCCTTTTTTTTTTTCTGTTGATGGTTTCAATCTCTATTCTATTATTCATATGCTCAAAGGTCATAAAGCACTGCTCAAAACCCCCTGGCTTTCTAGTGCTTATTTTAAAACACTGCTCTCTCAATAATGACACCATTAGTTTTCAACTCTTACTCATCATCCCCTTAATTTATTAACATCCAGGTGAATATAATTTTTCTTTTTGTCTTTCCTATATCTCTTCATCTGCTTGCTAGAACCTTGCTCTTACCATTTAAATTTTTGGAAAAATCCTACTTTATCTTCTGGAGTAAATTAATATGCCAGTCACCAAATAACATTTCTATTCATTTCTTTAATCCAGAGAAGATGCCTCTTCTGTGATTTCATAATTGTTTATCTTCTGAGCTCCTATGCTGAGAAAAAAGCCTGTCATAGAATATTTGTTAATGACTTTTAGAATAGATTACTTTATCAAGCATGTTATAATCTTTTGTAGTTGTATTATTTAGTATTGTGTTTGTGTATTTATATCACTTATAAAATATACATAAACACTTTAAATTCTAGATTGTAAGTTTATTAAACACTAGAGTCCCAGAACACAAAATTCATAGGCAGGTATGGTTCCTAGGCCTGGCCTGAAATCAGGACCATCTTTCCCAGCTGCCTATAGCTGGCCCCACTCCCCGTTGCCACCCACCCCCAAGTCCCCATTTACCATCAGGTGATTGGTGCCTTATGGCCATGGGAAGGGATGAGAGAGGTCAGCTGTTTCTGCCTGCTCACCAGCCCCACCCCTGCCATGGGTGGCCATCAGCACGCCTCATAGTGACTGGTCCAGTAGTCATTTTGCTGTTAGGGTCAATTTGCATATTACCCTTTTATCATATAAGATAGAGGCTTGATGGACTGTGGAGGCCAGCTGGCCTGACCTGAAGAAGGCCCCTGATTGGGATGGGGGTTCCCTCTAGGGGGCAGGGCTGGCCTGGGCAAGGGGCCACTGACAGTTTGCAGGCTAGCCATACCCCCCACTTTGTTAGGAAAGACATCCAGAATGACATCTGGAAGATGTCCAGTTTATCTAGTCTAATTAGCATATTGCCCTTTTATTAGTTGTTTTTTCTATAGAGGACAGACATGGTTCTCATTGTTCAGTTCCTATACCAGTCAGTGTCAAAAGCTCTGCCTTCTAGGCAGCCATTGGCTTCCCATAGCACCCAGAGTTGGTTATGATTGATTGGTTCCTATGCCAGTTAGCATCAAAATCTTCACCTCCTAGGCAGCCATTGGCTCCTCAGAGCACCCTCCTTTGGTTCTGATTGGTCGGTTCCTATGCCAGTCAGCATCTCCAGGCCTATCTCTGGGCCTGATCAAAGAGTCAGGGCTTAACAGCAGCCTCCACAAGAAGGCCTGGAGAGAAAGAAAAGCTTGGCTGCTGGCAAATATCAGAAAGGAAGAGGGAGAGAAAGAGAGAGGTAAGTACACTGATCAACATCTTCCACTAAGGCTACAGATCAGACCCTGACTCACTTTCTGGGTCTCAGCCACCTGGGGAGGCAGTGCTGGGTCACTAGGCTGCAGTTGGGCAATACAGCACTGACTTTCAGATGGTCTGCATTTGGTTGCAGGCTCAGCTTCTTCCTAAGCCTAAAGCCTCCACCCCTGGCTTTAGGCTTGGAAAGCGGCCTCCCTCTCTGCCCCGCCGATCCCCCCCGATCGCAAGCTTGGCTCTTTCCCAAGCCTAAAGCCAGGACCCAAGTATGTATGCAAATTAACTACTATCTTTGTTGGGTTAATTTGAATACTCACTCTGATTGGCTGTGGGCATAGTGGAGGTATAGTCAATTTATATGTTTCTCTATTATTAGGTAAGATTTGAGGCCCGGTGCACAACATTTGTGCACAGGTAGGGTCCCTAGGCCTGGTGATCAGGGCCAATCTGTGGGGCAATTGGTGGGGCAATCAAGACCCCTACTCACCTACCTTGGCCTGGTGCTGCCCACTCATTGGCCCAACCCCAACCATCACCACCAGTCACCACCTTTGGGCCAACCACCAGGCAATAGGGGCCCCTGCTCACACCTGCCTTGGCCTGGCACTGCCCGCTCATCTGCTCCACCATTCTGCTGCAATCTCACTCTCTTTGTGGATTATTAGGACTGGCAGAACCTACACCACCATCTGCTGCCAGTGCTGGGTCACCAACACACACCATGTTCCGCACTGCCCTCTTGTGGTTAGTGCATATCTAACTCCCTGTTGGTTGAACCCCCATAGGTGGGGACAATTTGCATATTAGCCTTTTATTATATAGTATTTCTATTATTTTAAGATAAGATTTAGATAGCATTAGACAAAATTAGATTAGATGTAGAAAACATGGAAGTCAATAAAGTTAATTTAATGACAAATACATGATCAAAGATAAACTCTGTAAAAGAATTGTCTGTTATAGAAATAGTCACAGGGATGTAAGGTACAGCATAGAGAATATAGTCAATAATCCAATATATTGAAGAGGGAATATGCTAATTGACCTCATGCCATTGCAAAGATAGAAGCGCCCACAGCCAATAAAGAAAGTATATGCTAATTGATTTCCCCACCCTCAAAGATGGCAGCACCCACAGCCACAAGATGGCGGCACCCAGTCTCCTCTGGAGTCCCGTCCCCTCAGCCCCCTGCTGCTCAGGGATGGCCTAAGGTATAGGCAATCCTTGGATTGTGGCTGCCCAGCCCCCTAGGGCCAGCCTGAGTTGCAGACAAGCTTTGGATGGCAGCTGCCCAGCTGCCCAGGGCCTCCTGAGGCTCAGGTAACCAGGGCCAGCCAAGGCTTGTTCTGCTGGCAGTGGCAGCAGCAACCTGATTGCCAGATTGCCTCTCATCCATGAGAGCTCCTGGACTGTGAGAAGGGGAAGGCCGGGCTGAGGGATCCTGCCCTCCAGTGCATGAATTTTCATGCACCAGGTAGGTAGTATTGCAATAACTAGGTATCATTCTAGATGGGTATTAGACTTACTGGGGTTATGACCTTGTAAGGTATATACATCTATGTTGTACACCTAAAACTAATATAATATTGTGAGCTATAATTGAAAAAAAAATTACAGACTCAGTATAATTCAGTGAATATTTCAAATTGAAACAGATAATTGACCAATGAAAAGTGATGTCCTGAATACTTAAAAGACTACATTTAACGTTAGCCCATCAATGTCTACAGTTAATTATAATATTAAGGTAAGGCATGGTGTATACTCTTGTTGGCACCTTGTTTTGTCATTTTGAGCTATATTTTGTGATGAAATGTTAGGTAGCAGTTGCCTATAATTTTTCCATAATAGAAATAGCACAAGATCTTCCCCGTTAGCCCATAACAAACAATATTCATATAAAAATGAACTTATTGAATAAAAAGTGTAGCTTCTTTTACACACTTTTATTGCAGTTTGATCATATTTTAACATAATCAGCCCTGAAATAAATCTAGTATATGTCTCAATGAAAAGTGTTAAAGCTGAATAAAAAATTGCACAGATCCAGTTTTATCATGCACAATTTTTAAAACGATGCTCAAAATTATACAGAGCTATGCTGCTTAGGCATTTCTTTAATGAATTGGAGTGAGTGATAGTGCTTTCTTATAAACTAACAGGCACATAGAAACAGTAAAGTGGAAAGGAGGATTCGGAGAATTGCATTATGCTAATCCCAAGAAACTAATTCTTGTGATGTAGTACAAGAACAGTCTATATCCTATTCACTTAAAATATGAAAAAGCACTGCAGAGGCCATTCAGACGTTACTGTTACTTCAGAGTACATTCAGCAAATCAATGTAATATGCGTTTACTGTTTTGGCAATGTGGGCTATCGGAGTTGCAAAACACCTCCAATTCATCTAGAACAGAAGGCGATTTGAGTTTTTGTACGTTTTTTTATTTTTTAATAAGTGTTAAATTTTGGTCTCATAATTGTATTCTCATGTATAAGATGGTAAATAGAAAAGAATGTGTATATACATTTATTTTAATTTTATATATATTTGTTATTGAACTTAAGTTTAAATATCAGTGTTATATGCTAAGCTTAATAAAAAATACAACACAGAAATATCCTAGTAAATATTAATTTTATTAAAGGGAATTTGTTATTAATGTAATTTTCCCTTACAAGTTAATAATGTCTAATTTTAAATATATTTTAATAGTTTCATTGGACCATCATGATGATTTTATGGCATAAATTATCTTGATGATTTATTTGATAATTAAATGTTAATTATTTACTCAATGTATTGACAAATATGAAATTTTATGTTTAGTATAGTTAATATTGATTATGTCAGTTACATGCTGATCTAAGATAGTAAAAATACTCAAATCTTGTTGATTGCAGCAGAAAGATGTGCTTAATCCCAAATATATTTCTTGAAAAGGACTTTATAGTCAAAGATATAAAAGAGTGTTATGTGAAGTCAAGAATCAGACTGTCATCAAATCAGATTTATGCTCTTATAATTTCTCTTTCAAATAGCTTTTAGAATTACATTAGAGGCTAAGCTCAGCCTTAAATGTTTTGACTCAGTGGATAGAGCATCAGCCTGTGGATTGAAGAGTCCCAAATTCAGTTCTGGAAAAGGGCACATGCCTTGGTTCCAGGCTCTATCCCAGCCTTGGTAACCAATCAATGTGTATCTCTTACATCAATGTTTCTCTGTCTCTCCCCATCCTTCCACTCTTTCAAAAAATCAATGGAATAATATTCTTGGGTGAGCATTAACAATAACAAAACAAACAAACAAAGAAAAGGAATTCCTGAACTTTGGTACAAACACTCATTGGTAAAGCTCAAACTCAGACTATAATTAGATTAAAGATTATTAAAATTTAATGATTGATAAGACAAAAAATAAGCTAAGCTCAAAACATCCTATTGAGAATATAGAATATTCTAATCATTTGGATGGAAAAAAAATATTCAAGCTATTTTTTAAATCCCATTCCCCACCCCCCAAGGGTGGTATTATGAAATGGGATTGATTTTTAAGGTGACATTATTCATATAGAATCCTGGGTTAAAAAAAGGAAGCAAACAAAAAGATTAAAAAAACACACATGGACACATACAGGCACACACACACAGAGGAATATATCATATGAATCCAGATTTCTGTATTCAAATCCTACTCCATCTAATCCTACATATATAATCTTGAAGTAGTTAAAAAGCTTAATAATACACCAAAATATTCATCTTTAAATTCAGAGTAATAGAAGCTTTCTAATATAATTTGTTAGAGTGTAATTTTCAAAAGGTTATAAAGCATGACTGAATCTCATACTTAGAAATATAAAATTAACATGTGTCAAAGTTGATATTTAACTCACTATTTAATAATGGAAGCAGTGCCCAGCTGATGTTGCTCAGTGGTTAAGTGTCAAAGTTGGATTTCTGGTCAAGGCACATACCCACCAGACTTAAGTTGTAGACTTAATCCCCAAAGAGGAAGGGGGTGTGCAGGAGGCAGCCCATGGATGATTCTCTCTCATCATTGATGTTTCTATCTCTCTCTCTTCCTCTCTGAAATCAATCAAAATATATAAAAAATAATAATATTTTATGAACACTTTATAGAGCACATAAGTATACATATGAAAATAGACACAGAGATGGATATGAAATTCGACAGAGTGCTGGGTTAAAATGCAAAATTGGCTGATGTTCAACAAATCCATAAACCCTAATATTTAGGGTTATCTCTTCTATGGGAAGAAATTATTTACATCACTACCAGGAAAAATTCTACAAGTTTACTGGTGCCTCTCAAGGGTTGAATATCACCAGTATAATTGAATCCAGTACTGCACTAAAGGATACTCAGCAATGTCTCTTACCTATATCCAAGCTGTGGGCACTTTTTTATGACATTTTCCCCTACTGTGATCAGAATCTTCAAAGATTCTTCTTGATCACACACATAAAAAAGCTGTTCTCATTAGATTTGGCCCAATTATTTGTATACATTACACAAATGTTTTCCTTAACTCAATAAGCCATGAATGTGTTCTGCAAATCAGACTTGAATAGTTTGGGTAACTAAAAATGTCCAGTAATTAACTTTTGTGTATACAGTTTCAAAAAAATCATAGATTGACTCAAAATTACTCTTCTTTTTTTCCTGAGGATGACAAGCCAAGCCCAAGACACACCATCCATAACATTTTAACTGTTAATATACAATTTGGGGTAAATTTCCCTTGAATTGAGATTCTCTGATTTTTTTAATCCCTAGATTACTAGATAGTAAACATTTTAATAAAAATAATTTCTATTTTTTATTTAGAAATTTTGAATTCTAAAACTGCAAGACAAGTCTTCATAATTCAGAAGAAAGTCAGGTTTCTTGAGAAGATACTACCAAAATTTGCTTCAAATATTGTCTATTCCTATACCTTAATATGAGTTTCTCAGACCTGATCAAATGAGATTTTTCTCAAGTGTAACACAAGTATAGCTTGGGTTACACTATTATTTTGTTGGTAAAACAGAGGACAGAGTCATACTGTATCTGTGCAAATAAGTACTATTATAAATAGCAAGACTCAGCAGGAATATTTATGTTTGATTTTTGAGAAAATAGTGAAAATCAGATATTAATTTAGAATGGTTCATTTCAACTTTTTTTTTTTACCTTTAATGGGATTACTGATAAGAGTTTCATCTGCTGTTTGTTTCTTTTTATTGATTGATTGATTGATTGATTGATGTATTACATAGTGACCTTATCCCACCATGACCCCCCTATCCGCCCCCCCCAACTCATGCCCTCACATCCCTGGTATCTGTGTCCATTGGTTAGGCTCATATGCATGCATACAAGTCCTTTGATTGATCTCTCCCCCTTACTGCCACCCTCCCCTACCTTCCCTTTGAGGTTTGAAGGTCTGATTAATACTTCTCTGTCTCTGGATTTGTTTTGGTTCATCAGTTTATGTTGTTCATTATATTCTACAAATGAGTGAGATCATGTGATAATTATCTTTAAAAAGCATAATCTACTAAATTGTGAATTAGAGATAACTTAAAAAGAAAAAGAGCTTCTTCATATATCATGTAAAATAAAGATTAAAATAATGCCAACAGAATTTTGATTTTCACTTATAAACAAAACAGAAAGCCAGGACCTGGATTTACCCTCCCACATGAAACATTCAAAAGTACAGAATTTTTCCAAAAATAGTTTTAGGACTTGAACAATTGGCAGCTCAAGGCATTGATCCCCAGTCAAGGAACAACACATACAATGAACCCTATTATAACCAGTGAAACAAGGAGACCTTGGTTCTTGTCTTTTTGAAGAAAAGATTTTAATCAGAAGACAAAGTATAAAGAGCAAGCAGTAATTTACTTACTTATTTTTTAAATTTATTGTTATTGTTGAAAGTACTGCAGATGTTCCCTTTTTATCCCCCTCTTTGACCCCCTTCACCCCACTCCTGCCTCCTCCCGAGGCCTTCATTATTGTGTGTCCATGGATTATGCATATATGCATGTAAATTCTTTGGTTAATATCTTCCCCTTCATCTTCCCCACCCCCCAATTCCCTTTTTCCCTCTGAAATACTTCCATCTACTGCATGCTTCAATGTTTCTGGATCTATTTTGTTCATCAGTTTATTTTGTTCCTTAGATTCTTTCTATAAGTGAGATCATGTCATATTTGTCTTTCTCTGGTTTATTTCAGTTAGCGTAATATTCTCCAGGTCCCTCCATGCTTTCTCAAAGGGTAAGAGATCTTTTTTTTTTTTTTACAGACCAAGTACCCATAAGTCAATGAGTTAATAAAAAAAAAATAAACAACAACAAAAACCTATGGAACATTTACAGAATGGAATACTATACAAGCAAGAATTTACTGACCTCAGCAAAAATTATACTTAGGACAGCGAAACAAGGAAGAGCATTGAGGAACCAACAGGGGAACCCAGGATGGGCTGCTTTTGGCTCACTGGGAAGTCAGAGAAAAAGGGACAAGGAGGCCTTGGAAACAGGTCCAGAGGGTTAACCGGGGATGAGCTGCCACTGCCCATTGCTCCCCTGGTTGCAAGTATCATGGGTTCCCTTAGAAGTTAGGGGTTATGTGCCTGTAGGAGAAGGGGAAGGGGAAGGGAAAAGCAGGGGAGTCATGCTCCTTGGAGGGAGAGCACACTGGGACCTTCATTTTCAGGGGTTTTACAGACCGGGTGTTTAGGGGAGATCTTAAGGGAGGATCAATAGAACATTCATCTGCTTTCTGCTGATGTACCAAAATGAGGTTTATTCTCTTAATTTGTCTGTCCTTGAGTATGGTTAGCAAATGGCACTAATTTTATTTCTGTCAGCTGTCTTCCAGTGTAGGGTGATTTAAGCTATTTACTCTCTGGTTGGGGAGGAGAAATGCAAACCATTTACCCTTAGTTTAGGAAAGATATTTACTAGGTGGCTACAAATTGCTGTTTTACTCTCTGTCTCAGTTTCTCTCTTCAACTTGTCCTGAAATTTTCCTAGCTTCTTACTATGCTATAACATCATGGTGGGCAAACTGCAGCTTGTGAGCCACATGCAGCTCTTTGGCCCCTTAAGTGTGGCTCTTCCACAAAATACCACAGCCTGGGCGAGTCTATTTTGAAGAAGCGGCGTTAGAAGAAGTTTAAGTTTAAAAAATTTGGCTCTCAAAAGAAATTTCGATTGTTGTACTGTTGATATTTGGTTCTGTTGACTAAATGAGTTTGCCAACCACTGCTAACACAATGAATGCTCTAATTATACCCAACACAGTGACTTTCCAGGATGTGGAGATGTCAGAGTGATGTGATTGCTTGCTTCAAGGAGCGAAGGAATGGTTGTAGCATTTAGAATCTACTACAAATTAACAGAAATTTCTCTGGAGCCCCTAGTAGGTATGCTGCCCTGCTGACCTCTTTAAGCCAGTGAGACCTAATTTGGACTTCTAGCTTCCAATATTGTAAGAAAATAAATTTGGAGTCTTTTAAGCCACTAAGCTTGTGGTAAATTGCTAAGCAGTAATAGAACATTAATATAAGTATTATGGGCTAAGGCAAATAATATTCACTCTCCACTTACCTTTTGATAACCTTGCTATTTTGTAGGCACTAGGAAAGGCAGCAGGGTCTGGGTTCAGCCATCTCCGTAGTACTTGAGTTCTGGCGGGGCAAGAATTAAGAGCCAAGACTCAACAATAAGAGGACACTTAATTGGAAAATCGCAGAGGTAGAAAACATAATTTGTAGAAGAAATGGGTTTAATAAAACATCTAAAAAGGTAAAGAAAGGGATCTTGGAGCTTGGATGTGAGGAAGTTAATGAGAGGAGGGGGAGAGAGAATAGAAGAGAAAGGGAAGGACCTGTGCAAGCTCCCAGGAGGAGAGCAGCACTGGATCCACTATCCTAAGGGTTTTACAGGTGGAGATTTTAGGGGTGGTCTCAGGGGAAGATCTCAACAGAATATCCTGCAGCTTTCAATATATGTCTTTTCAGGATTATGACCTTCACGGATTAATAAGCCAGCAGAGTCAGGGCAGTGGGATCAGGGAGTCATTATTCAATGCAGCTGGTCCTGAGGTCAGCCCTGGATGATTTTGTTGCTTTTCTGGGGGTGTAGCTGAAATACAACTGAGGCCTAGAGATCAAGGGATTCCAAACCACATGACCATTGATATGGTAGGGGAAGAAAGGTCATTCTGGGGGTAAGGTTGCACCCTACAGTTGTCCTTTGCTGGGTATCTGGGGCTTTCTGCCCTTGTAACCTTCTGTACCTGGCTCCCGTCATCCTTGCTCTGCTCATGTCTGTCTAAACTGCCTACCACAGCTATACTCCCTCAAGTTTTGTCTTTCATTATATATATTTTTCATATTCTAAGACAACCTATTTCTATACTTTCAGATAAAACTATTTACTCTACCCTAATATATTAGGGTAGAGTAAATAGTTATATATATCCCATTATCTTCCATGTATGGTTCTGTTTCTCTGTCACTATTGCTCTGAGTATGTTCTAAACTACCCATATGAATAACTTTTAAATAAAATAGCTAACTTCTAATTCACAGAGAAAGGTGGGAGGTAGAAAGCTCAGAACTGTATAATAATCAAATGTTTTAAAATATTAGCAAAGCTTAAGAATACACTTCAACACAAATTTCTATAGTCACATATAACTCCTTTACAACTTTTTAAATATACAAAAAATGAACAGACTCATTAACATGACTAAAAGAGAAAACCACTCTATAGCATGTGCAAATAAGATATGTAAATTTAAATCTGTAATCAATTTTATTCAAAATTTCTAAGAAAGTATTCAAATAACCAACATTATTATTACTTAACTCAATTTAATAAATCAAAATTTTAAGCAACCTAAAATTTTTGAAAATAGTTTAAGCTGACAAAAAAATGGTGATATAAAAGTTTTTATTGTAAACATTAAATGATATTATAATAAGTCTCTTCATTTAAAACAAACATAAATAAAAATAAATAAATAAAATGTACATGTGTATTAGCCTCAAGAAAAAGACATGTAGCTATTTAATATTTTAAAAACACACAAAATTATGACACTAAGCTAAAGAATTATCTTTTTTTATTTTTTATTATTTTTTTAAATATATTTTATTGATTTTTTACAGAGAGGAAGAAAGAGGGATAGAAAGTTAGAAACATCGATGAGAGAGACAGATATCGATCAGCCGCCTCCTGCACGCAACCAAGGTACATACCCTCAACCGGAATCGAACCTGGGACCTTTCAGTCCGCAAGCTGACACTCTCTCCACTGAGCCAACCCAGTTTTGGCTAAGGAGTTATCTTAACTAGATTCTGGAAATGTTTTTAAGCTAGTAAGGATTGCTCTTTTCTTAAAATCCTATACATTTAAAGTACTGAGATTTGATATCTTTATTCTATGAGAATTTGGGAATATTTTACTTACTTACACACTTATCTATATATATAAAAACCCTTATATGTAAATAGACTGAACAGTGAACAGTGGAACAAACAACTGGTCGCTATGATGTAAGCTGATCAGCAGGGGCACGTGTGGAGCATGAAGGGTGTTGGAAGCAGATGGCAGAGTGCGGAACACAGCAGGCATTGGCCATGGTGGGATGGTGGAATGGGTGAGCAGGGGCACCAGACTATGGCAGGGTGTTGGTTGTTGTCATCAGGGCAAGCCTCTGCTGGTTACTGAATATTCTTTGCTCCCCTGGTCCCACCAGGCATTCTCACCTGCTGCTGGTGCCAACCCCACTCACACCTTCTGCCGGCAACAGAGCTGCCACTCGCACCCACTGCTGACATCTGGTGCTAGTCCCAATTGTTTGGTGCCATCAGCAGGTTTGAGTGGCTGCTGATGGCCCTGATCACCTCTGAGGGCTTCTCCACCTCCCCCTGCTTCTGAGTGGTGATCAGGGCAGCAGCTGCTGCTTGCACCTGCTGACAGCTCCAGCCCCACTCACACTTGCTGCTGGTGCCAGCCCCAATCGCTGCACACTTCCAGAGGGTGTGAGCGGGGCTGGTGCCATTAGCCCACGGGAGCAGTGGTGGCAAGACCGAGGCTGCCAGCATACAGGGGGTTGGGGCAGGAGGGGTTAGGTGGGGGCGCAGAGGATGGGTCCAGACCTGTCCCTGTGCCCACCACAGCCTCACAGCTCACAGTTCCTTTCAAGGTGCACGAATTTGTGCATTGGGCCCCTAGTTAATATCTAGAAATAAATAAAAACAAAACTACTTTTATTTAAGTAAAAAAAGTATTTCACATACATACAAAAAAAAGCAAATCTTTTCTCAAGTACAAATGTGCAGAGTCACAGACGCATCATTTATATTTTTAGTTCTACAATATTACTCACACATTATGCTGAAATGCAATAATCTGTGGGTAATAATGTTCACTCCTCAAGGGCTGTTTTCTATCCTAGGGATTACAAAATAATTCATTCATCTAATCTCATAAGCAATCAAACAAAAAGACTAATGAACTGGATTCAGCCAGGGGAGAGATTTGTTCTTTATTCCGGAGGATAAAGAAAATACCTCTTTTCATGTAAAAGTTTGGACAGGTTTCCTAGGAGTTACTATAAAGATGAGAAGTATATAAAATCGTGGTTCCTCAGATGTGATCCAAACTCAGTGTCTGGGATTCAGCTGGGCCTGTTTCTGCATTGTCCCAAGGCCAATGGGACAATGCAAGGAGACCTAAGCAAATATAAATTTGATATTGCCTGCTGTGCTGTAATCAAGTCCTTCGATCTGACTGGGAATCTCGTATCTTCTGCCAGTCAATGAAACTAAAGCTGACTAACTTGTTAGCTTGTATGATAATGTCTGGCACCTTTCACAATTCTTGACAACAGCATTTTTAACCACTCAGTTTCTGAACCTTAGAGGTACCCCTACTTGGGTATCTTCATGGATGTCAACATAAGAAATGTCCAAATTTATAGAGAAGTTTTATAAGAGTTTATTTAAGCCAACACTGATGATAAATGCCAAGAAACAAGCTCTAAAATGTTCCAGGTAGTAAGTTTTGCAGCATTTTTTTTAATGCATTAGAAGGTAAGCAGAGAACTTAAGGAAGATTACATAAGGGTGAGAGAAAGCAAGACAAGGATTGAATTACAAAAAAATATATGCTTTCTGAAGGGTTGTTACTCTAAGGAGTATAATTACTTCTGGCATTTCAAAGGTATGTTAACCTAGATGCAGAAGACCCATGGACAAAGCTTGCTTTAAAACCTTTCACTAAAAAAGTTATAAACCTCACTACCCACCATGACCTGCCCAGTGAGGAATTTAAAATTTATTACGGCACCCCCTTTTCATCCACAAAGATGATCTCCAAAACTTATAAAACATAAGTTTAAAAAGTTTACTGGTAAATAATATGACTCATGCATCAATATAAAGTGAACATTTGCCAAAGGTGTTCTTTAATTATTTGATTAATAAGATAATGGATAACTTACTGTAACTCCTTCAAAGAGCATTTGAGAACCTAGATTATTTATGCAAAATAAAGTTGCTTGGTTGGATACAAAGCTAGTTAATATTAAATTGGACTAGAAACCATAACTTTGATTCTCTACCAGAAAAAAAAATGGTTAAAATAATTCCTGCCACTAAAAAGCCGTAAAATACTCCAATAAACACAAAGTCTATTTCAGCATAGTACTGAAAATTTACCCATTCATTCTTTTGTCTATTTCCATGTTTCAGATTATGTTTCCCACTTATAATTGGGAGGGTTCTATTGGATAATGTATTTGAAGCTCTTACAACAGTTCTTGGAGAACATGAGGATTTGTTATACTTTTAGTCTACTTTTGCACATTTGAAGTTTTCCATAATAAAAAGAAAAAATAAAAGAAGAAATTCAGAAAGAAAATAGATTTTCTGTACATGTTACTTACTATTTTGTTTGTTTATATGCTTTGTGGAAAACAAAATCGTTTTTCTGTTTTTCTTCCCCATGACCTACTCATAGATGGTTAATGATGATATTCCCCTCCAGCCAAAACAATAATAATTTAATGTAATCAAAATCTAAAGCCACCTTCTTATTCCATTTTCCACTTTTATTTTACCATTTTAACTTGGTGTGTTAGGAGCACTGTTAGAATTCTGTTGTAATTGAATTAGTAATGATGTTTCTTTCCACCATGGTTCCCTGAAGTCCCTCTTGTACAGAGTGGGCAAAAATAGGTTTACAACTGTGAGTACATGAAACAGAGACTTTATTCTTGTATTATTATGTATTAATTATTGTATTATTTTCCATATGAACAGCTGTAAACCTACTTTTGTCCCACCTATAGAATGAGTTATCATCTCCTATTTATCTAGAATATACTAGCTATATGTTATTTTTGGGAAAATGGAGAAAATAGTCATGAACAATCTTCTCAGTGTTTCTTCATCTCCTGAGGAAACTTGATTGGAGGAAGGCTGGACCTGGAACTATAATAGCAACAACAGTAATCCCTGGTGGCTTGTTAGAAACTCAAAATTTCAAGATCTACCTCACACCTACTGAGTCAGAACCAAAATTTTACTCAGATACAAGATGATACACATGGGTATTTATATAGTAGCAACCTAGTGACTTGGGTTTAAAATTCTGGTTCTTCAATTTAGTATTCTTGCCTTCTGCAAGATAAATAACCCTTTTGTACTTTAATTTCTTCTGTAAATTGAATATAAAGATACTATTTAATTCATGGAGTTAGAGAATGGAGTTCTACATATATATAGTAAATGGTTTATATCAACTCCTGGCATTTGGTAAGCTCTTAATAAAATGAGAATTATTATTGTTATTATTTATATCCATGTCTTGGATACATTTCTAATATTTTTACTCATATACAATGGTGAATACATTTTAACTATTACTCCTTCACCTCACAGTAAAATATTCAAATATTTCAAAATTAGTTTTAGTTAAATTATATTTGCTTTCATTTTAAAATTTGCTATTATGTGATATTCAGTTGCTATATTATTAGATATGCTTGAATTAATAAATATTCAGGAACCGTACCACAAAACTCAAAATCCTGACATAAGGGACTTCATGAGATATGTAATCATTTTATCAATGAAAGAAGAAGAATGGAAGCTCCAAAAGAAATTAGTCCAAGTGAAGAAGTAATTGCAGCCTAGGAAATATAAAGGAAGTTCAGCTAAGTGTCACTCTGAGGTACATAAAGCTTTGTAATCTGACAGTTTCTTGGCATGGTGGCCACAGGAATGCCAAGGAGCTATAAACACAGGCAAGAATGTTTTTCTAAGAAGGCAATTATTCTTGTAGAATTAGGCAGAAAATAACTTCCTATTCTAGAAAAAGTCCCTCCACCTTTGCTTAGAACTTATATTTTTTGCCATCTTTTGTTGAATCACTCATTCTTCTTCTAATTTCCTTAAAAACTTAAAATATTTTACATAGTAGAAAAATGCAATTCTATAGATGTAATTAAAATAAAAAGTAATCATATCCATTTCCAGTTCTTCCCATGCCCTGTCTGCTTCCTTGTGAACTATTTTAAATAATATTTTAAATGAATTGATAGTTTAATTGACAAGATTAAGTAAAGGGCTAATGATTGACCATTTTAGAACTTTAGGTTTATTTTATTTCAATTCCTTTTCTTGTTATTTATCATCTATCTTTATTTTTATATGAAAATGTTAGTTTTACTGTGTGTGTTTTTAAGTTGAAAGGTAAGTAGTAACTCCAAAATTATGAAGGGTTTGCAAGTTAACAGTTCTGCTAGAGTTAAATATATATACACACAGCCCACACTGTTTATTCACAGAGCACCTTAATAGCATATATTTCTTACACTAAGTGCCCCACAAAGTGAGGTAATGAGGTTCAAATATACTTACTATACATGGAGTGTGGAGTTCACACCACAGGAGAGGGACCTTACAATCATTAATAATGAGCCTCAGAATTTTTTTTTTTGCATTCCTTTTTTTTAATTACTAGAGACTCAGTGCACAAAATTTGTGTATGGGAGGGTGTGTCCTTCAGCCTGGCCTGCAGTCAGACATCTCTCTTACAATCTGTGACTACTGGCTCCTACATGCTCACCTGTCTGCCTGCCTGATTTCCCCAACTGCTCCCCTGCCGACCCAATTGCAACCAACTGCCCTCACCTGTAGGCCTAATCTTGCCCCCATATGCCCTCCCCTGCCAGCTTGGCTGCCCCTAACTGCTGTCTCCTGCTAGGCTGGTTGCCCCTAACTTCCCTCTCCTGATGGCCATTTTGTGGCAGCCATCTTGTGACAATGTCCAGGCAGCCATCTTGTGATGGCATTGCACAATGCCACCTAGACTATTATTATATAGAATTTCTCCCTCTCTCTTCCCTCTCTCTTCCTCCCTCCCTTCCTCCCTTCCTTCTCTTTTTCTTGCTTTTTCTGCTTTTTCTCCTCCTCCTCCTCCTCCTCCTCCTCCTCCTCCTCCTCCTTCTTCTTCTTCTTCTTCTTCTTCTTCTTCTTCTTTTCTCTCTCTCTCTCTCTCTCTCTCTCTCTCTCTCTCTCTCTCTCTTTCTCTTCCTCTCTCCTTCTCTCTCTCCCTCTCTTCTCAAAATTGTTCAGGATATTCTTTAGTTTTCCTTTTTGCTGCAGAGTTACTTTATGCCTATGAATAAACAGTACTCAAAGGAAATATGATGAGGGGGAAGTTAGAAAACAATTGAGAATATTTTCAAAGACTCAGCTCTGATATAGAGCAGCTGTTAAACCTGAGAGAAAAAAGTAGAGAACTTTGCTCTAGAATATAAACAAATTATTTTTGGAAAGAGGGGAGTAGTTCTAGGCTCATTACCTTTGGAAATTGTGCCAACTAATATAGGAGAGATAATACTTTAAATTTTCCTGAACAATTCACTTCAGCTAATTTTCAAGGCATGTTTGTCATTCATTAATAAATCCTAGATTGTGCTGAAATGTGAAAATATTCATGGAGCATTGTCACCCAACAATAATTTTTGTCAATATAATTTACAGAATAGCCATCTTTTCAATGTTCTGCAAAGCAAATTGGTTGTATCTCACAGTTCTATATGAGCATGAATGTGTTCTGGATTCTCTATTTTATTTAATTGATTCATTTCTATTTTATATTTCTATATTAATATTTTAATTTCATATTCACAATAACATTATCTCATGTTATAAAGTCTTTATGAAAAATCATGTTACCTGATGAAGCAAGTTGTTCTGCTTTTTTATTATTATTATTATTCTCTTGATTCTTTTTAATGCTTTGCACTTCCAAAGAAAGGTTAGCATTAGTTGGATAAGCACCATAAATAATTCTTTTTGGAATTTTAATGAAGTTAAATTGAATCTATGAATCCATATTAGGAGAACCAATGCCTTATAATGTTTAAGAACCTTATGTATAAACATCATCTATTTTATGGAATTTTTTAATATTTGAATATTCAAAATATAAATTAATTAATTAATAAGTTAGACCAGTGGTCAGCAAACATGTGGCAAACATGTGGCTCTTTGGCCCCTTGTGTGTGGCTCTTCCACAAAATACCCCCGCGTGGGTGAGTCTATTTTGAAGAAGTGGCATTAGAAGAAGTTTAAGTTTAAAAAATTTGACTCTCAAAAGAAATTTCAATCGAAATTTCAACTGTTGATATTTGGCTCTGTTGACTAATGAGTTTGCCAACCACTGAGTTAGACAACATCTCAACTCTTTATCACTACTATAGGAAACCAAAAAATTGAGGCTTATTCATTCAATTCATTTCCCTATTTGATAGTGAAAAGTGTAAAATGCAATTACCTGTTTAAACATAGATTAATCTCAACATATAATAATGAACAAGCAATATATGTTTCTGAGGAAAACATATATGTATATGTATATGTATATGTATATGT